>JAMXBB010000001.1:73852375-74164912 GCA_024138015.1 Lumnitzera littorea | reverse complement strand
GGGGGGGGTTGTCCGACATGGCCACTCCGATGCTTAAGTAAGCAATTGGCTTTTGATGGGATAGAATGTTTAGTAAGCAGGCTTAGAATGCAGAGATTTTTTAGAGAGGGTTACCGTTGGGTAGAAGTCTGGTATTTATAGCAAAGTGGAGTCAACTGTTGGAGATCAGTTAGTAGGAGATCTTCTCCTACAAGTGTAAGAGAGTGGAGCTATTGTGTCCAATGTGTCCCTAATATTTAGGACGTGGCTGTTTTATCCTTATCTTGTAGTTTATGGCTGTTACAATTCTTCATGGGCCTAGGCCACTAAGGGCTAGGCTCGAGGCCTATAGAGGCAAGTCTAGGGAAGCAAGGCTTGGCGAATCTGGTCGGGCCTGAGAGTTCTTTGCCTAAAGTACCCTATCAACACTTGCCCCCTCCCCCTCCTATAGTCTCATTTCCAAAGAAGAGGTAAGGAGAAGGAATGCTTGGGTCACTCAAGCGTGATCAATCTGACTCTAGGAAGTTTGATCTAATGCCATGATGCTAACATGATGAGGTTATAGATCCAAAGTGATGGATGATTTGAGGTGAGAAGGTTTGAAGTGCTGAGTCATCTTAGGTAATGGTCTACCGGTTTGAAATTGTCCGAGGTTAGGTGGGCAAAGGTGCTAAGGTGTTCTAATGTTACGAACCGGTTTGCTTGAATAGGGCTTGATAAGGACCGAACAGATGTAGGTGTGTCATGCCTTCATAACGTCAACCAGATGTAAATCAGATGGGCCTTAAAAAAGCTTCCTATTGAAGGGACTTTCAAAATGCAACTTTTGCCAACTTATATTCCATGCATTAAATGTGACATGATAGGTATCATGTTGTAGCAGACTAGCGTACAGCTAAATGCTTTTTACCCTTTTAAAGGTAGCCATCTGATCGAGATGTTTTCTACGTATCTGCTAGGTAGCATTTCAAGGGACTCATGTTTATACGTATCCTCATAACTGCTTATACAGCTTCTTAGGTGGTTTTCCTATAAATAAGAGGATTGTAAAGAGAGACTACTTTTCTGCAATCTTTTCGCTCAGTTGTTAGAATTTTTGTGTTCACATTCGAACTCTTAAACCTTCTTCAGAAGCTTCAATATTTTTTTCAAGAAGCACAATCATGTCTACCAATAGGGGTGAGGCTAACTCTTCTTTGCTGGAACTTACCTCTAATTTAGATTCTATAAGGAGTGATCTTCCTCGGGCGTAGGAAGGCGAAGCGTGGTTACTAGCACAACTCGAGTAACCTACGAGGATGGCTGTAAAAGCGTTGGACAGGGCTAAAATCATCAGTGCCATCCCTAGAGATGTGTATGCAGATATTCCCTTGCTTCCCGCCAAGGATTTATTCGACACTCCTACTACGGGGAAGGGGCTTGGCGGTCATATAAGTAAAAGTAAGGATTTTGCCCCTAATTGGGTCATTAACAGCATCCTCGTATGGGCAATACCTAGGTGGCATATTAAGTTGTCGCGTAAGGACGAACGAGTGGCCTTGCTATTAGAGAGGCACTTTGTGATTTTCAAGAAGTGCCTAAAGTTCGGGTAACGCCTCCCCCCAAGTCATTTTGAGAGGGAGTTTTTCAACTACTACTGCTGCAGCCCGTTGCAAATCCTTCCGAATGGGTAGAAGGTATTGAAGGCATTCCAAGTGCTCTATGACAACTTGGTGATAAGAGCTACTCTTGAGCTCTTTTGCCACTTCTACAGGTGGAAAAGTATTGAGGGGTGGCCTTACCTATAGCTATGCTTAGGAAAGAAATTGTTCTGTGACCTTATCGACTCGATCAAAGGTTGGCAAGATGAATATGTGGTGGTGGAGCCGCTCAAAGAGGTTGCCTTCTAGACCCGGTGGACCGGAATGGTCTATACTGCAGGTGAGAAGAGGCTTGAGCCGAGCGACATCGAGGCCATCCAGGAGATCTCGGCCTTTAAGGAGCTAAGAGTTGGCCAAGAGATCAATGCTGTAGAGATCGTAGAAAGGTATTTCCAATGCCCAATCTTTGAGCTCTTCTCCAACATGAAGAAAGCTATGGCAAAGAAGTGGGTTGAAGGTACTGGTTCATTCCTACGAGCCTATTTGTTGTACTAGTGTCGGGGTGCTTCGTCTAACGCTTGTAGGATGGGTGGACTTCCTTGGCCGTGCTGGTCATGGTGGTGTTTTATAAATGATAGTGGTAGTTTCCTTTGATTTGTCCTTGTTTTCTTTTTCTAACCTTTAGATCGGTCTTCCTGTAGGCAAAATCTTGGCTCCAAGGGTGCCTTATCCGTCTGTGGATGATCTAATGAGCCGATACCAGGTACGATTAAAGGTAGGTTAGTTGATAGGGAAGGCAGCAAAGCTGAAGCCAGGGCCTGGAGAGACCAGTAAGCCATGGTAGAAGTCTGTACCTTAAGGGATTCCCCTCGTCATTTGGGATAAGTCAACAGTCGTAACAACTTTGAGCATGGCTCTGCTCATTCCTGCTATCTACTTGTTCGAGCCCATCATCATGGGCGATGAAGGCGTTGATGCGGAGGGGCCTGACGTATAGGTGCTTTCCCCTTCGAAGGCAGTTGAGGGAGGAACTAGGGAGATAGCCGCCCTACTTGCAGTTGTAGGTGAGAAGTGCAAGGTTCTTAAGGTACCCGAGGAGCTAAGTCTAGGGATGAAGAGGCAGAAGCCCTTGGTAAGGGAACCTTTGGCCAAGGGGAAATGGAACGAGTGGCCTTTGGCCCATCCCTCCCTGAGCGTAGATGATGTTAGGGACAAGTTTTTGGACGTCCTCAACAACTTCTGAAAGACAGGGTTGGGGCTAGACTCATTCATAGAAGCGCCATACACTTCCATGGATGAAACTCTGTAGAGTAGAGCCTTCGAGATAAAGAAAAAGAAGGCCCGAAGGAAGATCCTGTAGCCAAAATGGGAGGTTCGTGCTAGCGACACAACACCGCGGCATCGGACCCTTAGTTACTAAGCTTCAATGGGGTCTTACACCCCTAGTGACTGGGTTATGCTGGAAAGGATCTCCCAAGAGGGTATGGGCAACCCCATACAAACTGTAGGCCACTTGAGTACCCTAATGTGGCAGGTAGGTCTTCTATGCTATTGTGGTGTTATATTTTAGCATCTTGTACTTACTTATGGGTTCTATTTTCATCTTGCAGTACTACGTCCAAGTGTTTCTCGAGTTGAGCAAGTCCTATGCCACCCAAAAAGAGGTAACTAGATTAAGGGAGGAGTTGTATTGGCAGAAGGAGTGCCTACTAGAGGCAAAGACTTCTAGCAAGAGGTACTTGAGAAAATTTGCTTAAGTTAACAAGTGCCTTCGCTGCTCTATTGTACAGGTGGCAAGGCTTTAGGCGAGGCTTAAGCATGTAGAGCGGGAGAGGGGCAAAGTAGAGAGGGATGCCCAAAAGGTCACGGAACTGAAAGCTCGACTGGAGAATGAGTAGAAGACGAAGACTTATCTCTTGGAAGGAGTGGAGGAGGAGGGCACAGCTAGGGCCCAAATCGAAAAAGAAAATGCTGAGCTGAAGGCTTCTGTTGCCAGGCTGAAAACTGAGCTGGTGATGAAGGCATCTTAGTATGAGGGCATTAGGGCCACATTGCTCGAGCTGGCCAACTTGAAGGCCACTTTGAAGCAACAAGTCGGGAAGTTACAAAGCAAGGTTTTAGAGATGGAAGAGATCATCTCCAAGATGCAGAGCAGGGAGGTCTTTAGTGATGCTGTCGCAAGGAAGGCAGTCGTCGACTATAGGGCCATTAAGGTGTGGCTAGAGGAGTTAGAGGCCTTGTTTATTGATTCGACCCACTTCACTAGGAGAGAAATCCTCTTCTATTATCTAGATCTGGACTTGAGCTTCCTCGATTTTTTGGACTCCCTTACATTCAACGAGAAAAGGGAAGCCTTGGTGCGGAGGGAGTCCACTCAAGTAGCCATTGAAGATGCAGGCACGTCTTTTGGTGTTGGGGTAGGGTAGGGCACTTCTATATCTGGCCCTACCTTAGCAACTCGGCAAGAGGATGCCTCAGAAGTTGTCCCTGGGGAAGATCAACTTGTGGGGGGTCTTGTTGCTCCTGATTCGCATGTCTCGTACTCTTTATAGCTTAAGGCCTGTAAGTTGAAGTGCCTATGGATCAGCACTCGGAGCAGATTGATGCCTTGGATTTTTTAGAGTTACCTGAGCTAGCTAATCTTAGGAAGTAGTGGGGTTCTGTACTTTTTTTTTTCTTGTGGTTAGGGCCAGGATGCTGACCCTTACTTTGTAAATAAAGTTGTAGAATAAATAAATGAAGTTTTTTGAAAGTCTTTCGCTATTCTCTTTGTAAATTTTGTAGATCCTTGATCAAGGTTTTGTTGCGGGAGTTTCTTTATGTAAGGGGTGTTTCCTCCTGCTGAGATTACCTTAAGGGGGCCAGGTCGATGGCCTTCTGACCTGCTTAGTTTGTGAGAGTTCCTCTATGCATGGAGTGTTTTCTTTTGTCGAGGTTACCCTAAGGGGGTCAGGACGGTGGCGTTCCAACCTACTTACTTCATGGGAGTTCCTTTATGTAAGGGGTGTTTCCCCTTGCTGAGATTACCTTAAGGGGGTTAGGTTAGTAGCATTTTGACTTGCCCGATTCGTAAGTATTCCTCTATGCAAGGGGTATTTCTCTTTACCGAGATTACCCTAAGGGGGTCAGGTTGATGGCATTTCGACCTGCCTGGTTCGTAGGAGTTCCTTTATGCAAGGGGTATTACCCCTTGCCGAGGTTACCCTAGGGGGGTCAGGTCGGTCGCATTTCGATTTGCTCGAGTAACTATTCATGTGCCTTTTTGAAAGGCTGGTAAGGCGATTGAAACAAAAGGAGAGAGAGAGAAGTATGCAATCAATTAAGAGATTTTTATTTCAACTCAATTTGAAAATAAAACTATATATGATGAAATTTCAATCAAAGTAAAGGTATAGATTATCAGCATTTTACGTGCATGGGATAAGCTCACCATCCAATCTTTCTAGCCTATATGCTCCATTACCTAGTTTCTCCCTAACTCTGACTGGGTCTTACCAATTGGGGGCCGGCTTGCCCTGGCCTTCTCATGAACCAGTGGCCTCTAATTTTCGGTACATTAGGTCACCAACCTTGAATTCTTTGTGTTGGGCCTTCTGATCATAATACTGGGTAGCTCGATGTTAGTATGCAGTAACTCGAGCAGCAACAAGGTCTTTGATTTCCTTGATTGTGTCGACGCTTACCTATAGTAGTGAGTCATTCAGGGCGGCATTGAAACTTCGAGTTCGAATATTAGGGAGTTTAAGTTCGATAGGGAGGATAGCTTCTAACTTGAAAGCCAGACGGAAGGGGGTCTCGTCTATTGAAGTGTAGTGTGTGGTTTTGTACCCCTACAAGATATTAGGTAACTCATTGACTTAAGTATCATGAGATTAGTCTACGTGCTTCTTAAGGTTGTTTAAAATGACCCAATTGGTCGCCTCCACCTGTCCATTCGATTGGGGGTAGGCAACCAAGGTGAAGTGCATGGCGATGTGGTGCTTGGTGTAGAACTCCCTGAACTTAGGTTTATCAAATTGTCGATTGTTGTCCGTGATCAATGCATGGGGGACTCCAAATCGAGAGAGAATATTGTTTCTAACAAATGACTCTACACTTCTCTCGGTGATTTTAGTGACGACTTTGGCCTCTTCCTACTTCATGAAGTAGTCTACGGTGAGAATTATGAATCACCATCCTCCTGATGCTTTCGAGAAGGCATCGAGGATATCGATCCCCTATTAAGCAAACAACTATAGGCTCGTTAGGGGTTAGAGTATGGTGCTGGGTGCATGACTGATTGGGGCATGCTTTTGGCATTGCAGGTACTTCTGGGTTACAGTCTTTGCATCCTACCTCTTAGTAGGCCAATAATACCTGAATCATAATGCTCAAAGGTATAGGGCTTAGGATTGGATAAGATTGCTGCACACTCTAACATGCAACTCCTCTATGATGTGCAACGCTTCCCTTTCTTGAAGAAACCAGAGCAGGGGGAGGCTGATTCCCCTGTGGTATAGGACGTCGTCAATCATTGTATAATTGGTAGCATGGTATCGAAGCTTCTTCGACTCCCTCTTATCCTCTGGTAACATTCCTTTCTCCAAGTAGCTTCGGATGGGATCTATCCAGGTCGGCTCTGGTGTTGCCGTGGTCAGTTCTAGAATTTTAGCCGAGCTTGGAGCTATGCATTTTTCTGGTAGGTACTCTATAAAGATCTTGTTGTCTTTCATCTTAGGCTTGTGTATGCCAGTAGAGGCCAGCTTGGATAGCCAGTTAGCTGCTGAATTTTTCATTTGAGGGATTTTCTCGATGTCCCAAGAAGGAAAGTCTGCTAAGAGCCCTCTTGCCTTCTTTAAGTACCTGGCCATGGTGTTATCCCTGGTCTCATATTTACCTCAAACTTGCTGTACAATGAGCATGGAGTTTGAGAATATCTACAACTACTCGGCCTTGATCTCTTTAGCCAGCTTCAAGGTAGTGATAAGTGCCTCGTATTTGGATTCATTATTGTTGGAATTGAACTCGAACTTAAGAGCGTAACAAATGGTGACCTTATGTGAGTCAATCAACATAAGGCCCACACCTCCACCTCCAATGGTAGATGATCTATCAATGTAGAGAGTCTATACTGGTTTGTCATTGCCTAACAATTTTTCTTCTCTAGTATATTCTACTACGAAGTCAGCCGGGATCTATGCCTTATAGGCCATTCGTGGCTGGTATTGGATTCCATATACTCTTAGTTCCATTGCGTACTTCATGATCCATCCGGATGCATCAGGTTTCTGCAGCATGGTGCGCAGTGGCTAGTCTGTAAGTATAATCACTTGATGCACCTAGAAGTAGGGCCTTAGCCATCTAGCAATAATGACGATGATTAGCGCAAAATTTTCTACCTAGGTGTACTTGACCTCAGGCCCATGAAGTATATGGCTTATGTAATATATTAGCCTGTGTTCTCTTTCACTTGCTTTGACTAACATAGAGGAGAGGGCCCGATCGCTAACAGCCAAGTACAAAAATAGATCATCCCCTTGGATAAGCTTATAAGGGATCGATGGATGAGTAAGGAAGTCTTGGAGTTGCTAAAAGGCAATGGTACACTTTGAAGTCCATTCAAAACCCTTAGGATTTTTAAGGATTTTGAAGAACTCAATGCATTTGTCAATACTCTTCAAAATGAATATGCTCAGAGTAGCCAACATGCCAATGAGATTTTGTACATCTCAGACTGAAGTTGGGGGCTTCATTCCCCTGATGGCCTGATTTTCTCGGAGCTAGCCTTGATACCTCTCTAGGTGACTAGAAATCCAAGGAACTTGCTAGAGTTGACGTCAAAGACACACTGTTAGGGGTTCAGCTTCATGCCATGCATGCATATTTGGTCGAGGGCTTCCTAGAGATCCTTGACATGATCGACCAACTTCAGGCTCTTGATAATCATGTCATTAATGTACACCTCCATATTGCACCCGATCTGAGGCTTGAACAATTTTGTCACCATCCACTGGTATGTGGCCCTAGTGTTTTTTAGTTAGAATAGCATTACAGTATAGCAGTATATGCCATAGTCGGTGACAAAGGAGGTACGGACCTCATCCTTTGGGTCCATTTTGATCGGGTTGTATCCCGAGAAGGCGTCCATAAAGCTCAGTAGGGCGTGTCCTAACGTAGAATCAATAAGCTGGTCGATTCTAGGGAGGGGGAAATAATCTTTAGGGCAGGCTTTGTTGAGGTTGTCACGCCCCGAAGCGGTAGAGTCGTAACAGCCCCGCCGTGTAAACCACCCTGAGATAGAAGTTGACCTCACAACCACTATTTTAGACCTGATCTACACAAGGCGTCCACGACTAACCCGCTTTGAAGTAAATAGTTTGTAGTTTAGATAAAGCATTTACCTAAGAAAGTGAGAAAATTTATATATATATATATATATACTATAAATTCAATTATTACATTATTCACAAATGAAAAATTCTAATTAAAACAAAACTTAAACCTTAAGAATATATGATCGTTCTTCAATATTTTTCCTCACTCCCCAGGATCCAGCAGTTGCTAGCTTCAGAGTAGTTGTTGCCGCTTCTTAGCCAGCACCTGCACGACGTCTATAGGGATGTGAGCAACCATAGCTCAGTAAGTTAGGACAGAGGACTTAATATTATACCAGAAACACAATAAGGTTTTCAATTACTTATTAGATGCAATGCATGTGCAAGCAAATGCCATCGCACGATGTTGTCCAGCCCGTCGTGAGATTAGAGAAATTGCGCCCGCTCTAATCCGGGTTGAGGAGTTGCCGTTAATGCAACAGCTCACGACCAAACCCAGGCTTGTGTAATGGAGACCTTGCTCCTCCCGCAACTACCTTCGAACTACTGCCTTCACCATTGCCACAACCTCCTCTCTTGTCACTTAGTTCTACTGAGGATGAAGAAGGGACCATTTTGCAATCCTACGCCATCCCTTCCGAAGGGGTCGGTATTTGGCCGGAGAGTCCTAAGTTCCCCTAACGGGTTGCCATGCATGTCCGATTATGATTACTGGTCGTATATTTGATTAATTCTAGTTTAGGGTGATCAATCATTACATACAAATCATACAATATATGCCAGAACAACAAATAGAATCATA
This sequence comes from Lumnitzera littorea, assembly GCA_024138015.1. Classification (NCBI taxonomy): domain Eukaryota; kingdom Viridiplantae; phylum Streptophyta; class Magnoliopsida; order Myrtales; family Combretaceae; genus Lumnitzera; species Lumnitzera littorea. The sequence continues at coordinate 74,156,237 of JAMXBB010000001.1, read as the reverse complement.
GCATCACCCATAATCAAACACATGTACTCATTCAGCTATCTAACAAGCACAACCAAACATAATCTTAAGCCTCCAAAATACAGCATCGTATTAATCCCAATTACTTCGACTCCTCACTCACTCACTCGAGGTCTGATTTGCTCAGGCCATCGCCGATCATCCCTATAACACGAATGTGGTTTCAGCTTTTCATATAAATATTATAAGTTCATTTTATCCTATAACGCTTATTGTTAGGTTTTGTTCAAGGTTTAATATGCTTAATTATCTATGTATTAAGTCTTTTACAATTATTTTAGGTTTGGGGTTAGGTTCAAGTTTGGTTTTCGCATCGATTTCTAAATTAGGTTTTTAGTTCGATTTTTAAGTAATGTTTTAGATTCCAACCCTAGAAATCTGTTTCAACCCATAATGTGAAATTAATCACTTTACTTCCCGATCTCCTAAATACCGTCATTACCCCTAGTCAGTATTTATTCCACCCGGTACACTTAAATCCTTATTTGTGTACTGAATTTACTCTTAATGTGAAAAATTTTTACCTTTTTCATATAATTACATAAATTCAAGTTTCCCATCAGATTTATTGTATATTTTTATTATTATCATAATAGCAATTTTTATTCTAATATTTTCTATTTTACATATTATGCATTATTGCCTATTATGTACGTAATACATTTCTAATATTTCTATCACGTTAATTACCATCCCTAAACATCAATTATCATTTTAAAATGTCTAAATTCATCCTAAATCAGATTTTACTCTTAATTTCCCTAATTTACAAAATTAACTTAAAGTTAACTATTTTTCCTTGTTAATCATTTACTATATAATTAACCTAATAATTACATCTAATACTCTAAATGCTACAAGTATCACACTGCATCAGATTTCCACATCCTAAAACATCTACTTATTCACTAAGTCAGTAATTAATAATTTAATTACTTAATCAACCTTAAATTACCCATTTTATGCTTCATTTTAAGGCCTAAAAATTATCTAAAAATTTCAAAAATTAATTTTTGAAAAAGGGCTTCATAGCACTATTTTATATCATCTAAATAATCTACACAAAAATTTTGGGCTCGAAACTACGCTCCTAAGGTCATTTATTTCTAAACCAAAATGTGCTCGATTTTGCACAATTTCTTAAGGACTATATATTACGGGGCATGTTTTCATCAAAATAATATTTTTCCTATAAACTACATACAAAAATATCTCAGAATAACAAAATTCATAATTTTATAATAATATTTACTATTTTTACAAAATTACACAAAAATTAGGCTGGAAATAGGACTCACCGATTTGGGTGGCTCCGACCACCGCGAGCCGTTGTGGCCTTGTCGGCCAGCTTGGGCGCTGCCACCACCGTGTGGTGGTGGTGGCCGTCCACTTCCAACTACTCGTCTGGTAAGGGTTCCCTTTAAAAGCCCTAACTGCACAGTTTTTCTTATTTTTTTTTAACTCGAATTTTTCTCTCAATTTTTGCCTCTCCCTAATTTTCTCTGATTTCTAACTGTCCAAATGAGTTCCTGGATTTTTCCTGCTATTTATAGGGCTTTAGTGTAATTATTGTGCATTAAATTAGATAAGACAATTACTTTATCCCTTAAATTTTGGCTTTTGTGTTGCCTAATTCTAATTGGTTAATTTTTCTTTTTCAGATTCTGACTTGCTACGACTAAGTTTACATCATTCCACACTCTTCTGATTTTTTTCTGATTTTTCCACAATTATTTTATAATTTTCTTTAATTATTTGCTTAGTTTTTGGCCAATTTAGGTAATTTCGCGTATTTTTATCTATACGTAAATACATGTGGGGTACACGTGAACATTCCTAATTATTATTTTGGTCATTCAAAAATTTTTAGTTTACATATAATCTATCTCTAATAATTTATTAGTTATTATATTACACTTTTCGCCTTTTCGGTAATTAGCAATTATTATGCTTAAAATTTGAAAATTTTATAGTCTTTTATTTTACTACTTATTTTCTTAAATTTAAGTTTATGGGATCATTTTTACTAATATTTCTCTCAATAGTTTATAATTTAGGGTTTAATCGGATTCCTTAACCGATCATCTTAAACCTTGGGTTCTAAGTTCAATCCTACGATTACTTGGCTTAACTTTGGGGCTTATAGAGGTTGATATAATCGACACACATGCGCCACTTCCCACTCTTCTTTTTCACTAGTACCACGTTTTCCAGTTACGTCAAGTACTTTTCCTCTTTTACTATGTCGACTTTGAGCAACTTCTGTATTTTCTCCTTAATTACGACCTGCCATTCTAAGGCCAAATGCCTATTTTTTTGTTTGATAGGCTAGGCTGTGGTGTCGATGTTGAGGCTGTAGGTTGCCAGGTTGGGGGAAATTCCGGGCATGTTGGACGCCGACCAGGTGAACCTATCTAAATTTGCCCGCAAGAGGGCAACGATTTCATCCTTCACTTCAATTAGGGTCTTAATCCCGACTTTCGTTGTTTGGTCGGGAGAGTCGTCGATTTGGACGTCTTCGATTTTTCCTTTAAGCTCACCCTTCTTAGCTGGTCTCTCCTATAAGCCTATCTATAAGGCGAAGACGCCATTATCTTTGGCCACCTTGACATATAGTTCTCACGAGAGCTTCTAATCGCACCTGTATACTCCCACCCTTGTGGGCATCGGGAATTTGGAATTCAAATGTAGGAAAGATGTGATCATCCCAAATGAGTTTAAGCTTAGTCTTCCTAAGAGCGCATTATAAGGGGAGGGACAATCAATCACAACGAACTCTACAGGTCGTTGTACCACGTGGTTGTCATCGCCAAGTTCCATGTCTAACATTATGATACCCTTAGCTCGGACCATGCTGCCGTTGAAGCTAATTAGTTTGTGGTGGTATCGCTTCATCTTTATTAGCAACTTCTTCCTCATCCTATCATATGTATGGAGGAAGAGTATATTGGTGGAGTTGCCAGTGTCTACCATGATCTTCAAGACCTCAAATTTTGAGATCCTCACCTCAATCACCAAGGTATCTTGGTGGGGAGTGTCAGCCCCTTCAAGGTCAGCGTCAGAGAAGAAGATGGAAGTGCCTAACTTCTATCTCTTCTCCCTGATTGCCAGCACCACTGATTGGGCATTAACTGAGCTGTTAGTACTAAGCTAGCTCCCAAGGTGTGGGCCCTCTATAATTACATTTATGATGCCATTAGGGGCGCGATTATTGCGGCAGTCGTTATTCTACTCTAATTGGGCATCCTCGATCCATCGCCTCCAAGGTGCCCTGTCAGTGTCATCATCGGAACAGCCTTCGTTCCTCCGATGTGCTACGTATTCATTGAAGAAGCTGCGTTAAATAGCGTATTTGACGGCATTCTTCAACTAAAAGCACTCTTTAGTTGTATGGCCGTAATCATTGTAGAATTGACAGTATTTGTTGGAGTTCCATTGACTAGAGTTTCCCTGCATTTTCTACGGCCTCTATAGCAAGTTTCGGTGCTTCACTTCAGAATATACCTAGGTTATGGGTCTATTCAAAGGTATATATTGGCCGTAAATGGGAGGGGGTAAAGGGTTACGCTTTACTTGACATTTCTTCTTCCTAGAGCTTTCCCCCTTTAGTATGCTTGGCATCTTTCCACCGAGGTGATCTTTAATGGACAATTTCTCTTTATCCTACTTTTTGCTCGACCTTTCTCGATAGGCATCGTGCTTGGCACGAATGTTATCTTCCTAATCGATGTACTTCTGGACTTTATTCCATAAGTCGGCCAAGGTCTTTGGCTTACTCTTTGCAAGTGATCAGAAGATCTCTCTCGAGGGTCTGATGTCGAGCTGTACGGCATGGACAGCGACCCCCTCATCTAGTTGAGGGATCTCGACCACGACGTTATTGAACTAGGTCACGTAGTCGTATAGGGACTCACCCTTACCCTACCTTATTAGGTATAAGGACGATGTGTCCATGGATAAGGGCTTACTAGCCCTGAAATGGAGGCTAAACTTCCTAGCCAGCTCGTCCAAGGAGCCGATCGAATTGTTGGGGAGGTGGTTAAACCACGTCTGTGCTACCTTCCTTAGCATGCTTGAGAAGGCTTTGCATAGTGTGGTATCTTCATGACCATAAAGGTTCATGAGGGTGCAGAAGTGAAGAAGATGGTCATCAGGGTCACTCATCCCATCATACTGGTCTAAAGACGGAAGTTTGCCATTGGGGTGCAGTACTTCATCTTAGATACCCCTGGTGAGAGGATCGTATTACTGGCAACTAGCTTAATATTGCCAGCAGGCTTGCTCCCCTGCTACTCGGAGAGTCGCCTTTCCATATCACAGAACTCATTTAAGTCGGCGTCGTCTGCTGGGTGAGTTCGTTGTATAGCTAAATGAGCCTGAACTTCCTGCAAGTTGACTTCTTACTCATTGGCAGCCAAAGCTCGGTTGTGGGTAGCCACAGACCTTACTGGTTGTTATTGCAGTGGTGGATTGGGTTGCTGATTCCTTCTATTTTGCAGTTATTGCTATCGCATGTTGTCCTGCCCAATGCGGGCATTTGAAGCTTTGGGATGGTGAGTTTGTTCACTGCTTCTTTACTTCATCTATTTAATTTGTCTTGATTCCAATCAATTTGAAATAACTGAAAAGCAATTAATAAAATTACGGCTCTCATTGCTAGATCTCGGATTATTTTCAAAAAAAAAAAGTATGGGCATACCGAAGAAGTAATTGATTGAGCAGTTAACATCTGACCAAGGGGTTCTCTGATAATTTCTTTGGATCCCGAAAACCCATCATTTTCAAGCCTAAGGCCTATAGAGGCAAGCCTAGGGATACAAGACTTGGCGAATCTAATCAGGCTTGAAAAGTCCCTACTCAAAGTACCTTGTCAATAGTATCTATTTAGTTTTACAAGTAATATGTCATGTGTATGTATTTTGTACATGTATCATTGCATTAGCCTTGATGGCTTACCCATATTTGAGATGTGTAATTTCAAGTGCAAATGGGTTATAGGAAGTTTACCTGTATGACAACTTTAGACATAGTTATTGTGTAAGCATAGGAATGATGATAAAGTCACTTATTACTATTAGTGGTATAACATACTTAAATATAAAGCTATCAAGAATTATTATTTACAATATATGGAGACTTATTAGATGGATGATATATACACATAAAAATATATATGTATAAAAGAATTTCTTATGAATTTAAGATTTCTTATTAATTATGAATCTGTAGACAAATGACCATTATAAGTTTGGAAGATGAATTATATGATGTTATATTGTGGATTGTAGTTATATGTTTTTGAGTTTGCATATTCCTACTAAGTATAAAAACAAAGTACCATGAGTCATGTAGTGTAACAGAATTTTTATTCATCGAATTTACTATTATAATTATTTTTAGGAAAGACTTCATGGTAAATGCTAATCGATGGAAAAAAAAAAGACATAATAATTTAATAAATAAAATTTTAATTTAACATAGCATTTGATTCATGCAGAAAATTGAAAAATTTTCCCGAGATGTGGCAATGGGTTTTACATTATCTTATAAACGTCACTCATCCTTGTTTATCATGATCGATTTTTATTATTTTGTTGTTTTGTCAAAATCAATTGGGCTGAGAAAAACCGCAAAAAAACCCATACAAGCCCAACAACATCCAGCTCCAGACAAATGCATATAAACACGTGTCGATTTGACTTACACGTCGGCTTTTGATTTCCTTTACCAACACGTGTCAACGAAACCAAGACTCCAGCATACTCCATTAGACCACGTGTCATGGGTAATCTCGTCTTTTCAATTTCTAACTTCAAAAGCTCAACACGCGACAAAACATCCCACTTCCATTTCGATATTTTCTCTGTCCCTTCCCTCAAAATTTCCCGGAAAATTTCTTATCCCAAACCCTGATTTTACAATCTCTGTGTCTAATTTCAGCGAATTCAATCGCTTAATTCTTCAATATTCAATCTCATCCTCAATGGATCATTCAATTATGACGGAAACACTAACATCTGTGACATCTCAAGGGCTAGGGTTTGCAAAACTCTTACGGAAATCGAGTAACTACATCTCTCTCTCCGATTCAACCGATCAACCATCTCCGGCAACATGCGCCTTCCAAACATCAGGCGGAATGCTCCCCCTCGACGCCCTCGCTCCTCCTCCGGTGAAATCCAACTGCGTCAAAACCCGCCCTCGAACTCTCCTCCGTAGAAAGCGCAAAACGAAGCGTATATCTTTCTACGGAGACGATGGCGATGATGCCGCAGATGATGGAGCCTTTCTTGGCGACGATGGTTCGTTCACCGGAGGATTCGGATTTTACGATGGTGGTAGTGGTGGTGCTGGTGGCAGTGGCGGCGGTGAGAGGTGGAATTTCGGTGGCAATAATTGGGACGATTCGTCGTGGTGGTGGTCCGGTTCTGGCTTGGGTTCGAATTTCGCTTTTGATTTTATCTACGAGGTGATTTATTGGATCGCACTCTCGAATTGCATGCATTTCGCGTTTAAGAGGGTGGTGAGGACCGCAGCGGATGGGAGATTGAAAGTTCCGGTGAGATTGGCGGCGGTGTATTGATAAAATTTGTTATAATGATTAGTAGCTGTGTGGTCCAGGGCCGCTGAAGTAGCTGTATTGATGCATGACTGCTGGGTGATAGTAGCAATGACTTAATACATCGATTGGTTTCATTAATTAGTCGACGTAAATATTTGGTTTGGGTGGGTGGGGTTGGTTTTATTTCTATTTTCAGTTTACACAATTTGTAAATATTGTACATATGGCGTTTGCAGTTGCGAACACAATTATGTATTTTGGGATAATCTAATATAATATAAAAAATAGGTTCCCTTGCCCTATACACTAGTTAACAAGTTTAAATGAAAATTTTTTGATGCCTGATTACGTACTTGATGAAGCAAGTGCATGGGAAGATAGTAAAAGATTTTTTTCTTTGACCTTTGGCAAGTTAAAAGTATATGGGTTCCAGTTCTAGGCTTTTAAATATGATCGGTTAGGACAATAATTGCTTATTTTTTCTAGTGAAAGAAGTTGTGGTAGTTGCAGAAATTGGTTTCTTTTTGAATTTTAATTTGTTAAGTAGTCCAGATGCACGAACTTTTGAGACACATAAAGAAAACTCAATACTGAATTTTGAATAGACACTAAGCAGATACATGTAAGGCTTAGATAGAAATCAGATAATTCAAACATTTGTTCATGTTGCTGAACTGGTGGCGAAGATGAATTCTTTCCTATTGTGTCCAAGTTTGAACTTCTAAAAATTATTCATTCCGTAGTCTTTACTGTTCTTTAACTATTTCTATCACCATGTGGTTATTCACTGGTTAGAAAGTGTTCAGGGGGACTAGTTGTGCAGTGTGTCATGCTGATTCATGTGAGTAATGTATGTGAAATGCTGTTAGTTCCTAAATAATGCAGCCCAAATATGATGGGTGCAGTATAACCTTCGTCTTTTCATTCTTCATATATTAATATTGCATGTCATTTACTCCTTGAATGGAGAGTTTTCGAATGAAAGTAATTGGTGATTAGTGAAAGCTTTTTTTTCTTAAAACGATGAGGATTCCTGGCTTGATACTGAAATCTTTCAGAAGCTTGTGTCCGGTGCATAACATAGCTTCTCTTTTCATTTTTCAGACATGGATGTTGGATACATCAGTAGATCCTTTTCTTAATGTAATGCAGTCATGTTTTTATGCAATGAAATGGCATGTTTCTGGGGCTTTTCTGGTAGCTATGGAGTGAGTAGGAAAGTCCTGAATGGAAATAATGTTTATTGAATCTTAATCTTAGGTGAGGAAAAGAGCTTTCTGTCTAACCTTGCTACTCTTTACATTGATGCGCTGCTAGTATTCTTCAAACATGCTGCATTATTGGTAACAGATATCCAAACTTTTTGATGATTGGTCAACTTTCTACTACACATACTACTCTCTCGCAGATATGTAGGTTTTCGTGTTATGAGCTAATGCAGACGGTTATTTATATGCCACTGAAGTAATGCTAGCAGAAAAGTGGTGTTGGGTGCAAACACAAGATCAGCAAGCACTATGTATATACATATATATGTGTGTGTATATATGTATAACTCTGATGTGAACAGATTGTTAGAGGATCTTCTTAGTGCTTAAAAAACGATCTAATTAAGCGCACAAAGCCTTTTTGGATCTACCTTCATAAAATGGTGTTTTTTTTTTTAATAAATTAAAGACCAAGAGTCGTGCATTGGTTTCTTAGGTCTTAATGGGTATCTTTTTATTTTTATACTTCCAAAGTGACCAGTTTTCATGGTACAAGTTAGTTTTGCAATGGTTGCAATGGTCATAAATTGCCCACACCCCTAATATTCCTCTTCATCTATCGATTACTTCAAAATTGTGCATGGAGGCAGTGTACAGGACCTGAAAATTTTACACACTGCTAGAAGCTGTAAAAGCAACCGTTTTTTTAATGTAACTAAGAAACTAGCAGCAAGAAATTTTTTCAATGGGAGATTGATGCAAGTTGTTAGCATGTTGCACTTCTTTCCAATATGGATGTATTTCTACTTTTCCACTTCGGAATTTAATCATATTTCACATGTATGCTTGCATGATTTTTATGATATCTTATGCACACAAATCATGGATGCACGTTTCCAGTAATATATTTTGAAGCTTTTCCAATCTTTACCTCATTGGTATGCCAAGTTTCTTATATTTCTTATGAGCATCCCTGGTATGTACCTTTGTGGGATTCTGGAAGCTTATTTTAGGTATACAAGCTATAGCATATGAGGATGATAGATAGGATTGAAAGACTCTTAGGTGGAAGTGTTAGATTTCGTTGCTAATGCTAATTGTGGTTTTGTGTGGAAATTGGTACCATTGATTGGACCAACTTGCATGTTTTCAACCAATTTCATGATGAGGGGCCTTCATTTCATCTCTAACTTAGCTTGACATAGATATTTACGTTCAAGAACCATTCATTTCAAGATGGCTGAATGCTGAGAAGTTATTACTGCTTGTTATGGCTTCATTTGTGTAAGGATGTTTTTCTTTTGTTTAACATTGAAAAAAAAATAGAGTGGAAGCAAGGAATTAGGTCATCTGATACAGATGCAGGAATTGTGTTGGTAACTAAGTTGGGACTAGAGGTTCGAACGGTCCACACTTGTGTCACTAGACCAGTGATAGTGCACAAGTGTGGGAATTGTTGCTTTTGTTAATTTTTTTTTTAACCCTTTCTAGTTTCCTCGTCTGTTTTGTATAGGCTGAGGCGCAATGCTCCAGCATATGGTTTATAAAAAAAAAAAAAAAAGAAGAAGAATAAGAAAATAGTTCTAGCATATGATGCAGTTGTATGGTTAGATTCTGATCACTACAGCTGTGTTTAATACTTCACTGAATACTTGTTTATTTATAAAATCAAAGGAGTTAATTGGTAACTTTTCTTTTATAGTGAAGCTCGTGAAGATAGGTGTTTGGGAGTCGGAAACTTCTATCTCATCAGTACGGAGTATATAAAATGCATCTTACCATTGTTTTTTTTTAAGTTTGGTTCATGCATCTCATGTTTATGCGTCTTTTTTTTTCAATAATTCATACCCTCTCATTTTTTATTACCTAATATAAAATGCAAGTGCAGCATCATAGGAGTCTGCCCCATTTAGTGCATCGAGGTTGTGTGACATTATTGCATAGGATGTATTTTATTCGATTTTGCACACTTGATACTTCATCTCTTTTCGCGATTGTCCTTTTATTTCTGGGCCTTTTCATTTCTCCACAGCTTGCATATGAGTGCACTCCTCGCTCCTTGTCACTTTTAATGCATGTCAAGTAGCTGTTGTGTGTAATGATTAATCAATATGGGTTATGTTTGTATGTACATGAGTGGGTAGGGATGGAGATGGAAAATTTGCGCCCACGTTTGGGGATTGGCATCATACTTACGAATTGAAGCTGACCACTAAGGCATAAGAGTCGTTATATTGAGCGGGGAAGAAGTTTTCAGGGTAGAAGCTGCTGCTGCTTTTTGGTCACTTGAATGAATTACATAGCCTCAGTTCACTGTCAATTTCACTTCAGGTGAGCTGAGGTTGCATGCTGCTATTGCACTGTATATCCCGCTACTCCGTAGTGGACGATGTGTGTTTTGTCACATCTTCCTTTAAACCTTTGAAGCACGTTATGCATACATGAGGTTTCATTGCCCTTGCCGTCTGTGTTTATCGGTGTCCCTGCTGGTCGTCGGATAATTAATTAGGCGTGGGCCGATAGAAGAATTATAATCGGAAAGTTTGCTTAATCAATAGAAGCTTGGTATTGTAGATATAATTTGGCTATATCATGCTACCATTCCTTGAAAATAATCGAAACAATAGGAAGATCTTAAATTCGAAAGATTCAATACTAAAACTTCTTGTTGGATTATGGGCTTAATTTATTACCTGACTTAAGCAATGTTGCTAATGTGAAAGATAAAAATAAATGTATAACCTAGCCATGAGTCTATCATGTCCGTATTATAATGGAAGTGAGGGTGGAAGTAGATGGAATACTACAACAGAAATACAATACAAGAGGAAGGCAGGTAAATTGAGTCCAAAGTCAAAATTTTAGTTTAATATGAATTTTTGCTTCAAATAACTAAATAATAAATGCGATAACGAAACAACAAATGAAGTATTGAAATTAAGAGGAAGGCAAGCAAATTGAGTCCAATGTCTAAATTTTAGTTTAATATGAAATTTTGCTTCAAATATCTGAATAATAAATGCGATAATGAAACAACAAATGAAGTATTGAAATTAAGAGTAAGGGTTAGAAAAATCAAGTTTGGAGTCAACAAAATAATCAAGTGAAAATAACTTAGGTGTATATTAAGGTTTATAAGATATTGAAAATATATGAGTACAAGATAATTGGAATGTTGACTAAGAAAACAAAGGAATGTTTGCAGTTTTTTTTTTTTGGTTTTATTAATTGCTAAACTTGTATTTATAAACTCTAAAATATATAAATGTTGAGAGAAAATCTTCAAGCAAATTAGCTGCATTAAATGCTGTTTGACGACTATTTTTATGCGTAACGTTGGGACTCCAACATGCTTAGCTTCCGGATGTTAAGAATCACCAAGTCATAAAGGCTTGGCGTCCTAAAACTACATTCAAGACGTTAGGACGCTTCGAGGAATGAAGAATGATCAGTGCTTTAGCGTCTCACATTGCACATAGCATTGGAACGTTACTTCCTGTTTAGACGTCCACCTGCAAAATGGGCAACGCAAAGTACATACGCAACCAACATTTATAATATGTTTTCTTACAAGCTTCCCTTTTCAAGATCATCATGTATAAGTTTAAATAGTTTTAACAAATATCAGTTCATGATGAGTTAATTGATCATTGAGAAATTACGAGTTTTATAAGATTAAATTAACTCATCACAATCTCGATTTAATTTGACTGTTTTAATGTTTTTGTTCTCATCAAAATTAAAGTGTAAATTCTAGGTTTAATAATCTCTCCTTTTTGATAAGTACAAAAACTCACTTTTGTTTGCTCTCATCAATCCAGTGCCTCCCCTCCTTCAAACATCCGTTTATGAAAAAGTTTGCAAAAGCTGAGATCAAATGGATGTTCAACTTAGGAGAACTAGTTTGAGAAGATCCAAAAACACTTAACTCTATAAACTTAGTTTGAATTTTACTTATAAGCTTAGTTTTCAACTTATTAGTTTATTAAGCACGATTTTCTAAATGATATGAACTCTTCTCTCTCTTTGGCTTTATAAAAAAGATAAGTAATTCTAGGTAGTAATGAGGAAGAGAAAGTTAAGTCAGAAATTTGGCATAGTACTAGCCTAAGCTTAAGGATACGCCCTTAGAAAGTGAAAGAATAAGGCAACAAACATTTCTTCCAACAATCAAGTTGAAGACATATTACAATAGCTACATCTTGAGCCAATCAACAATGTTATTTTAAACATTACTTCTCATCTTCACAAACAACACTAGCACTATCTACAAGAGGCAACCACAAGAACCAAAACATAAAATTCATTAACAAGATATAAGCGTAGCTAAACATAGTTTTCTTTAAAGTACGATAGCATGATAAAGGTTTACATACGTAAGAAGGCCAACATGGCCAAAAGTCCATAAAGAAACATAACAAGGGGAGGCCAAAAGACAGAGTCTAACAACATAGCATAAATTTCATCAAAAGAGATAAAAGACTATAGGCTAAGTCTAGAGACATAATGGAAAGATGATAGAAATGTTAAGACTCTAGATTGATGGAAGAGGAAGAAGATGTAGATCGATGAGTGAAAGGAAGAGCATCCTAGTTTCTCTTGATTTGAGCATTAGGACAATCAAGAGAATTAAATTGATCAAAGACTTGACTGCTATAGGTAGTGTTCTTAATAAAATTGGTAAATGTAGGTGTAGGAGGAGTATCCATAGGGTGGGGAGATGCATGATGAGTAGTAGCTTTGTAATCATTGAACTCTGCCTAACGCTTGAGCACGTTATTGTCCCCTTCCTCTTCACGTGATTCCTCATCTTCTCCCTTCTCATTACTTGAATTTGCATCATCATCATCAGAAGTAAGTGGATACAAAGAGGCCTCTTTCTTACATATGTGCCTTGATTATTGATTTCTAAAATCCTTCAATAGAAGCATAGTTGAATGACTCTTGAAGGGAGGTAGAGTGAGACGGTGTTTCAAAATTAATGCCTTTCCTTTTAAGGAGTTAAGTAATGAGTCTTGGCATTCTCATATGGCACGATTTGGACCATTAGCTACTCTTTGAAAATTATTACAAACCATGGACCAAAAATCAATCTTAATATTAGTAGGTGTCTAGCCCACAGCCCATAAGTCCTCTTGTGTCACGTAGCTATGTTGTTCGGATCTAGGCAAGTAATTGTGACATAGATACAAATGGAGAACTCGATAGTCTAATGGAAGGCATTTGGTCTCTAAAGCAACTTTTGTTTTCCACTGATCTTCAATAACTTCAAAATCAAATATAATCTCATAGTCTACAATCGGGTGGAAATTAGTCGTAAAGCCTTGCCAACATTAACTCCGATAACACTACACACATTTTGGGGTGTAATCTCAATTCGTTGCCTATATAGATATGTATACATATGATTTCTTACATCATTCTTGGAATTAATATTATACATAAATTATGATTTTCATCTAAGCAATCAGTGACGTTACAATAGAGTAACATAACTACCTCCTCTTAACCTTAAGCGGAAGATTCAAAAGAGCAAAGGTTTTGTTTCTAACTATATTAAGCATTCTTGTAAGGCTAAGTCCATCTAGCAAATCCATAAAAAACTTCCTATAGGGATCAATGGAAAGATTTTAAAAAGTAGCATACCATTGAGCATGTTAAGTGGTTGAAAAGCGATGATGGTCATACTTAATGGGTTGCCTTCTACCTCTATTGCATCTTCCTCATTGATTATGGCCACAAACATTTGTCCTCTACAAGTTTTTAGCAATTTGGAAGTTGAGGTTTTCATGAAAGATTTTAAAGACATCGAGAGAGGTGAGATTGATGTAAGGAGTGTGTTTTAGAAGTGTTATATTGTAAATTGATGCAAGAGATGAGGGGTTTTGAAGAGAAAATTGATGAAATGAGAGTGAGGGTTAAGGATTTTCAGAGAGGGATTCATATACTATTAGTGAGTGTGGAAAGATAAAATTTAAAATAAAATGAATTGAGATTGGATTGATATATGGTATTTGTCATTGGGAGTCCGGACACTATAGTAGATAGCATTCATATGCTAGCATTTTATGGATTTTGTTAGCATAACATTCGGATGCTATGTGTTTTGACATCTAGATGCTAGCTGTAAATCCTATTAGGTCCAAAGATCAACTAGCATGAAAAAAGTGAATGATATTAGCACATCATAATCATAAGATTTTACAATTAGCTCGCAAAATAGATTTCATATGAGTTGAAGTAATCTAAGAATTCAAGCTTAATGTTCATGAAATGGCAAAATCAACTCTTAAAGTCAAGTTAAATCAAGTATAGCTATTGTGCGCACATTCAAGTGTCTATTTATGACTACCATAAATCAACATTTTGAGCAAGTTTCAACGACATATTTATGCTTTAATGAGGTACAAAAAAGACATAGAGCTTAAGAGATCACAAACTCATCATTGAAGTTCCTTAAGATCACATATACAGTTATTTGAGGTCTTAGTGAATCAAACTTGTACATTCTTGAAATTGTGCTAATTTCATCAATTAAGCATTATCTATAAGCTTATTCAAACATACGGGAACACATAATTGGCATGGAAAACAATAAAGTGATAGATGTACACGTAAGAGGCTAAATAATCATAAATTACTTCAAGTGTGTACAAAAACATATTAAGCGTCAAGACCAAATATCAAGTTGTAAGTCAATTGGTTTATTAAAAAAATCACTTACTATAAAAATCGCTATTTTAGTTCATAGTGGTTTAGCATTCATTTTACATGATAATTCCTAATTCTTTTCTTAAAGTGAAAAACTAATTTGCTTAAGGGTTTTGTAAAGATATCGGCAGTTTGGTTACTTATATCAACAAAATTTTAAGTATATATCTTTTGGACATGATAGCTAATGAAATGGTATCAAATCTCAATATGCTTAATCTTTGAGTGTCGGATTGGGTTTTTGGTCAAATTGATAGTAACTATATTGATAGGGATTAAGGACCAATTATGCGCTCCCGAGCCTAAAGGTTTGCTTAGATGGTTCGTTGAGCTGTTTGAGGTAAGTTGAGTGGCAAGGAGTAGTGCATATCCTAATTCGACTTGCTGAGTTACTTCGCTCTATACATCATTCAAGAAGCTGCTAAGGTGATCAGTCGACCTATTAAGCCAACCCTTCCCCCCACACCATTCTAAGCATCAATCGGGATATAACCAGTCTTACAGTGCCAAAGCCGAGTTAACTACTATCAAGAGCCGATCACTTAAGGCCGACCTAAACATGAGTCGCCCCTAAACCATCCCTTATCCAATCCTAACTATCTGAGTTGCTAAACTACTGAAGTTGACCTGACCTGATCCAGACTTCGCCCTTGCTTAGCCAGTAGTGTCATTAGGACCATAGAATGAGCAAACCATGTGCGTGCTATCCTTTTTCTGACATCCGTATTGTCCTTTTTGCCAACGGATATTCTTTTTGCACGATTATATTAATACATCTATAAATTATTCCCTTTTTCCTTAACTAATAGCAATCCTTTTTTTGTAATTTACTATAACTTAGGATTTACCCTAATTAGGTACTATAAATACTTGTATATTGTAATGGCTGCAATAGTAAATACATTGAAATTTTCAAACACACTCTCTTGAGCTAAGTTTTTTGCTGCTTACTCTCTAGCTACTCTTATCTAGCCTATTGAGTCTGTTCTAGTAGCGAGTGACCTCCGGTTACACTTATATGTCATATCAAGTATGACTTGAGCTCATGTGAGGCGTCGATGCATCATATTCTACGTCGGTACATGAGGACCCTTACTCAACCTTCGACTATCATTTATCTTTTGGACCATCTTGAGATTCAAACCCACCCCTTTGGTTCACATGATATAGGATGTTGTGTGTTCATCCGCGTCAAACCCATATCATCCTGATATTAGAGCTTGGCTATGTTCAAAGCTAGATTCTATTACTTTGTACTTTGAGTGGTTTGTTACTATTTTTGTGTGTTAAATGTTTTGTTGTTAGCATCGGAGTTTGGTTAGTTGAAAGGTGTTGAGGAAAATTCTATACTCTATTTTTCCTTGTTTCCTATACGTAAAACAGAGTATGATTGTTTGTTTATTTCTTTATTCACTATCTATAGTTGTTACAGTAGTGGGAGTAGTAGTAATATTTCTATTGCTATCATTTACGGAAAGAACTTTAAGTAGTATTTTAAACATCAATTTTGTGGGATAACCAATAATGTTAGATTCAAATGTTCAAGGAACTTTGGGAAACCAAGAAAGTGGTGCTCGAAATGGCTAAGGGTAAGAAGGAAGCTTTACACCTCAGTTAGTGGGTAACCGATTGGATAGGTTTACCGACTTAGTAATCATTTTGGTGACTATTATCCAAAAAAAAAAAATAGATAATGAGCTAGAAATAGCCCAACTAGAGGACATGAGCAGTAAGAGTGAGGCAATTGTTAGTTTGGTTGAGTTAATGCCCTGGCTTGATCACCCCGAGCTGAAGGAATGGGTAAGGTTGCTAAGCATAGGCTAGCACTTAAAGAAATTGAAGAAGAAGAGGAAGGAGACAATGAAGCGGAGGAGTTCTACGATCCTGAAGAGAGGAATGTCCGAGCCCATAGAGTTGAAGGGTTGAGGATGCATATTCCTAGTTTTTCTGAGAATGGTGATGTTGAGGACTACCTAGATTAGGTGGACCAAATTGAGAAACAATTTAAATTCCATGAAGTACCTAATAATGCAAAGGTTAGACTTGTAGTGTTGGAGTTCACTAGTTATGCCGCGCTGTGGTCGAAAAACTTGCAAGCCACCCGACGAAGAGTGGGAGAATGAGAAATTAGAAGTTGGGATGAAATGAAGAGAGCCATAAGGAGAAGGTTTGTGTTGAGATATTATTTGCAAAATGCTTTCAAAAGATTTATGTCAAGGAATTCTAGATGTTAATGATCCGATGTGAAGTTAATGAGTTAGAAGAATGAATTGTATCTTGATTCATTGGTGGATTAAAGTATGAGATTGAAGATATCCTAGAAACTATGGATTTTAGATCACTTGATGATGCAATTCGAGCTACCTAGAGGATAGAAAGGTATTGAATAGGAAGGTTTCAACCACCTGTTAGCCGTCTTGATAGTAGCCAATCTGTTTCAAGTAGACCTATGCGAACGGAACCAACTAAGGTTGTTGAGACCCAACCTACTCAGATTACCTAAGCAGAGGAGAAGGAAGTCTTGAGGAAGATTAAGAAAGGCCAGAGTTTGGGTAGGAAGATGAGTGAGATCAAATGTTTCAAACATCAAGGATTTGGACACATGGCTACTCAATGTCCGAACATAAAAACTATGGTGATCCAAGGTGAGGCACCAGCAATTGAAGTAGATAGTACTAATGAAGAAGTAAAAGAGCTAAAAGAGGATGGATAGACCAAGCTGTTCGAGGAGGAAGTTATTTACAATGAGGAAAGTAACTTTATGCCGACCACTTTAGTATTGAGAAGGATAATGAATGTTAGTCTCATACCTAAAGATGAATAAAGGGAAAATCTCTTCTACATCAGATGTAAAGTGAACGAATCACTGTGTACCCTGATTGTTGACAGTGGGAGATTCACTAATGTAGCTTTTGCATTTATGGTTTAAAAATTGAAATTGTTGACTACACCCTACCTAAAACTTTATAAGCTTCATTAGCTTAATGACAAAGGAGCCCTATAGGTGAATAAACAGGTGTTTATGCTGATCAGCATTGACAATTACCGAGATGAAGTGCTTTGTGATGTGCTATCCATGAGTACGTCCCATATTTTACTTGGACGACCATGGATGTTTGATCGAGCTATGATATATGATGGGGGGAAGAATACATGTTCTTAGAGCATGAAGGTAGGAGGGTGAAATTGAGTCTTATGATTACTGAGCAGGTAAAGGTCATGTAGACCCAACTTAACTAAACCTTGAAGAAAGAGGCTTTGGTAATAACATAAACCAAGTTGAAAAGAGAAATGGAGTTTGAAGGGTTGACCTATCTACTAGTTCGAAGAATACTAGAGATGAGGTCCGAGGAGAGGGAGCATCCTACCGAGGTAAAAACATTATTGGAAGTGTTTGCTAATCTGTTCTTAGATGAACTACTGGAAGGTCTGCCTCCCATCCGAAGCGTCGAACATACAATTGACCTGTAGCTAGGAGCTACCTTGTTGAATAAGCCTGCTTATGGGTTGAACCCTGAACAGGTTGCCGAGCTACAAAGGTAGGTAGATGAGTTGATGAAGAAGGGGTTTGTACGAGAATTCCTTAGCTTTTGTTCCGTATCAGCTTTATTGGTCCCTAAGAAAGATGGGTTATAGAGAATGTATGTAGATAGTTAAGCAATCAATCGAATTACCATCAAGTACATATATCCCATACTAAGGCTTGATGACATGCTAGATGAGTTGAACAGAGCTAGAGTATTCTCCAAGATTGACCTCAAATCAGGATTCCATTATATCTAAATGCACGAAGGTGATGAGTAGAAAACCGCATTCAAAACATACCATAGATAATATGAATGGCTTGTAATGTTGTTTCGACTATCCAACATGCTGAGCACATTTATGCGCATGATGAATTATGTGCTTCGAAAATTAATAGGGAAGTTTGTCGTGGTTTATTTTAAGCATTTCTTAGTGTATAGCCCTAACCTAGAGACTTACCAGGAGCATTTGCGAAGAGTCTTTGCAAAACTTCGTGCTGAATAGCTTTACGTCAATTTGAAGAAGTGTAATTTTTGCTGATCTGAAGTAATATTCTTAGGATTTATTGTAAGTGGTGGTGGCATATGAGTTGATGAAGAAAAGATTAGAGTGATCACTGAATGGCCAGTATTGTCCACTTCGGTTGACATGAGGAGTTTCTACAGCTTGGCATTGTTCTATTGTAGGTTCATAAAGAATTTTAGTATGATTGTAACGTTGCTCATCGAACTATCAAAGAAAAATGTCGAATTCAAATAGGGAGAGAAAGAGTAGAGGAGTTTTGAGGAAGTAAAAGAGAGGCTGACTATAGCCCTTGTCTTAGCTTTGCCGAGCTTTGACAGAGTGTTTGAAGTAAAAGAGAGGTTGACTAGGCATAGGTGCCATGCTGATGCAAGAAGGTTGACCTATTACTTACTTTAGCAAGAAACTTCGAGAAGCTATACTCAACTATTCTATTTATGACAAGGAGTTTTACTCCTTGATTCGAGCCTTAATGGTGCGGTAGCACTATCTACTACCTAAGGAATTTGTGATCTATACCAATTATGAATCCTTGAGATATCTGAAGAGCCAACCCAAACTGTCTCGGAAATAAGCCAAATAGGTTGAGTTTATGGAGGTTTTTTATTATGTTGTAAAATATAAGAATGGAAATAATAATGTAATGGCTGATGCCCTATTGAGATGACATTCTCTCCTAACTGAATTGCAAACCAGGTTGCTTGGCTTTTCAACAATAAAGAATTTATATGCTGAAGACCCACACTTTGGTCCCATCTATGCTAGATGTGAGAAAGGATAGACTTTAGACGGCTATTATTGGGAAGATGGATACTTATTCAAGAAGAGGAGACTATGTATCTTGTCTCGTTCCATAAGGGAATTGCTAGTGCGTGAGGCACATGAAGGAGGATTGATAGGACATTTTGGTCAATGACGAATCCATTAGGTACTATCCTTAAGATTCTTTTAGCTAAGGATAATGAGAGATGTCCAATCCATGCTAGAAAGGTGTGCAACATGCCGAAAAGCGAAGAGCCAAGCAAGGACATTAACTACCCTTGCATATCTTGGCTAAACCATAGTCCAAGCTGAGTATGGACTTCATATTGGGGTTGCTGAGGATGTCCCAAGGGAAAGACTCCATTATGGTGGTCGTAGATCGATTTAGTAAGATGGCACATTTTGTGCCTTGTTCCAAAACCAATGACACTTTGGTTATCTCTTTTCTTTTCTTGTAGGAGGTAATCAAGCTTCATAGATTACATAGAACCATTGTTTTGGATTGAGACTTGAAGTTCATGAGCTACTTTTGGAGGGCGCTATTGGGGTAAATGGGAACCAAGCTATTGCATAGCATGTCTTACCATCTACAGACTGATGGGTAAATCGAGGTTGTCAATAGTACAGTGGGAACTTTACTATAGGTTGTTGTTGGGATGAAACATGGCTAATTGGGATTTGTTCCTACTAATCATTAAGTTTACTTACAATAAGACCTCTCATAGTGTAAATACGTCTCCCTTTAAGTTTGCCTATGGGTTTAACCTTAAGCTCCTAATGGATTAAGAACCCTTACTGAGATATGATGATGACCAGCCAGCTGTAGAAAGAGTTGAGGCCATTAAAGTCATGCACCAAAGGGTGATAGAGCAATTAAGTCGAGTTATTGCCAAGTTCAAGAGGTGAAGTTGAGGACGG
Source organism: Lumnitzera littorea (assembly GCA_024138015.1). NCBI lineage: Eukaryota > Viridiplantae > Streptophyta > Magnoliopsida > Myrtales > Combretaceae > Lumnitzera > Lumnitzera littorea. The sequence goes on along the minus strand of JAMXBB010000001.1, from coordinate 74,136,011 downwards.
AAGAAGAGAGAATTTCAACCAAGTGATTTGGTTTGGATCCACTTTAGTAGGGAACGATTCCCGAACTTAAGGAAGAGCAAGTTATCTCTCAGAGTCGATAGACCCTTCAAAGTGCATGAAAAGATAAATCCTAATCCCTATAGGATTGAGCTACCTAAGGAATATGGAGTCTTGGAATCCTTCAACATTGCTGATCTCCAACCATACACTCTAGAGGATGAGCTATTTGGAGTTGAGCCAAATTTGATCTTAAGTCTCAAACAACCTGGAGGAGATGATAGAGATCAAGGACCAATCACATGCTCTCAAGCCCGAGGGCTTGCTTAGATGGCTCGTCGAGCTATTTGAGGTGAGTTGAGTATTGAGAAGTAGTGCATACCCCAGTCTGACTTGTTGAGTTACTTCGCTTTCCACATCATCCAAGAAGCTGCTTAGGTGATCAACTGACCTGCCAAGCTAGCCCCTCTTCACACACCAGTCAAAGCATCAATTAGGATACAACCAACTTCACAATGCCGAAGTTGAGCTGATGGCTGTTAGGAATCGATCGCCTGAAGTAAACCCGAAAATGAGTCACCCCTGAATCATCCCTTCTCCAGTTTTAACTGTTTGAGTTGCTGAAATGTTAACGTCAACCTAGCCTAATTAGGACTTTGCCCTTACTTAGTAAGTAATGTCATTAGGATCATAGAATAAGCAAACTACACACGTGTTGTCCTTTTTCTAACATCCGTATTGTCCTTTCTGCTAATGGATATTCTTTCTGCTAATGGATATTCTTTCTGCACGATTACATTGATACCCCTGTAAATTATTCCCCTTTTCCTTAACTAATAAGAATCTTTTTTTTTTTTTTGTAATTTACTGTAACCTAGGATTTACCCTAATTGGGTACTATAAATACTTATATATTGTAATGGCCACAACAGTTAATACATTGAAATTTTCAAACATACTCTCTTGAGCTAAGTGTTCTGCTGTTTACTCTCCAACTGCTCTTATCTAGCCCATTGAGCATGGAGTAGTAGCGAGTGACCTTTAGTTACACTTGTGTATCATATCAAGTGCGACTTGAGCTTGTGTGAAGTGTTGGTATGGCATATCCTATGTCGGTACATGAGGACCCCTGCTCAATCTTTGACTATCATTTATCTTTCAGATCATCTCGAGGATCAGACCTACCCCCTTAGTTCGCACGATATAGGATGTCGTGTGTTCATCTACGTCAAACTCGTATCATGTATTGTCACATCTAATTGGGATTTTTGAGTAATTAAGACTATAGTCATGCAAGGTTATTTCATTCATAAGATTTGAGTACAACAACTATCAGCAACCATATATTTGGCCTTAGTGGTTGATAGTGTTATTGAGTTTTGTTTCTTAGAATGCTAAGACACTAAAGAGTTTTCAAGAAATTAATATATGCCATTTGTGTTTTTCCGAACAACTTTACAATTGACAAAGTCAACATTAGAGTGTCTTATAAGGTTGAAACAGCTATACTTAGGATATTGCAAAGTTGATTTCAATAGTGCTTATAAGATACTTGAAGATGCATTTTATTACACTCAAGTGAGATTCCTTTGGGCAAGATTGAAATCTTGTACGTAAGCATATGAAGAACATGATATGGGTTCTAAAAGCAATTAAGTACAATCATGCCTCTTTAAAGTTTATCACAAGTTTATTTGCTTTGTTCATTTTTATTAAGTTTTATAGCAATGCTCATAAGGGTAGGCTTAAATTTACAATTATCCATCTTGAATCTTTTCAAAAGTTATCTTATGTACTTAGTTTGATTTATAAATATTACATTTTTGGTTCATTTTACTTGGGAAGCTAAGAAGTAATTAAGTTCTCCCATTATACTCATTTGAAATTCTTTCTTTATACACACTATAAACTCTTCCATTAAGCTTCTATAGTAGCTTAAAGCACAATGTCATCTACATAGATTTAGACAACTAATGTATTTGATTTGTGGTTCTTGATAAACAATGTTATATTTAGTTTGCCTCTTGGAAAACTATTGTTTATCAAGAAACTACTAAGCCTTTTATGTAAAGCTCTAGGAGTTTGTTTGAGTCCACAAAGTACTTTGTTTATCTTAAATACATCATCGGGGAATTCATTATGTTAAAACCCCAAGGGTCACTTTACATATATTTCTCTTAAGTATGGCCATTTATGTAAACACTTTTAACATCTATTTGGAATAGTTGGAAGTCTTTAAAAGTGATGAATGCCAAAAACATATTGATGGCTTTTAATCTATCAATTAGGGCAAATGTCTTATCAAAATCTATCCCTTCTTCTTGATTATAGCCCTTAGCAACCAATCTTGCCTTATTATTCTTATTTACTATGTTAGTTTCATCAAGTTTATTCTTATATACCCATTTTGTTTCAATTATTAGTTTATCACTAAGCCTAGGCACTAGATTCCATACCTCATTTCTAGTGAATTAATTAAGCTCCTCTTAAATTGCTTGTATCCAAAATTCGTCTTGTAGAGCTTCATCATGTTTTTAGGCTTAACTTGAGATAGAAATATTAGGTTGCTCATGTTTCTAAGGAAAGATCTAGTTAGCACCCTCTTAGAAGGTTCACCTATGATTAGTTCCTTAAGGTGATTTTTCGCAAACCACTGTTCTCTAGGGAGGTCCCCCTATTAGAAGGTTTACCTATGATTAGTTCTATAGGGTGATTTTTCACAAACCACCATTTTCTAGGGTGGTCTAGATTATTTGATTGATCCAAATCATTATTTTCTTGAGGAATTTCTTTATCAAGAACTTTTGAGTGATCAATTTCTATGTTAATCTTATCCATATGAGCACTTATATCATTAACTATATTATTAGTCTCTTTATACAAAGTAGGCAAAGAATCGTCAAACACAACATGAATAGACTCTTCAACCACCAATGTTCTTTCGTTAACTACCCTAGATGCTATACTAGTTAATGAGTAACCAAGAAAAATTACTTTATCGAATTTATAGTTTAACTTACTAAGTTGACCTTACCATTGTTTAGTACATAGTAACTTATTCCAAATGGATGAAAATAAGAGATGTTAGGACTCTTGCCTTTTCATAGCTCATAAGGGGTTTTGTTCAAAATTGATCTTATGAAAATAAATTTGAAATATGGCCTATGGTGTTTACGACTTTCACCTAAAAATATTTTGGAAAATTATTTTCACAAAGTATTGTTCTAGCCATTTTAATTAAAGTCTTATTTTTCCTTTTGGTAACTCTATTTTGTTATGGAGTTCGAGGTATTCAAAAAGTGTGTTTTATTCCATTTTGATTACAAAAATCATTCATTTCAAAGTTTTCAAATTCTTTCCCATGATCACTTTGAAGAGAGGCAATTGTAAGACTTTTTTTATTTTGGACCTTCCTACAATATTTAAAGAAGACATGATTTGTTTCTTCCTTGCAAGAAAGAAAGCTCATGTCTATTTAAAGAAATCATTGATAATGACTAAAGTATATTTCTTCCTACCTAAACTCATGGTTTGTGTAAGACAAGACAAATTCATATGTAACAGTTGTATTAGCCTATGTTGAGATGACATCTTTCAGTTTGAAAGATTTTTTATTTTGCTTTCCTTGTTGATATTTTGAAAATTGATTTTTAATAAGCCTTTAATAGGGTCCTTTTTAACAAGTTTTGAAATGATTTCCATGCTAGTATGTCCTAATCTTTTATACTACAACCAATTATCATTATTTTGAGTTCATACACAAGTTTCATTTGGTCTAGAAAAGTTATTAAAGTTGATTTTGTAATGTTTCTTTGTCTATACCCCTCAAAACTACCTTGATCATTACCAATTCTTTCAATGATACATTTATTTTTAGGAATGTGACCTTGTATGCTATATCACATAATTGATTAATACTAGGTAAATTATGTTTCAAGTTATCAATAACTAAAACATTCCTAATGGTGAGATAATTGTTAATGAGAATGTTATCTTCACCCAAGACGGTCAATTTTTGATTATCAACAAATGTGACATTTCTTTCATCCTTTAAGGTTAATGTAGTGAACTTGGTAGCATCTCCTATCATTTGTCTAGAATATTTGCTATCTAAGATCCATTTGTTGCCTTTCCTTGAAGGACCTTATAAGATAGGAAATTAAGTTTTTGATACCTACTTGGGTTTAGGTTCTTTCGGGTTAGTTAAACAATAAGCATGTCCTTTAGGGACTCAGACTATCTTGCCTTTATGATTTAAGTTGGTATTCCTCCTTATTGCATAAGTGTTTACAATATGGCTATACCTTCCACAATAATTACAAGTCTTATTGGTTGCTTTGACAAAGTAACTTCTATAAAACTTATAGATATTTTCATTATTATAGCTAAGTTTGGTTTTATCCAAACCTTGTCTTTGTTGGCCTACAAGTTTTTTCAAATTCTTTTCCCATTCAACAAATTTGGCTATAGTTTATTTAGAATCATGTAAGCTAGACTTTAGAACATCATTTTCAATTTCAAGCTTTGCTAACTTATCTACAATTGTATCCTTGTTCCTAATGTATTAGCCTTTGATCCAAATATTTCACTTTTCCTTTTAATCTCATTATTCTCATTAATTATTTCCTCGTTCTTACTCAAATTTTCATTTCTTTTCTCAATTTCTTGTTTTCTAGCTTTAGGCACTCATTATCTTCCTTTAGACTCTCTTTCTCTTCATTCACTTTATTGTATTTATTCTTACTTATGTCAAATTCATTTCCTATCTCATTCATCATATCTTTTAATACTTTGTTCTTCTTTTGCACTTTAACAAACTCTTTAGGCAAAGTATCATACATTTTTTTTTCAATTCATAAAAGGGAGCATCGTAGGTTGTGGAGCATTCCTCATTATCTATTGCCATGAAGCACACATTTTCTTCAGAGCCACTGGAGTCATCATCGCTCCAAGTAGCAACCATTACTTCCCTTTTTGTGCTCTTTCCTGCCTTCTTAAGCTAAGGGCAATATTGTTGGCTATGTTCAGGTTTGTGACAATTAAGGTGTTTGATGACTTCCTTCTTCTCCTTTTTAGATTTGAAGGTATTGCTACCTTCACCCCTCTTCAACTTTTTGTTAAACTTTAGGAACGTTTGGAACTTTCAGGAAACTAAGGCCATTTCCTCATCATCATCATCATTATCTTTATTTGCTTCTTCTTGGATTCTTCTCCATGTCTTTTGATCATTTCATGTGTTTTAAGTATACCAAAAAGTTGTTCTCTAGATGGCTCTTTAAGATTATGAACTTCTTTAATTGTAGTCTTCTTGGCTTTTGATTCCTTTGGAAGAAACCTAAGAATTTTGGAATTGATTTTCATGTTAGAAATTTTCTTTCTAAGCACCATCAAGGGATTTACAATATCAACAAATCTCTTGTCCAATTCATTGATTGTTTCATTTGGAAGAGTTGATGAGGATTTTTACCCCAAGGCATTTGAGGTCCTAAACTAACCTAATGGGACTTGCATCCGACCTATTGCCTTACTTTGAGTATCTTGTCACATATCCAGTCTCTCTTGTAAGACTTGTAGTCTTTAAAGGTCGAAGAGCTCGGGAAAATAGAGTTCCAAATTCACTAAAGGAAGCTCAGGCTAACCTCAATTAGCTTGGACAAGTGACATAGAGCTTGGGGAGACTTAGTTAAACCCACAAGCAATTTAAATTCAGACAAGGGCGTAAGCAATTAAGGATCCTTACAAGGATAATTGCTCATTAGCTACCAAAATACCCCTACATTCTAGAATATTGAGGTACTGTCCTTAATTCAAATTCTCACATGTGTAAATTACGGAGGAAATAGTTATGAAGTAGCTGGCATACCTTAGCTATATATATGGCTGGGCACACCATTATAGGCTCTCTTTTGGTTACTTACACTTTGTTTACTATCTTTCTTTCTATTTTTTCACCTAAGGGAACCTAACTTAGGCATTGCAGTGACTACGCTGAGTTGCTTCGGTACCTCCATAGCTTAATTTATTCTATTTTGTAGATTATTATGTCGACAAGTTTCTAGAATTTGTGCTATCCAATTTTCACCATCAACAATTTGGCACCATCTATTCTTTGAAACCTAATATGGTTATTAGGACACACAAAGGATTATAATACTATGAGGGGGAGTAACGCCCTTCGTGTAGCTCAGGAAGAAAGATCCCATAGTGCGTCCTGTAGAGGTTAATGATACACCTAGATAAGTTTAAGCCTAGATGGATGATGTGCCATGTATTTTATAGTTAGAAGTTATGTATACTAGATTTGCCAAGGAGCTTGAAGATGTTAGGGCTTATAACTAGGAATTGAGAAAGAAACTCTAAGAGCACGATACTGCCTCCTCTTCCACTCCTTCCTTAGAAATAGTTAAAGAAGAGGTTAATCCAACTGTGTAAGTTGATGATCAACATCAAGTATGCAGGACCTAGCAACTACGTTGAGATTTCCATATAGACATGGATTTCTAGCAAACACCACCATAAGCTCAGTTTTGTAGATGTGCTCAAGTACGTATAGAGGGTAAGATTGACCATTTAGTTGCTTGCTTGCCCCATAAAGTAATTGTGGACATGAACTTGCAAAATTTAGAGGAGTACATTAAGAAATTGGTGATAGAAGGAACCTCCAAGAAGGAAACAGATGCAAAGGTTAGGAAGTTAAGCCCCTTTGTCTAAGAAATTGTTGAAGAAGTTCTCCCCCTAAGTGTTTAATTACCTTAATTAGACACTTAAGATGGGAAGAAGGATCCAGATGTCGGTTGAATACTTTTTGTACTCTAAAGGAGTTGTATGTATTCTCCGATGCTATTGCATGCAAAGTGTTCTCCTCTACTTTAAGGAAGTTAGTGAGCAATTGGTTTAACTCACTAAAAGCAGCATCTATCTCGTCATTTGATTAATCAGTTGATGAGTTCAGGTAGTATTTTCCAGCCAATAAGCCTCCTTTAAAAGACTCTTCACTTTTGACCTCAATTTAGCAGAAGCTTAGAGAGATTATTAGAGATTATGTTCACAAATTCAATCAACTAATGATTGAAATTACCAACTATGATAAGAGTGTTGCATTATACGCCATCTATTGAGGTTTTAGAGAGGACTCAAACTTCTTTAAGTCTCTTACCAAACATGCTCCAACCTCACTTGATGAGTTCACTATGAGGTTGGAAATGTTTAAATGTTAGGAGAACCAAATGTAAGCTCTTGGGGAGATTAAAAAAGAGAAATTTGAAAGAAGACTAAAGAGAGAGATAGAAGATCAATAAAAAACTGCCTAAGGAAGAAATTTGACATGCATAATAGGTTGATCTGTTCTTTAAGAGATTGGAAAAGGTCGATTCTGACCTTTGCTACACATATACCCTTAAATTGACTTATGTTAGACATTTTAATAGAGGTGCGAAATCAAAGGTTTTTGGCTTGGTAGGAAAAGATGAGGAATAATCCTATGAGGAAAAATTATAATAAATACTGTAATTTTGCACAGAGGTTGTGGTCATAACGTGGATGACTGCATTCATCTAAAAAATGTACTAGAAGATGTTGTTTAGAGAGTATACTTGAGGAAGTTTGTGGTAGATAGGGAAGAAAGGATTGAATGCCCTACTTAAAGGAGAAGGATTGATTAGCAGGCTCATAATATTGATGTCTGACCTAATAATCGAGAATTGGTAACATGAGATGATGTTGGAAGAGATAACCCAGCTACAAGAGGGTGATCAATGTGATATTTGGAGGGCCAAAAGGAGGGAGTACCTTGGTTACCTTAAATTCAGTCAAATCTTAAGGAGATCAAGTGTTGCATGTTTGAGGCAAGAGGTACAAGGTAGATGATATGATAAATTTCTCTGATAAGGATATGCAGGGGATCTAATTTCCTTATGATGATGTCCTGGTCATTATGACTAGAGTTGTTGAGTTTGAAGTTGGAAAGGTTATGGTTGACATTGGCAGCTCAACTGATATTATTTTTAAGCATGTATTTGACCAAAGGTGACTAAAGTTGGAAAATTACAATATGTAGTCTTACAAGTACAACTTGTATGGATTTAATAACCAACCACTGAAGGTTCAAGGAGTGGTTACTTTGACTCTCTAGATCGGGATGATGAAAATATCATGGAGAAGGAGGTAGATATTATTATAGTCAATTGCATATCCCCCTATAATGGAATAATGGGCTGACCATCCATAAATATCTTTAAGATGGTAGTATTGATAACTCACTACAAGGTGAAATTCCCATCCTTGATAAGAACTAGAACATGCAATGGAGACTAATAGCTAGCCAGAGCTTTCAAATGTACCACATTAAATAAGGAACGAGCAATTGCTTGCAAGTTTGAGGTATGCTAATGGAGGAAACTTTAATTATACAGTTGAGTGACAACCCTAAGCGTACCACCAACGTTGGGGCTAGTTTGCTACCCGACCTCTGTGAGTGTATGGTACAATTCCTCTGAGCTAACAAAGATGTTTTTGCTTAATCTCTATTTGACATGCTTGGCATTCTAGAGGAGGTAATCACTCATAAGTTTAATTTTGATCCAAGTGTTAAGGTAGTTTAATAGAAGAAAAGACACTTTGCCTAAAGAGTTAAGTAGCTATTGAAGAAGAGGTCTAAAAGTTGTTGAAACTAGATTTCATCAAGGAAGAGCTATATTTGACCTGGTTGGCCAATTGTACGGTGGTTAAAAAGGTAAACGGGAAGTGGAGGATGTGCATTGATTTCACCAACCTCAATAAGGTGTGTTCAAAGGATTGCTTTCCTTTACCTTAGATTAATCAGATGGTCGACTCTACCTTAGGACATGTTCTATTTAAGTTCATGGATGCTTTTTTCGGATACAACCAAATCAACATGCACCCTTCTGACTAGGTATACACTTCTTTCATCACTAATTTCAAAACATAATGCTATAAGGTCATGTTGTTTGGTTTGAAAAATGCAAGAGTCTTAAATCAAAGATTGGCTACAAGAATGTTCAAGCCCTAGATACATAGAAATATTGAAGTATATATAGATGACATGATTTTGAAAAGCAAGACCAATGATGAACACCTTTTCAACCTACAGGAGACCTTCAACACACTTAGATGCTAGAACATAATTAAACCTTTAGAAATGTGTGTTTACAACATCATTAGGAGAGTTTTTAAGATTTATGGTGATGTAAAGGGGAAAAGAGGCTAACCCTATGAAGATTTAAGCTGTATTGGATATGGAGTCACCAAAATTCATTAAAGAGGTCTAAAGGTTGACAAGAAGGATAGCTACACTAAATTGTTTTGTATTAAAGAAACCTGATAGGTGTATTGAATTTTTTCATGTTTTGAGAAATCCATTTGAATTTAGGTGGACTCAAGAGTGTGAAAGAGCTTTTCAAGCTTTGAAGGAGTTTCTAATGCAACCTCTAACCTTATCTAAACCTGTCGAAGGGGAAATTCTATATTTATATTTGTTTGTGAGTGACTAAGCTCTCTCGTCCATGCTTGTATGAGTAGAAGAAAGGATACATCGCCTCATTTACTATGTTAGCCATGTCCTGCATGGACTTGAACTATGTTACATAAAGTTAGAGAAGTTTGTATTGGCTATAGTCATGGCAACCAAAAAACTCTAACCTTATTTTAAGGCCCATTAGGTCATGGTTCTCATTGACCAACCTTTGAAGTAAGCTTTGCAAGTGCCTAACACTTTTGGGCAGATAGTTAAATATGCCTTAGAAATCAACGCCTTTAGTATTTAGTTCAACCTAGAGAGGCATATAAGGCTCATATTGTAGCAAACATTATTGTCGAATTTAGTGGAAGCAAAGGATCTATTACCTAGAATGAAGAGCCAACTTGGATCTTACATGTTGATGGTTCATTAACTTGTGAAGTTAGTGGTGCTAGCTTGATCTTGAAAGGTCCAATGGGAGATGTCATGACTTAGTGGGTGATTTAGTCGTAATAAACATCATATATAGTATGAAGGACTATAGGTTAGTTACCCTTCCAATCATGGACCCTTCATATAATATATAAGGCTTTTACAACCACTAGCTTCCCAAGAATATATAGATTAAAATGATATCACATACTCATATTTACATAATATTTATGCTATAAAGATTATATTAAACAAAATCTAATACATTTGGATCTACAACATAGTTAAGATGAAAAGTACACATATAAAAGTCTACTTAATTAAGTCCTCTCAATGCTTGGAATGGCTTACTCCTGCCTAAAGTCCCATGTTAACCTCTGGTATCCTACGGCCATCATCGACAAAAAGATAATCCTGCATCAAAAGCTTAAGAGGGTGTAAGCTAAAAGCTTAGTGAGTAAAACTCTCAATCACACAGATAAGCAAGTTATAACACATTAAACACAAGCATATGAATGAATGAGAAATCAGTATACCAAATCAATACATACAGTTGACTAGTTACTGTATGTAACTCAGATTTAACACCCTTCGAAGTCAGGTTGGAGAATATATGGTACTAATCAAATCTAGGTGTTATACTAGAACTTATTTTTCTACAAAACTCCAAGTTTTGTATTTAAATAAATTAGTTCTTTTATTTCAATCAAAATTAAGTTCTAGGTATAATCATGAGTAGGCCCTCGCAGTTCACACTCATCCTTAAATGGAGGCCTTTGGACTCAACCATTAGCCAGGCGGTTGGCTCTTCCAATGCCTAGTGTTCCCGCGGGTCTAGGTAAGGTCATATAGTATGCGTGCATCGTACTAAACCATTATACTTATAGATAACAACCCTCATATAGCCTTTGCTTATCTCTGTGTGATGTGATGGCTGGAATTAGTTTATGCGATGCATGTTCCAATTTTATTTCATCAGTCAAGTATAGTTAAGTCCAATCATTATCTAACTAGACAATATCGCAAACATTATAAGTACTATCCAACTATTATGCATTAAGCATGTTGTTATCAACATTTAAAGTAGTTTCACAGTTTAGCAAACAGTAGCAGAAACAAGCGTTTCCCCGACCCTACATAATATTCAATTGATAATATCATTTGAGTTCACTAGCTACAAGTAAATGCAAGTATGGAATCATAAGGAAATTACTCACTCGACTACATCGTCTTGCACTAATCGTAATAATCAATCGGAAGATCCATACCTTCGTCAAGATCACTTGATCAATATGAGATAAAAACGATAATAAGTAATTGAGTTAACTAGTTACTTACCTAATTCTAGATAATTACTTACCTAATTCTACTTAGGATACTATTAGTTTTTTATCCAATTGAACTTTTTCACTAACTATATGTAACTTTTTCATTTTATTTTCGATGTTTATAGGCTTATAGTTGTTTTTCATCATTTTCAGACGTACGTTCACACGGAAAGGTCCGTTTTAGACGTTAAGATCCGTGTTTCACTATATGAGTTTAAATTATTATAATCCTAATTATTGTAACTTGAATTTTCTTATTTTCTATTTTTATATCTTATTTATTGATTTATGATCTAATTAATCATTAGATTCTTATATTTTATGATTCTACATTATTATTACTATTATATGTACTTATTTAAGATTAATGTGAATTGGTATGTATATATTAGGTTACTTTATGTTTCGACCCACATATATACATATGTATTATATATATGTTATTACTTCATTATATTATATTATGTTTTATGATATTAAATGGTTATGTCATAACTTACATATATACTTACTTTATTCTTATGTATTTGTATACTTTATATGTATGTTATGTGTATGTATACTTTTAATATACTTATACGTATACTTATACATATACCTATATATGCATACGGTTATATATGTATTTTCGTATGTTCTCCATATACCTTTAAGAAGCCTTCATAAAATTCATATTTTTGCATATTATGGGTTCAATTAGTAAGCTATATGTATGTACACTTAATATTTTCCTTATTTTAGGTCATGTACATTAAGGATACTCTAGTATAAAAATACTTAAGCATATGTACATGTGTTCCTCCTACACTTATCTATATATACTTATACTATGTAATTTGCTAAAATCCTTACATAAATACTTCACATGTATCCACATGTTATATGCTTATATGTTTTTCTACTTATGTACTTAAGTATTTCTACACTTATATATATAGGTATAAAGATTCCTACTTGTAATAACATATATATATACATCTTACACAAGTTTCTAACACTAACACAAAGTAATTAACAAATCACTTATTGAAATAGAAACTTGAATGAAATTATACCTTTTTCTTCTTGTAATATGAAAGAGGAGTTTATATATATGTGAAATAGTGGTTTAGAAGTTGTTAATGGATGAAGTAAAAAGAAAAAATAAGAAGTAGAATAAGCATAAGAGAAAGGGGAAAGTGATAGTTGGGAAGGGGGAGGGAAAAGGGTTTTGTTTGTGTCCTAATTTATGTTTTTATGGAAGAAAAAGGTGGGGTTTAGGGTCTTTTAAAAAGTAGCAGTAAGAAGAAAAGAAAAGGAAGAAAATGGCATGTGAAAAATGAGAAGAAACCTTTGACAAGGAGAAGAAAATTCTAGTTGAAAGTGACTCGTGTTGACTTTAGTCAATACTTTGACTTGCTCAACAAATTTATATGTAATTAATGTACATAATAAGGAAATTAGGGATAATTAGTAGAAAAATTAAGGAAATGGAAGGAGATATGGAGTTAAATGAAATAATTAGTAAAAATAATTATTGGGCTCTTTCTATAGATATTTATATCCCTATATAAGATTTAGTATCATACCTAATATAATTAACTTGAAAAACACAATTTATAATACTAACATTACTTATATGTAATGTAAACATTAATTAAACACTTAATTCTATATAATACTAACTTAGTTATATACCTATGAGACTAACATGATCTATAATATAATATCCTAGTTCCTACTAAATTAACTTGGTATTGTAAACATTTATGAACAATTGGAAGTTATCTTAGATCATTAGTTGATGATTTTATATGATTTAACATATTATTGAGTATTGGTATTCAATTAGGTTTTTATCATAGAATTACATCAAATTGGTATGTTTATGCACTTAAAATTATCATTCTATGGTTTTTATTACATTCGGGTACAATCTCTAGTGTTTATATACATTTAGGGTTAAAAGAAATTATACGCAATTGAGTCTTCGATTATTGTCTTAGGGTTTTCATCTTAACTAGCCTTGTCAACTCTTAGGATTATCTAGTGCACTTGAGTCTACTTTAGATATTAAGTTGGAAATTTTGGGGTTTATAGGAGAATAGATTACCTATGCTCTAAAGTTTAGATTCTTGGTTAGTAACAATGAACTCAAGTATGAGGTGCTCTTAATAGGAATGAAGTTAGCAAAAGAGGTTGGAGCCAAATGCTTAGATGTTTATTTAGATTCTCAGTTGATTTTTAACTAATTTAAAGTTGATAGCGTAGCTTAGGACGAAAACATGGCCAAGTATTTATTGTTGGTCAAAGATCTTAGAACAAGTTTTGATTCTTGGCAATTAGTTAAGATCCTAAGGACATAATCATGTTGTAGACAAGTTGTCAAAGTTAGCTTCTACGAATTTGTTGAATTAGGAAGAACGAATTTTTATTTAGTACTTATTGGATAAGGGTATGAACAAGTGACTTGTGGAATGCTTGGAAGTATAGGAGAAGGAAATGGAACCTTATTAGATGGATCCCCTCCTTGACAATTTAGAAAGTGGAGTCTTGGCTTAAGATAGTAAAATAGGCTCAAAGACCCATCTATAATGATAGGGATCAAGGACTGATTATACGCTTCTAAGCCTAAGGGCTCTCTCAAGTGGTTCGCTTAGGTATCTAAGGTGAGTTAAGCGCCAAGGAGAAGTGCTTACCCCAGTCTAATCTGTCGAGCTACTTTACTCTCCATGATATCTAAGGTGTTGTCGAGGTGATCAACGAACGTGCTAAACCGTACCCTCCGCTAAGCACTAGTCTAAGCGCCAAATCTGAATATAGCAATCTCTATGGTTTTGAGGCTAAGCTGATAACTATCAGGAGCTAACCATCCAAGATCGACCTTATTGTGAGCCATCCTTGAGCCAACCTAGTCTAGCCCCGGTAGTTAGGGTGCCGAACTTTTGATGCCGAACATACCTAAACAGAGGCCTACCCCTGCTCGGCTCATAATACCATCAGAATTGCAGAGTAAAATGTGTGTGCATTATCCTTTCTAACAATCGTATTGTCCTCTCTAATAGACGATGTTTGCTGCACATGATTTTATATTTTCCCTATAAATTATTTTCCTTCCTTTTAGCAAATAGGGATCCATTTTTGTAATTTTTTATAACGTAAAACTTATTTTAATCGGGTATTATAAATAACAGATAATATAATAGCCGTAACATAATATATAGAAGAATACACTAAACTTTTTACCCTCTCTTGAGCTAAGTGTCCTCTTACTTACTCTTGAGTTGCTCTTATTTAGCCCATTTGAGCATGAACTAGTGGCGAGTGACCTATGGCCATACTTGTGCATCATATCAAGTGTGACTTGAGCTTGTGTGAGGCGTTAGTGCATCATATCTATTGTCGGTGCAAGGGAACCCCTGCTCACCCTCGACTATCATTTACTTTTTCGAGCCATCTTGCGGCTTGGACCCACCCCTTTAGTTATGAGTAATATTGGGTTTGTGTATTCATCCATAAGTTCGTATGATCTTGGTATCAGAGCTTAGCTACGTTCGAAGCTGGATTCTACTACTGTGTTCTTTTGATACTTTGTCACTGCTCTCATGTGACAAAGGTTTTATTGTTCACATTGGAGCTTGGTAGTTGAGTGGTGTTTTGTACTCTGTTTTTCCCCTGTTTTCAATATGAAAAATAGAGTGTAGTTGACTATTCATTTGATTGTTGTTGTGATGTAACCATCAATGGAGAGATTACTAAATGAAGGGCAGCGCTTGAAGAGATTGAGGAGGAAGTAGAAAGGGATGATGAGGTAAAGGAGTACTACAAGCCTAAGGAAAGAAATGTACGAACCCCTAGAGTTGAAGGATTAAGGATGCGTATTCTAAGTTTCTCTAGAAGTGGTGATACCAAGGACTACTTAGATTGGATAGATAAGATTCAAAAGCAGTTTGAATGCCACGATGTGCCTGATAATGCAAAAGTTAGACTTGTTGTATTGGAGTTCATTGGTTATGCAGACTTATGGTGGAAGAACTTGCAAGCCACCGGATGAAGGGAAGTAGAACCAGAGATTAAGAGTTGGGACGATATGAAGAGAGTTATGTGGAGAAGGTTTGTGCCAAGCTATTATTTATAGGATGCGTTAAAGAGATTACAAGAACTGAGATAAGGAGGATCGAGTGTGGATGCTTACATTAAGGAATTTTAGATGCTAATGATCTGATGCGAAGTTGTAGAGCCCAAAGACTGAACTATGTGTCGATTCATTGGCGGATTAAAGTATGAGATTAAGTGATAGGCTTCGGGATACTGACCCAACTCGATTGGTAAACCCAAGATCTTCTACTTGCCGACTCATTATGTCTATTGAACCGAATAACATTATTTCTTACAAATAGACTATCGAAAAGCATAAGGCCAAGACAATAACCGATCCTCACCTATGCTTGAGCAATCACTTACTCGGCATCATACTTACCGATAGGCTGAGGTATCATGTTTCCGAGAGTTAGATTCACTTGACTAAAGTCTGTTGTCGACTTAGTTATCGAGAGATCACTTTGAGTATTGGATCCACTCAGCATAGCTCGGAGAAACTATTACTAATTGACTTCACTACTCGATAATTATAGGCTGACCTCTTTGGTTACTTGGCCAAGCACTTCAAGACTATTTCTAAGGTATGCTAAATGACCACATGCTGACTTCTCCTTGTAAAAACACACAGTTTTATATTTTTATACTTGTTTATCTTTATATTATTTATGGGCACAATTCTTTAGGATTTAAGGCCTTATACAGTATTTACAGTTTTGCCACCAAGGTTTAGGATGTACTATAAATAGCAACTTTTGTAACAATGTAGAGAGAAGATATAACAAAATTAATGAAAGCCCCATTTTGAGTTTGTTCTCTCAAAAAGTTCTCTCTCCCTTATTAGTTCTTATCAATCCCTTTAGCAAGGATCGTAGCGGGTAACCCTATCACTTGGACCGGTGCATCACATCTGGTAAGTCTTAAGTCCGTGTGTAGTTCTACGGTAGGTCATATCCTTAGAGTTAGTGCATGGGATTTGCTAAACCATCAACTTTCATTTAATTTTCATTCTTTCGGCAGGATCAAACCCACCACCCCCATGGTTGGCCTTGTGTGTCCTTGGTCCCAGTCTGTATCAGCTTGGTATTAGAGCTCAAGGTTCCAAATAGGGCCAAGAGTTTTAGTCATTGTATTTGTTCTATCTTGTGTTTAAGGAAGTGCTTGCCTTATTGGGTTTTGTTGTGATATCGAGGATTTGTTTACTGGATATAAGTTCGGTTTCAATTGAACTTCCTTCGGGTAGGTTAGTGAAAATTTGGATTGCAATTCCTTTACATCATAAGTCCCATATTGAATATATATATTGAAGAAAAGGTTAGCAATTCCAATCTGGGTTGTTTGTCGAGACATCACTTCTTTAAGCTATTCAATGTGTTATCTTGCTTTTAGTATTGCGACAGTGGCCAAGAAAGTACTATTGTATGTATCGAAGCTTACTACTGTAACAAGTTGTTGTGATGTGTTACTATTGTTCTAGCCGTGCCATTGTAGCTAAGTGCCAAACTGCTATGCTACTTTGAGCTGTTGTTTCCTAAGTGTCAAGTCATTGTACTCTAAATAAGTGTCAAAGTTGTCTAAGCTCCTGGCACATCATCGGTTGAGTTATGCTATTTGAAGGCTATCGAATTGTGATTGTGGAATTTATCTGAGCTAGTAAATAACTTGCTAAACTCCGAAAGGAAAAGAATTGCCGAGTTGCACAATTGATTGTCTATGTCGCGTTTCTTTAGTGCTACCGCGCAATTCTCTCGCATATAAGCTTAAGTACCATACTATTGAAATTGAATATAATCAACATGGCATATGAAGCTAAATATGATTATGAATATTATTATTATGAAGATGTGATATCACAAATTCTAGAGTTTTATGGATATGGCACTTCAGATGAATATTTAAATTGGGAATTTCAAGTCGATTAAATTTTCAAAGATTATTCTTATCCTGAGCATAAGAGAGCTTATGTTATAAAGAATTCAATGATTAGCTTTATAGCTACTTGGTGGAAGAGAATGATAAATCAAAGAATTGATAGGGGGAACATTAAGATCATTACATTGGATGAGATAAAACATTTGATTTGAAGAAAATTTGTACCTTGAGATCACTACGACAGATTGTATAAGAGAAAACCCACCTATGAAGTTAACCTCTCGAAAGTGTAGAATCAGTTGAAGGAGATTGAAAGACTGCTTGAAGTGTTCTAGGATGAAATAAAACAATGGAGGAATGCTGAATTAAAGTGTATTGAAGGAGGAGCTAAGGAGGTAAAGGTTGCTGGAGAAGCGAATCGTAGAGAGGAAGAGGGCTAAGTTAAGTTGGAGTTAAATCTTCGTATTCTCGATGTACCCCCACTATTGACCATCTAAATTGATGATCATGACCTTAGGTGGAAGCAGGAAGAAGAATCAATTTACAAGAAAGCAGAGGGAATACTAATTTCAACGAATGAAAAGAGTGTGAGATTCGAGTTAGTTGAGCTTAAAGTGTTAGAAGTACTTACAACTGAAAAGCCATCTTACGTTTTATCAACACTAGGCCCATGCGCCCATAATCTTTTGTATGACCCAGAGATCGTATCACTTCCCATACTTGATAGTTACTGGGATTGCCAAGATGTGGTTGATAGGATTCATGATGAGTGGAAGAAAAGATCCGAGATAAAAGGTGTGAATGATAGAGCCCATGATGAGTAGAGGGAGCATTGGCTGGTGATGCCCTTGTTGCAAGAACTGTAGTATACAATGTTTAAATTTAAACTTTGTTGATTAGTGTTTGACCCCTGAGGGACCTGAAGTGGCTACTTACCAAGTTTTGGGTCGAAACTTCTCTAAGGGAGAGGAAATAATAGGCTTCGGGATACCGACCTAACCTGACTACCAAAGCCGAGATCTTCTACTTACCGGCTCATTCTGTCTACCAAGCCGAATAACACTATTTCTTGCAAATAGAGTACCGAAAAGCATAAGGTCGAGACAACAACTGATCCTTACTTATGCTTGAGTAATCACTTACTCGACATCATGCTTGTCGATAAGTCGAGGTATCATGTTTTCGAGAGTTGGATTCATTCGACAAAGTCTATTGTTCACTTAGTGGCTGAGAGATCACATTACCGAGGGTTGGATACACTTGGCACAGCTCGGAGAGACTATCACCAATTGACTTCAGTACTCGGCAATTATAGGCCGACCTCTTTGGTTACTTAGCCAAGCATTGCGAGACTATTTCTAAGGCATGCTGAATGACCACATGTTGACTTTTTTTTTTTGTAAAAATGCACAGTTTTATATTTTTGTACTTGTTTGTCTTTATTTTATTTATGGGTCCAATTCTTTAGGGTTTAAGGCCTTATACAGTATTTACAGTTTTGCCACTAGGGTTTAGGACATATTATAAATAGCAACTTTTGTAATAATGCAGAGATAAGATATAACAGAATTAATAAAAAACCCCTTTTTAGTCTTTTCTCTTGGAAAGTTCTCTCTCCCTTACTGGCTCTTATCAATCCATTTAACAAGGATTGTAGTGAGCAACCTCATCACTCGAATTGATGCGTCACATCCGGTGAGTCTTAGGTCTATATATGGTTCTACAATGTGTCATATCAATAGAGTTAGTGTGTGGGATTTGCCAAACCATCGACTTTCATTTAATTTTCGTTCCTTCAGCAGGATCGAATCCATTACCCCCATGGCCGGCCTTGTCTATCCTTGGTCTCGGTCTGTATCATTAGGGATGTCTTAGAAACCTCAGACGTTAGAACACTTGGTGATGTAATCCAAGCTACTTAAAGGATAGAAAGGCACTGAAAAGGAAGATTTCGACCCCCCATTAGCTGACCAAGAAGTAGCTGAATTGTTTTGAGCCGACCAATGTGAATGGAATCGAATAAGATTGTTGAGACCTGATCCATTCCGACTACCCAAGCCAAGGAGAAGGAGCCTCTAAGGAAGTTTAAGAAGGGCCAGAGTTCAGAGAGGAAGACAAGTGAGATCAAGTGTTTCAAATGCCAAGGATTTGGATACATGGTCGTTCAATACCTGAACAAGTGAACAATGGTGATCCAAGGTGAGGTGTCGACGGTTGAAGTTGGCAATACTGATGAAGAAGTAGAGGAGTTGAAAGATGATAGACAGATCAAGCTGTTTGATGAGGAAGTCATCTATAGCGAGGAACTTCATGCTGACCGCTCTAGTGTTAAGGAGGACAATGAGTGTTAGTCTTATGCTTGAAGACGAGCAAAGAGAAAATCTCTTCCATATTAGGTATAAGGTGAATGAATCACTATGTACGTTGATTATTGACAGTAGGAGCTACACCAATGTAGCCTCTACATTTATGGTTCAACAGTTGAAATTGCCGACCATGCCCTACCCGAAACCTTATAAGCTTCATTGTCTCAATGATAAGGGAGCCCTACAAGTGAATAAATAGGTGTTCATACCGATCTGTATTGGCAAGAATCAAGATGAAGTGCTGCCCATGAGTGCGTCTCACCTTCTACTTAGACAACCATGGATGTTTGACAGAGTAGTTATATATGATGATAAGAGGAACATGTGTTTTGTAGAGCATGAAGGGAGCAGGTTGAAATTGAGTCCCATGATTGTCGAATAGGTAAAAGTCATGTAGTCTTAGCTTAACCGAACCCTAAGAAGGAGGCTTTGGTATTAACTCGAGTCGAATTGAAAAGAGAAATGGAGTTGGAGGGACCTATCTACTTGCTGGTTAGGAGGCTTTTGGGGATAAGACCCGGGGAGGAAGAGCTTCTGACTAAGGTAAAAACCTTATTAGAAGAATTTGCCGAACTATTTCCAGAAGAGTTGTTGAATGGTTTGCCCCCAAACCATGGTGTTGAGCATGTAATTGACTTACAGATAGGAGTCGCGTTGCTAAATAAGCCTACCTACAGGTTGAATCCTAAATAGGCTGCCGAATTGTAGAGGTAAGTGGATGAGTTGATGAAGAAGGGGTATGTACACGAGTCCTTAAGCACCTACGCTGTACCGGCCTTATTAGTGCCAAAGAAAGATGGGCCTTGGAGGATGTGTGTGGATAGTCGAGTGATTAATCGAATCACCATCAAGTATAGGTATCCCCTACCTAGGCTTGATGACATGCTAGACGAATTAAGCGGAGCAAGACTGTTCTCTAAGATTGACCTTAAAGTTGGGTACCATCAGATTTGAATGTGTGAAGGCGATGAGTGGAAGACCACATTCAAGACACGACATGGTTTATATGAATGGCTTGTAATGCCATTTGGACTGTCCAATGCGCTAAGCACATTCATGCGACTTATGAATCATGTACTCCAAGAATTACTAGGAAGGTTTATCGTAGTTTATTTTGATGACATTCTAGTGTACAGTCCTGACCTGGAGACTTATCGATAACATCTCCAACAAGTGCTTGCAAAACTCTAAGTTGAATAGCTTTATACCAATTTGAAGAAGTGTGACTTTTGCTGTTCTGAAGTAATCTTGTTGGGTTTTGTTGTGTGCCGTAGTGGTATCTGAGTTGATGAAGAGAAGAGAAGAGTGATCATAGAATGGCTTGAGCCGACCTATTCTGCCGATGTGAGAAGTTTCCACGGCTTGGTGTTGTTTTATCGCTGATTCATCAAGAACTTCAGTATGATTGTGGCCCTATTCACTAAACTCTTAAAGAAGAATTTTGAATTCAGATGGGGTGAGAAAGAGAGGAGGAGTTTTGAGGATGTGAAGGGGAAGTTAACTACGGCCCCTGTCGAAGCTCGACAGACTTATTGCTTACTTTAGGGAGAAACTTCAAGGAGTTACACTCAACTATTCCTCTACGACAAGGAGCTCTACTCCTTAATTTGAGCCCTAATGGTATGGCAACACTATCTATTGTCCAAGGAATTTGTGATCTACACTAATCATGAATCCTTGAGATATCTAAAGAGCCAAATGAAGTTGTCCTGGAGACAAGCCAAGTGAGTTGAGTTCATGGAGGGTTTTTCTTATGTCGTAAAATACAAGAATGGAAAGAATAATGTAACAGTTGATGCCCTATCGAGATGACATACCTTCTTAATCAAACTGCAGACAAGGTTACTTGGTTTTTCAACCATCAAGAATTTGTATGTTAAGGACCCACACTTTGGTCCTATCTATGTCTGTTGTGAGGAAGGACGAATGATGGATGACTATCACAGGAAGGATGAATACTTATTCAAGAAGAGGAGGCTATGTATCTTGATCTATTCTACGAGGGAACTGCTAGTGCGCGAGGTACATGGAGGGGGATTGACAGGACACTTTGGCCAGCACTGAACTTATGAGGTATTATCCTTTAGCTTTTTTTAGCTAAAGATGAAGAGATATGCCTAAGCCATGCTGGAAAAGTGTGCGACCTACTGAAAAGGGAAGAGTTAAGCCAAGTAAGGACACTACCAACCCTTACCGATCCTAACCAAACCATGATCCAAGTTAAGTATGGACTTCATGTTAAGATTGTCGAGGATGTCTCGGGGGAAGGACTCCATCATGGTGGTTAAAGATCGATTCAGCAAGATGGCACATTTTGTGCCCTATTTCAAAACTAATGATGTTTTGGCTATCTTTTTTCTTTTCTTGTAGGAAGTAATTAAGCTATACGGAATTCCCAGGACCATTGTTTTAGACCAAGACCCCAAATTCATAAGCCACTTTTAGAGGATGTTGTGGAGGCGAATGGGAACCAAGCTGCTATATAGCATGTCCTGCTACCCACAGATCGAAGTTGTTAATAGAACCGTAGGAACTTTGCTATGGGTTGTTGTCAGATGAAACACGACCAACTGGGATCTATGCCTACCGATCAATAAGTTTGCTTACAACAGGACTGCCCATAGTGTAACAAGCATGTCTCTATTCAAGGTTGCCTATGGGTTCAACCTTGAACTGCCAGTGGATTAAGTACCCTAATCGATGCTTAATAATGACTGGCCAGCCATCAAGAGTTGAGGCCATCAAAGTTATGCACCAGAAGGTTGTAGAGCAACTGGGTCGAGTTAATATTAAGCTTAAGAAGCGAAGTTGAGGACAGAGGAAGAGGGAATTTCAACTAGGCAATTTGGTCTGGATACACCTCAGTAAGGAGAAATTCCCAAACTTGAGGAAGAGCAAATTATCTCCCAAGGTCGACGGACCTTTCAAAGTGCTTGAAAAGATTAACCTTAATGCCTATAGGATTGAGTTACTCGAAGGATATAGAGTGTCAAACTCCTTCAACATTGCCGACCTCTAACCTTATACTCCCGAGGATGAGTAACTTGGAGTTGAGCTAGATTTGATCTTAAATCTTAAATAACTCAGAGGGGATGATAGGGATCAAGGACTGATTATACGCTCTTGAGCCCGAGGGCTTTCTCAAGTGGTTCGTTGAGCTGTATAAGGTGAGTCAAGCATTGAGGAGTAATGTTTACCCCAGTCCCATCTACCAAGCTACTTTGCTCTCCATGCTATCCAAGGTGTTGTTAAGGTGACCAACCAATGTGCCGAATCAAACCCTCTGCTAGGCATTAGTCTAAGTGCCAAATCTGAATACAACAATCCCCATGGTGTTGAGGTTGAGCTGATAATTGTTAGGAGCCAATCATCCAAGGCTGACCCTATTGTGAGCCGTCCCTGAGCCAACCTAGCCCAGCCTCAATAGTCAGGGTATTAAACTTCTAATGTTGAACATACCTGAACAGAGGTTTACCCTTGCTCGGCTCATAATATTGTCAAAATCGCAAAGTAAAGCACGTACGTGTTGTCCTTTCTAACAACCGTACTATCCTTTCTGATAGAAGATGTTCGCTGAACACAATTTCGTATTTTCCCTATATATTATTTTCCTTCCTTTTAGCAAATAGGGATTCATTTTTGTAATTTTCTGTAATGTAGAACTTACCCTAATCAGCTACTAGAAATAATCACATAATATAATAGCTGCAATAGAATATACAAAAGAATACACTAAACTTTTTACCATCTCTTGAGCTAAGTGTCCTCTTGCTTACTCTTGAGCTACTCTTATCTAGCTTATTTGAGCGTGGATTAGTGGCGAGTGACCTCCAACTATACTTATGCATCATATCAAGTGTAACTTGAGCTTGTGTGAGGCATTGGTGCGTCATATCCATTGTCGGTGCATGGGAACCCTTGCTTACCCTCAACTATCATTTACTTTTTCGAGCCATCTCGTAGCTTAGATTTACCCCTTTAGTTATGCATGATATTAGGTTCTTATGTTCATCTACAAGTCCATATCATATATGGTCACCAATTTCATAGTAATTAAAGGAAAACTTTATATAAGAGGGTTGAGCATGCCTTACTTGAGGTGTTTGTGACCTATTAAGGTAGAACAAGTCCTTTTCAACTTGCATGTTGGTGTTTGCAGTAACCACAATAAGGCTGGAGTATTATATGTGAGAGTTCTAAGGCTCGGATATTGGTGGCCCACGTTGAAAAAGGACTCCCTTTGATTGGTTTAGACATGTGATTGTTGTCAAAAGAGTGCTCCAATTGAAAGAGCACCATACGTATATCTAATCCTGCTTACTATCCCTTAGCCTTTTTCCTAATGGAGATTAGATATCTTGGGCCCATTTCCAAAGACCACCAAATATAGACAATACATTATTATTGTAGTGGACTACTTTATAAAATAGGTTAAAGAAAAAGTGGTGGCAAGTATTATAGAGCGGAGCATTGAGGCTTTTAATGGTAAGTAATTCTAACTAGATTTGGGATACCCTATGCTATCACTATAGATAATAGGCCACAATTTGACAATGATAAGGTTAGAGAGTTTTGTGAAGCTTGATAGATTAGATTATGTTACACATTTATTGTGTAACCTCAAAGAAATGGGTAAGTAGATGCTGTGAACAGGGTTTTTCTTCATAGCTTAAGATAAGGGTGAACTAAGCTGGCAGTAAGTGGGTAGACAAGCTACCTAATGTTTTTTGGGGTTACAGGACTATGTTGAGAACTTCAACTGGCTACAGTCCTTACCAATTGGCCTTTGGTTTTGAAGTGATTCTTTTAATTAAACTCTAAGTAAAAAGTGTGAGAGTTTGAGCTTATAAACCCGAGTATAATGACATTGGCCATAGGGCAAACCTTGACACCATCCATGAGACTCGAGCCTTAGCCAAAGCTCATTTGATTGCCTACCATTAGCAAACAGCTTGGTATTATGACAAGTGAGTTACGTATAAATGTTTCTAACCTGGTGATCTAGTCTGCAGAAAATTATAGGCCCTATGAGCTAAGGATAGTCAAGGAAAGATGACTACAGCTTTGGAAGACCTCGTAAGGGTGAAGGAGGTTTTAGGGAATGAAAGAGCTTATATACCAAAAAGGTTTGATGGACATCCTATTCCTTGGGCATGGAATGTAAACAACGTTAGGCTGTACTTTGAGTAGTCGACTCCTTAGAAGAGATATGTTGTTTGAATTTGTAATTTGAAATTTATTATTTGTGTGTGTGGTGATTATTGTTTGTTTTATGTTAGTATTGTGGAATATTGGTGTTAGCATGCTGATTTATGTTTGCCATTTATGGTATGTACTTGTTTCATGAGAATTCATTTGATGAAGTTTTCAATTAATGTGTTTCTTGTACTATCTTTGTTTTGGTATTTCTTTTCATATTGCAAAGATAATCTACAATGTCACCAACTTAAGGTCCTCTCTCAATCCATACCAATACATACAGTTAACAGACTCTTTTTTGACCTCTATTGCAATATAAATATCAAAATATCTCTAACCCTACATGCAATGGGGAATAAGTGAATTATATAAAGCGCTATCCCTATATCTTATATTTGACGGATGATGAGAAATGGATATCCAAAAACCTTTAAGCCTAGAGAAAGGCTTAGACAATGAGACATAAAGCTTTAACTCTTTTAATAGCAATAAGTACAATTGCTCTAAGTCATAAGAAAGGATGACAAACTATTCAAAAACCCTAAGCCACCAATTGGCAAAAGGTAAAATACTTTAAGTCTAAAAATGCTATGGACGATGAGTTATTGTAGACCTAATTGCTCTAAGTCTAATGCACAGATGATAAGTTATATGAATGCCTCAAGCCATCAATTGGCGATGAGCATTATACTCTAAGTCCAATAATACATAGGGATGATGAGCTACATGAAAGCCTTAAACTATTTAGTGATGGGTTAAAATGACTTTAAAGGTCACGAAGTAAATACAAACAATATATCAATAATTGCCCTAAGTTAATAAGTAACAATGGGCCAAAGTAGAAGCAGGAGTTAAACCTTAATGCAACTTAAACACAAGAAATAGGCAAGTTTGTATAGCAACTTTGACAGCAAGTATAGAAAAAAAAGTCTTTATGACAAATTGAAGGTCAACATTCCAACTTGTAAAAAAAATAAGTCTAAAAGGAGAATAATAAACAAAACACAAAAAAGAGAGACCACATCAATTCTCAACATTTGAGTTGTTAGGAGTTAGGACTTGGTTAGCGAGTGGGTTATTAAGAGCAGTAGGGAGATTAGATGGATGATCTAAAACAGGAGCCTTAAGGATCTTAGGAGCATTAGAAATATCTTAAACATCCTCAAAGCCTATAGTAGGAGTGTCAGTACTTTTAGTAGGTTAGCCTTCCCTTCTAAGTTTAGCAATATTTTCTTCATTTGTAGGGGCATCCCTCTTCCAACCTTGCTTAACAAAATCCAAATAACTTAGGTCATATGGTGGATAAGGATTTCATCTTGGGCTATGTTTACACCATCGAACATGTTATTTGATAAAAGATTTATATACTTCTCACCATCTTTGATGTCTTCAAAAGCCTCTTCATTGCTTGCACTTTGCTCCTTCTCGAGATTTGCAACTTTGGTATTCAACTTGTCACATGACCTTTGCAGTTAGGTGATTTCCTTAGTATACTTACTCTTAAGACTTTCTACCTCATTTTGTGCCTCTTGCAGGTTATAGATGAGTTGGTAGTCTTTCTTTTGCTCGTCGATTAGAGCAATCTCTTCTTTTGCCCTATGCTTAGCCTCTTTGTCAGCTTTCTCTTTCAAATTCTTTATTTCTTCTTCCATCTTTTCCTTCTCTTCTCCCCATTTTTGTCAAAGATTCAAATGCTTGGCTTCAATACTAGCCACTTAGTTCTTGGCTTCCTCAACAATCTAAAAAAGAAGACATGAAACATATTAAACAAGTACAAGACAATCAAAATAAAGCTCGATAGAGTGAGGATTTTATCACCTTCTTCTCTTCAACTAAAGCTTTAATAATAATGATTAAGTACTAGGAGCTCTACAGGATAAAGACAAGGTTAGGAGAAGATATGGGAGTGTTACTTCATGTAATCAATAGCTAGAGCCTCTACGGCATATATCTTTGAGGCAATTAGTTGCAATAAACTATCAAAGGTTGAATTTTGATAGAATTTAATAATGTTGGTAAGAGGGTTGATTTCCTTTGGTAGACGAAATCCTTACTCTAACTCAAAAGCAATTTTGCCATTTTGGAGAGTGTAACCAGCTGTGTTGACATTTCAAATAGCAAAAAATTGAAGGACCCTTTTATTCTCCTTCCTAGGAGTCATAAGTCCTTATAGCATTATAGGAGCTTCTTTAGGTTTAGGACTGGTGAAACCCTTGTTAGGTCGGCCATCCTTCTTTTAAATTTCATTAGGAGCCTCTTCCTTAGTTAGATCATGAGTTGAAGGAAGATTTTCGGACTCGACATTAGATCACTTACTCGGTTGAGTAGTCTTTGCGACCTTTCCCTTTAAGATGCCTTTTGGAGCTTGTGTCTCTTGAGGCTTTTAGGGGGTAGTGGTGGTGGTAGCTTTCATTAGGGCTCTCTTTACAACCCCCCATTTTGTCCTACATTGTTGGCCTTTAGTTAAGCGAAGAGATCATTTGAATTGTGGTCCTTCAACGGCATATTTGCAAAACAGAAATTAGGCAATTAGGTTGGGAAAGTACCAAAACAAAAATAAAACAACTTATAGACATCGTGTGAAGCACGAGTAAGGAAGACCACCAAGCTTCTGAAGTAAACATGAAGATCCTTCATCTTGTAAGTCCAATTAACATGGCAAGATCTCAAGTAGCTTGCACCTTGTTCTATGACAATACCTTCATTAGAGCCCTCGATGTCCTTGCCTTAGACAGCATTAGCGCCCTCTAGGGCTTTGACTTTGTCCTAAGGAAGATTAAAGCTTTGCAAGAATACCTATCTATGATAGTGTCAGCCTCCCAGAGAAACCAATTATTATTGTAGGCCTTCATGATAGTTTCATGGGTTGCTAAATCATTGGATGCAGCTATTTAATGTTGGTTTGTTTGATAGGTTGGCTCCAAATTATGGGGAAGTCTAGGTTGGTTTTTGACCTAACACAACCTATTTCTTTTTCCATTCATGGATGGAGGACTCTAATTCGAACAAAATTTTTCTTCGAGGTCAAGTACAAATGTAAAACCACCCATCACCTCTTTTGATAGTGAAAAAGTAATGGAATAAGGTTATGGTAGCTCTATCTTCTAAATCCTCACAAATACACTCAAATGTGACTATTAATCTATACGAATTGGGGGTCAACATGGATGGATAGATATTGTGATATGTAAAAAAGGATCTCTCAAAAAGTGAGAAAGGAAATCTTAAACTAGCCTCAAAATACTTCTCAAAGAGGGTCAATTCACGCTTACCTAATGAAGTGATGTACTCATGCGGTTGAGGTCTCTTAATCCTCCAGCTTTGAGGGGGTAGATCGAAATTTGAGTTTCAGCGTGTTGAACTCCTTTTCAATCATCATACTAGCAACATTATTAGGGCTCATATCATATTCTATGTTCGACTATAGTGGAATAACAAGAGAATTACCCTTGTTGTCAAATGGGTATTCATCATAATGAAGTTTCTTGATCCTCTAGGCTATGAGGGCATAGGTCTTAACTAAGCCACTAAGGCTTGATAAATCCTAAGGACAGTCATTGTTTTCATCTACTATATGGTGGGTTCTTTGTGAGGAGGTGAAATACAATTACAAATAGTTCTTAACCATTTGATTACATTGGCCCGATAGGAATTGAATAGCTATGGTTAAATTATGTTATTGAGAATGTACATAAAATCTGATAAGATCGTACGATTTTCCAAAATCTGAGATTTGAAGCATCGTCGATTAAATGCAAAGCTTTTCCAATAAGATAGCAAAAAAAAAAAAAAAAAAAAGATTTGAGGGAAAATACCACGACCTAATAGGTGAGATTGGAACAACTAGCTCATATTGGATATCTCAAATTTTGTTTGTATTGAATTAACGATTCACAATATAAGATTGCCCAGATGTAATATTTTTCATCTCCTTGATGTTCCTACCTAGGAGAGTTAGGGGGCAAATATTGATAGGGATTTTTACCCTAAGGCATTTGAGGTCTTAAACTGACCTAATGGGACTTGCATCTGACTTGTTGCCTTACTTTGAGTATCTTATCATGCATCTGATCTCTCTTGCAAGACTTGAAATCTTTAAAGGTTGAAGAGCTCGAGAAGACAATGTTCCAAATTCATTAAAGGAAGCTTGGGCTAGCCTTAATTAGCTCAGACAAGTGACGTAAAGCCTGAGGAGAGTTAGGCAAACTTGTGGGCAATTTAAATTAAAACAAGGGTGTGAGAAGTTAGGGATCCTTATAAGGAGAACTACCCATTAGCTGCCAAAATACACCTACATTTAAGAATATCGAGGCATGGTCCTTAATTTAAATTCCCACATGTGTAAATTCTAGAGGCAACATTTATGAAGTAGTTAGCAGACCTCAACTATAAATATAGCTTGGCACACTACTATTTTAAAAGGTCCTTTTTCAATGACTTCCTATAGTAATCTATTTTGTGATTTAAAGAAGATTTCCATCTTGCATTTCCAATATAGATAATTTTTATTGATTAAAAGTTGTGGTCTATTAATAACTTGTGCTTCTAAGAATCCTAATACGTTTAAATCCATGATCTTTACTTTATTTGCAATTAAGCAAGCAAATATTCAGAGAACTTACTCTAATATTAAATAAAATATTATACTAGGAACTCAATTAGGGAGGGGGGATTGAGTTCAATGCCTAGATTTTAGTTTAATATTGATTTTTGATTCAAATAACTAAATAAATACAATAATGAATAAATAAATGAAGTGTTGAAATTAAAAGAGTAAGGGATAGAGAAATCAAGGCCGGGATTTTAACATAAAGTTTAGATTGCTTTGTACTATCTATAATCAGACAATGCCTTTGTTAAGTTCTCTTCATAAATTTTGATACAAAAAAGTGCCTATTTGCTTCTAATATCTATTAAATCTAGTCATAATATGTTATTTGATCTTTTGAACATCACATAGTCAGGGGGTGTAACTGTTTAAATGATGATAACAGAAAGAGGGAGATAAGCCAAAAGCATTTTTAAAAATCTTGGATTGCATTTGTAAAATATCATTCATTGATGTAACTGGGCATCTAATCATATACACAGTCTAATGTCATAACAAATTAATGTAATAATCTGCTAAAAATTGGTTCTGCATATGTTTTGGGATATAAAAATGTTTTGTTATCATCAAAAAGGGGGAGGATATTGAGTTCTCTTCATAAATTTTGGTGATAACAAGAAGTGTCTAGTGGCTAATGAATTTGATTAAGTATGCAGGAAAAGTATAGTTGAGTAGTTAAAATATTTCTAACTTAAAGCCAGTTTAAAGAGTTTGTTAGAGAGTTTAGTTTGTCTTTGTTTGGTTGGACAAAACCTTGGTCAGAGAGCTAGAAATATAGTACCTAATTGAGTTTAGAGAGCATTTCAAAGACTTCATCTAAAGGATAGAAAAAGTGAGTTTAGAGACTTAATTTATAGATAAGAAAAACAAGTTTTGTACCTGTGGGCACCTTATTTTTGCTTTCCTGTAATTTAAAAAAATTTTAGAATAGGAAAAAATGTCCTAATTTAGAAGAAATAACAAAAAAAAAAAATAGAAAATTTAGGAAAGGAAAAAAATTGAAAAATAAAAAATATAATAAAACTGAGTCACATGGATAAGGGCATTTCTTTTTTAGGGTAAAAAAGAGCCAAAGTGCACATATGTGATTTAGCAATTTCGAGATATATTTGGAAAAATTAAATTTTTCTAAAAATTTAATATTTGGATTATGGTTGATGTTGGTTTGTAAAAATGAAATAATTTAAGTTAATCATTGTTTCAAATGGCGCTTTGATCTTAACTTAATGGATTTACGAGAAAAACAATTTTTTAAATTAGTGGCGCGATCATTGAACCAAAACTCATAAAAACTATTAAATTGAACTCATTTTGAAAATTAAAATGTGCACTAGAATTGCTCTTTACAAGCTTTGCATTTTATTTTATTGAGGGCTAATCTAGGCCTTGACCATACCTTTTTATGTAAGACTGGCCCAAGCAAACTAGCTGCTTATAAAAAATTTTAATTGCAAATGTTCTAAGAAAGGAAGCTAGCTTAGTTGGCTAAGTAGCACCAACCTTCTGAGAAGATCCAAGTTCAAGCTTACTTAGAGGTGCTTAGCGCCATTCTTTTTTCTTTGATGAATAGTGCTATGTGTTAGCCTTTTATTAGCTAACATTAGCACTTTTTGTCATTTCCTCATCCTTTCTCCCAATTTTCTTGTGTTAGGCCTACTTAGAGAGCTTAGTTTCAAGCTCATTTTAATCCCTTTTTCTTCGCAATTTCACCATATTAATAGTGAAATCACGAAGTTGCTTACGATACTTCGCATTGATGCCAATAACATGACCAGGTTAAATCATTTAAGGAGTCAACTAGAGCATTGAAAACCAGAAAAAAACTTATGTACCCTGATTTTCCTTTGACACAAATTCGCTTGATCTGAGCTCTTAATGATTCTAATGGCTAAAGAAAGAAAAAATGAACATTTAAAGATAAAATTTGATCTTTCACTTCAGCCGAAATCAAACTAAATCGTATTAAGACCAAATCAAATCAATAAAAACCCATTATTTCTCGATTTTGAACTAAATGCAAGTTTAGACTTTTTGAACATAATTTGAGCTCAAACATTATAAAAGGAGGTATGTAAATTCAATTTTAACATAAAAAAAAAAAAAAAACACATGAACACATTCGTACAACCAATTTTTGAAGCTCTCTCTCTACTACGCAATCCATTCTCTCTCTATAAATTAAGGGTTCTTAAGGAGCTTTCAAGCTAGGCCACCACCATAGTGAGGATCCCTAAGACAAGAGCTTTCTAATGCCACCCATATTACCCTCTACTACACTCTTAAACTCTACAACCATTACCCAAGCCGAAACCCTAAATCGCCGCAAACACCATCATGTTACGTTAACCATTGCAATGCCCTACCTGAAATCCTTCTCTACATCATGTTTGCCACCCTTTAAAGCCTCCAAACACACCACCCTTTTGTCTTCATAAGCCATCACTCGAGGTGTGCAACCACCACCATTAGCGATCCACTCCTAACCACCACCAAACGAACTCCAAGCACCGCGGTGCTTTCCCTCCACCTTATATCTCCAACAAGATTCACATTAATCCTAACTTTCCCGCTTGTTTCATCGACTGAAATCGTCTAAATCACACCTTACAAGCTGCTGCTATCATCCTCCAATTCAACTTGGATTTGATTGTGTGACTCGAACTGGATTCAATCCAAATTTGACCTAGGATCCCGCACTCAATTCCTTCTTTAACCCGTGCAAGTCTGGTCTCTCTCTTTTATTTTGTGCTTCATTGTAATTTTATTTTATTTTTTCTTTATATTTTGACTCCATTGTAAATTAAAAAAAAAAGTAAATAAGAAAAAAGAAAAAGAGGAATCAAAACAAAAAAAAAAGGGAAAAAAGGAGGTAAGAAAAAAAAGGGAAGGTAGGAAAGCTCTTTTTATTTTTATTTTTTTTTATCTTTGATAAAAAATGATGACAAGTGATAAAAAAAATACTTAAAAATAAGAAAAATTTTATCACTTAGAAAAACCTTTTCTCTAAATAAATAAAAATAAATAAATCCTTTTGAAAATTAGGACTTCTTTTTTAGAATTTTTTCAAAAATAAAAAAAAAATTTAGGACCCTTTTTAGAACCTTTTTTAAAATAAAAATGAACTAGTTAAAGAACTTAAAGCTGATTGTTCTTTTTTGAACTAAAAGAAATTAACTTGCCTAAAGTTTTTATAAAATGAACTATGGAAGTCTGATTTTGAATAGCGGGTACGTAGGTAATTATATATAATTACATAGCGACTTAAAATAGAAAAAATTTATTTTTTCTCCTTTATAAATATTTAGTCCTTTTATTTATTTATCCTTTACTTGAAAAATTGAAATTCTAATTATAAGGGTATATTAAAAGGTAAATCTAAATTTAGAAAGTTAAAAAGTAGTATCTATTAGAGTTCAATAGGTTAGCCTCCAGACTAAAATTTCAAGTTTTCAAAAAACCATTTTTTCTTTTTTTCATGTGGTACAATGTCTATATTAAAACCAATCAACTCAATTGGTTTTAATCTAAACCTTTTTCCTAACCCCGGTCAGGTGGTGACTCTAAGTATTTTTCAAAATGTGTTTAAAACCTAAATTTCTTTAATTTTAAGTCGAAGGTTAATATTAAATGGATAGGGTTTAATATTGATCAGATTGAGGAAAATTAATAAAAACTGGAAAAATTCAAGCTCATTAGTACTTGTTAGAGACTTAATCAAAGGGTTGGTTTAGAAGACTTCAACTAATAGTTTCAGAGTAGCTTTATAAGTTGGATTTAAATTTAAGATTGAAGACTTAACTCTATTTTATTGAGTGTTTTTGGATAATATACTCAATTCCATCCCACACAAGTTAGATCAAAATCTATGGGGATCAATCTTAATACACTCAATTCCGTTCTACACATTATATCAAAATCCATGGATATCAATCTTAATAAAGGAGGACAAATATTAAGATTGAATTTCTTTTATCTTCATAGAAACAGATCAATTTTTGCATTAATGGAAATTTATTTAGTTGTCACATATTGCTTCAAATTAGGATTTAGACAAGAAGTTGCTACTAAAGAGAATTACATAATGTGTTCTCACTTCGCAGAAATTTTTCAAAGAAATCTATCCAATTTCAAGCTTCATATAAGACTTCGAATTTTCTTACAATGAATGATAAGTGATGAGATGATTTTATGAGATAAGGTTAAAACAGATAGTTATGAAGAAGATGTGGATGAGCTTGAGGATAAGGATTAAATTTGAAAAAGATATGGACACAATTGAAGTTTATATCGAAGATATTTATAAAGTTTATCAATCAAATATCTCTAAATATGTTGGGATTCTTTATTCAAATTTCAATTTTAATGAGTATAAGCTAGAAAATCTTGAGATAATTGTCAAATATATTAGGCTTCAAGTTTATCATACCACATTGATCAGATATAAGATTTCTTTTTTAAAATTCAATGGTTAGATTTTGTGTAGATATTTCAAAGGAAAAAATTCAATTGATTTAGACCACATCTAAAGTAAATATTTGTTAAAGATAAAAGAAGATACTACTGAGTCTCATAAAGATAAGGATTAATTTTTCAATTTGAATTCAAAGTATTAGATATTTTCAAAAAATAAGGGATCAAGCAACATTTTAATTTATTAGTGATAAGGATAAAGCCAACAAACAATCAGAAGCCAGTCGTTGGCGTATTCTACTATATATTAGCAACTCATTCAATTCAAGCTTACAATTTTGGCAATTAATTGGAAAGATATTTCTTATGTAAAAGCTTTTATTACATATTGTTAAAGACTTCATCAGAGACTTCGCTGAAGACTTCATATCTATCTTTCTTATTTAGTTATTAAGCGAATTGTCTTGAGAACTTTGTTATATTGCTTTATTCATCTATATTATCTATTGAAAGTGTTTAAGTATTGTGATTGTGAGAGGAGTTAGATTTGATTCCTATAGATCCATAGTTAGTGTACATGAGGCTAAATAGGAAGAGTATAGATTTATGGAAGCCAAGTGTTGGCAAGTTGATTGTAACTTCTCTCATATTGATTTTTAATTAAGGGATTGGTGGAATGACATTGGTGAGGAAGACTGAGTCCCTAACAGTGAAGTTAGAAGAGAGTAGTAGGAATATGGTTAAAGCTATTTTAATCTCTTGCTCAATTCTCTTTTGCCTACTCTTTTTTATTTTCATTTGCAATTGTTGTTTTTGTTGTTACAATGCATATAACTATTAAATTACCATGATTCACTTAAGTTAAGTTATTAAGAGGGGCTTCTATTTTATAAATCCATAAAAGTTTAAATTTTCTAAAGATATCAATTCACTCTAAACCCCCTTTTGATATCTTCCACAGAGCTATAGCCTCAATTGAGGTCTACACACATTTTTAGTTATTTTAAACGCAATGGATTAAGAGTCTATAACCAATCTTGTTTACATAATCTTTACAATCACTACAATACACTTAATCATGAGTATAGAGCACTCTCTCAAGAAAATAATTAAGGGGAAATAACTTGATTCTATACTAAGGTTTACAACATATTTGCATATAAATAAGTACAACATAATTAGAATGTTAAGCAAGAGAATAAAGGAATGTTTGCATATTTTTTTGGCTCTATTAATTGTCCTTTAACCATCCAACAACTTATATTTATAGGTTCTCAGAAATATGGATGTTGGAAGAAAATCTTCAAGCAAATCAATTGCATTAAGTGTTATTTAATGGATATTTTTATGTATAGCGTCAGAACTCTAATATGCTTGGCATTTGGATGCTAAGAATCACAAAGTTGTAGAGGCTTAGCATCTTGATGCTACATCCAAGACATCAAGATGCTTTGAGGAAGGAAGGAAGGATGGCTAGTGCCACAGTATCCCAATGACACATACATAGCATTTAGATGCTACTCCCTATTCTAGACATCCACTTACAAAATGAGCAACACAAAGTACATGGACATCTAACATTCATAATATGCTTCTTTAAAAGTTTCCTTTTTCAAGATCATCATGTATAAGTCCAATTAGGTTTAATAAATATCAATTCATGATGAGTTAATTGATTCATGAGAAATCATGAGTTTTATATGATCCAATTAACTTAACTAATTTCAATCTCTATTTAACTTGACTATTTTAATGTTTTTGTTTTTGTCAAAAGCAAAGTGCAAACTCTAGGTTTAATAGTAAAAAAAAAAAATGTTGTAATACCCACAAAAGAGAAAAAAGAATAAAGCAAATGCAAGGTCATCTTTTTGAGTGTTAGTTACTTTTTACATCCCCCCTCCTCCCTTGCGACAATATAATATCAACATTAAGGATATGAAGGTATTACAATGATATATTTATATTATATGAAGTAGGGCATAACTCTAATTTTTTTAGCATAGTAGGAGCTCTAAGAGTTTCAATTTAATGGTTTTTATGAGTACTAGGATAATTTATCCATGTAATTTTAGTTGACCAAGAAGCTTTATGGGTTATTTGTTTTAAGGTAATAGAGAACGAATTGAATAACTATTTTTGTAGGCAATATCTATTTCTTTGTTTACATGAAAGTTGATTAAGAATGGTTATTACAAGAGACTTTTCTATGTATATTACTATTTTTTATCCTTTATGGATAAGGAACGAGTTTATATGTATATATCACTTAAGATTGGGGATCTTTACTAAGTGTTATGCCAATGGCTTTTAGACTGTATTTTGTGAGGCACCAAAGGTGTTGGGTAAAATAGCTTGTTGGATACTTTACTTAGCTTAGCAAAGAAAAAAAAATTGCGGATATAGAAATGCTAGAATCATTTCTAATATACATACTATTTAGGCTAAGAGACAAGACTTAGGGTGTCAAGTCTATGAACATGGGATAACTTACAGATATTTGGTATGGTAGGCTTAAAGTAGGGATCATTAGATTGACCTATTTGTTATCGACCTATCCATTATCAACCTTTCTTAGGGAGGTTTGTGCATTTAGAGTAGCTACTCCTAAGCCTTGACTTGATAGGAATTCATGGAGGAACTCATCAATAGGAGGATTCATTTTAGGCATCAATCATCAACTTGATTAGATAGATGTTGTTAATGGCTTGACTTTATAAATATTTAAGTGCTCTTCCTCATTTGACAACTTTTTAGAGATTAGGGAAACACTATTGTACTACTTGACTGCTATCTATAAGGACCAAACAAATCTCAAAATAAAGAAAACATTATTTCTCCTAAAAAACCGTGGGATTGATGTTCTATAACTCCTCTACTTGTCACGCAAATGTTCAAGTTTCTTGAGATGGCCTACTCGTCCTCCCTAACTCTTCCTCTCTAAGTTTTCCTTTACGTGTCATTGTCAAGTCACTCTTTTGAGGTTGCATGTAGCATGGAACTCACATAACGTGTACATGACTATTGCATTTGGATCCCATTATTTACATTCTTGAAATGGCTTGTTGCTCCTCTTTACCTATTCCTCTTTAAGTTTTCCCTTATGTATTATTGTCAAGTCACTCTTTCGAGGTTACATATAGCATGCAACTTGTGCAACCTATACGTAATCGATACATTCGGATCTTGTTATTTGCATTTTTGGCGACTCTACTAGAGATAGAGTGAGTTGACAACGTAACCATGGCACTCACTGTAAAGAGGATAGTTGATGTAGATGCTCCATTTTTTTCTGTAAAAATTTTAGGACGTTTTCTAAATTTTCAAGAAATCTAGAAAATAAAATTTCTAAAAGTTTTTAAATAAACAAAAAAGGCCGTACTTTTAAAAAATTAAAAAATAATAATATTTTTGTTGATAAAGCATGCCACATGTGATATGTGGTGCCACAAAGCCGCACTACAGTACAACATGAAGTGCTTACATATATATATATAAAACAAGGGTGCTATGTACCCCTTTGTTTTTAATGCATGTGTGCAGTGCCCCTAACTGCCCTCGGCTCCCCTTCCTCTTTCTTTTCTTTTCTTCCCTAATATCAAGAACAAACAGAAGCCAACAAAAATGGGGTATTTTTGGCCTCGAAAATATACTCAATTTGATTTGATTTTTTGCATCTTAAAATTAGTAAAAAATATGGAATAAAACGGGAAACACATGTATGATATATTGTGCCTAAAATCTTAGAATATAATAAAGGAAAAGTGCATTAAAAAAAATAATAATAAAAAGGATGTCATTTAGGAAACTTAGTGTGTGCATCTTCAAATAAATGGAAAATTGAATCTCCTAACACAATTGCACTGTGTAATTATTATTTGTAATTGGTAATGAGATGTAAGAGGTTGATCTTATCCAATTAATTGAGATAAATTAAATCTAAAATGCATCTAAATCGGACAAGAAAGGAAGAAAAATACAAAATGAACTAAACCCATGAAGATGCAATTTGATTTAATTCCCTAATTCAAAAGGAAAGTTTCTTGGTTGAGTATGTTGAGTCTACACCATAAATAAGCCTTCCTTTGACACATTGAAACACACAATTGCATAAGAGATGGATTAGATTGAGAGAATTATCAAGTTTTTGCTACATATTATAGTTTTAGTGGAAACTTGATTTTCTTGAGGCAAATCAAAGGTAAGAAGCACGATTTTACTGCATATTGGTGTAGGAGTTTCGAAGTTTGGGTAGTTGAGGGTTGGAAACCTTTACTACCTTGCTAGAAAGCCCCTAGAAAGTGACTAAATCGGCCACCGGTTTATCACTATGTGAGGTAAGCTCTTAGGATCCTTGCTTATTCTTATTTATTCTTGTCTTCTATGTGTTTTTTATGCATGTTGTGTATTGAATAATTGTGAAATCATGATTTTATGTATGTAAAACACTAGTTTGATGCAATTATTGTTGCATAGTTAATAAGATTATTGTTTCTATGATATAGTAATCATGCAATGATCATAGAAGTTCATATGTGTGTTAATGAGTGTCCTTGATTATTTTAATTGAATTAGGAGTTTTGATTAATGAATTGTAGTATATCTATGACAAATCATGTTTAATTAGAATTGTCAGGATCCTGAAGGGGGTCTAGTAGGATTACCTAAAATTTTCATAACATGTATGCACCCATGATATGAAAACCGTCTTGCAAGTCAGAGATCGCAAGACTCTAAATAATAAATCACTAAGATTAATGATTTCCAAGTAATTAATTTATTGTAACACGACATAATATATAATTATAAATAACTATGGATGTTTGATATCCCACAGTTCCTCAGAACCGCAGAGAATTGGTATCCCCTACCAAATAATAAGACAGGATTACCAACATTATAAAACTGTAGGTAGAATTAAATTATATTAAATTCTAACATGTGAATATTTTCTATAAAGAGTATTTATGTATCACCTATAAAAATCTCAACTAATTCTAACACTAATATACAAATCTTCATCTCGCCCTCAGTACTCGAGACTTATCCCAATCCCATCGTATGTAAACCTGCAAAAGAAAGACTATTGGGGAATAAGCTACAAGAGCTTAGTGAGCTATCCCTCATACCATACTGGTAAACAAGTTATCAAACAAATTATTACAACCATATGAATGCATGTACACGCAGAATGCCAAACAATATATGCAGTTGACCGGTACTGCATATAATATCGGATTTTAATGCCCTCCGAGATAAGGGTTAGAGATTCATCGGCACCAATCACGATCGGGCTCTAGCACCTGGGTTTTTACCTATAACTTGGAATCTCGTATTTCACAAAAATACATTTCCATTTCTAAAAAATCTAATAGTTCACAAAGTCCCAAGCCTAGCGGTGAGGTGGCCCCCGCAGTCCACACTCACACCTTACAGCGGTGGTCTCTAGACGCGACCCCCAGCCACCCACGGTTAGCGTCTCCAGCGCCAATAGAACCCGCGAGCCAAGGGTAGGGTCTTATTGTACTCATGCTCCTCAACGGTACTAATCAAATCATGTGGGAATCCATCCCTCCAAGGCCCTTCATTACCAACCGCGTGAAGTGACGGCCATAATAAGTAATGCGATGCATGGATAATGCATGACCCTTTTGATTCAAGATAAGCCAAATATAATTAGGTCAAATTATAAGGCGATCAATTAATATCAGTAAACCATCCAAATCATATAAAAATTAATCACACCATCAAATCATCAATTATTATATTTAACACTATTTCTTACAACAATCAATCAATATCAAGCACACGCATATCCCGAAACCCCATGCATCAAATTATTGATATTCAATTTAAGTGCACTAACTACAAGCACAAACAAGTATAGAGTCATCGGGAGTACTCACTTGACTATGACGACTTGCTCTAGTCGTAATAACCGATCGGGAGATTTTCACCCTCGTCGGGACCACCTGATCATTACGAGATAACAAGGATAATAAGTAGTTGACTTAATTAATGGTTCTAGATATCTACCTACCTAATTCTACTTAGATTACTATCAGCCTTATTCGATTAAACCTAATTGCTAATCGTATGTAACTTTTTCATTCTATTTTCAATATTTACGAATTTATAGTCATTTTTCGTCGTTTTCGGACGCTCGTTCATACGGTGATGTCTGTTTTGGAC
The DNA here is from genome assembly GCA_024138015.1 of Lumnitzera littorea. Classification (NCBI taxonomy): domain Eukaryota; kingdom Viridiplantae; phylum Streptophyta; class Magnoliopsida; order Myrtales; family Combretaceae; genus Lumnitzera; species Lumnitzera littorea. The sequence goes on along the minus strand of JAMXBB010000001.1, from coordinate 74,096,057 downwards.
GTTAAGACTTGTGTTTTATGATATGGGCTAAATTTATTGAAATTTTATCTTATTGAAGTTTAATTGTTCTTATTGCTTATGTTTATGCCCTAGTTTAGGATTTAATGATTGAATTAGCTATTTGATTCTTACACTTAGGAAATTTTACATTAGTGCTACTAATCCACATACTTGATTAAATTTAATTCAATCTAGGATGTGTATTAAGGTTTAAGGGATTTTCGACTTCTAAATACACGTATATACCTATGTTATGTGCTTATGTAATCTTATTATTCTTCTATTATAAACCTACGCTTACATCATCACTTATGTAACCAATTGATGATGTCATGGCTTATGTAATCCATTTATTACATGTAAATATATATGTCATTAAGTACTTATGCATATACATATGTTATATATCTACTTACACTCATAACATACTAATATGTATACTTATGTACTAATATATATACTAATACATATACCCATATACGCATACGGTGACATACGTATTTTTATACGTATTTTCGTATGCCTTATCTAGCCCCTTAAGAAAGCTTCACAATTTCATTCTTTTTGTATTTTAAGAGTATATTTGACATGATATATGTATGTATAGTTAGTATATACCTTATTTTAGGTAATATACATATTGTATACTTATGTACAAAGGGATTTATACATGTATTCTTCTAGCATATCCTTTTATACATATGCTTAAGGACATATGCACATGCATATCCTTCTTCTTCACCATGATTTCTACACTTCAACATGTAAAGATTGCAACTTTAAGCCTAGATCAACATATACATATATATTTATACACAACACATAACCTAACCTTTTCTCCTTCTAAGTAATAAAGAGGATGAAGTAAGACATAAGAATGAAATAGCATACTTTAAGTTGCCCTTGACTATGGATGAAATGGTTGAAAAGTTGAAAAGGAAAGAAGAGTGAAAGGGGAAAGGAAGCTCATGGCATGGAGGGCCTTTTGTTTTGTTTCCTTTGATTTGTTTTGCTTGTGGAAGAAGGAGAATGGTGGGGCCTAGAAGATGGAAGTAGTGGACGGTAAAGAAAAGAAAAAGAAGGGAAAAATCAAAAGAAAAGGAAAGAAATCATGAGAAGGAAGATATTTTTTTCCTAATGAAAGAGACACTTTTGTTGACTTTAGTCAACATGTGTTGACTTGGTCAACATTTTGACCTTAGTCAACTTTCAAAAAAATAAATATCCTTTTGTGTACATAATGAACTAATTAGGAAAAATTTGGAGAAAGATTAAGGAAATGAAAGGTAATAAGAAGTGATTAGTAAAAATAGATAATAAAATATTCCATTAGGTATTTATATCCTATATACATCATTTGGTAAGCTACTTAGTATAATTGAGATGAAAAATATCATTTAGGGTATTAAGGTTTACTACATTTAACCTAAGCCTCAACTAAACCTTTAACTCTATGTAATACTAACCTATTTATATACTTAGAAGATAAATGTGATCTAGAACGCAATATCTTAGTTTCTAAGGGATTATTTAAGTATTCTAAATATTTATGCATGATTGAGGGTTATCTTTAGTCGTTTACCGATGAAATGGCAAAATATGGAGGATATATTATCACTTAGGGTTTTAGGGTAAATTATGGTGAATTAGTGCTTTTATATCCTTAAAGTTATAGTTTTAGGGTTCTTATGACTTTAAGGCATAATCTCTAATGTTTTTACACATTTAAGGTTTCATATATTTTTACGCGATTTAATCTTCGATTGTCATCTTAGGGTTTTGATGAGGTTCGAGGTTTTAGGGTCTTCGTATGCAGTTAGGGATTCAATTGATGATTTAAGGTTTTTCGTATCCACTTTAGGTTTTAGATTGAGATTTTAATCGGTTTTAAATCTTATTAGCTCTTTTGAGTTCGGGAAATCATTTACAATTTAGACGTTTGTTTCTATACTTAGAAAGCTAAATTCGCGGGGTTTACAAGAATAAATGTTTGAACTTGTAATTATGGAATTAGATTAGATTAAGTGTTTTAATTTAATGAATAATGTTTGTATAATATAGAATAGATGTTTGAACTTGCAATTAAGGAATTAGATTAGATTAGGTATTTTAATTTGATGAATTATGTTTATACAATAGAGAATAGATGTCAAAACTTGTAATTATGGAACTAGATTAAATTAGGAGTTTTGATTTATTGAATCATGTTTTTGTAATATAGAATGGATGTTTGAACATGAGATTATTGTGGAATTAGCTATGTTAATTCAAAATTTCATTATCAACAAATAAAAAGCATGCCATCCTTATGTGAATTATTTGATATATATGTCTTTAATGGTTTTTTTTTTAATACAAAAATTGCTTTTCCTTTTCTTTTTCTTTTTAAAAATGTTTTGCCACCTTAGAAAAATGTTTTTCTTAAAAAGAATCTAAATAGACCTTTTTATTCAAAATTAGGGATTTCTAATTTTCTAAAAAAAATTGGAAATTTTTTTTATAAATTAATTAATATGTAAAAACTTAAAGTGGAATCTTTTTCAAAATAAAATGAAACAACCCATTAAATTTTTTATAAAATTATTTTAGAACTATGTGGGCTTGATTCTAATTAGCAAGTACTTAGACACTTCAGGCAACCCTAAAAAAAAAATATATAATTTTTTTCTTTTTTCTCTCAAATTAAGCCCTTTTATTTTAAAAAACCTATCAAGGGCCTGTTTATTTTATAGACTTCTTTTATGGAACTTTTTTAAGTTTTAAAATACATGAGCCATCATATTGTTAGTGAATTTTGGGATGATAGAAAATCCTGCAAAAGAGAATGAAATACTCGGTATTGGGGCTAATTCGATGTGGCTACTTCGATGCTTAAGTTGGTAGGGTGGCTTTGTATAAAAAGTGTTAGAGAGCTCTTACAGAGTTCCTTTCCAATATTTATAGAAGGTTGTAGTGTCTAAGGCAATTATTGGAATAACTGTTAAGACACATGGAAGATTCTTGATTTGACATCTCCCCTCATATGTAGAGAGAGCATGCGGTTATGTAATATAACCGTGCTTATGATAACCGTTCGTGCTAGGGACTTGAATTTAAATTAGAAACGGATTTATTCTACTCGACAGAAATGTTGTATGTCATCTATCCAATGGTATGCTGAGAGACTCGACTACCTAGCATGTCAATGGCTGAATGAACGAGTATGTTAGATGAGTGAAAATTGACTATCAACATTTTCCTCCTAACTCTCGTGGCTGAGCAGTTGACAAAGGGAGTTACATATATGTCGAGCCATATTTTGATTTCCTTAATTTAACCTATATTAAGCCCGGCTCGCTTAATATAAATTACTTGATATTAAACTAAAGAAAAGAAAATGTTGTTTTTTTTTTAAAAGATGGAGTCACCAACCAGTTCAACTTGTAAAAATAAAATTAGGGTTTTTGAGTGAGAAAACCTTAATTTGACTACTAGTTCGTGAATATTCTAAAAAAATTAATTTTTAGAAAATTGAACTAGAAAACCGGGTTCAAGGGCTAACCTATTAAGACTAGGTCACCATGTGAATATTAAAGAAAGAATTAATGGGCTTTATTTTTGTAATTTTTCTAAAAATATTAAAAATATACCTAAGTTCACAAAATATAATTAAAAATGATTTTTTAATTATTTTTTATTACTAATTTCTAACAAAAAATAAAATTTTTGTTTTTATATTTTAACGGTTGCTCCGAAAGTACCTAGTACCGGCTAATTAGGATCGTACCGGCCATAATTCTTTTTTATAAAATATTCAATGGGTGGATTATTTTTATTTTAAAAACCAAGCCAAGTTTACATTTTTATCAATTTATTATTTGAAGAAAGAACCTAAAAAATCTAATTTTCCTAAATTAAATAAAAACCCTAATTAACTATCCTTTCTTTAAAAAAAAAAAAAAACTCAATTTAGATTTTTTACATTTTTTCCAAAACCACTAGGTGTCAAAAATATATTTTTATAAGAAAAATGATTTTTTTCAAGAAAAACCTAACTTAACTAAAAAAAATTGCAAAATAAATAATAACAAAAAAACCTACACTTAAACAAAAAACTTAATTAATAATAAAAATAAATAACAAATAAAGAAAATTAATAAAAAAATACTGCAAATTTTACTTAGCATTGGAACATCGATGTTTGGTGGTGATTTAGGCACGTACGAGCGACACTATGGGCAAACACGGGCAGTGAACTAGTTGTATATGGGCGAGTACTTAAGCGGTACTAGGTGTGCGCACATCCGAGCGGATGGGCAATAGTGGGTGAACGGATAAGCAATGGTTTAGGTGAGGACTGGGCGATAGCAAAGGCAACAGTTGGCAATAGCTCGGGCGAGGACTGGCGACAGTGGGTAAGCGGATGGATGATGCTTGGGCGATGGCTTGGGCATGTACGGCAAGTGTCTGGGTAGTAGCTTGAGCGAGAGTAAGGGCGTGTGCGGGCGATAGTAGGCGAGCAGATAGGCCATGATTTAGGCATGCACGTGCGATGATAGGGGTAATGATTTGGGTGATAGTGGATGATGGCTCTAGGCGACAGTAAGCGTGTACGGGAGATGGAGTAGCGGTATTGTGAGTAGCACAGTGGTGCTATGGGTGGTGAAGTAGTGCTAGGGGCGATGTATGGTGGTTTAGTGGTTTGCGGTGGTGTTTGGTGTTGTGGTGGTGTGTAGGGATTGTGGTGGTGCGTACGGCATGGTAGCACGTGAAGTTTTATGATGGCACGTGAGGTTTTGTGGTGGTGTATGAAGTTGCATAGGGTGTATGTGGTGTTTTTGGATAAGAGTGTGATTAAAAAAACCATCCCTGAATCCCTGGCCAACATGTTATTTATAAGCTTAAAATCAAATCTCTCATATCGAAGAAACGACAGATTTGATTACGACTCTTCCAAGATTTACCTTAACTTTTAGAAACCCTAGTTAGCTCGAGCTTTTCTTTCTAGGCCAGACCCAATCTTATTTAGCCCAATTATTCCCTACTTTGATTTAAATCCTTAAATTAGACAAATTAATTAATTCAGCCCATCTCGCTACTTGATCCAAAACTCAACCTACTCCATCTTGATACGACTTGACTCATGACTTAACTTACTATGATCTAACTTAATTTTCTTCTTTTTTATATTTTTTTTTTCATTTTTCTTTCAATTTTCGTTTTTTAATTTTAATTATATATCTTTTATTATTCATTTTTATTTTAATTTTTATTAACCTGGCTCAATTAATTAAAATAAAAAAAAAATTGGCAAAAATGAGGTATCTACAACTGCCCCTCTTTATAGTGAAGTTTGATTAAAACTTTGCTACAAAGACAAAAGAGATACTGATTTTTGCCAAGCCCTACTTTGAACTAATCAACTAAGCTGTGTTTTATTTTGATAGAGGACATCAACTTGAAAGGTCAATGTAAAGAATAAATTGCCTATTTTGAAATGACAGGGCAAATGAATGCCTGTCTCAAAAGAACAGAGCAAAAGGTTAGGGGGCCTATCTTGAAAGGATAAGACTTAATGGTGTCTATCTTAGAAGGATAGAGCAAAATTTTAAGGGAGCCTATCTTAGAAGGATAAGGCTTAATGGTGTCTATCTTGAAAGGATAGAGCAAAAATTTCAAGGGGGCCTATCTTGAAAGGATTGGGCAAAAATCTTAAGGAGACCTATCTTGGAAGGATAGGGTAAGAACCATTGGAGGTAAAATTAACTTGTTGTGGTTTGGTGAATAATCCGAAGAGGATAGATCTTTTTGAGATTTTAAAAAGCTTGTTTTGGTTTGATGCATGATTCGAAGAGGATAGATCTCTTCGAGATTTCAAAAAAACTTATTTTGGTTTAGTAGATTATCTAAAGAGGATAGATCTCTTTGAAATTTCTAAAAACTTTATTTTATTTTATTTATTTTTATATTTTTCATTTGATTTGGTTTAGTGGATAATCCGAAGAGGATAGATCTCTTCAAGATTCCTTTTGGTTTGTGATCTGAAGAGGATAGATCTCTTCAAAAAATGATTTCAATTTGGTGACCTAAAGAGGATAGATCTCTTCGACATTCTTGCTTTATTTAATTTGAAGAGGATAGATCTCTTCTAGATTCAACTTGGTTGATTTGAAGAAGATAGATCTCTTCAAGATTGGTTTTAGCTATTCTGAAGAGGATAGATCTTTTCACGATTGGTCTTGGTTAATCTGAAGAGGACAGATCTCTTCGAGATTTGACTTGGTTGATTCAAAGAGGATAGATCTCTTCAAGATTGGTTTTAATTGATTCGAAGAGGATAGATCTCTTTGAGATTTGACTTGGTTTTGGCTAATCTAAAGAGGATAGATATCTTCGAGATTTTTTTCAAAAATTAGTTTAATTCTCTTAAATATCTCTTTCCAAAGACTTTTAAGATTTTTTTTTTATTTTTTTGGAGACTAAAGAATTTCTTAGATAGCAATTGATTGGCATGCCTACATCGACATCTCGATATTTACTCATTCAATCGGTAGAAACCTTCTGAATTTTTTAGTCTTGTAACTAAACCATGCTCATGCCTTGAATTTGCTTTGTTTGACACTAAATTTTCAGTTTCCACTCTTCATGACTTCTGAATGATAAATCTCTTTTCGAAAGAAACAAGATTAAATTATTAACATTCAATTTCATTTTTTTTTCTGGCAATTCATTGGTGAGGGTTTGGTATTTAAGTGTATGAGGTTAGAAAAACATGGTATTTAAGGGTTTATTAGTGAAGTGTTTGTTGGTCAATGACTATCCAAATTCGAAAACATTCATTGATATCAACTTTACTTGTAAACGATGAAAGATTAACCACAAACTTATTCAAGAAAAATTGAAATCTTTATTGAACTTAGTTTTCATGGATAATACAACTTAACTGCATCTAAATTCATCGATCCCCTTAATTCCAAGCCATCCATCTTTGTCAATACTAATGCACTTCCTAATAATACCCTTTTCACCACATAAGGGCCTTCATAATTCGGAGCAAACTTACCCCTAGGGTGTTTTGCATTTGGTAACACTTTCTTCAACATCAAGTCTCTCTCTTTGAAGTACCTTAGGCATAGTTTTTTGTTAAAAGCTTGGATCATTCGTTGTTGGTAGCATTAACCATGACATATTTCTAAAAGTCTTCGCTCATCTAGGAGATTCAAATGCTCTATTCTCTTCTTCACCCATTTTGCTTTATTGAGCTAAGTTTCTACTAATACTTGGAACAAAGGTATTTCTACTTCCACTGGTGTCGCATCAATAGAGGTTTTGACTGAGGTTTTGTAAGCCATGAGGGTAAGGGGAAGCATCTCGTGCCAATCTTTATAAGTGATCGCCATCTTCTCAATGATTCTTTTGATGTTCTTATTTACGGCTTCAACTGGCCCATTCATTTGAGGTCGATATGGAGTTGAATTTCTATGATTGATCTTGAATTGGCTACATACTTCATTCATCAACTTGTTATTCAAATTTGTCCCATTGTTTATAATAATAAACTCGAGTACACCATATCTTGCAATAATATCTCTTTTCAAGAATTTGACCAATACTCCTTTGGTTACCGTAGCATACGATGCTGCTTCTGCCTACTAGGTAAAATAGTCAATCATGACTAAAATGAATCTATGCTTGTTTCAAGTTGTTGGTGAAATTAGACTAATCATATCAATTCCTCACATTAAGAAAGGCTAAGGAGCTTATAACACATGTAATTCTTAGGGAGGACCGTTGATTTTATTAGCATATACATGGTATAGGTGATAGTGCCTCACATGCTTGATATAATCCGATTCCATCATCATCCAAAAATACCCCATTCTCATGATCTTTCTAGCTAGCATATATCCATTCATGTGAGGACCACGAACTCCTTTATGCACTTCTTTCATTAATTTCTCAGCTTCTTCTTCATCCATACACCTTAGTAATGTTGCATCTGGTGATCTCTTGTATAACATGGCTTAATAAGAAATGAGTAGCCATTTTTCTTAAAGCCTTTCTGTCTTTTCGATCAGCATCCTCAGGAAATTCCCCAATTTGAAGTAACTTCTTGATATTGTGATACCAAGGTTCTTTTGTTCCCTTTTCTTCAACTATAAGGCAAAAAGCCAGTTTTTCTTCCACTTCAATCTTCAAGGGCTGAATTTCTATTCCATCCGTGACTTTCACCATTGATGTTAATGTAGCTAGTACGTCAGCAAACTCATTCCAGATCTTTGGAATGTAAGTGAATGAAATCTCTTGGAATTTTTCAATTAGCTTGCTTAAATGTTTGTGGTAAGGTATCAATTTCTTGTCTTTCATCTTATACTCCCCTAAGATCTAAAGAATTATAGGGGAAGAATCTCCGTACACTTCTAGTTCTTGTATTCCCATATCTAGTGCCATTTTGAGCCCCAAAATACAGGCTTCATATTATGCTATATTGTTGGTATATGGGAATGTTGATCTTGCTGCCACAGGGAAATGATTACTTTTAGGAGACACTAATACTACACCTATCCTACATTCAAACATGTTGGCTGCTCCATCCTAATACATTTTCCATCCTAACTTCTTACCACTCAATTCATTTGCCACCATCACATTTTCATTAGGAAACTGTGTTTCTAAACCCTCGTCCTCATCTTCTAATGGGTATTTTTCCAATTGATCAACTACTGCCTACCCCTTAACTAAACTCCGACTTACGTACTTGATATCAAACTCGGAGAGTAGCATCTGCCACTTCGATATTCTCCTAATCAATGCCGAATTTTTTGCTAAATACCTCAACGGGTCATGGTTTGTCAACAACTCTATTGAATAATAGAGAGTATATTGCTTGAGCCTATGCATCACCTATACTAAGGCACAATACATCCTTTCCACTTTTGAGTATTTTTGCTCTCCTTCTATGAAATTCTTGCTTAAATAATATATAGGATGCTCTTTTCTCCCCGTTTCGTCTTTCTATCCGAGCACGCATCCCATTAATTCTGGAAGGATTGTTAAGTAAAGGATCAAGGGCCATCCTGGTGCAGGAGTGACTAGTACAAGAGGATTCATGAGATATTCTTTAATTTTAGCAAATGCTTGTTCGCACTCTCTATCCCATTCAATGGCTGCGTTCTTCTTCAAAAGTTTAAATAATGGCTTACATTTATTAGTTAGCTACGACACAAACCGAGAAATGTAATTCAATCTTCTTTGTAGTCCCTGAACTTCTTTGACAATCTTTGGTGCAACATGTTCACAATTGCCTTAACTTTATCTAGGTCTACTTTGATCCCTTTTCTGTTGACTATAAAACCCAACAATTTGGCTGAAGTTACTCCTAAGGTATACTTTTTTGGATTTAGCGTTAGTTGAAATTTCCTCAATCATTTAAATAACTTTCGTAAAATATCTACATGATTTTCATCTTCTTTGGATTTGGTGATCATATCATCTACATAAACCTCGATTTCATGATACATCATGTTATGGAATAAGGAAACCATAGTGCGTTAATAAGTTGCCCCAATATTCTTTAACCCGAAAGGCATCATACGATTACAAAATGTCCCCCAGGTGGTAACAAAAGTTGTTTTGATTTTATCTTCTTTTACCATTTTAATTTGATTATACCTTGAGAAACCATCCATAAACGAGAAAAGATGATTCCCGGCTGTATTATCTACTAATATGTCAATATGTAGCACAGGAAAGTTACCCTTTGGTGTTGCTTGGTTTAAATCACGAAAATCTACACAAACCCTAACTTTCCCATTTTTCTTCAATACTGGCACCACATTAACTACTTATTCAGGGTAATCTGATACTTCTATGAATGTAACTTCTTCACTTCTTCTTTTATTTTAAGGAATATGTTTGGCCTAAATTGTCTAAGCTTTTGTCTTTTTTGTTTTATTTCCTCTCTAGTTGGCAACTTGTGAACCATAATAGATGAGTCTAATCGAGGCATATCTTCATAAGACTAAGTGAATATGTCCAAGTATTCTAATAGCAATCGAGATAACTCTTGTTTTTGATTATCTATCAAATTACCACCAATTTTCAAGTTTCGTGGACTTTCCTCTGTCCCCAAATTAATCACAACCATCGGTTCGTCAATAATCACTTTACCTTGTTCATATCGACGCTAACTCTCTTGAATTTTCTTTGAAGTCTCAATATCATCTTCGATGTCTGACCTAGCAGGGTTGAAGGTGATGTTGGTACTTTCATCGTTTACATGCGCGAGATATCCATTACGTTCCTTGTTTTTATCGGATTTGAAGAATAAAGGAAAAAAGAAAAAAGGCAATGAATAAATAATGAATAAGAATCGATATAAAGAAAGGAATGAACTTTATTGAGTGAATGAATCCAAATTGTTTGAAAGAAAAGGCCTAACTAATTGAACTAGCTATCGAAATTGAATGATCATAATTAATCTAATTTTGCATTTCTAAAGAGACTTATTAACGGAAATGGAAAACTAGTTGCATAAGGAAATTGGTACGTTGACATCTTCTCTCTCATCGGGATTGATGCTGTATTGCTGAACCAAGGCCTTGGATAGACTGGCTACTTCAGGTTCTCTTTGGATAGACTAGCTACTTCAGGTTCTTGAACACTATTTGGTGCTAGGAATGTTTGACGGATGTCTAGAAATTCCATGTGAGTATGGTATAGCTGATCTCCTTTCTTGCATCTAGTTTTAGTCTTCATTTCTTGAATCTCCTCTTCAGTGGGCTCATTTCCAAGCTTGAATGTTCCAATCTGTTGCTTAGGCTATTTCAAACGACCCTATGCCCCCTATCTTGCTTCTTTGATCATACTAACTTCATAAAAAATCTATAACCCTGACTCTTCCAATTCTTCATCCTTAACATAGGGAATAGTTGTCTCTCTATAAATCTTGTAGTCTTGCTCCCCGAGAATAGTAACCAATTGCCCATTGACTATGAATTTCACTTTCTGATGTAAACTAGATGAAATTGCCCCTGTTAAATGAATTTACGGTCTTCCTAGCAGAAGATTGAAAGTTTACGGGATGTCAAGAACTTGGAAGGGAATAGTAAACATTTGTGGGCCCTAATCTTGACTTACAGCCTAATTTCTCCAATTATCTCCCTTTTTAATCCATCAAAAGCTCTTACTGAAATCGAGTTGGGCTTTATCTCAATTGCATCAACTCTAAGTAAATTTAATGTTGCCAAAGGACATACATTCAGTGATGACCCATTATCTATTAGAACTCGAGCAACCACTTTTCCTACACACTTAACCGCTACGAAGAGAGGCTTCATGTGCCGATCTCCTTCTTTACCTAGCTCATCTGGCAAGAATGAAATTTGATCCATTGTAAATATCGAGTTTACCACTGGCCCTAGTTTTTCTATAGAAATCCCTTCAGGTACTTTGACCTCCTTCAGAATTTTGATTAATGCTTCTCGATGAGTATTTGATGACAATAGTAGACCTATTAAGGAGATTTGGACTAGTACCTTAGCTAACTAGTCCATTATCTTATATTCATAAGCCTTTACTATCTTGTTGGCAACATTCTGATCTTTATCATCCGTATCTTCAAAAATCTTTCAAGAAGCCTCTTCCATAGCAATCTTCCTTTTGGCCTCCTCATTTTGATCATAAACTTGTCCCAAGCGTGTAAGTCTACCAACCATGAGTGATGAGGCTCTGGTTGTTTGATTCCCTGCCTGGTAATCCAAGGGTATTACTTTGTAATTTTCTAGGGCTATTAGGATATTGAAAGTAATCTTCTTAAGCTTTCCCAATTCCTCAACTTTCTTAGTCTTTCCATCATATTCGAAAACCAACGACATGGGCTCATCTCCAATCATTCCAACCATCTTAGCTGCCTTCTTAGCTTCTACAATAAATCTGTCCTCTTCCTTAAATTTTGGACCCCATCCAATAGGTGAGGGTGTCAGCGTATATGGCGAGTGAACCGGCGTAATCTACCAGATACTCAAACTTCCCTATTGGTTCTCCTAGGGTGTTAACTGTTGGATCTCTAGCTTCATATCTTTTCCTAAGCTCCTTCTAAGTACTTCTCTTTTGTAGTTTTGGAATCATCATAGCCATGCTATCAGCTTTCTTTATCTTCTCATCCTTTAGTAATCAATATATTGCCAGTTTAGTCTGGGTTCTATCCCTGAGATTCATATCCTATAAGTATTTGGCTTGCCTCAAATTCTAAGCTATCTCCTTAATAGTGATGGGGAGACTGTCTAGATCAATCTCCGATTTAGAAATTTTAGTAGTGATCATATTGATCGAATTTCTGTGACTCAGTAGAGAGTTGTTACCTACATTAGGAGTAAGAGTTTGAATGAAATCCAATTGAACCAATTTTGCATCGATGAGATCCTAGACCTTATGTCTAAGTATCCAACATTGGTCCGTAGAATGCCCCACTTGCCCCAGATGATAATCACATCGAAGCTTTGGGTTATAATCCCTTAGTCTTTATCCTTCCTTGGGTATTTCAAACGTTAGAAGGTTCTCCTTCCTTAATAGTGTGAGAACTTGGATTAGAGGAATGGGGATGTGTGTGAACTATCTTCTTTGTGGGTGGTTATTCTAATTCAAATTCGACAGGGGATTAGATCCTCACGTCATGGCTACTAGGGCTGTAGGTTGGACGAGGTTGCTGGTATTGACAATACTTATGGTTGATTCTTTGGCCTTATTAGAAAATCTTGCAAGAGGTGTCTTCTTCTCAGCTGCTTCGGGATTAGGAAGCCTCCCAATAGCAATCGCTTCCTCAATTCGGCACCCTAAGGCTATAATTTCTGTAAAGTTAGAGGTAGGGTGCCTAACCAAATGTTGGTAATACGGGCTTGGAAGAGTATTAATGAAAGCAAAGGTCAAATCCTTCTCAGTTAAGGGTGGAGTCACCTTAGTTGCCATGCCCCTCCATCTTTGAGCATATTCTTTAAAGTTTTCGTTGGTGTTCTTCCGTAGATTATTTAGATCCCACATGGATGGGGATACTTCAATGTTGAACTTATACTGGTTCTAGAAAGCCTATGCTAACTTACCCAAGTATCGACTCATTCAAGTCCAGTTGGGCATATTAGGTTAAAGCGGGCTCAGTCAAGCTGTCTTGAAAAGTCTGGACCATTACCTTGTCATACTTTGTAAATCTCCACATTTTCTTGATATATAACCTAGTGTAGAGCTTTGGGCAACCAGTCCTGTCATATTTCTTGAATTCCAACACTTTAAATCTTTTTAGGAAGTCATCGTCTTCATATGTCAACAAATTAATCATCCCCATTTGTTCAAACCCGTTAACCATTTGTAGGGTTTTCATCTTCTCGATCAACTTCTGCATCAACTTTCTTTCCATCTCCTGTTGTTTTTCCTTAATCTCCTTCTTCCATACCTCAACATTAGGGATCGATTCTTCATCTTCCAATTTAGGGGGAGGGGTCGTTTCTGCATTCCGATTTGGATTGACTTGAGATCTTTGTCTATCATTAAGAATCTCGATAGCTTTAGTGAAAGCCCGAATTTATTCAGCCATCTTATTCATGTTTTCTTCCAGAGTTGCTACTCTCGGGTTGGGCTTTGTTTGACTGACATTTCTAATATCTTAAGTTGATATCCTGGCTTTAGAATGAGTGAATATCGGGCTTCTAGTTGAGTTTGCTCATTTGGACGCTATCTTCGAAATCCTACTCGAAAACCCAAGTTTTAGTTTTTTTGATAAATTAAAGATTTTTTTTGTTGTTTTTGTTTTTCTCCCTTTTTGTGACTTTTGTTATTCTACTATTTGCCTCTTTTATTTATTTTTTTCTTTTAAAAGTCAACTAAACAAACAAACAAATAATAATAATGAGTAAGAGACTACACAATTAACAAAAATTTTATTTACTAAAGCTAAAATTTATTAATCATGAGATCCAATTTTATTTACGAAAGCTGCAAATTTTATTTACTCAATCACCTTCACACTCCTTCACGCACCACCACCAGCAACACATGTGTCGACATACCTTCACTTACCTTCATGCCCCCCTCATGCACCACCATAGCACCATCGTGCACCATCATCGCACCGCCTTTGGCCATCGACCATGCCACTATCGCCCTAGCACATGCCCAACACATAGCCCGTGATTGCCCACCGCTTGCCCACACCATCACCCAGACGCCTGCCGTGCATTGCCTAGTCACTTGCCCTAGCTCTCGCCCATAGTGTCACCCACTCTTGCCTATAGTGTTGCTCGAGTACATGCCCCTTGCTTGCTATGCATGGCCTAGGTGCTTGCTCGAGTACACGCCCCTCGCTCGCTGTGCATTACCCAATCGTTTACCCCAACGCTTGCCTATAGTATTGCTTAGGCTCTCGTCCAGATCTATACCCTCGCATGTCGTGCATTGCTCAGTCGCTTGCCCTAGCCCTTGCCCACAGTGTTGGTTGCACACGCGTAAGCTCTCGCCCAAATCTACGCTACATGCACGCCCAAGCGTTGGCCCGTTCTTGCCTAGTCCACGCTTATAGTATCGCCTAAGCGCACCTAACACCGCCCAACATTGACCAACCCAACCTAAGTAATTTTTTTTAATTATTATCTTCATTTATTAATTAGTTATTTTATTTATTTATTTATTATTTTTCCTTATTAATTTATTATATTTTTTCTATTTAAGTGTAGGTTTTTTTATTTATCAATTATTTTCTTGCAAATTTTTGGTTAAATTAGGTTTGTTTGAAAAAATCATTTTTTAAATAAAAAATATATTTTGACACTTAGGTTTTCTTTTTTTTTTTTTGGAAAAATAAAAATTTTAATTGAGTTTTTTTAGGAAAGATAATTAGGTTTTTTTGTTTAATTTCAAAAAAATTAGATTTTTTTTAGGTTTGTTATTTTTTTAAATAATAAATGGATAAAAAATGTAAATCTGGCTCAGTTTTCAAAATAAAAATAAAACACCAACTAAATATTTTTTAAAAAAAAAAGAACTACGATCGGTTTAATCCCGATTAGTGGATATGTAGGCACCTTTAAGGCAACCGTTAAAAAAAATTTAAAAAATTTCCACTTTTAAGAAATTCGTAATAATAAAAATAATTAAAAAATCATTTTGAGTTACTTTTGCCTATTTAGGTATATTTTTAATATTTTTAGAAAAATTACAAAAAAAAAGACCATCAATTTCTTTTAATTTTCACATAGTAACTTAGTCTTAATAGGTTAGCTCTTGAATTTGGTTTTCTCTGGTTTATATTTTTTTAAAAAATTATTTTTTTAGAAAATCCGTAGACTAGTGGTCAAATTAGAGTTTTCAGGTGGGTTTTCTTGCCTGAAAATCCTAATTTTATTTTTACTGGTTGGCGACTCCATTTTTCTTTTAAAAAAAAAACAACATTTTCTTTTCCTTAGTTTAATGTCGGTTAATTTATATTAAGTGAGTTAGGCTTGACATAAGTTAAACTAAGGAAGTCGAAATAGGGCTCGACGGTCGTCATATGGCCTCTGGATATCTTCAGAATCTTCCTGTCCAAAAGAAATTATGTTGTCGATCCTAACCTTTTTGCCTTGAACATTGCATACGTAATTTTTGGCATTAATTGAGCTTGAAGAGCTCAAGTGGCCTATAGTAAGTTTGTTGACAATGGTATTAATTACTCTATTGGGTGCTTTGTTGGGATTAACATCCCTTACATCTCTCACGGTCGCTGCTGATCGAGTGTCATCCTCTTACTCTTCATGTCTCCTCTAAGATGATCTTTCGATTCTTTTGGCATCATGCACTAGAAATTTTTGCAGGTGCCCACGTTGTATCGCATCTTTAATTGCATTCTTGACTTGAATGCACTTTTCTGTATTGTGACCTTTGTCATGATGGAAATCATAGTACTTGTTGGAGTTTCTTTTTAAAGGATTCCCTCTCATTCTTTTTGGCCATTGGAGGATACCTCTCTACCTACATACTTCCGTAAAAAATGTCTAAAATTAAATGATTAACAGGCGTGTGGGATGAGTATGTCGGAATCCTCGGTCTCTTCCTTTTGGCATCTGATCCTTGGTCATTGTCTGTACCAAGTCTATCCTTTACATTTTTTTGCTTATCATTCTTTCTATCTCCTTTGCTCTGATCGGCCTTATGCTATGCCTTTATGTTGTCTTCTTGACGAATGTATGAGATAGCTTTAGCCTTAAACTTAAAGAAAGTTTTAAGCTTGTTCTTTGTAAGAGACTTGAAAAAGTCCCTATGGGGCTTGACTCCATCGATTACGACATTAAGGGCCACACTCATATCCAGCTTAAGGATTTGAACCATCTCAGCCATAAATTTAGCCAAGTAATCCATAGTTGACTCATTAAACTTCTATTTGATGGTGTTAAGGATGAAAGAGTCCTTAATAGGAAGTTTGCTAGTAAGGAAGTGTTGAAGGAAAACTTCTTCTAGTTCATCAAAACATGAAATGGTATTTGGTTTCAAATGTTAGAACCATGTGCTAACTGCATTCCTTAAAGTTGAGGAAAAGGCTTGACAAGCCACTGCATCACTCAAACCATACAACTTGGCTAGTGTAAGGTAATACTCCAAGTGGTCTTCAAGGTCCTTCGTCCCATCATAAGTTTCGAATTGTAGCTTAATGTGTCAAGGTATCACATCTTCCAAAATGTCTAGGATGAAAGGACTTTTCTTGATTTGGAATTGCTTAGTCACTGCAACAGGGGTGTTGACATGCAAGGGTTTCACATGATGCACCTACTATAGTTGCTTGCCTTTATCAATCTTCTTGAAAGCAGGAGCTAAGGGTCTCGCTGTAATCTCAGCTTTCTTTTTTGGCAATTCAAGTAAATAAATTGAATCATTGGTACAATCGGCATCATGATTGCCATGCTTGTTGTTTTGATTTGGATGAATACTTTTATGAAGAAGGTTAAGGATCTGTTCATGTTTTTTATTTAACTCGAAGTTTTCCTTAGCTAAATAGAGACAAAGTTGCTCAAGTCAAGCCTGTCATTGCTCATCAGCATACTGACTCCCCCCTTTAGGGTTTTGGGAGGAAGTACCAACACTTGCACTATTAGTCTTTCTAGTTCTAGCCATGTAGTCGTGGGTTCATTTCCCACAGACGGTGCCAAATGTTGGTGAATTTTGGGATTAGGGAAAATCCTGCAAAAGAAAATGAAATGCTTAGTAAGGTGACTTTGTATGGAAAGTATGTGAATAAAAAGTGTCAAAGAGCTCTTATAGAGTTCCTTTCTAATATTTATAGGTGGTTATAGTATCTAAAGCAATTATCGGAATAACTATTAAGATACGTAGAAGCTTCTTGATTTGACATCTCCCCTCATATGTATCACATCCTGGCATAGCATGGAATACACCATCATACAGGAATACCAATTGAAAACTTAACTCAACTTGCTCATTCCTCAAAAGAAAACATTGTTTACATAATAAAGGGGTTTCTACATTGGAGTTTAGCTAGATTCCCTATTACAACTTATATATACAACATAATATTTACATTAAAACATGAACCGGCTTTTTCCTTTATTGTCTTCATAGTAATAGGATCTCTGATCTAGTACAAGCTTCATACAAAAGTCATTGACTTCAACTCATACTCTTAGTACATATATTCCCCCTTAGTGTTAGGCCCTTTACGATGCTATTAACTTGATGACAAAACATTTTATCCTCTCAACTACTAAAGTTGAGTGAGGGTAGATAACATGCAATGCAATATAGATAATATGATAGACAATATTACATATCATAACTAAAACATTTCAATCATAACCTGTAGGTTCAACTTCATATATGCATTCGCCTAACCAGGCATTTACTGCTAACAATGCAACATGTTATGCTTATGCATGTGACATGCATTGGTACTGATATCTTATGCCCTCCAAACTTCTTTTGATTAGTTGACATAGCCAGGCATTTGGATATAACGTTCAAGAAACTAGAGTAATAAGGAGCTGTTTAGGAGTAGGAGCCCCACTAAATTAGACTACACACTATAGTCTACCATTTTCAAAAAGGGCAGCAAGGAGCTACCTAGGAGTAGGACGCCTAACATTGCTTTACAAAATTAGACTATACACTGTAGTTCACCAAATCAAAGTGGCAACATTGCCAAATTAGACCATACACTATAGTCTACTGAATCAAAGTGACAATACTACCAAATTAGACCATATACTGTAGTTTACCAAATTTGACTATCAAAATAGTCATAATGTTCGGGTAATGCAATCTATATGCTTCCAAAAACTAAGTTCATAAAGCCATGCTTTTTCCATAATCACTTGGAAGCCTTATTTTGAAATTTCTGACTCGCCGGTCCCTTTTTTTGCCATACCATACCATGATATGCAATAGCAGCTCAAGAATATCAATCAGCACAATCAATCTTTAAGTTTTATTTAACCTAGTGATTTGGTTCTAGTTTTTGAATTCTCCTTAGCGGAATTTTAATATCTTACTTAGAGTTCACTTAGGTGAACATCCAGAAAATTGAGTTAGCCATCACTTAACTTCCTTAATTAGCACTATCATTCGTAAGCACAAATCATCGCCAACATGGCAACATAACAGTTTAAACAAAATATAGTTATTATCATTCAAAATCAACACATCAGCATCCATTATAGTAACATATCCATTCACCCAAAATACACCCATATTCAATCAACACAGTATCAAATAGCATAAGTGTTATGAGTAGCAATATATTTACTCCAAGCATGGGTTAGATCCATTTACCTATGCTTAGCAATGGTGCAAATCCTAGACTTTGTGACGTGGTACTTTCTTACTCATCACACCTATAAAAATATAATACGGTCTTCAAATCAAGTATAAGTTGAACCCAAATTGTTATAAGTTTTTATTTTCGTGTTTTTAAACTTCATTTGACCGTATCTTACTCATTTCTTATCCGATTTTAGTAAACTTTATGTCATCATAATCATTATTTCGAGTATTATTAATATATCTTAAGAATAAAAACTAATCAATATTGTTAAAAACCCAAAAATACCCTTTTCTCATTATTTCTCGACTGTATACTACTTTAACTCCGTAATTGACTCGAGCAAGCTTTAGTACTGGACTAAAAACCCTAAAAATTATACTTTCCAAACTTGTCTAACAACACTTATTATATCCCAAAGTGTTCATTTGACACGGATTTAATAAACATTCTAATAGTACTAGTTACTATATTACATATTAAGCTAATGTATAAGCTTATACTAGGAAAATATGTAATAAATAGTATACAATCTCGATTAATTTCACAAAAAATCCTATGGACTCAAAAAAATATGTAGTTTAATTATTGATCACTAATTACACTAAATTGGTTATTATCTATTTTTACAAAAATAACAGTTTTAGCTTTAAATTATGGAAAATTAAGGAAAATAAATAAATTTGTGTGTGAGATAAAAACTAAATGCTCCAAATATGATTATAAACATCTATAGGTATAAAAATGTAGGGCTTATTCATTAATTTCATCAAAAACTAATTATTTTAATAATTTGGCAAAATTGGTAATTTATTCATAATAATTATAAAAAAATTGTAAACGTAGATATTTTCAAAAATCATTGTTACTAAAATTTAATATATTATATAAATGTGTTATACAAAAATTTTGAGGTCGAAATAACATTACTTGATATTTTGAAAAATTTATTTAAAATTTGTCTAAATAGGGGACGTTCTTAAGCAGGTACTCTAAATTAATGTTATTTGAAAAAAAATAAAATTACCACATGAAAGTAAATATAAGATAACCTAAGGAAATCTAATTTCACAATTTTCTAAGCCGATTTGATATTTTTAATGAATTAATGAAAATCAAGTAGTGAAACTTGACTCATTGGCGCATAGTGCTCCGGCTACCCTTTAGCCACTACCTTATGTTGACCCATCATCTCTCTCCACAAATAAGTTTAAGTCCTAACTAGCTCCTTGCCAGGTTGCTTGTAGCCTTAGGAACGGTAATTGATCATATTTTCCTACTTTTTTTTTTTTGAATTTTCTAAAATTATGTTTTTGTATTTTCAGGTTCTCAAAAATATTATAAATGATGTTTGGACCCCTATTTATAGGTTTTGGAATTTTTGCATGTAAAAAAGTAAAATTACACGTATTAATTTCACATTTTCTTAAGCACCATATGTCATTTTCTAGTTAATTAGGTATTGACTCATCACTTCTAATTAATCATAGCTTGACACATTATTTAATGACTCATCCCTTCAATTTTTTTTTTATTAATTTTCCATTATTTTACTTTATTTTAATAATAATTTATTATTACATATATGTATTTAATACAAATAATGCATACCACATGTATATTATGTATAATTTAACTTTATTTATTATTTTTGAAAGTTAATTAATTTATTACTAATGTCTCGCTATATCTAAAAGCTTGAATTTCTTATTTTCGATAATTATCGACTTTTATCAATAAATTGACGTTTTTCTTAAATTAATATTTTTATATAGCTTATTTTGAGAAATTTACTTTACTTAAATTACTTCATCTAACTTTTCTAATTTTACTGTGAAGTTTAAAATAAAACAGATATTATAGCCCAGCGCCCTAAATTTAGGAGCTCGGATCCTAAAGTTATTGAATTAGTTGGAAAAACCTGGGGTATTACAATATGTAGGGCGAGCAAGCGGTTATGTAATATAACCGTACTTATGATAACTATTCGCGTCAAGGACTTGAATCCAAACCAGGATTGGATTTATTCTATTCAGTATAAATGCCGTATGTCATCTATCCAGTGGTATGCTGAAAGACTTGACTACCCAACATATTAGCAGCCAAATGAACGAGTATATTAGATGAGTGAAAACTAATTATCAACACATTGAGCCAAGTATTTTTTGGTTTCTTTTTTCTAAAATTGTTTTTTTAAGAAAACTTGTAGGGTAGTAGGTGAAATTAGGGTTTGCCCAACTATGGATTCTAATTTCACCTTTTCTCTTGATTTTAATAGAGTAGTGACTCCTTTTTTGAAAAGTTTTTCTATAAAATATTTTCTTAGTCTCGTTAAGAGATTTTTGATAGGCAAGTTGGGCTTAATATAAATCGGGTTAAGAAAAGAGAGAAATTGATTTTTCAGTTTGATAGTTGTTATATTGATTATTGATAGTCAATTTTTGTCCACTTAGCTAAACAAGTGTTGATAATTAAAGCTTCACTCATTTGTCCATTTGGTTGCCAACATGATGAATAATTGACATTCTTAAAGATATGCCAAGTACCATAGATCCGTCCCTAGTTTGAATTCAAACTCATAGTGCAAACAATTATCACAAGCACAATTATATTATATAATTGCCTACTTTCCATACATTTCAAGGAATGTGTCTAATAAAAAAGCTTCCACATGTCCTGATAGTTACCACAATAATTGTGAGTTCAGACACAACATTTACCTATAAATACAGGAAGAAAACACTATAAGAGATATTTGATAACTCTTGATTACTCACTTTACTTTCCATATTCTTGCTTTCTAACTTACGCACCGAACTAGCCTTAATACCAAGTGATTTTCTTTTTTTTTTTTCTTTTTGCAAGACATTCCTAATGACTAAAATCTACTAACAACACTAATGGATCTACTTGAGAACAATAAGATAATTGTGAAGTTACTAGGTGATGCTATTGCTAGAAGTTGCTAGTCAACACAACAATTTATAAAAAAGTTTTGCCTAATAATGTATAAATGATGTGCACACTTCAAGAAACCACTTAGAAGCTAGATTAGTTTATGACAATGTTTGCCTAAATTATGCCTAGCATGGATGCTATTGCTGCCATACGATAGCATCCATGTTATTACCTAGTTAATTCAACAATCTATAAGGAAGTTTTGGTTGATAATGTATAAATGATGAGCATACTTCAATTAACCACTTAGAAGCTAGATTAGTTTATGACAATGTTTGCCTAACTTATGCTTAGCATGGATGCTATTGCTGCCGTACGATAGCATCCATGCTATTACCTAGTCAATTCAACAATCTATAAGGAAATTTTGTCTGATAATGTACAGATGATGAGATACTTCAAGAAACCACTTAGAAGCCCGATTAGTTTATGACAATGTTTGTATAACTTATGCTTAGCATGGATGCTATTGCTACCGTACAATTGGGAGTGGCTCCCTTGAACCCTACTATAGTTACATAACAATGGATTTCCCTAAGATGCCACCTATGGGAGTAATGAACAAGTTCCTACACTAAGTTCTATGCTTGTGTAGCACCTTGCTCTTGAAGTGAGAGATGCAATAATTTAACTTGGAGGCTCTTCATTACATATTACTTTACATGTTGTGTTGTTGGATTCATAAGCCGCCTTAATCATACTCCAATTGCACAAGTAGAAGCTACTAGATCTTCCTTAATGGGCTTATTTGTCATCAAAGAACACTTGGACCAATATATGAAAGAGGTATAGGTAAAATCCATTGTGAGAGTATTGGATCTCAAATTGCCATACAATCACCACATTGTTGCTAAGCCATACCCTAGGGACTACGTAAGCCTTAAATTTTCATCATTTAACGGTAATAAGGGGAATGCCAAAGAATTTTGATGAAATCTTTAGAGACTTTAATTGTCTACGGGCTAGATGATGATGTAAAATTAAAGGAATTTTCTAAGTCACTTATAGAGAAAGCATATATGTAGTATGTTAACCTCTCCTTATATTGGTAGATTCATGGTGAGCATATGTATAATGTTTTTAGAGAAATTTTCTCCATTAAAGAGTAGGTTACTTTGACTGACATAGGATGGATTTGAGAGAAACCCAAGGAAGATCTAGTGAGTATATTGAACGCTTTAAGGAGCACTTCGTAGATATTCAAGATGAGTGTAATGAAAAGGAATTGGTAAAGATCTACATTTAGAAAATGTTCATAGAGTGTGAGCTTCGTAGTTGGTAAATAGGAATCGAGTAAGTAAATTTAGGTTATCGGTGAAACTAACCCGATTAACTTAGAGACTTACGAATAGGCTCGAGATATTAGATTAGGAGACTACGTGAATTTAGATATTAAAAATATAATAAAATAATAATATAACTAAAATATTAAAATTTAACTGTATTATATATTATTTGCTGTAATCGCATAAACTAGGTTTTGTTAGTTTATAAATTTTTAAAGATAAGTTATATATATAATAAAATTAATATGGGACATAAAATAACATATATAATATATATGTACGCATCACGTGTAATTTTTAAGTATATACATATACTCAGATATAGCTAAAATATCATAATATATGTGATTTAAGCTAAAATAACTTAACAAAAATGATTAAAAAATTATAAAAAGATCATGGCAACTAGGAATTTGATTTAAGGGAGTGTGTCATCGTGCATAACAGGTGTGGCAACTTAGTAAAGTAAAAACATGCAAATTGTGCTAAGTATTTATGCTTGTAATTTAGAGGAGAGAGAAAGAAAATCGTTTTAGACATCTAATCAGTTGAGAAAGACGTAGAAACCCTCTCCAACATTTTTTATATGCAAATAAGGAATTAGAAAAAATCAGATTGAGTCCAGTTGATCAAGGAATAAAACCAAATAAAAATAGTAAAATTAGTGTGTAGGTTAGGTGATTGGGTGGTTTACTATTGTGAGGCGAAGTTGGAAGGCAACCAACACCTCCACCAAAGGCCACACCCACTGCCCATTTCTGCCAACAAGGTGGGAGAGGTTGTTAGTGGCCGGAGCTTAAAATTCTGGTGAGGTCCCATTTCCATTCAATTTTTAGAAATTTTGTAAAAATATCAATATTACCCAGAAAATTATGAAAAAAATTATTCTTAATATCTTTGTGTATAGAATCTAGGAAAAATATGAATTTATATAAATTTAGTAGCTAATATATATGTCCTTAAGAAATTGACAAAATCGGACAATTTTCAAAGTAGAAATAAATTAGGTTAATGACATAGTTTCCATTTCAATTTTTTTTTATAAACTATCCTAAATTAATACCAAATTGCTACATCAAAGTTTTTTGTGATATTATTTTCCATATTTTTATTTAAATTTTTGAGCTAAAATGATACTTAAAATAGTGCAATTTAGTTTCCTTTGATAATCCTACTTAGCTAATGAGTTTGATTCAATGTTAGAAGTGTGTATACTATTTTGGAGTAAATAGATTCATTAATGAAGTTTGAAGTTATGGAAAATTATGTATTGGTCTTGAAAGATGAAGTGGTGAATTAGATGTCTAAGTTGGATTGGGTTAAATTGATGAGCTGTGATGTCTTGTATGATGAGTTAAATAGTAAAGAGCTAAGGAAGGCTTGTCCAAGTACTATTTATTGATTAGAAATTGATTTCATGACTGAAAGTTGGAAGTAAGTTAGTAAGTAAACAAATTATAGGACATTGATAATAGGTAAAGGATGATTAAGAGGATCTTGGTAATGAATAATGCACTAAATTGATGTTTAGATGATGGGTCAGAGGCAAAAATTCTTAAGTAAATGTAAAAACAGGGGAAGAAGAGGATTAGTTAGAGGATGATGATATTAAAACTTCTATAGAAAATAAGGTTCGAGGATAACTCAAAGGATTTTCTAATAGGGAGTTTTACTTGGAGAAGATCAAAGGCTATCTTAGAGGAAAGAATTGTTGTAATAAATAACCCTAGTTAGTGATAGAAGTAAATGATGTGCCACTTACCAAGGTAAGATAAAGGGAGATCAATTAAGGATGAAGGAAATGAATGCTCTCTTGTTTTAGCAACACTTTCAAAGACTTCTAATTTTTGAAAATTCTTCGACCTTCCAGGGTTTGATGATAAGCCATGTCTTACATTAGTGACTATACTTACATAAAATCTCCAAAGGTTGGTATTTGGAGTGCAATGCAATAGAGCCTAAGAGGAGAATGGCACAAGTGCATGAGAATGCAATCATATTCATCAACAAAAAAATGTGTGTAAACAATGCAAACCATAACTGCCCTTTATAAGTGGAGGGCATACTCAATCGTTTTCTAAGCAATAAGACGTTCTTAGATAGCGATTCCTCTCTGAGTATCATTCCTATGTCCACATTCAAGGCCACTAAGATTAACATGAAACACTTGATAAAGTAGTCCATGTCAATAAATGGTTTTAGCGACTCATCCATGAGCATGCTAGGATGATTTGAAAATTGGACCCATCTAAGGCTCTACTAGTTTTCATGTGATTGATGCACTTATGGGGAAAAGAAGAAGAGGAAGTAAGTTGAGGAGATTTAAAGCTTTGTCAAGGTAGAAGAGTAGAGGGCATACTTCTTATGATGGTCCATACTAGTTTAAGAACCTTAGCCCAACCACATTTGTAAACCCCTAAAATTTTCAACCTAATACCCAAAGTAGACCTTAGTGTGCTTGAAGACTCCAAGAGTTAAACTAGACTAGTTAAGATGAAAACCTTAATATAACAATCAAAGATTTAATTGCGTAGAAAATTTTTATACCTTAAATATATATAAACACTAGAGATTATGCTTGAAAGTGATAAAACCCTAAAACTATAACTTTAAGGATATAAAAGCACTAACTCACTATAATTTACCCTAAAACCCTAATTGATAATATAACCTTAGTATTATACCAAATCATTGGTAAAAGATTAAAGATAACTTTCAATTACTCATAAATACATATAATACTAAAGTAATCAATTAGAAACTAAGATATTACATCATAAATCACATTTATCTTCTAAGAATATAACTAAGTTAGTATTACATAGAGTTAAGGGTTTAGTTGATGCTTAGGTTACATGTAGTGAACATTAATACCCTAAATGACACTTTTCATCTTAATTATACTAAGTAGCTTACCAAATGGTGTAAATAGGATATAAATACCTAATGGAAGATCTCATTATCTATTTTTACTAATCAATTCACTAAACTTCTTATTTCCTTAATCTTTCCCCTAATTTTCCCTAATTACTTTATTATGTACACAAAATGGCATTTATTTTTGGAAAGTTGACCAAGTCAACACATGTTGACTAAAGTCAAAAAGTTCACTAAGTCAACACTTGTTGACTAAAGTCAACAAAAGACACTTATACTTTAGAAAATATCTAAGCCATCTAATGATTTTTTTTCTTTTCTTTTCTTTTAGCTTTTTCTTTCCTTTCTTCACTTTAATCGCCATCTACTTCTTTTCGTCCTAGACCCCACTTGTTTTCTTTTTCAAAAAACAAAAGAACATAAAACAAAGTCCCTTTCTTCTTCTCCTTTCCTATCCGTATCTTCCCTTTCCCTTTCACTCTTCTTTACTTTTCAACTTTGCATCCATATTCAAGAGCAAATTAAGGTATGTTCTTATGTTACTATGTCTTGCTTCATATTCTTTACTAGTTAGATGAAGAGTTAAGTTAGGTTAAGTAGTTATGTGTTGTGTATATATATGTTGATTAAGGCTTAAAGTTTCAATCTTTATGTGTAGAAGTGGAGGAATCTTTAGACAATGGAGGAAGATGCATGTATACATGTCTTTGAGTATGTGTACATAAGGGTATACTAGAGATATACATGTATAAAGACCCTTACACATAAATATTCATTATGTACATAACCTAAACTAAGACATATACTAACTATACATACCTATACCATGCTAAATACACCCTTAAAATACAAAAAGAATGAAATTAGAGAAGCTTTCTTAAGAGGAAATTTAGGCATACGAAATTCATATAAAAATATGTATGTAACCGTATATATATATAGGTATATGTACAAGTATAAATATAAATATATGTATGAGTATACTGGTATACATACAAGTAGAGTAATGGTATAAGTATAAACTTAACATATGTATAAATGTATATAAGTATACATAATACACTTAGGCATGAGGTAAGGCTTATGTAAGCAAAGGATGAGGTAAGCGATGAGGTAAGCAATGATGACATAAGCGATGACACAAGCGATTGATGATTTAAGCGATGATATAAGCATAAGTTTATAAAATAAGAAATAAGAAGAGTAAATGAGAATTAGGTACATGAATTAGTAAACCTTAATACATTTCCGAAATTGAATTAAACTTAATTAAGTACATGAATCACTAATACCAAGGTAAAATTCCCTAAGTGTAAGAATCTAATAGCTAATTAAATCATTAAGTTCTAAAATAGGATATAAATATAAGTAACAAGACTAATTAAGCTTCCATAGTTAAAATTTTAATAAATTTACCCCATATCATAAAATACGGGTTTTAATGTCCAAAATGGACATCACCGTGTGAATGTACGTTTGAAAACAATGAAAAACAATGAAAAACAACTATAAATTCGTAAATATCGAAAATAGAATGAAAAAGTTACATACGATAAACAATTAAGTTTAATCGGATAAAACTAATAGTAATCTAAGTAGAATTAGGTAGATAGATATCTAGAACCGTTAGTTAATTTAATTACTTATTATCCCTGTTATCTCGTAATGATCAGGTGATCCCGACAAGGGTGACAATCTTCTAATTGATTATTACGACTAAAGCAAGTTGTCATAGTCAAGAGAGTACTCTCGATGACTTTATACTTGTTTGTGCTTGTAGTTAGTGTAATTAAATTGATTATCAATAACTTGATGCATGGGGTTTCGGGATATGTGTGTGCTTGATATTGATTGATTATTGTGAGAAATATTGTTAAATACGATAATTGATGATTTGATTGTATGATTGATTTTTATATGATTTAGCTGGTTTGCTGATATTGATTGATCGCCTCATAATTTGACCTAATTATATTTAGCTTATCTTAAATTAAAAAGGGTCATGCATTATCTATGCATTGCATTACTTATTCCAACCATCACTTCACATGGAGATAAAGAGAGGCCTTACGGGGTTTTTATATTTATTAAAGTATTTCTGTACGGTACACTCATACAACATGACCTTACCGGAACCTACAGGCTTACTAGGTGATGGAGACACCAACCATATGGCTGAGGGTCGAGTCTAGAGATCTCCGCTATGGGGTATGAGTGTAGACAGTAGGGGCTACCTCATTGTTAGGCTTGAGATTTTGTGTACCATTAGATGACTTAAAAATGGAAATATATTTTATAAAATACGATATTCAAAGTTATGGGTAAAAACCTAGGTGCTAGAGCCCGATTGTGATTGGTACCGATGAATCTCCTACCCTTATCTTGAAGGGTGTTAAAATCCGATATTATATGTAGTACCGGTCAATTGCATGTATTGTTTGGAATACTGTGTGTGCATGCATTCATATGGTTGTAACAATTTGTTTGATAACTTGTTTGCCAGTATGGTATGAGGGATAGCTCATTAAGCTCTTGTAGCTTATTCCCTAATAGTCTTTCTTTTGTAGGTTTACTTATGTTGAGATTGGGATAAGTCTCGAGTATTGAGTGCGGGATGAAGATATGTACATTAGTGTTAGAGTTAGTTGAGATCTATATAGGTGATACATAAACATTCTTTGGAGAAAATATTTATATGTTAGAATTTAATGGAATTTAATTTTTCTTGCAATTTTCTAATGTTGGTATATCCTGTCTTATTATTTGGTAGGGGATATCGATTCTCTACAATTATAAGGAACTATAGGATGTCAGATATCTATAGTTATTTATATTTATATGTTATATTGTGTTACAATAAATTAATTACTAGAAAATCAGTAATCTTAGTGATTTACTATTTAGAGTCTTGCAATTTTTGACTTACAAGACAGTTTTCATATCATGGTTGCACACATGTTATGGAAATTTTGGGTAATCCTATTAGGCCTCCTTTAAAGTCCTTACAACATCCCTCCCCTTGATGGCTGTCCCTACTTACCAACCCACTCCCCCCCCCCCCCACCCCCCTTCTCCCTTTGCCTATAAATACATACATACATAAGAACAAATGTAAGATTAGGTTAAGCCTTAAGTGGAAGAAGTTGAAGATTTAGACTTAGCATGACGCATGACCTAGAGAGTTGTCGCAACCAACTTTGTAAGTAAGGGTCTGTTGCGTAGGATAAAAGCCCCCCTTTCACATAACTGAACCGGTATAGAAATGTATCCACTTGGCATTTAAGGAAATGCTTAGACTAGACCCTAGTCTTGTAGTGCATAGACTAAACATTGCACCAAGTGTCAAACCTGTAAAACTAGGACAATGAGTCTTTTGCCTTAAGGTAGAAGTGTAAATCAAAGAAGAGATAGAGTAGCTACTTTGAACTAGTTTCATCAAGCCAATTGAGCATACTAATTGGCTTGTAAACGTTGTCCTAGTAAGAAAAAAAAAACTGAAAATTTATATTTATAGATTTTTGAGATCTCAATAATGCCTGACCAAAGGATGAATTCCCACTTTTGAACATCGATACATTAGTTGTTAGAACAGTAAGATACGAACTATTCTCATTCATAGATGGTTTCAGTGGATATAATCAAATCAAGATGGCGACATGAGATGCTATATTCATTACCTTTGGACACTTGAGGGAAACTTCTACTATTCTATAGTACCTTTCAAATTGAAGAATATAGGTATAGCTTATCGATGGGCTATGACTGTTATATTCCATTATATGATGCATATGACTTCATGGAGGATTACATATACAATACAATTATCAAGTTCAAGAGGGTATGTGACTACTTAATTCATTTAAAGAAGGTATTTGAGTAATGTTAAACTTATAAGCTTTGAAGGAACCCGTTGAAGCATGTGTTTAGAGTAGCTTATAGGAAATTTCTAGGTTTCGTATTCCATTATAAGGGGATCGATGTTGATCTAGTGAAGGTGTAAGCAATCTAATCTATGCCTTCACCACATTATCACAAAGAGCTGAAGAGCTTTATGGAAAAGGTCTCTTAAGTATGAAGGTTCATACTAGCTTTAGTAGAGATTTCATATCCCTTATAGTTACATATGAGGAAAGGAGTTACATTCAAGTGGAGACGATTACATGAGGAGGTGATTTAAAAAATCAAGGGGATCCTAACTTCCCCTCAAATTATGACAATGCCTATTAAAGGACTGTTAATGGTCTTGTATCTTACTTCTATTGATGATTCCATTGGGGCTTTGCTAACATAAGAAATAGATGGCTAGGAATGATCGGTTTGTTACCTAAGTCAAACTCTTTAAGGTGGGGAGCTGAACGACCTATTCATTGGGCCAAACTAGCTCGGATTTACCAATTCATGAGTTGGTAGAAGGGTGAATTAGGACCAACCCCTTAGGGGCATGGTCCTAGGCTAGTTTAAGTGCATCGATATTTCTAAGCTAGTTCACTTGGTTCGTGAACCACTTTTCATTTTTTTTTTAAGAATTGTCCTCCTTTTTTATTTTAATCTTTTATAGAATTTTCCTACTTTTTTCCAATCTTTTGTGGAATTTTCTTAGTCTACTTTTTTTTTTTCTCTATTTCATTACTAGTTGATGTGCCTAGGAGTTTAGTAATCACTAGGGCTTACCGTAGGAAGTAGTAACTAGGTGGATCCTTTGAGGTATTAAAGAAAGAGGGAATTGATAGTTTGGCAAACATAGTAGCTTTCATGAAGCTATTCGTAGGATGTGATGCACCAACAAACTCAACATGACTTAGTACTTCGCTTGATATGATGCATAAGCTAATATTAAGGTCCATTGGCCACTAATCTTGAGTTTCTTAGCAAGATTAGATAAAAGTGTAAAGAGGATGTACTTAGAGAATAGTGTCTCACAACAACAGGAATATTAATTAACAATAATTTGTAAGATGTAAGATAATTTCAGCTAAAAAGGATAAGGGACTATTTATAGTAAGTCCTTAGGGCAACAATAAAATAATAGAAATTACATAGAAGGGAATGTATGAAAGAGACTCCTAGTATATGTGAAAAGGGTAAATATGATAAAGAACAAAAAGGGAATACGATAGAAATGTTAGAAAAAGCAGAGATAGGTGGTAGGCTGTCAATGGGTACGCGTATACTAGGTCGGCTTACGTTGAGGTTGTTGCTGTTGTGTTATATTGAAGGTTACTAAGGTGATGGGGTGAAGTTATAGGTTGGTAGGATGGAAAAGGAGAGCTTGGTGTACAGGGGCCTATGATTCGGCACTCGGTAGGTAGGCTTTGGTACTCAATAGATAGTTCTCAACATTCGGCAGGTTAGCTTCAGGACTTGATAAGTTAGCGATTGGGTAAGAGTTCGAGCAGAGCGGAGTATGCTTGAGCTGCAGCCTTATGGAGTTCTTCCCCAACTCTTACATGTATTGAAGCTTGTCTTCGATAGGTTAAGAAGATAGGATCTTTCTTGTCAGAGATTGTAAGCCTTAGAGGAGAGCTCAAGTAAGGGGTCTAGAGGTTGGTAATCCATCAACTCCCTAGGGTTGTTGAAGATTTTCCCTCAAATCTTAATCTTCTTTATCTTTAGGTACATAGGGTGTCAGGTTGGTGACGTTGAAAGTTAGAGACACTCTATATCCTTTAGGCAGTTCTAACTCATAAGCGTTGTTATTGATGCATCGAAGGATCTTGAAAGGGTCATCTGACCTAAGAGATAACTTTTTTGTTCTTCCTTAGGAATTGCTCCTAGGTGAATCCATATAAGGTCTCTTGGGTTATAAATAATTCACCTTTTACTTCGGCTTCCTTCCTCTCTTTGTTGGGCCACTGTCTTAGCTAATTACTTGGTAACCTTCTGATGTAGTTTTTGAAACTCTTTAGCGTGCTATAGACTTGACTAACTTTCTCCTTGAGAAGTCGAGTTGATAATCATATCTAATGGTAAGTTTAGATTAAGTCCGTAGATGACCTTGAAAGGTGACCTTCCTATTGAGCTATGAGTGAAGCAATTGTATACGAACTCGATGATGGGCAAACATAGATCCTAATTATGTGGATTCTTCTTAATAGTAGCTTGAAGGAGGTTACCTACTATTTTGTTCACAACCTTTGTCTGTGGATGGTAAAAAGTACTACACATGAGCTTAATGCCGAGCTTCTTCCATAATGTTCACCAAAAGAAGCTCGTATACTTTAAATTACGATTTGACACAATAGTTCTTGGGATACCATGTGACTACATGATCTCCTGTAAAAAGAGGTTAGCAACAAATAAAGCATAATTGGTTTTGTGGCAAGGGATGAAGTGACTAACTTTACTAAACTGATCGACCACCACCATAATTCAATTTAGTTTCCAAGGTGTTCTAGGTAAGCCAAGCACAAAATCTATGCTTAGATTGGTCTATACCCATTTAGGTATAGGTAGAGGTGTGTATTCTCCATATGGATCCGTTCTTCCTTTGGCTTGATTACATACCTTACAATATTCAAGAAGTTTGCATACATCCTTCATCATCTCAAGCTAATAGAAATGTTTTTTAAATAGTTCGGTAGTTCTCTTTTCACTGAAATGGCCAACTAATCCCCTAGTATGGGCTTCCTGAACAAGTGATTCCCTAGCAGAACTACTTAGCGCATAGACTTACTTACCCTTCATCAGAAATCCTTGGCTTAAATAGAACTCATCCACTAATCTTCCAATGTTACACTTGGGCACTAAGGGTCTAAAGTATGAATCATGTTTATATTGACTAAGTAGGGTACCAAAACCAAGTATTCTAGCCTATAATGTTGTGATAAGAACATGCCAATGAGAAAGTGTGTTGGCTACTGAGTTGGCACTTCCCCTTTTGTATTTGATGACATAGAAAAAGGTTTTTAGGTATTCGACCCACTTGGCATGGTGTTGGGAGAGTTTTTGCTTTTCTCTAAGATGCTTGAGAGATTCATGATTTGCATAGATAATTAACTCTCTTGGTAGTAGGTAGTGTTGCTGGTTTTAGAGTGCACAGATGAGGGCATAGAACTCTTTGTCATATGTTGAGTAAATCAAGATGGCATCTCTAAGCTTCTCATTGAAAAATGCAACCAGCCGGCACTCGTGCATGTGAACAGCTCTAATGCTAACTCTAGATGCATGACATTCTAGCTCAAAAACCTTGCTAAAGTTAGGTCGTATTAGCATTAGGGAAAAAGTTAACTTAGATTTAATCTCCTCAAAACTCTTTTGAGATTTATTAGAACATTTGAAATTAAAGTTTTTCTTGGTCAGCTCAATCAATAGGGAAGCTATGGAATTGAAGTTTCGAATGAATCTTTGATAAAACAAAGCTAGACCATGAAAACTCCTTACTTCAGCAGCACTAGTTAGCATGGACTATTTAGGAATAGCTTAAATCTTTTCATCATCAACTTTGATTCCTCTTCCAGAGACAACATACCATAGGATTGCTACCTTGCTTTGACAGAACATGCATTTCTTCAAATTAGCAAACAGTCATTCAGCTCGGAGGATATCAAACATTGTCTTTAAGTGCTTAACATGAGAGTTAAGGTTGGTGCTATACACTGAAATGTCATCAAAATAAACCATAACACACTTTCTCATCAAGGACCTTAAGACATGATTCATAAGTTTCATAGAGGTACTTAATACATTTGTAAGCCTAAACGGCATCACCAATCATTTAAATAGTTCGTCCTTCATTTTGAAAGAAGTCTTCCACTCATCTTTGGGTTTCGTTCGTATCTGGTGGTAACCTCTCTTCTAATCAGCCATTGAAAATATTTACGCACCATGCAATTCATCAAGCATATCATCTAATTATGGGATTGGATATTAATACTTGACAGTGATCTTGTTGATAGCTTAACTATCAATGCACATTCTCCATGAGCCATCCTTCTTCAGCATTAGGACAGTTAGCATAGTATAATGGCTCATGCTTTCTCGGACATATCCACGATCAATCAACTCATCAACTTGGTTCTTCAACTCAGCTGCTTGCTCAAGATTGAGCCTATATGCAAGTTGATTAGGTAGGGTAGCTTTAGGTTGCAAGTTGATGCAATGCTATATACCTTTAACAACCTCTCGGTAACTCGGTAGGAAACAAGTCGACATATTATTAGAGTAATGTCTTCACCTCAATAGGTAATGCTTCAACATCCTTTAACTCAAGTAATCTTTGGACTAATAAGAGTACAAACTCCTCCTCCTTAACATCCTTAGAAAACTGTACTCTGGAAATCACTAAGGACTTCTTTTATAAGGATTTGGAAACCTTAACTTAAGATTCCTAAACTTCTCTTTGGCTCATAAGAGTTAGTACAAGCTTCTTCCCATCTCTTTAGGACATATAAGTGCTCTTATATACATCATAGAGCACTTTCAAATCAAATAGTTAGAGTTGGCCAAGTAATACATGTGAAGCATGCATGGTAGGATGTTGCACAACACCTCATCCTTGTATTTGTCACTAATAGTGATTGGCACTCTAACTTGCTTAGAAACAAATATACCTCTCTTCTCATTAAGCTAATGAATTTTGTAGGGCTTAGGGTGAGAATAGGTTAGAAACTTTAGAGCCTTCACTACTCCTTATGCTATGACATTAGTACAACCCTCTCTATCTATGATCACGACACATAGATTGCCATTTACTAGGAAGTTTATATGAAAGAGATTCTCTTTCTGTTTATTCTCATCAGAAGTAAAGGTACTAAGAGATCTCCATATAACCATGTAGTATTCTCCCATTTTAAGTCAGGTTAAGGGGTTAGAATCTTATCAAAACTCATCTAATAGTTGATCAACACCCACTTCTTCTTCTTCTTCTCCTTCACTAGCACTCTCCACTTTAAACTAAGGCTTGTCTCCGTTAATGTCATGACGTATCGGTTTGGACATTAACTAGCCTCATGTCTAAAACTAAGGCACTTGAAACATTTTATCTCTCTAGTCTTCTTACTAGAACTATAAATTTGATCCTTTCTGACCTTGGGTTCCTCGACCATCATTAGGTTTGCTTGACATTTGACATCGGCGGTCGAACGTAGAACTATACTAAGCTCGGGCATATTTAGGTCAGCTTAGCATACTAGTCTTGTTAGGTAAGCTAGGTCAGCCACTCTATGCTCGATTAAATTGATTTCCCTTCTACCTTTCAACCCTTTGTGCCACTTGGATGGTCTCATCTAGATTTCTTAGCCTTTGCACTTCCACTACATTACCAATCTCTGGTCTTAGTTTAGAAATGAACCTTGCTATTATTTGCACTTTGGGCTTATCAACATTGCAATGGATCATTAGCAACTAGAATTCTCAAACATACTCATCCACTGATCAGCTACCTTGTCTGAGTTCTTGGAGATGTCGAAAAGTGTCTTACTCATAGTGTTCTGAAACAAATCTACTCCTAAGAACTTTCTTCATCTCATTCTAGGTTTAGATTTCACATTAGGCTCGTTGATGTACATTTTGCAATTTCTTCCACCACATTGCTGCATACCTAGAAAATTCTAAAGCAACTACTCAAATACGCTTCAAGTTCTCGTAATCATTGAAACCAAATATCTTTCCAATCTTCTCTTCTTAATCTAGGTAGTCATTAGCACTACCAGACCCATTAAAGCTTGGGATCTGCACTTTAAGATGTTCGGCTCCTTTGAGGGCATGAAGCTCACACTCTTCAAATCTGTCATACTGTTACTCCTCCTCCCCATACTCTTTAACTTCATCTAACTCAAGTCTCCTCCTTGCAAACCTTTCAACATGTTAAGGTGGAGCAGGGTTCACATTAACAGCTCTGAGTGCTCTATGCTTAGTTACTTGTCTTCTTGGCTTGTCTCTCACATCTTAGCCTCATTCATCAACTCTCTCTTGAGGCCTAGTCTCTAATATCTTCTATACGGATATAGCCAAGTTGACTACAATAGTAGTAAGGTCTTGCAATTGCTCATTAATAGTTCACGGGGTCTATTAAGTAATACATCTACGACCATGAGCATTACTTTTGACATTATTAATCTCTCCTTGAACATTGGGATTCTAAATTCTCAATACAAAACTTTAGGAAGTTGATGACTTAATAGAAATTTCACACAACTTTGCTAATACAATATCATACATTAACTCAAGAACTTGCTCTGTTTTTCCACTAGAGAAACAAAGTATAACAGAATACACAACTATAACAAGAAGCAACTACTACAATACTTAGCTTTTGGTCATAACCTCAAGCTCTAATACTAGGATTATATGATGTATCTAGGAGCTTAATGATCACTAGGTCTTACTATAGGAAGTAGTAATCAGGTTGATCCTTTAAAGTATCGAAGAAAGAGGGAATGGATAAGTTAGTAAACATAGTAGCTTCTATGACACTACTAGTAAGATGTGATGCACTAAGATACAACACGACTTAGTACTTCGCCTGTTATAATGCACAAGCTATTAATAAGGTTCGCTCACCACTAATCTTGAGTTAGTCGGTAAGATTAGATAGGAGTGTAAGGGGGATGTATTTAGAGAATAGTGTCTTACAAGAACAGGACTATTCATTAATAATAATGTATATGATGTAAGATAATTTCGGCTACAAAAGATAAGGGACTATTTATAGTAAGTCCTTAGGGAAACAATACAATAATGGATATTATATAGAAGGTAATGTATGAAAGAGATTCCTAATATATGTGAAAAGGGTAAATATGACAAAGAATGAAATGGGAATATGGTACAAATGTCAAAAAAAGCAGAGACAGGTATAGGCTGTCAATGGGTGCATGCATATTGGGTTGGTCTGTGTTAGCGTTGTTGTTAATGTGTTGTACTAAAGGTTACTAAGGTGATGGGGAGAGGCTGTAGCTTAGTAGGATGGAAAAGGAAAGCATAACATATGTAGCCCTCTAACTCAGCACTTGGTAGGTAGGCTTTAATACTCGGCAGATAGTTCTCAGCATTCAATAGGTTGGCCTTAGCATTTAGCAAGTTGGTGATTGGGTACGAGTTCAAGCACAGCAGAGTGTGTATGAGCTACGGCCTTAGGGAGTTCTTCCTTAGCTCTTCCATGTATTGGAGCTCATCCTTAGTAAGTTGAGAAGATAGGATACTTCTCATAAGAGATTATAAGCCTTGGAGGTGAGCTGTGGAGAGGGTTCTAGAGGTCGACACTCCATCACTATTGAACTGAAAAAATTTATTTTTGGAACTATTTAAGATCTTGAAATAATTTGTTTGGTTCAAGCGATGTTATATTACAAAATTGAATAATAATGCCAATGCAAATTTGCAACTTAAAATGGACCCTTAATTTTTTTCTTTCTTTTTTTTTTTTTTTAAATTAGGCTTGAACCAATTGGTGGCCCACTGGTTCATAACCTACCCTACCAGGTGTGTTGGCAACCTGGAATCCATGGGCCCTTATGACTTGGTGGTTTAGGTTGCGGTTCGGTATACCTAAGTATAGTCTCAGGTTGATTTACGGCTAGTTCATTGTTCAAAAACGGCCCTTGTACGAATCTAATTGAATTACTGGGTCTTTAAAAAAGTACTATCTCGCACTAATATTTAGAAGATAGAAGCTATGATACTACTGGGCACACAAGGTCATCTTCATAAGTGTTCAGATCCTTTTAAATGCTTGCTTTCTTGCCTAACATTTTGTTAAATGGTTACTCCTCTTATGGGAGTTTAACATTACAATTAAATCTCCAAGAGCTATCGAATCCCAAGCATTAGTTGACTTTTTAGCATAATTCTGGAATGCATATGAGAGCTTGAAATAGATGCTGGTCTAATAGAGCTTCGTGTGGACTCTTTGATGCCTAATATAAATGGAGAATGGTTAGTCCAATTTGATGGCTTTGTAGGAAGCAATGCATTTGGACTAGGGGTTGCATTAGCCTCCTATATAAGCCATGAGATATCTTTGGCTTTCAAGCTTAACTCTGCTTACACCAATAACAAAGCTGAATATGAAGCCTTAATACTTGGATTAATATCTACTCAAGAGGCTGGAGCATGTCACCTATGCATTTAAGGGGATTACAATATGATAATTAAATAAGCCAACAGTGAATTTAGCCATAAAGAACTACCACTATAGCCTTATAAGGTTACAGTATAAGCTTTAGTTGGAAAATTCCAATTAGTACAATATCAACACACAATACAATATCACAATACACAATACAGGCTAGGCAAAAAAATGCAAGCTAAATTAAAATTTTAGTTTCTTTCCATTTGATTCGGTTTACAATTAGTTTAGTGTAGTGCATTGGTTTGCAGTTTGTAGTATCGAACTGTACTGGTAAACTTAAAAAGAAAAAAAAAAAAGAAAATGCTAGGAATCACAAGTTATGTTATGGCACACCAACCATTTGTAGCATATAGGCAAAATATGCATTAATTAGCTCTACTTCTTTGTATTTGACATTTCCAACTATAAACTCTTCCATCTTAATTTAGTAAGTGAACCTTTTTTCCTCATAATATTAAGTCTTTATATCTTTTGAATGTTTCGTCAAAAACTAAACAAAAAGCATTTAACTACCCAAGTTAGAAAGAACCCATTGAACTCCAAATGTTCATATTTAAAAAGTATGGAAATTTAGAAATTGACAAGCTTAAACTACACATGCTAGCAAGTTTTAAATAGTTGTGCAAAATCCAAAGAGGTTTAGACCCTTAGTTATGAACTATGTTGGTTTAAACTCTAAATTGTGGAATTAAATTTTTCTAATGTTGAATTGAAAAAATCTAAGACTCTATGCAACAGTTATCTTAGGTATTAACTATACATAAGTTTGTGCATACTCCTTAAAGGTTGAGACAATATTATACTCTATAAGAACATGGAACCATTCCTTTACCTCTTTTGACTTAGCATTACCATATATCTTGTCAAGGAGCATCTAAGATGTATCCTTGAAAGCAACGAGGATAACGTTGTTTTCTACTTCCTAAGGAAATACTTTATGATTGTAGATATTTATGCAATTGGGAGAAATCCTAATGTTTGATCTAAAAATTTAATAATTTAGTGACAACGGTTCGAACTACACCTACCCTTACCACACAGTCTATCAATAGATATATAGATGCATTCACCATACTAGCATCTAAGTTTTCTATCTAAGATGCCCACACTAATCTAGACATCTAGGTAGTTAAGAAATCTTATTCCATGTACAACACAGCAACTTATCGATGAAGAAGAACAAGTGCATGGTGATTTATACACCCCAATTGAGGCACAGTTAGCATCCCTTATGCTACTTTTGTTGATACATTAAATAATTTTATTCGTAGTAATGATTTAATATACTATAAAGGCCCAAAGGATGTATTATTTCGGTCCATTGTAGTAAAGGAGGCTTGCTTAAAGTTGGATAAAGACAACAAGACATGGTGTGGAGAAGAGGGTCTATCCTTGGACTATTGCATTCAATGTGCAAGGTATTACCGACCTTCTATGTTTGATGATGCATCTCAAGTGCAGATGCATTTCTCTAAGTTTCTTAAACTATTCAAAGTGGAAGAATGAAATTTTGTGACAAGTACTGTAGATTAGTGATGTTTGTACATTGATTATTTAAAAAATAATGTATTACTGACTAATAATGCTGATGCCAGACTTATAAAAAGGTAAGAAAATTCCCTATGCATTAAGACAAGCTATCTAGAGTTTGACTTATGGTAAACCTCTTAGATGTGTGGCACCTTCTAAGATAAAGGTGATATTGTTTGAAGTACACGCTAGAGATTGCAAAGAACATCAAGGAGCAGAAAGTTGCATCACCACTTGCTCAACAGGGGCTACCATTGGCTAATTATAGAAGTTGTTGCCTTCAACTTTGTGATGAAGTACATCACTTGCCAATAGCACAGTGATGTGATACACATCACCATAGTTTTACTTCATAGTCTAACAAATCCATGACCTTTCCATACATAGGCATTTGATTCGATTAGCTTGATGCACCTACCTTTTAGAGGATACAAGTGGATAGAGGTAGAAATCGAATACTTC
This sequence comes from Lumnitzera littorea, assembly GCA_024138015.1. NCBI lineage: Eukaryota > Viridiplantae > Streptophyta > Magnoliopsida > Myrtales > Combretaceae > Lumnitzera > Lumnitzera littorea. The sequence continues at coordinate 74,056,105 of JAMXBB010000001.1, read as the reverse complement.
ACTAAGTGTATAGTGGCTATTACTTTAAAAAAAGCGATAGGACTAGCAGTTGTAAGTTTTATAAAGGAGTATATTATATGTAGATTCGGTATCTCGAAGTGCATACCCTCAGACAAGGGAACTTCTTTCATCAACTAACATGTACGATAATTGCTAATGATATCACTCATTTAGCATATATATTTTAGAGTAATTTTGTATAGTTTTATCTATTATTTATGTTAATTATTGATAATTTGGAGCTTAATTAGTTATTATTTCAAGTGTAGGTGCTTTAAAAACTTTTGATAAGTTTTCAAGCGATTTTATGAAGTTTTGGAGCTTTAACGAAAAATTGCATTAACTAACCTACTTAAGTGAGTAAAGTCTAAGCAAGAAATAATGTTCAGAGAAAAATATGTATAAGGACATGGTCGTGTTCCTTAGTTATATACCTTTCGTCCAAGAATTTCATGGAAAAATAAAAGTTGCATGTAAAGGAGAATAACATGCTTACAGATCACAACCGTGATTTAAGGTGTAAACATGCCATTCTTTGTGAATTTTCTAATTTTGGAAAGATTTGAAACCGTTAAAGGTGTTATGTTTCCATATATTTTTAGAGCTAGATTTCAAAAGAAGAAATATTGAAAAGATATTTTGGAGATACATTAGAGATATTTCTTAAGATTCCTTTTGTACTATAAATATCCTTATAAGCCTTGCAATTAGATAGGAGAGACAACCAATTTACAATTAATAAGATAGACTTCTCCCTTTTATTTCTTAGTTTTCTTAATGTTTTAATTTAGTTTTAGTATCAAATTATTTTAAACGTTAGTATTCTATGTAATTAGTTTTCTTTTATTATCAATTTATGACAACATCTTAGAGTAAATAGATTGGTGTAAATAGAAGTAATTGAATAGACCAAGCGATTAGCTTTTGAGTTTCTCCGAATTATGGCAACCTAATAGAGGGATTCAAGATATTAATACGACCTTTAGATACTTTATTGTAGAAGTGATATGGTTAGAGTATACTTAGGATTAGGAATTAATTAAGAGACATGAATTTAGTTAATTCACACTAGGAATACCTATGGTCCAATAAACAAGAACGAGATTGATAAATTGCATAGTTAGTCTAGAGGATTCGTAATTGAATACTAAGTTCATGTGTTCTTAGCTAACTTTAATTATCTTGTATTTTATTATTGTAGACACTCTATTTTTACCCATACCAACTTCATCACTAGTTTAAAACCTTAATTTGAATAAAGAGGAAAACAAAACAAAAAAAAGTTAGAAAATCCAAAACACTAAAAAATAAAGTAAAATAAAAACCATAAAAAGTGTTACATAGGATTTCATTTAAGTTGGATTCATGTGAAAATAATTTTAAGATCCAAAATAGCTTTTGGAGTCAAAATAAGCATATACAATTAGGAATTTCAAACAAAATGGGGCTTTTAATGAGAAGTAATTTTTCCTACTCAAGTTCGGCTCACTCATGTTTAGAATATTTTGAATGTATATATTTTTAGGAGGCTATGACCTCAAACTATGCTTCAATTAAAGTTAAAATGAGTATCTTATGGCAATTTGAAGTTTTTAATAAAAGTCGAACATAGGTAGAAAATGAGATCTTAATTTAGTCAAATTGGCTAAATTTTGAAAATATTTTGAATATATAATTATTAGACTTCATATTTGCTTGAAGAGGAAAATGCATTTTTTTTAGAGTTTAGGTATTTAATTAATTGGTTTTAGGAAGTTTTTGGAATAAAAAAAGAAAAAAAATAGAAGAAGAGGGAAAAAAAAAAGCAAAAGAAAGAAGAATCACAACCAATGAAGAGAGCAAGAATAGGGAAAATTAGAAAGAAATGAAAAAAGAGGAATGGGGGTGATTTGTGTCACCATCTTATGGTAACATGTGTCAACTAAAAAACATGCCACATAGCACCAAAAAATAGGTGCCAATGTGGCACCAACCATCAATTGACATAGTCAAACATTGACCCACCTTTTTCTCTTTCCCCTACCTTCTTTCTTCTTCTCTCCCTTTCCTTTTCTATTTTCTTCATGATCAGCAAATTGTTACTCTTAAAATAGGACATAAAATGGAATCTAAAAACTATCCAATTTGATCTAATTTTTTGCATTAAAAAATTTGAAAAAAATATGTAATAGAAAAGGACACTAAAATAAGTTATTTTGGTTCAAAAATATCAAAACATAATAAATGAAATTAGCTACAATAGAAAAAAATAAAAAAAGAAGTCTCTTTTAGGCTAATGCAACACATCTTTAAGAAAATAGAAAGTTGAATCACTTAAGGCTAGCTCCTCATGAAATTGATATTTAGAATTGGTACGAAGACATGATAGAAGGAATCTAACCATTTATTTAACAAAGATTGCATTTAAAATGTGCTAAAATCGAATGAAATAAAAGGGAAAAAAATAGAAAAAAAATTGAATCTTCATGATATAAAGAGACTTAATTTCCTAACACATAAAGGATGTTTCTTGACCACCAAGCCCAACTCCATTATTACTCATCCCATAAAGCAATTGCAAGAATCATAAAGTAGAATAGGAGAATTTCTTATATTTTCTATACAAGACCTAGTTTCGTGTTTTATTGGAGAATCCGAGTTTCTTTAGGAAAATTCAAGGAGTAAACCATGAATTCTTCTAAAATTGATTGAGGGATTTTGCAAAGGAAAGTTAGGAGCTAGAAACCACCACCACCTTGCCGAAAACCATTTGAAAATCTCCTAAACCAACCTTTGGTTCATTATTGCGTGAGTAAGTTTCCAAAACTTTAATCATTCTTAAATGTTCTTGTGATTTTGATCAATCTTGATGCATGGCGTGTTTAAACAACCCTTGTAACCTTGTTTATGTGTTAGATTAGATAGTTTAATGCATAATTTGTATAGTTTTTTTTTTTATATTTCTTATTTGTATAGTATTGTGTTTAATGCTTTTGTAATGTTAATTGTATAAATAAATGTATTTGTTCTTGGTGAATAAAATAAAAAAGAGGATTTTGATTTTAATGATTTGATAAGTTGGTCACAATTCTTGTTTGTATAATAATTCATGAATTGATGCTATCTTCATGTTGAGTGTAAATTTGTTTGTAGAATAATATGTTTAGAATAAAAAGGGTGATTTGATGATTGAATTATAAAATATTTTGTCATAATCTTTGTTGGTATTTATATAAAAAAGGAGATTTTGATTTTGTTAAAATAGTTGAATAAATTGCAAAGTACTTGTTGCATATGAGATGAGTTTTTGTAAATGTTAGAATTTTGTGACTTGTTTGATTTAAAGGCGTTTTAAGGAAAAAAAAAAAGCTAATGACGAAATTATTTTTGACATGCCATGATAATTTGTTGCTTAGACATGTTTTTTTCTTTTTTTTGTAAGCATTATTTGTGTGATTGTAATATAATCATATATCTTGTAGTTTCTATGTACTAAACCTCTTTTCAAAATAAAAGAAGGGCTTTCATAAAATAATTTGTTACCTTAGAAAATATTTTTTTGTTAACTAAAAAAATTTAGTTGGTATGTTTTTGAAAATTAGAGATTTCGTATTTTCTTTTAAGTTGAACAAAAAGATTTTTTTTTTTATAACTTAATTAACATGTAAGTACTTAAGGTAAAACATTTTATAAATAAAACTAACTAACCAACTAAAGGTTTTTATAAAATATTTTGTAAAACTATGTGGACTAGATTTCGGCTAGTAGGTGCAAAGGCATTTCGAGCAGCCCTAAAATATAAGAAAAATATCTTTTTCCCTTTGGAAGCCCTTATATTATTTTGAAAAGAGATAAAAAGCCCTTTTACTTATATATGGATCTTTTATAGTAACCCTATTGGATTTCAATCAGTTAGCCCCTAAGCCCTTTTCTTTAATTTCCTCTTTTTTTTTATTTTTTTAGGGGAAAAAAAACTGTGAACCAATAGTCAAAATCAAAGGCTTATCCACTTATAAGCTTTAATTTCACTATTTTCATGACTTGGTGAGGTGGCAACTCCATTTTCTTTATAAATTCCTTTTTCTAAAATTTGACCTTTTTCTTAGTTTAGTTGAGGAACTTATACTAGGTAAGTTGAGCTTCATATAAGTTAGATTAAGAAAAAAGGAAATGAAATTTTTAGCTCGATAGATTAGTGACTCTACTAAGAACACTTTAGTCGGCTAGCCATAAATGATCCATAATACAACTATTAAAGCCTTTAATTTTTTAGAAAAAAATAATGATAAATGTAAATAGTAATATTATACATAATTGCGTTTTTCATCCTCTAGTAAATAGTTGTACTAATATGGGTATTAGTGATGCATGAACATAAAAAAAAACAAAAAAGAGAGAGAAAGGGGTCACCTAATGAGCCTTTTTAAGGGGTTTTTAATTTTTGATTTAAATGTATGTTTAGATGCAGTTGAACTCGTACTGTCATAAGACACTAGGAGGGAAAGGCTATTGTGTAAATCTAGGGTGATGTGGTGTAACTACTACTTAAGGCAATTAGGCCAACCTTACTCATTTTTCAAATGGGCTAATAATCTATGTGAGACCTTTGAAACTTGTGGGCCTTTAGAGCCTACCCAATTGCATTCATGATTGTAATTTGGTAAGCGAAAAATAGTGTGACACTTTGTAAATAAATAAAAGTTGTAATTTTATTAATATTCAAGTGTTTTGTAAATTATTTTCTTTTTGTAAAAAAAAAATAAAAAGCATTACAAGCTCGTTAAGGGTCAAACCTTTTTTTTTTTTTTGCTTTAATAAAGTTACAACTTATTACAATTTTCATACTATTATGCAATTACCAACCACTGCATCCATGTGTTGATCATTCATTTACTTGTATAATCCTTGCATATCCATATTATGCTTTCAAAAAAAAAAAAAAAGAAAAAGAAAAAGAGTAAAAAAGTCGTTGCAAATTTTTGGTAACACTAACTTAACAACTTGTCCTCTCTATTGTTAAGCTTTTTTTAAGAGTCCTTTTGAAAGAAATTCTTTCAGAATAACAAGATTCATGTAGATATCAAAATCCTTTTTTCCCAAAACTTATAAATAATTCTCTCCCTCAAATTCATCTTGTTGTAAAATAATCACTGATTTAGGAGACATTTAAAGCTTTAATCCCTAAAGCATCAAGATTGTAACAAAATGTTATCACCCCTATATCAAGATCTAATTCTGTTTGATAAAGCCAATGTAAATTTTTGTTTAAAAAATTTTAAGTTTTTGAATAAACTATAGAAATAGTGTTTTCCTACTGAATATTTGTAACATCCCCTTTAAATATTTGCAATTCTTAAATAAAATATAAAATCACTTTTCCACTATAGTTACCCTATAATCAATTTAACCTTTTCCATTAGTTAGGTAACTTTTCCTTTGTCTTAAAAATAGAATAAAAAATAGAAGAAAAGTAAAAGAAAAAAAAAAAGAAAGTTGGGTGGGGGGAGGGGGGGGCGGGGCGGTGCGCTATCATTTTCTTAAGCTGTAAACAATTCCTTTCCTCTAGGTTACTATTAATTATCTTTATCTTTCTCACTACCATTATACACTTAGCCACATATGTTTCCTTATGAGAGTATTTGTCACCTTTGTAGTCAAACCTCCTCTCCATTTGATCATCTTGTAAATACCTTATATGTAAAATATAAGGGTTTTATGATATGAAAATGAATAAAAAAGCCAAACAAAAAATCAAAGAGAGAAACACAAAAAAAAAAAAAAGCCTTTATCATTTCTATAGAATAGTAACAACCCTATTAAAAGCTTATAGGATTATGTTATTACCATAGATCTTTGTTTACTCTAATCAATAGTCCTCTTGTTAGCATCTTCTTTCATCACTTCTTTAAAAAGAGAGAGAGAAGGAGGAAATATTGAAAAAAAAGAAAAAACCCCTTCAAGGAGGGAAGGGGTTTTCATTCTGTCTTGTATCTTAATATCTCCCAATATTGTCAAATAGTTGTTATTTTCTCATCCCATAAATTGACATCCTCATGTAAAGATTAGTCCCTTTTGTAAATAATCACTATTTTTATCAAACTACATTTCCAAAATAATGAAAAGTTTTCAAATAATAAACAAAAATAAAAAAAATTTCAAAAAGCAAAGTAAAAGAAAAGCTTAAAAGAAAAAAGAAAAAGTGAAAAGAAAAAATTGATTTTGTTAATAAGTAAGGGAGTCTTGTAAGGCTTTGGAAAAGGCTTTTGAATGGTTTGGCCCAACTTATTGCCTAGTATTCAATTATCTCAAGATGTCTAAAGCTATTAGTGTCAAAAAGATTACTTTCCTAGAAGAGGTCATTTACCAAGTAAAGGAACAAGTTGAGACTTATAATATAGGCAAAGCATAACAGCTTAATAGACTCGACATCCAACCTGAAGATAGGCTAGAGAAAAAATGGCTTAAAGAACCATGCATAAATGAATTGTAGAAGAAACTTGAGAAAGACATGGAGGGAAGGCTCATGGAGAAAATCAGAGACAAATTCAAAGCAATTGAGGCAATAAATGAGCTGAAAAACATGGGCCTCATGCATTTGCCAAATTATTTAGAGGGAGATTTGTGCTTAATTTTGAGAAGTAAGAAGGAACTAGGTGGCTGTTGTTGTACATGAGACTTTATATTTGAAAGATGGCCTAATTTGCTAAAAATGATCAGCTTATGATCAATACTTTTCAATATAGCTTTATTGGTTCCACATTGATGTGATACGCCTAAGTAGATCTAATTGAGTTTGATACTTGGGAGTAGCTAGCCTAATCATATTATAAATAGTATAAGTTAGATAAAGAGGTAGCTCCTTCCTTAACAAATCTATGTCAAATGACCATGAAGTTAACGGAGACCTTTATGAAATATGTACAAAGGTAGAGAACCATGTTAGCTCGAATCACAGTACAATTACTGGAGAAAGATCTAGTTCACATGTTCATCAACACCTTTAATGTGCCTTACTTTGGTCATCTTTCGGGTTAAGTGACCTTTTTCTTTGTAGATGTGATTATGGATAGAAACCAAATTGAAGAAGCCATTAGAACTGTAATGCCCATGGTTTAAGCCTTACTTACATTGAATAAGCAAGGTCTAAAGAGAAACAAAAGGAAGTTCACCCATATCTCAATCCTGATGCCTCAAGTCTTCAAACAGATAAGGGGACAAAATTTACTTCATCTTGAAGCTCCATTGTCAAATTACAAGCCTCGAAAATATGACCTTGCTGCAAGATGTGACTATTACATGGGTTATGAAGGTCATGCTATAGACAATTGTTAGAGATTGAAGAACAAAGTTTAGGACTAGATTGATGTCGGGCTCACTTAGGTAGAAACTGATGACACTAGGTCATAAAGGGGTGATTATTAATATTTTGGATAGAATAGATCACTAGTTGGGGCATAAGAAGAAGAGCCAAAATGTAAGGAAGTGACCCTCGGGGACTGAAGAAAGAAACCTTACTCCTTGCATCTTTTTTTTTTTCTTTTTGAGATCAATGTTAAACAATGGTTGAATAAATGTAATCTTAGACTACTCTTGGTTTTAAAAAATAAATTCATTAGATGTAAACTTTTTTTCTATTTGGAGCAATAATTTGACATGAAAACTGAAGGCATGTAGGCTTATCATGGAGACATAATTAACAAGGGGCATTTTTCTAAGATAAAAAAGATTCAACCTAACATCAGTAAGGCATGGAATTGGTTCTAACTTACTAGGTTTGGGGCAAATAGAGGGCAACAACAATTAAAGTTTTTTTCTTAAGTAAAGGTATCCCATTAATTGAAAAGTTTAAGATGAAAAGAGGTAAACCAAATCCTAGGCACTAACCCTAAACATGCTTAAGAGTTGAGGGACATTAATGTAAGGAATTGAGACTTGTTCCTTAAAGGAGGTTTGTCTTGAAATGATATATAGGTTGAAATGATGGTAGACATTCATTTCATTACTCCCAACATAAAATATCCTTTGTAAGCTTATTTGAGCCTTTTAAGAAAGTTTCCCTCAAAATTAACCCTGTAAAGAACCACTCCATACTGGGGCAGTAGGAGGTTAGGGTCATTAATCAAGAGAAAAGGATAAACTAATTCGTGCTTATCATAGTAGCAACAATTTATGGGTAATCATTACCATTGTCAATTCACTCCCTTTTAAAGAAAGCAAAGCCTTAGGCCAAGAAATCAAGCATACTTTGATAAGTCATCAAAGAAAAGAAAAGAAGTAAACACCTCCATTCCATTAGAAGCTTACAAAAAGGAGCCCATAAGAAGAAGGAAGAAAACAAGTGAAAAATGGTAATCAATGATAAATATGCCAAAGAGGATATCAAGAAAAAGAAGACAGAAAAAAAAAAGAAGAAAAAGGAAAAGTAGAAAAAAGAAGAAAAGGAAAAAAAAAAAACAGAGAGAAAAATAGGGCATCAATGATTAGACAAGCTAAAGTGAAGGTATCTCAAAGAAGCTTAAGTACATTAAGAATCAAGGCTAAAACTCAAGAGTAAGGCTTACAATTCATAACATTCTCAAATTATGGGCCATCCCACAATACTACCCTTAAGCGACTTTTCCAATTAAAGGGATTGAATTATCTTAAGCTAAATATTACTCATGAATCTAGGGTGAGACCATTATATTTTCTCTTAAGGTTCTTAACTTATAAACCTAGGTTGAGCGCGTAATTCTTTCAAAATATGCCCATTCATCAATCCCTTTTGAAACTACTAACCAAAAGCCTATATTGAATTACAAGTTCGAAAAAAATCTAGTTGATTGACCAAGGCGTATCACTTGGAAGATGGATCATAATTTGTAGAATTTGGACTCAAGAGTGAAATCCATATTAAGAGAGTAAGGAAGCCCTCTTAGACTAGATAATTCAATAAGTGGTATACCTAATCTAAGAAAAGAAGCTTTAAAGAGTTGAACCTAACAAGCAATATTCCCCTAGAAGTAAACATAGGTCATTTGTCTATTAAGGCCCATAGTAACGGGAGCCTGATAGAAGTGACAAACAAAAGAATCTCATGAGAAATTCAAGGATATAATGACAAGTAACCTAATAGGTCAATCTAGCTCAAAAACTCTTATTATAAACCTAGGCTTCAGATAACTAATATTAAGCAGCAAGGTAAGCCCATTGCCTATTAGCATTCTTCAATGCCTGTAGGGTCATCTAGCTTGTTAACAATAAAAAAAAGAAAAGAAAAGGTTTTTCATGTTTTTTGTGATAAGGGCTACAACCCCAATTTTCACCAAAAAAAAAAAAAAGAAAATCATTTCTTAAATAATTTTCAAAATAATTTTAAGTGTGGAGAACCTTTTATTCTTGCTTCTTAAACCTAAGTCTTTAAGATTTTCTCATAATTTAGTTACCCATAAAATTCCTCCTTTTAAGTCTATCCAAAACAACTACCCCAAAAAAAAAAAAAACCCATTAAGGATAAGTACTCTTTTCTAGGACCATAAGCTTAGTAAACTGTTGTTTACCCTTTTCAAAATTGTTGGATTGCTAGTTCAATAGAGTGCTGTCTACCCTTTCAAAAATTCAAGATAGTTGGCTCATAGAGTGCTCTTTGCCTTTTGAAAAATTATTAGACCGCCAGCTCAATAAAGTAATGTCTATCCTTTGAAAAAGTTTAGGATCGCTGGCTTAGCAAAGTGTTATTGCCCTCTTTAAAATTTTAGGATTGCTAGCTCATAGAGTGTTATCTACCCTTTTGAAAATTTCAAGATTGTTGACTCAGTTAAGTGTTGTCCACCCATTGAAAATAGAGGATTGTTAGCTCATTTTAGATCGCTAGCGCATCAAGGTGCTATCCATCCTTTCAAAGAAGTTTCAGATCTATAGATGGCATACTCATTAGAGTACCATCGTCCTCGATTGACCTACTCTTACAATGCTATTCTTCCCATTTGAAAATATTTGATAGCCCAATCATGATATTCTATGACTACTAATGCAAAGCTAGTAGGATATTCACAAAAGATGTAAATTTAACCCTTCTTATGCTTAGAAACATTAGAAGGCTAGCACTCTTTCATGCCTAGACTTATTAGTAGGATGGCATCTTCCTTAAGCCTAGACTTATTAGTAGGTTGGCACCCTCTTAAGCCTAGACCCATTAGTAAGTTAATACCTTAACTCGTTAGAGACAAGAATGGGTAGTCTTTTTTCGTCTTTGTAGCAAAGTTTTCACAAAACCTTCAAATTTCACCATAAAAAAGGACAGTTATAGAAATCCTATTTTTGCTCATCTCAATTTAATCATTAGATTAAAATCTTGATTTGAATAAGGAGAAAAAGAAATCAGAAAATCCAAAAAACCTAAAAAAAAAAAATTAATAAAAAGTGTTGCATGGATCCCATTCGAATTGGCTTAAGGTGAAAATAATTTTTGACATCCAAATAGCTTCTAAAGTCAAAATAAGCATATGCAATTGGGAATTCCAAATAAAATGGGGGCAATTAATGAAAATCAATTTTTCTTACCTAGTTTAGCTCACTCATTTTGGAATATTTTTAAAGGATATGTATTCGGGAGACCATGACCTCAAACCGTATGGTAATTTCAAGTTTTTAATAAAAGTTGAATATGGGTAGAAAATGGGATCTTAATTTAGTCAAATTGGATGAATTTTGAAAATATTTTGAACATATGAGTATTAGACTTCATATTTGCTTAAAGAGGTAATGTAAGTTTTTAAAGTTTAGGTAATTAATTAATTTTTTTAAGGGAGTTTCTAAAATTAAAAAAAAAAGGAAGAAGAGGGAATAAAAAGATGAATCACAACTAGTGAGGAAAGGGAGAAAAGGGAAAAAGAGAAAGAAAAAAAAAAAAAAAAAGAGGAATGAGGGGTGACAATTGGCACCCGAAAATAGATGCCTTAAGGTACTACCCATTAGTTGATACGTAGCATTGATATGGCACCACATAGTAGCTAACAATGCATCATGTGGCACCAATCAAATAGTATTAGTGGCGCTTCAGGGTCAAACTTTGGTCCACCTTTTTCTCCTTCCCTTGTCTTCTTTCTTCTTCTCCCCCTTTCCCTTTCTGTTTTCTTCATGATTAGAATATTGCTCTTAAAACATGACACAAAATGGACTTTAAAAACTACTCAATTGGATCCGATTTTTTACATTAAAAAAATTAGGAAAAAAGATGAAATAGAAATGCCAACTAAAGCATGTTATTTTAGTTCAAAAATCTCAGAAAATAATAATGAAAATTAGCCACAATAGAAAAAAATAAAAAAAAAAAGGAAGTCTCTTATTAAGCTAATGCAACACATATTTAAGAAAAATGAACGATTGAATCTTCCAATGCTATCCCATCACGAAATTGATATTTAGAATTGGTGAGAAGACATCAAAAAAGAATTTTAGTCATTTATTTAACAAAGATTGCATTTAAAATATGCTAAAATCGAATGAAGAAAAGAAAAAAAAATGAATTTATTATTCATGATATAAAGAGATTTAATTTCCCAACACAAAAGGGATGTTTCTTGACCAACAAGCCTAACTCTACACTATAAATAGGACCCTCTACTACTCATCCGAAAAAGCAATTGCAAGAATTATCAAGTAGAATAGGAGAATTTCTCATATTTTCTATACAATAGCTAGTTTAGGGTTTTGTTGGAGAATCCAGGTTTTTTTTGGGGGGGGAAATTGAACGAATGAAGCATAAATTCTTCTAAAATTGGTTGAGAGCTTTCAAAGATGGAAGTGAGGAGTTAGGAACTGCCACCACCTCATTGAAAACTACTTGAAAACCTATTAAATCGACCTCTAGTTTGTTACTACACAAGATAAGTTTCCAAAACATTAATTATTCTTGACTGTTCTTATGATTTTGATAAATCTTGAAGCATGATGTATGTAAATAACCCTTGTAACCTTGTTGTGTATATTAGATTAGATAGTTTGATGCATAGTTGCAAAGTTTTTGTTATATTTCTTGTTTGTATATTATTGTGTTTAATGCTTTCGTAATGTTAATTGTATAAAGAAATGTGTTTGTTCTTGGTGAATAAAATAAAAAAGAGTATTTTGATTTTAATGATTTGATAAGTTAGTTACAATTGTTGTTTGTATAGTAATTTATGAATTGATGCTATATTAATGTTGAGTGTAAATATGTTATTAGAGTAATATGTTTAGAATAAAAAGGGTGATTTGATGATTGAATTGTAGAATATTTTGTCATAATCCTTGTTGGTATGTATAAAAGAGATTTTGATTTTCTTAAAATAGTTGAATAAATTGTAAAGTACTTGCTACATATGAGATGAGTTTTGTAAATCTTAGAATTTTGTGATGTGTTTTGATTCAAAGGCGTTTTAAGAAAAAAAAAAAAAGGTAATGACGAAATTATTTTTACATGCCATGATAATTTGTTGCTTATACATGCTTTTTGTAAATATTATTTGTGTGATTGTAATATAACTATATATCTTGTAGTTTCCATGTGCTAAACCTTGTTTCAAAATAAAAGAAGGGCTTTCATAAAATATTTGTTACCTTAGAAAATATTATTTTATTAAATGAAAAAATTTAATTGGTGCGCTATTGAAATCAAAGATATGTTAGCTTTTTTTTTTTAAGTAAAAAAAAAAGAGTACCTTAATTAACATATAGGTACTTAAAGTGAAGCATTTGATAAATGAAATTGACTAATCCACTAATTTTTCTATAAAAATATATTTAGAGGCTATGTGGCCCTGGTTTTGACTAGCAGGTACGTAGGCATTTCGGGCGGTTTTAAAAAATACAAAAAGTAATTTTTTGCTTTGAACACCTTTTTATTATTTTGAAATAAGTTAAAAGTTCCTTTTACTTATTTATGGATCTTTTATGGTAACAATATTGAGTTTTAATAGGTTAATCCCTAAGCCCTCTTCTTTAGTTTCCTTTTTTTTAAAAAAAAAAAAAAACTTGTAGACTAATAGTCAAAATTAAAAGCCTATACACCCATGAACTTTAATTTCACTATTTTCCTAACTTAATTACATGGCAACTCCATTTTTTTATAAAAATGTATTTTTTTTTTAAATTTGAGCTTTTTCCTAATTCAATCAAGGAACTTACATTAGGTGGGTTGGGCTTAGTATAAGTTAGATTAGGAAAAAGGGAAACCAATTTTTTAGCTCGATGGTTATTTTGTTATTTGTTCTTTGCTTTATTTTAATTAAAATAAGTTAATTTAGCTTAAATTAATTGAATTTATTTGTTAGGTTAGATATTAGGAAATGGGTAAGTATTGGTATTCACATTTATAGGTAGTTCTTGAAGGATCAACACTTTGACTCAAATTTGTTTTACTATTTGACATGTGCACTTGCTTCCTATTAGTTGGCTTCTTACAATATTAACCATATCAAATCTAAGCCTTACTATCATAATGGAGATGGATTTGTGGAAGCTATGAATAAAAGTTTATTGAAAATACTAGTCGTATGTGTATGATAATCAATGAATGACATAACAAATTACCACTAGCACTTTAGGCATATAGAACTTCAAAGCAAAGACCAACATAAGTGACACCATTCTCTTTAATCTATAGGTTTTATGCAATGGTATTGGCAGAAGTCCCGATCCCCTCTTTACCTTTGGCTATTAATGCTAAGTTGGAACAAAGCACCTGATACATGATGGAATTGGAAGCAATAGATGAGCGGTAAAATATCAATAAGTGCAACCTTGCTAATCATCAGCAATGCCTAAATGCCGCTTATGATTGATTGGTTAGAAAATGGTCCTTTCAATAAGGTGATGTTATCCTTCGCATAGCAAACCATGTACATTGATGCATTTTGGCTCCAAAGTTTGCACCTAATGGGGTAGGTCCTTTTATCATTAAGGAAGTTTATGACAATAAATATTGAAAACTTTGAAATCCAAAGACTAATGCTATTACTCCTCTCATTAACTTTTTATATGTTAAAAGGTTTCATTTGTAATGGTTTGATATACTAACAATTAAATGAATGCAATTTGAAGCTTACCTATTATGAGCTTATTTCCATATACTTGTTCCTATCACTCCTGTTAGTGGTGAATTTTGGGGTGAGGAAATAGTCTTGCAAAAGAGAGTAAAATACTTGATACTAGGATCAGTCCAATGCAGCCACTCTAATGCCCAAGTTAGAATGGTGATTTATTATAATAAGTATGTGAATGAGAAGTATTAGAGAGCTCTTACAGAGTTTTTTTTTTTGTATTTATAGATGGTTGTTGTGTCTAAGGCAATTATCGAGATAACTGTTAAGACACGTGGAGACTTCTTAACTTGACATCTCCCCTAATATGTAAGGACAACAAGTGGTTATAAAACATAACTATACTTATGATAATCGGTTGCGCCATAGATTTGAATTTAAACCAGGAGCGTTTCTTATACACGGCATAAGTGCCATGTGTCGTCTAAAGAGGGCGAATGCCAAGAGAGTTGATTACCCTACATCTCAGTCGACAAAACGATGAGTGTAAGTTGAGCGAAAATTGACTATCAACATTTGCCCCCTAACTCCCGTATTTGAATAGTCGACAAAGGGAGTTATATATATATATATATTGTAGTAGAGGTCGAGTGGGGAGAGTCTCAGATTCACATTTGGTGATGTCGGAAGTAAGATAGATCACATCCCAGCTAAAATGTCACCATTTCAAAACTCTCACCCGTTCAAGAAACCAAAAAGTTGTAGGCACAACATCTATTACCTAAGTCATCATTTTGATTTAGGCCTAATAACTGTCAGAAAGTTTTCAGCCATTAGATTACTGTCACAAGACATGCATCAACAATCCGTGGGACTATCATATCAGTGCATCAATACTGTCAAAAGTAGATTTGTAGTTAAGAGAACGAATCGTTCATATATAAGGTACTGTTCATACTTAAATTTCACTTCTGTGGTTGCCACTGATTATTGATGCGTATCTTGTGAATACTTGATATTGGGGCCAATCCAATGCGGCAACTCCAATGCCTAAGTTAGAATAGTGATTTATTATAATAAGTATGTGAATGAAAAGTGTCAGAAAGCTCTTACAGAGCTTCTTTTTGGTATTTATAGATATTTATTGTGTCTAAGGCAGTTGTCGAGGTAACTGTTAAGATACGTGGAGACTTCTTGACTTGACATCTCCTTTAATATGTAGGGATAGCAAGCAATTATAAAATATAATTGTGCTTATGATAACTAGTTGCGCCATAGATTTGAATTCAAACCAGGAGTATTTCTTACACATAGCATAAGTGCCATGTATCATCAAAAGAGGGCGAATGCCGAGAGAGTAAATTACTTGGCATCTCAACCGAGGAAAGGACAAGTGTAAGTTAAGTGAAAACTGAATATCAACAAATCCTCTTCTTTTTTTCTTTTTGTTTTGGTCATCATGTTACTGCAAAGTTAGAGACTCGTCTCCTTAGTATACATTATACATTTTATATAAACATTAAAAAATAGGAAAAGTACATTGTTATGTTGCTGCTACTTAGTAAGAGATTTGTCTCCTAAGTTTGCGGTGTTCATTTAGCATATGGCATATTGAATTGCAAGAGCAGTTTCCCAGGTGCATGACATAATGTTCTCATGCTAATTAGAAGAACTTCACTTTAGAGTGTAATTATGCATATGAAAGTTTTCCATATAGTTTACCCCAACATATTCATGATTAAATAGTTAAATAGTGGATAATCCCCTTTAACTAACAATTAAGCTACTTTGAATGCGAGTGACATATATTGCTATAACTTCCTTTAGTCAATATGTAAAATAGTATGAAGGATTATTGATTGCAAGATCCTGGTAAAGATTATGAAAGCATTTCCTTGATGCTCAAGATCAAACTAAAGGCTTAATAGGCATAATAAGCAACATCAACTTTGATACATAAATTTCATATTTTCACTGCTAAGTGATTATAATATCTCCTAAACTGCACAATGACATTTGTAAGTTCATGTGCCTAACCACCTTCAAGGTAAGTAGCCTAGTTACCAGACATGAACAAATATTCAATGTAAATAACAATAGAAGAAAGAAAATAAAAATAGAAAGTAATTAAATTGCATGCAACCAAGTATTCTATTACAAAGTAGTAGAAATACCTCAAATACTAAAATAAAGAAGGAATATGAGCAAAAAATAAAGATAGTCAGACTCCACTTAAGGTGAAAATCTAAACCTAGGTCTATGTTGCCCAACATCTCCTTTGCTACATTATCTAATTCCTCAATAGTATGTTGCAATGCTTGAATCTTTGCCACTAGCTCATCCCAATGTCTTGTAATAACATAAGAACTCAAAAAGTTTCTTAGCTTATTTAACAACATGCTCTAAGCTTCTAACCATGAATATTAGCAGATGAGCCCCCTTAATACACCTAATTGGTTGGTGTAACTCAATATCTAACAAAGAATTTCAAGGCTTCTAAAGTAATAGTGTAGCTTCCCCCAACATCTTTATCATGGTGTTGGCTAGCTCTATCCTTAACATAGGAGATTCTGTCTAGAAATCTTTATCCAAAGTATCAATACTCTCCAATGGTGCTAATAGATGAGAAAGCACCATTAATCCATGAAAAGAAATAGTATCATCCACTATCGCAATTCCATCACGAGTTGCTATCTTGTCTCGTTGTGAGATGTCAACAACTAAGAGAGGAAGGACACTCGGAGATGATGCAGGTAGAGTATAGATTTTTTTTTTCCTTTTTTTTTAGTGTTGGGTAGGGGTAAGGTATGGGGGTAGGGAGGGGAGGTGAGGTGGGTTAGGGAAGAAGAGCCTCAACGGTTGGCGTGACATATAAAGGAACGTTAGTTAACACAACATTGATCTCATTACTGTAGGTTTCTAATTGAAGTAAGGCATTAGCATGCATGTTCTAGAGAGTTTTTATAATCCACTAAGTCTAGGTGCTCAACTTCCTCATCGGTAGTTACCTTTGAAGCATGATGATTAATGGTGCAAAACTGCCTACTAATGTTGTATTGATAAGGAAAGGGATATGTGATGGTAGGAGAAATGTTCGAGATAGCGATACTTTTTGGGCCATACTAATTGAAGTGTAAGTTGTGTCAACTCTTTATTTAACCTAAGGAAAATAAGAGAGACAAGGAAGATATGCATGCATTAAGAAAAAGGAAAAAGTAGCTATAGCAAAAGCAAAGTTGTGCAAGAATACTACCTCATGGATGTAAGTTTTGTTAACTTACTTGATGGTCAGTAAAAGGGTTAATGAATGATGGACTTTTGAATCAATTTGGGGATCATTGGACAGTTCTGATGGCTTTGGTGGAAGGCAAAGATGAAACTCATACTTACAGATAGTGGGAGCTACTAAAGTATCACCAACTACAATATATGCATACTCTTAAAATCTATCCAAACAACTTGTTTAATAAGTTAACCAACTAAAACTAGCCACTCCAACACTATTGGTAGAAGGAAAGAATAATTATTGCATGTGCAGGTGAATTTCTTTGGCATTCTTCAAAGATGGTAGTTTGCAATAGTGATTACAGTCTTTTGTTGGCAAAATGAGGTAAGCCACACCTTAATCAAAACCAAACTAGTAAGAAACCCATAAAGTGAGTACACCATGACATTTTTCTCTAAAAAAGCAACTATTGGAGTCTTTACTATCTTATAATGCTAGTAAATATCTAGGTGTACACCACAAAATAAATCCCATACTAGAAGAACATAATCTTTTACGATTATCTATTAAAGTCAAAGACATCTAGATATGAGGGGTAAAATCTCTTATAATCTTTATAAATGGTTATCCTCTCCACATAAGATCCTAATGTAAATTTACTGACATCATCAATGATATGGAATAAGGATTGTATAAGCCAATTCTCTAACCACGCCATCATTCTAAGATAGATGAGTTCAAGATTGTCTTTGAACTTTCAGCAAGGAGGTGTATGCTTGAAAATTGCTCACACATGAATAGTTGCAAGAATACTAAGTCTAGTCTGCATGATAATATATGATATAATACCCTTTTGAGTGCAGTGATAAATGATGGTTCAAATTTAATTGTTAGTAGAGGGAACCCAAGTAAAAAGGCACTAAAGTAAATTACTTGCCTTTGGCTATATGAATAACCAACAAGAATAGTTATGGGCTCAATCCTTCCTTTAACTCTTTAGGAAAAACATACATAAACAACTACAATGCAAAAATATTGGAAGCTCATAATAGTCAAATAAAAAATTAGGGTATAAGTATGTGGTACAAGTCAGTAATAAAAGAAAGGGGAAAGAGAGAGCAACACATATGTCAAAGGGAACATCAACACTAACTTGCATATGAAGTGTTGCTCTGGAATTGTGACATTATTTTCTAATGTCGTGGTACACTCTAGCAGCTCTTAAGGCATCTTTATATTTAGGCTTCTTAATGATGTAACCTAGCCATTCAACCCATTTGGGGATTGCTTGCCTTGGAAAAACAAATTGAGTATGAGAGAGTGATAACTCCTTCCTTTCATTTTTGAAGTGCAACACATAGTTTTTGTTAATGAATACTTTAGTGTTTGGGTGAGGCTTGTGTTTGATATATTAAGATTCCTTATCAATACGGTGAGGCGTGTAGAGGTTTATGCCTTTAATCTTTTGACTAGAAGAGATCTTTAGAGATTGTTATGTCTAGCCACCTACTATGAGGAGAAGAAATTAGTGGTGATTGGCCAATAAAGCGGACCAATAGATCTTTCTAATTGGCTATATTGTTAGTGCATGATTGATTGTTTCTTGACTCTGATCTATTATTAGAAGATATTTCTTTGATATGTAAAGCGGTTGCAAGTTGTATTAGGATTGGAAGTGGTCATATAGTGCAACTAAAAAAGAATAATAACAATAATGAGAGAACTTAGATGGAAATACATATATATATACATATACATATACATATATGTATAGGAAGATAAACATGAAGATAGAAGAAAAGCAAGTATGTATATGCAATAATATGTTAAACATATATGCAATTGAGTGTGCTCAAGCACAATATATCCAATTACCTTAGCAAGTGTAGATTGGCTTTGAATTATAGGCAAATGTTATATGATTGAATGAATATAAATTTTTTATTTCACTCTAGCAAGGATGGATGGTCGTAGATTGTCAATTGCTACAAGATTCTTGATGCTCATAAATGGCTTTAAATAAATGCTTGTGAAGGACTGAGGATTGCTAATTGACTGCCTTATGAGAGGATGTTATATCATGCTGGCCATAGACTATTGGTTAGAGTGCAATTGTGTTTGAGGCTTGATAGTTGTATATTGATTATGGTAATGGTTATGAATTCACAATTGAAAGTGCCTACAAAAGAAATAACTTGTTTCAGTGTGATGGATAGACGTCTACTTGACTATGATGAAAATCAACTGCTTAAGACATGCAAATGGTTGGTTGTTGAGTTTAATTTTATGGTTGGTTATTTGAGTCTAGCAAATGGTTAACTACTTGAATCAAATGAATAGCTATCTATTTCGATTTGATAGGTGGTTGTTTGTTGAAGTTTAGTGGATGATTGGCAGATTAAGTTTGCGAATGGAAGTTTGTTTGATTAAGTCTAACAATTAGTTGGATGTTTAAGTTTAGTAGGTGGCTACTTGTTGGAGTCTAGAAGATGCTTGATGAGCAAGCACAAAAAAAAAAAAAAAAAAAACAGAGAGAGAATAAGAAGTTGAATGTTAGTATGTGAGCACCAAGATATTCATGCAATAAAATATAAAAAAGAAGAAAGGTGTAGAATCAAAGGACTATATACTTATAAATGACATAGGCAAATATTTGAAGCAATTAGTGTGCAATGATGCTAGTGTAGTGTGTAACATGGTCATGCATTCAATAGAGGGATATAGGTAAATTTCAATCAATATACAAATGGAGAAAGGCACTCATGCATAAGTCCATATCTCAATTTAGGCTATAGTCTATACAAGGAAAATAAAAGAAGTTCATGTGGTTTATGTTTGAAGCTCAGCAAGGTCCACAAGCTATTACATGTGAACAATAAAAATCAAAAGTTATAATTAATGTGAAATCAACCCATGCTTGAAGGAATGAGAAACAAAGCAATGCTTGAAGTTCATCTATACATCTAAAACAATTGACCATGTACACAACTTAAATGCCTAGACCTTCATTTCCCACTTATGTGCATATTCAAAACTAAAGCAATAAAGTAAGCCTACATTTGTACACTTGTAATTAAAATTAACAAGCTTCCTAGTCAAGACAAATATATATATATATATATTTATTTATTTAAAAGCAAGTAGCCACCATGATATTAGGAAATGCGTAGAGAAGGACTTGCTACATTATCTTTAGATTATTGTTACTTGTATGTTTATTAAAGTCCAATTCCTAAGATGAAGATCTACATGCTTGATAATGCCCAACATGTCTAAGAGGCATGAATATAGGTTAGCCCATGTACATAGAGTATAGGTTGGCCAATGTACATATTTCAAAATTAGTTGTCCAAATATACAATTGTTTAAGCAAGATCAATATTGAGACAAGAGCTATTCGGTCTAGTAGCATAAGGTAATGGTAATGTTTGGTCAAAGCCAAAAGATTATATTTATAGATACAATAAAGCAAATGGATGGAGAAATCATCATGAAAGATGCTAATATGATGTGGTTGATGAGGGATGTTATACATCCCACTCACTCTACATAATTTGAAGCCACTGATAAAAGGTGTAGAAAAAAATAAAATTACGACAAGAGAAGTTTGGAACAAGACTATTGCTATGTTATTTTTTGTCTTGCTATTTAATAAAACAAACAAAAAAAACATACAACTCCATCTTCTAATACAAACCATCGAAAGACGAAGCAAAGTCAAGTCATGAAAAAAAAGTTGAAAAAAAAAAACTCACTATGTTATTCAGGCTAGGTTATCATTATCAAAACTTGACCATGACTGAACCCTGCTTGCATGTGGTTTTAGCATTAAGTAGACAACCTAAATTTCTCTTATCTATTGAAGCTAAAAGCAAGCAAAACAAAATAAATAACTAAATAAATAAATGACAAGCTAGAATTGTAGATAAGAAAGAACAAAGTGCAGGGATTAAATTTTTGAAAAACTTAATTAAGGTCACTTTGTCGTTGAGCATGTAAGGAGAGGTAGCTACTTTTAACAAGAGTAATGGTCACCCGAAGTTCTACTACCTATGAGAAGAGTAGAAGGGTAAGGAGGTTAATGTAACTAAATTATTGATTAATGAGTGGTGAAAGAGAAGCATATTTACCGATTAATAGGTGGGACTTATTGTTGAAATTTGCCAAGTGATTAAGCACATAACATGAAGGCGTATATATTTAGACCAAGTAGAGATAAGGAGATAGATACAAAAGGATTTAAAGTTGAGTTAAAAGATCTAATGTATATGGATGATATTTTGGGGGCTCATTTGAATTTTAAAGTGAGATATAATTGGTATTGAGTCGCTAATGGAAGAAAAAGGGTTTAGAGAGATTTGAAAATGTTAGGTAAAGATTGAGGATGATCCTTGATGATATGGATTGATAAGAAGGAGAAGCCTTAGAATATTTAATCTATGTACCCATATTTACTCCTTTGCTTAAGATGGAGAAAAAATAATTTAAAGTATTAGATCATACTACAATTCGAATCATGAATGACATCTTGGATTGGAGTATGATTTGAGTTAGGTTACAATAATTTAGGGCATTAGACAATTATATATACATGAAGATTTCATAGGGAAATATCTTATATATATGAGGTGAGATTAAAGAGAAGGAAGACTCATTCTAGATATCTCCAAATTGATGAAAACTTTGTATTTTTAAGGGGGGAAAAATGATTTGAAATGCATAATCAACAATGAAATTTAGCTTCAGTGAGGTGGTGTTAACCATGAAATTGTTGGTCCTTTCGAAATTCAATTACCTTCTAAGCAAGTAGATGCATAGTACATGAAGTCACTAACTCACCTCAATGGATTGAAATTGGAAAATATAAATCGAAATCCCTAAGGTAAAGTGACTTCACGAAAGTCAACTAAGTAAGACTACTGATTCACAAGAATAAAATGAAGAAAGAAAATCAAGTTATACAAAGATGGTGTCCATTAAAGATCTCTTTCATGCACATATTGCCATGGAGGTAAATGTTACCTCAATAAGCCTAAAGCGATACATGTAATCAAAAGGTGTTACTAGCTCGTGCACTAAAATATATAATAATAAGTAGATCAGTGACACTAGCACTAGGCTCATGTATTGTGATCTACATTTAAAAAGTCTAGAAAAAAAAAAAGGAGGTTTAAGTTGTGCTAAAGCAATTGGTAGTAGTTTTTTTGTTTTATAGCACTTATATGTTGAGCAATGACCTAGCTTCTCATAGCTTACAATTGATGCCCAAAACCCTTTGACTCTATCCCTAAGACTTTGGTCAAGGGAAAAATGTAAAGGGCTCAAAATGGTTTTATCTGCTTTAAGCTTAATGAGAACTTGCATTAATTCTTTGGAATAAGTAATAAGGCTTAAGGAGTCATGTCCATGAATGTGAGATATAACTTAGGGAGATTTGATTGGTCCATCTATTCTCAACCTTTCTTAGGAAAGGTCATGCACTTAAAGAGGCTACTCATGGGCCTAGACTTGATAGGAGTCCATGGAGGAACCTATCAATAGAAGCATTCATCTTGGCTGTTAACTGTCCTTGATCAGATAGATGTCATCTATGGCCTAACTCTATATATACTCAAGTGCTCCTCCTCATTTAACAACTTTAGAGATCAAAGAATTGTTGTTTTGTTGTCAAACTGCCTTTTAGAAAGATCAAACAAAGTTTAGAACAAATAATACACTACTTCTCTTCAAGAATTGTAGGGTTGATGCTCTATAGTTTCTCTACTTGTTACACATGTGTTCGAGTTCCCTAAGATTATTTGCTTCTCTTCCCTACCTCTTCCTTTCGAAGTTTCTACTAATGTCTCATTGTTAAGTCACTCTTTTGAGGTCATGTGTAGTGTGCAACTCACATAGCATGTATGTGACTGCTGTATTCTGATTCCCTCATTTATAATATATATATCTATATGACATTTTTAATACCTTTTCAAAATTGCACTTCCATCATTGCTTTCATTACAGTAGCCACTACCATCATAACTACCATTGTTAGGAACTCTACTCTTACCTTACTACTATTACTATACACTATTATGGCTACCATAACTATAGACCATTAATGCCACACCATCAATACTATTAATGTAGTTATGACCACCATTATCACCATCGTTATTATGCCTCGAAGTCATAGAGTCGTAATTGTAAATCCCGCGAATTTAGCTTTCTAAGTATAGAAACAAACGTCTAAACTGTAGATAATTTCCCGAACTCAAAAGAGCCAGTGATATTTAAAACCAATAAAAATCTCAATCCAAAACCTAAAGTGGATACGAAGAACCTTAAATCATCAATTGAATCCCTAACTACATACGAAGACCTTAAAAACTTGAACCTTATCAAAACCCTAAGATGACAATCGAAAATTTAATTGCGTAAGAATATATGAAATCCTAAATGTGTAAAAACATTAGAGATGGTGCCTTAAAGTAATAAGAACCCTAAAACCATAACTTTAAGGATATAAAAGCACTAATTCACCATAATTTACCTTAAAACTCTAAGTGATAATATATCCTCCATATTTTACCATTTCATCGGTAAACGACTGAAGATAACCCTTAATCATGCATAAACATTTAGAATGCTTAAATGATCCCTTAGAAACTAAGATAATGAGTCATAGAATATATTTATCCCTTAAGTATGTGATTAGGATAGTCTCACTTAGAGTTAGGGTTATAGTTGAAGATTAGGTTACATGTAGTGAACTTTAATACCCAAATTAGTCCTTTTTGCACTTGTTATCCAAAGTAGTTTATCAAATGAGATATATAAGTTATAAAGACCTAAAGTAAGATCTCATCAACTATGTTTGCTAATCAATTCATCAAATACCTCATTTCCTCTCATTTCTTTCATTTTCCCCTTAATTTCCCTTAATCTCTACATTATGTACACAAAATTACATAAGCTTAAGGAGAGTTGACCAAGTCAACACTTTGAAAAGTCAACAAAAGTGTCTCTTTCATTATGAAAAAAAATATCTTCTTCTCATGATTTCCTTTCTTTTCTTTTCCTTTTGCATTTCTTTTTCCTTTTTCTCTTAAATTGCCGTCCATGCATCTCCCCTTGTAGACCCCACCATTCTCCTTCTTCCATAAGCAAAACAAATCAAAAGAAACAAAACAAAATTTGCCCTCCATTGCCGTGAGCTTTCCCCTTCCCTTTCACTTTCATTTCTTCACTTTTGCCTCCTTAAATCCAATACATCTAAAGGTATGTACTTAACTTACTTTATGTTGGTTTATGTTATTCATTAGTTAGTTAATTAGGTAGATTAGATAAGTAGTTAGGTGTTTAGTAATGTCTTGACAAAGAGAAAACAAAGTTCCCATCTTTAAGTGTAGAAATTAGGAATTGAGAAGAAGAAGAAAGGAAGACATGAGTATAAGTCTATAAGTATGTACACATAAGGGAATACTAAAAGAATACATGTATGTGAACCTTTGTACATGAGTATTTATCATGTACATAACTTGAATTAAGACCATATCTAGCTATATATGTGTATACTACACTAAATACATACATAAAAATACAAAAGAATAGAATTAGGAAGCTTTTCTTAAGGAAAAACTTAGGCATACGAATTTTAGTATAAAAATACGTATCCAACCGTATAGGTATATGAGTATGTATACACGTATAAATACGGTATAAGTCTAAGTATAGATATGAGTATAAGTATGTATAAGGTATATGTACATAAGTATAAGAGAAAGGGGTAACATGTACATAATACATATACATATGACATAAGCATAAGGAAAGGCTTATGTAATCATTTGATGAGGTAAGTGATGACGTAAGCCATGACGTAAGCCATGACATAAGCAAGTGATGACATAAGCAATGACCTAAGCAAAAGATGATGTAAGCGATGACACAAGTGTAGGTTTAGAAAATGAGAAAATAAGAAGAGTGTATAATAATTAGGTACTTAACTTAGTAAACCCTAAGACACTTTCTAAATTGGATCATACTTAATTACATACATGAATTAGTAATAGTAAAGTAAAATCCTCTAAGTATAAGGATTTAAGGGTTAATTAACTCATTAAGTATAAATAAAAGATATAAATATAAGTAATAAGAGCAATTAAGTTTTCATAGTTAAAATTTCTCTAAATTTAGTTCATATCGTAAAACATGAGTCTTAACGTCCAAAACGGATATCACTGTGTGAACGTGCGTCCGAAAACGATAAAAAACGACTATAAGTTTGCAAATATCGGAATTAGAACAAAAAAAATTACAAAATACATAAAGGAAGCCTCATACCTTACTAATATAAAAAAAGAAAAAGAAAAAAAAATAGTTATTATTAATCTCATGGAGTATGGTAACCCTATACATACTATACTCGGGTTATATTGGAGGAAACTACATAAACTACAATAGACTTTTAGTTGACTAAAGGGTCTGAATTCTCAGAACACTTATAAGGTTTATCATTTTGATTTAGGCGTTCGATATCAAGTCTTGGAAACCCTAAAGGCTTGGAGAATGAGTAATAATCCAAGTGAAGGAGTTCTAATGACCTGCTACTTGCTTGTGCGTGTTATTTGTATGATGTTTTGTTGTTTGCTATTACTTGTATGTTTGAATGACTGTTCTGTTTGTATGCCATCATCTGTATGATCACCTTTTTAAGTTGATAAATATAAATGTCTGACCTAAATAACTGGTTCTATTCGTCACATGTCTATGACTTGGTAAAGGTATGAATGGAGAGTGCTAGCCTTGCAAAAATCTTAAGAAAAGTATTTTTGGCAAAAGCTTTTCTATCCTTAAACAAATTTTTGCATGATTGCAGTAAGGGCTTGTGGAGCCATAAATAGTATTTTTAACGTTAAGGCAAAGCTAGCATGGGTTCTTCACTTGATAGTGAGAGGTCTCGCTTTATTGTGCCTGAAAGGCCTTGGTTACTTTTAGTTGCGAGAGGACTCGCATGTTTGTGCCCGAGGGGCCTTGGAGGGTGGATAGTCCTAGTTCGGACTCCCCCTATTTAGATTGAAATTCTTTTCTCAGCTAGGGTAATAGTCGAGTTTTGCTTAGTGGGGTGGTGCCCCTAGGTAGCCTCTGCGGGTAAGCTGAGGTGCCTTGTGTGGGTAAGTACAGGGGATAATCGAAGTATGGACGACGTAATTCTACACCTTCCATAGTTCCGGACTCCTATGGTTGTGTTGCTTGCATTCATCGCACTTGCATTTATTATGTATGTAGATAGCTTGCTTGCATGTGTGATAATAATGGATGAAGACTTGCTTGACCGGTAGTGGTGAGGAACGAACTCACTGAGCTGTTTTATGCTCATCCCCCCTTAGTTTTCTTTGCAGGTTTACATACGATGGGATTGGGATATGTCTCGAGTGCTAAGGGCGAGATGAAGATATGTACATTAGTGTTAGGATTAGATGAGATTTTTATAGGTGATACATAAACACTCTTTGTAGAAAATATTCACATGTTAGAGTTTAATATAATTTAATTCCTCTTGTAGTTTTATAATGTTGGTAATCCTGTCTTATTATTTGGTAGGGGATATCGATTCTCTGCGATTTTGAGGAACTGTGGGATATCGAATATCCATAGTTATTTATAATTATATATTATGTCATGTGCAATAAATTAATTACTTGAAAATCATTAATCTTAGTGATTTATTATTTAGAGTCTTGTAATCTCTGACTTACAAGACGGTTTTCATATCATGGGTGCACACATGTTATGAAAATTTTAGTTAATCCTACTAAGCCCCCTTTAGGGTCCTGACAGTAACAGTCCTGCCGTGTAAACCATTTTATGATAGTAACTGGCCTCACAGTGCCTATCATGGACATGATCTACATAAGACATCGACGACTCCTCGCTTTGAAGTAAACAGTCTGATTAAAAGTTTAACTACAATTAAGATAAATATTACAAATTTCTAATAAACATGTATAATTGTATGTAAAGTCCACAGAACTTCCTAGGGAATTCAACATATTCACAACTGTTTACTAATTTACATAATAACTATTAGTCTTTCTTCCTTAACTACAAAGGACACTCTCACTACACATCATTACTAAGTAAATTGATCCTCACACCCCCAGCTTCAAAAGGACTAACCTCTGGGGAATTATAGGGCGACATAATACTTGAAGTGTTCAAAAATCAGAACTTACAAAAGGATCTATAAGGGTATGAGCAACTACAGCTCAGTAAGTTGAATTGGAGACTCATGAATGCATACAAGCACAAACAAGATNTTATATATAATAAAACCTCAGAATAATAAGTTTCATAATTTTCTAGGTAAAATAACTAATTTTACAAAATTATACAAAATCGGGGCAAATAAGGGACTTACTGGTTTGATGCTTTTTAGCCGTCCAACTCCAGTCCAAGTGTGTTGGCCAACTTAGACGGTGGGTTTGGAGTAGGGTAGTGGTGGTGACTCGGTCCTAGGTGATGGTGAGATGTGGGTTTGGCTTATTAGCCCTAACTGCACAGTTTGCTTTCTTTTTTTTCTTCTGGATTTTCTCTCGAATTTTTGAAGTTCCCTATTTTTCTCTGATTCCAAACTGTCCAAAGGAGTTCTTTGAATTTTTTTCCTATTTATAAACGTTTTTGGTAATTAATATGCATTAATTAGACATGACATTGCCCCATTTCCTTGATTATTGGCTTTTATGTTGCTTAATTCTAATTGGATAATTTTCTTTTTCAAATCCTAACCTGCCACGATCAGATTTGCATCATTACATACCCTTTTGATTTTTCCACAATTAATTAATAATTTTCTTTAATTATTTACTAAGTTTTTAGCCAATTTAAATAATTTCGCGTATTTTTATCTACACGTAAATACATGTGGGGTACATGCAAACATTCCTAATTATTATTTAGGTCATTCTGAAATTTTTAGTATACATATAATCTATCTCTAGTAATTTATTAGTTATTTGATTACACTTTTCGCCTTTTCGATAATTAGCAATTATTATACTTAAAATTTGAAATTTTTATAGTCTCCTATTTTATTACTTATTTTCTTAAATTCAAGTTTATGGGGTCATTTTTACTAATATTTCTCTCAATAGTTTATAATTTGGGTTTGATCGGATTCTTTAACCAATCGTCGTAAACCTTGTGTTCTAAGTTCAATCCTATGGTCTCTTGGCTTAACTTTAGGGCTGACAATCGTACCATAATAATCACTATAAATAATGTTATAGGACTTAAAATGGAAGATTGGCCTGAGAATAAGAAGGGGTCAAGGATTAAGAGAGTTAAACTAGTGTTGAATTAGGGTCAATATAAATATAGATGTAATTCATATTTATTTGTAAAGTAACAAAATTATCCACATTTTTTAAATTTGTAAGTTAAGAACTTTTTATAGTTTACCTTTTTTATTTTTTTTTATTTACATCTAATTTTTTAGTAAATTTGTGATTTCTTTACGAAAAATAAAAGAAAATGCTACATTCTGAACTAGAATACTTGATTAGGTCCTATAAAAATCAAGTTGGACCAATCTGGCTAATTAAATCAAATTGGTATTACTATCACTAAGGGTCAAGAATTTTTTTAGTTTTATGGTTAAGTTAAGTCAAATTGGGTTGGACTTGGTAGGTCAACTCAAGTCTAATAACATTAATTATAAACCTTATTATCATTGCTACTATTAACTGCTATTACCCTATACCCACTCATTTATACTAAAGAATGTAAGAGACTGTTCAAGTCTCAAGGCTTAGATGTGTATGATAAATATTACTATTAACTTTGTTTTTACAGCAATATCGCCATCAATGTTAAATCACCACTAGTAGCCATAATATACTAGTTCAAACCATTACACCTTAACAACAACTATCAATGATACTGTCACAATAATTACTTCTATCCCTTCATCACCATCATGTTATTGTATTACAATTGTTGCACCATAATCTTCATTATCATTGCCTTCACAATTACAACATTTCCACCATGATCATAACCTTAGCACCATTATTACCATTTTGTACGATACCTCACCCTTGAACTAAAAATACTACCACCACTATTAACATTAATGCTATTATACAATCATCATTACCACTATGATATTGGTAGTGGTAATGGGTCAATGGTGGTAAAAGTAATAGTGGTAGAGGTAATGGTGATATGGTAATAGTAGTCATGGAGTTATGAAGGTAGATACAGTGGTGGTACAAGGTTATAGTAGTGGTGTTAGTACGACATTGGTGGGATATGGTGGTGATGTAATCATGATTATTAAAATTGTGAATCGATTCATACAACTCTATGAGTTTACCAGTTTATGAGATTTTCCTAGTTAACGCAAATATAAGATCATTTAAATATAGGCTTATGGTGAAATCACGAGTTTAAATATACTATTATACAAGTTTAACATTCACTTATTTTACATATTGTAATAAATTATTAATATTAAGAACATCAATTGGGCTTCTACAATTTGAAATAAACCCATCAAATTGTGTGTGTAATGATACAATATTTGCCTCTAATTTAAATTGATTGTAATACTAGCTCCATTATTGTTAAAGATCTCTTGTTTAATGATGAATGGATTAGCGAGGAAGAAGAAGTATTTGACTCTTCAAAAGAGGATTAGTTGGGCATCCTTTCAAGAACATGGGGTAAAGGAAAACATGAAGTTAACAGTATAGAGGAATTGATGCATATATAGATTTAGAGAGTCATGAGAATACTATTTAAGATGATTTAGATATCAATGATATTGATGCTATTGAAGATAAGGTGTAAATAAGTTTTTCAAAAGATTTGGAATTAGAAGATATGGAAATCATTAGTAAAAGTACTAATGAAGATGTTGATGATGACATTGATGATGATGGTGGTGATGGTGATGGGGGACGTGGTAATAGTTTTGATGATAATAAGAGTTGATGATTGATGACTTGTTTTAGTTTTCTATTATATCATAATGATTTATGTTGTGATGCAATTCATATCCATACGACTATATAAATTTTAGTTTTATGCATTAGTGTAATTATTTATGCTCAATTATTTGTATTATAATTTATTTAGTGACTAAAACTTGTATCAAATTCTTTATTTTATCATATGTTTCATTTTCTCATGACTATTTTATATGCATATATATAATTTTTGAGATTTAGTTTATACAAGCTGTAGAAAATCATGTTTCTGTATTTCGTTTTATGATTTTGTGGTGGTTACTGATAGATTTGTTTGAAAAACTTAGATGCAATGAGAGAGCATAAGTTGGTGGCAATGGTATTATTTTTCACTAAATTGGGGCTTATTTGCACTTTTATCTCATTATTAATCATAATAATAGAAGTACAAAAAAAAAAAAAAATTGTAATAGTTATGTAATGACTAAAAACCTGGAATGCTATAGCCTATGATGTGTCATTAGCCTTTATTAACACGTCAGGCATAAACCTTTGACTAAAATCACCAAAAATTTACAATTTAACCTCTAGTGATATTGCAAAATTTAAGTTCTCTAAGTAATTGTACTGTTCTCTAAGTAATTGTACTATTCTCCAATAATATTCCAGTAAAATTTAAGACTTGAATAAAACTTCATATCTATAAAAATAAACTTTACAATTTCTAAACGTATCTATATGGATCATGCAAGAAATCCAACTATTCTACTTCAGCTACATAATTTGACTAGATAAGTCTTAGGTGACTTTTTGTGACCTAAGATACAATAAATAAAGTAAATACTAAAAGTTTGATATTGATTCAACCAAAACCTCAATCTTACTTAACTATAAGAAGCTAGTGCCAACATCTTAACAACATTCTCAAAATCTGCTGCATCACCTTAAAGTTCAAGTCATTGTACTAGCTTTGCCCTAACTTATGCTTGCACTTAAAAATTAAAGAAGGGATGAGTCGAAGCCTAGCATAGAACACTTCAAACACTTACGCGTGAACATGTAATTCCAATCATACATATGCAAGTATAAAATACAATAATGCAACAACCATTCTTTTATTTATCTTTGTTTAAGCTTGTCAAGTGACATAAGGGTACTCACAACCTCGATACACACACACACACACACACACACACACATATATAATACCATAAGTGATGTGTATCATGGGCAGTAGATCTCAGAAGGAAGGTGATGCAATTTGGGTTCAGATGTAGATAGGAAATAAAGAGTGAGAATAGAGGGTTTTGAGTGTGAATGTGTATGGATATCACGCAACAACATACAAACATAGTCAGAGGTTGAGCTTAAAATAGGGTTCGATATGACTCACAAATACTAAATATCACTTGAGATTCAAATGAGAGGTTAGATGCAACTCACTAACTTACTCAAATAAAGGGTTCACCACAATCTTAAGAACAAAATTTATAAGAACATAGGAAAAATTAAAGAGTCTAATCAACACTCAATAATCAGGCAAAACAAGCTCTAAGAGCTCAAGTGTGATCTTGCTTCAAAGAAGAGAGTTTCACTATAAAATATGATTGTCTTCATTCATATATTTCTATCTTACACGTTATTACAAATGTTTCTATTTATAGCAAGTCCTAAACCTTAGTGGCAAAACCGTAAATAATGTACAAGGCCTTAAATCCTAAAAATTGGGCCGATAAATAAAATAAAGAAAACATATATAAGAATACAAAACTGCATGTTTAATAGAAGTCGACATGCGGTCACTCAGCCTATCCTAGAAGGAGCAGGATCTGAATTAGGGAGGTCAGTAGTTAGATGTTTGGGTTCGAGGAGGAGTCTTTGCAGTCTCATATTGCTTGGTCGAGATACTAGAATGGTCGGCCCATAATTGCTGAGTGCTAGAATTAGTCGGCATTAGTCTTTCGGTGCTATGTTGAATAGTTCTTTGGTCTCGAGTCCTCAGTTGTACATTCTCTCAACTTCTTAGCAGACAACAGACTTGGTGCCAAGTGTCTCCTTTTCTTCCCCTCGGTCTTCTATTATTAATTTGGTCTTGGCTTCGGATTGGTTGGCCTCAGCTTAGGATTGGTCGGTTTCGGCTTAGATATAGTCAAAGGCTGATTCCTATCATTACCGTGGGTTCAAAAGGAAGTCGTCATCGATGTTAAACATTAGGCATGAGCTTGAAAGTCGAAGAAACTTTTCTTCCCCTTTCTCTTCAATATGGATACCGAGTGTTTCTAGATTTCCTCAACGCTCATAGGGGTCAAGCAATAATTCTTCTCATCCTTTTAAACTGTGTAAGTGTTGAGGAAGCTATCGTGGATCACTTTTCAGTCATACTCCCATGGTCAGCCAAGAAGTAAATTCACGACATTCATAGGGACTACATCAAATTCAATCTCATCTTCATATTACCCTACCTTGAATACTATCTAAGCTCTGTTATGTACATGGATCATACTCTCATCATTAAACCACTTCAATCCATAAGGTTAGAAGTGCGAGTAGATCGACAACTTCATCTTTTCCACTAACTCGGCAAAGACGATGTTGGTATAACTGCCTTCATTGACAATCAGGGAACAAGTCTTCTCATTCATTAAGCAACGGATGTACAATAAAATTTCCCTTTGTTTAGGATTTACTTTTGGGTCAACTCACTTATCTATCATGGCTATGTGTTCATCTAGATTTTCGGCATAGACATCTTCTTCTCTCAACTCGTCTTTTGAACTATTGTCACTCTAACTCTCTATTTGAGCCTTGGGCCCTTTGCCCTTTAAGATCATAACCCTTTTATTCAAACATTGAGAAGCAATATGTCCATAGCTTAAGCATTTGAAGCACTTCACATCTTAGGCCTTGTTGCCAAGTGCCTTTTCTTTCTTGGCCCTCTTTGTCTCAGTGTGATTAGGTCAGCTAGACTCGCTTCTCTCCATCTTCTTCTTTAGCCTTCTCTTAGCATATTTCTTAGGTTCAGGGTTGACTGGTTGAAGTCGGTTAGTCAGCCTTTGATGTGTCTTTCTCCTTTATCTCTCCACCATTAATGTTAAATTGATTAGCTCATCCAATGAGTTGGATGGCTATAGTTCAACTACGTCGACAATATTGTTTCAAAGTCCACTTAGGAATATAGCAATGGTGCAGTCTTATAGCTTAACAATCTTGCATCTCGTCATTAGAGTTTCAAACTCTTTCAAGTATTCTTCAAGAGTGTTTCGACCTTGCCTTAGGTGTTAGAAGGCATGGAATTCAACTCTTAGCAACTAACTTATCCCACTTCATATGCCTCCCAATTTTGATCAGCTCTTCTCCTTCAACATCTCGCTTAGCAACTAACTTATCCCACCAAAGGCTTGTATATTCAATAAGGGACAATGAGGCCAACTTAACCTTTGTTCAATCATCATACTCATAGCACTTGAACAATTTCTCGAGTTGGGAAACCCAGTCAAGGAATTCTTTAGGTCGACTACTTCCATTGAAGGTCGGTAGTTTAAGCTTGATATTATCAAGTCCTCGACCAGGTGCTTAGGGTTCATCCCCTGCATTTCAAACTAGTTGGATTACCTTAGATCGGCCACTTCTGTTAGAGCTCTTCTCGGCCATATCCCTTCTTAGACTCAGCTCTTCACTTCAGGCTCCTTGATTTGCTTCAGAGTAACACTCCTTTTATTTCTTCTTCTCGACACAGGTTAGTTTTCTCTTCTTCTCGACTTGGCAGCTCTTTTCAGCTGTCACTCATCGTTGTCAAGTTCATTAGAACCACTTCTACTGGCAGGTGTTCATACCCTTATTTCTTCTCAACCATTACGCTTGCAGCCTCTAACTAAACCAGTGAGTTCTTAGATAGATTCAATGAGATTCTAAATTTGATATTCCAAGTTATCAACACATCGTCTTAAACTTCTACAAAGACTATCATCACTGTTATTGACACTATCTTCTGACACTCTTGTCCGTATAATAATCTCCAGAAAATTGAACAAACACGTCTTACAACAAAAACGCTACAATAACCTAGAAATGACCACTACTCAGCTCTTGTAGCTACCGCAATTGACAAACACTTCCACAATAGCTAGAATCAACTACTAAAATTACTATTACTTAACTCAACAACACAATACTACGACTACTAAAAATACCAACACATTACACTATAGAAAGACGACGAACAAATGTTCAAATGGTTAAACAAACTTTGAAAACATTAGCACATGTATCTCTCTAAAGCTTCGATACTAAGATGATACGTATAGCGAGCAACAGATCTGGGAAGGAAGATGATGGAATATGGGTTCAAGTGAGAATGGGAAATAGAGAGTGAGAATAGGAAATAGAGAGTGAGAACAAGGGGGTTTTGAGTATGAATGTGTATGGATATCATACACCAAGACACAAACACAATTAGGGGTTTGAGCTCAAAATAAGATTTGATACAACTTACAAATACTAAATATTGCTTGGGATTCAAATAAGGGTTAGATGCAACTTACTAATCGACTCAAATGAGGGTTCACTACAATCTTAGGATCAAGATTGATAAGAACACAAGAAATATTAAAGAGTTACTCAACACTCAATAATCCAATAAATGTAAGCTTTGATAGCTCAAGTATGACCTCGTTTGAAAGAGGAAAGTTTCACTATAAAATATGATTGTCTTTGTTCATATATTTCTGTCTTACATGTTATTATAAATGTTGCTATTAATAGCGAGTCTTAAACCTTATTGGCAAAACTATAAATAATGTACAAGGTCTTAAACCCTAAAGAATTTAACCTATAAATAAAAGAAAGGAAACATATATAAGAATATAAAACTATGCATTTAATAGAAGTCAGCATACAGTCACTTGGCTTGTCTTGGAAAGAGTAGGATCTGAATTGGGTAGGGTCGGTAGTTAGATGTCTAGGTTAGAGGAGGACTCTCTATAGCCTCACATTGCTTGGTCGAGACACTAGAAAGATCAGCCCATAATTGTCAAGTATTAAAATTAGTCGGCACTAGCTTTTCGGTGCCATATTAGGTGGTTCATTGGTCTCGAGTCCTTAGCTATGTGTTCTCTCAACTTTTCGACAAACGATAGACTTGGTGTCGAGTGTCTCCTTTTCTTCCCCTTGGTCTTCTATTATTAGTTTGGCCTCAGCAAAACTTAATTGGTTAGCCTCGGCTTGGATATAGTTGGAGGTTGATTCCTATCAATATGATATTGGTGTGGGCCATCTCCAATACCCAAGTAACCATGTATCATCTTAAATGTACTTAGATCATCTCCAAGCATGACTCCAATTAGGACATCGTTGCACAAGATCATTGGGATGTTACCCCAAGGGTTGGTCCTCCCAATCCCTCAAGCCCAGCCAAGCACACACATCACAAAACAATTAGAGTAGAATAATTTGTTAAGTTCGATTGATATTCTTAACCAACAACTACACAACATAAGCAAGTATCACATACCTGGTTCAACTGTAACTCTATAATGCAACTACAACACTTTCCTAAAACCTAACATAGCATAAATTTCAAAACTCAAATCAAAACCTATACTTATACTATAACAATACATGTACTTGATCTCTAAGCTTGATTAACAACGCTCCTTAACTTAACTACTCGACCGTCTTACACTTGCAACTTAAGTTTATTGAGGTACCTAGGATTACTAAGAGAAAGAATTGGTTGTAAAATATTTTGGGTGAAGAGACACGTGTAGAAAAACTTTGAAAAGGGTTAGAAATAGAAAAACATACTTAGAAAACTTAGGAGAAGCAGAGGAAGTGTCACTGTTAGGAACAGGGGTTGGGGTGTCCATATGCTAAATCAATTAGCTTCTAGATGTCATGCTCAAAAAGAGCACAAAGGCCCCTGGCATCCGAACGCTAAGGGGAGTAGCGCTTGGATGCTAGGCTATAGTATGTAGATTTTTGCATACTGTAGCGACAATTCATCCCTTGAATCACCCCCACTCCTTAATGTTTTTGCAAGCCACCATACCTAACTCAACATCCCAACCACTACACATCTCCACACCAAAATAGATAACTCATAAACACCTAAACATGCCTAACACTCAAATCAACAAATGAACATCTCATTAATGAAACTGAAAACAAAACTATAAAACCTTTCACAAGACTTACCTTTAGGGATTCTAGAACCCGCACTTTTACTACTATATACACACTATAGGATTCTCGTACAACCACCTTTGGTTCATTTTACCTATAATCCTACAAAGAGAAACAAGTTTCTAATAGAATTTAACCTAAAACTCAAAAGAAAAGGGTTTCTTACCCTTATCTCTATGTTTTCCACCTTAGCCTATGCCACACCACCATAGATCTATGGTAAGGCTCCCAATTGCCCTTCTCAAGTTCGTTTTTCTTGCTGCCTTAGCTAGAAAATGAACTTTTTAATGTCTTTTGATTAAAAAATTAATAATAGAAGGGTCCTATGGCTCATCTCAAACTTGATTCCTATTCGAGGCTTGATGAAACGCCATAACTTCCCTTGGATTAGCCCTTGCACAAGAATCCTAGGCACAAAGATTGCATGTGAGCTTGAGTGCGGCGAAAAAGGGTTTTTCAAACCTCCAAGGGGTATTTATACTAGAGTTCATGGAAACTTTTTCTATACTTACAATACCTCGTATTAATCTCATTATTTTACTTAAGCCCTTAACATAAAATACCTCTGTTTACTGTTATTATTTTTATTTTTATGCTTTATTTTTCTTTTATTTCGGATTTTACAAGTCATTGTCTGCACAACGTATATTTACAAAATAAACAACAGATACTGTTTAATTATGTAAATAATAGTTATCTCCAAGTAACATTATTTTTTCTCCACCTTTTCCAAATCATAAAGTAAAGGGAGACATAAATATCTTTTAACTCTTCTGAATCATGTTCCACCAGTCTTATGTTACGTGAATGGGAAGGAAACGATATTTCTTAATAAATAGCAGTTGGTAGTTTATTCCGACGAAGAATATACTAGGTTGCTTGCCAAAGGGAATTCTCAAGTGGTGTGAGGTCCCTGCCTCGTACCCCAGTAAGATTGTAACTGGTTCTGACCAGGTTAACCGTCATGTTTCTTAGTAGGGTTTATTAATGAAAGCAACTGGATGAGTGGGCTGACGGAAGCTGAATTTAAAATGGCTTTCCGTCTTTGTTTACAACTACAGGACCATCCTAATGATTGATTTTAGGTTCACCCGGAGAATATGGAAGGTAATTAAGAACTGCAAATGGATCGGTTTTATTATTTTCTCCAACACCCCACTTGGATTCTGATGACGCACCCACTAGTTTGGTTCATGCATCTTATCTTTCTGTCCTTTTAGTGCTTCATCAACCTCTGAATTATATTAATTGGGTTCTCAACAGCTCTTGGGATATTAATTAGGATTATGCCGGATATGATTTAGAGTCAAATTGCATAGGGTGTCGAACTTGTTCCATCCCGTGTTTTTGCATCAAACAAGTGTGCTACTCCTTCCTGATGTTGTCATTACATTCTTGTAATTTTTGTTAAAGCTGGGCTAATAACGTTGTACTGAACGGAACTGATCTTATCCTTTGGATCAAACAAGTCCAAAACTTACAGATTTGCAATTGACTTTTCACCCATGCGGTCGGTGCTTCTTGGTACATGGTCGCTTGTCTTATGTTGCCTAATGCTTACATGATTTAGTGCCTTTTTACAATGAACCTGCCATTTTCTGCGATTCTTTAGGGACCTAGTGGAAATTTCGTGCTCTTATCAGTCTATGGTATTTAGTCTATCGACGTTACACGGTTGGTAGTGGATACAATAATGCATGGTTACGTGGAATTTAGCAAATAACATCCTTTGGATAATTGATGAGTCCCTAAAGTTCGCCCAAGGGGTTCCAAAGGGAAAATTCATCGGGGGTATACTATCAATTTGTTTATTAATATATATAGGATTTCAAGATTTATACATGACAAGATGGAATAAACCTGAACCTCATTTTCCTATTTACTAGAAAATTAATAAAAGATATTTACACTATTTCCTCATATCAAGTGATCTATAGACTGCATATTTTAAACCTTTATACGGGTACGATCCAAAAAATATAGTGACAATTTACAGAAGTATGGGAGACCCGTGCATGAATGGAATGCGCATGAATGCAACGCACATGAATGGATCCTGACCATATTCAGACTCTGGAACTGAGAACATGGATTGAATGCACGCATGAATGGGTGAGACCGCTTATGAATGGATGATACGCACATGAATGGAACGTGCGCATGAATGTAACGCTACTCGTCAGAAAGTAGCCGAAGAGATTGTTTTGGCTTAAGAGGTGATTGTAAGCTGGATCTTACTAATCAAAATTCACCTTTTTAAGAAACAATTTTAACAATCATATTTTTGGGATTTTTTTTTTTTTATTTTGGCGATTTTTTTTTTTTCGTTTTCCCTTTCTATTTTGACCACTTCACTTTATTTGTTTCACTAGGAAAAATTAGTCGAGGGAGAAAACGAAAGCCTAATCTAATATTCCTTTAGTCTAACTTATGTCTGTTTTTTTACTGCATTTGTCTTGCAAATACCAGGATAATGCATATTGGAGTGGTTGAACTTTTGAGTGCCTATACATTTAAATCTTGAATTTCAATGCTTGAAAATTGAAAAATTGTTCACTTAAGTGCCTGCATTTTTTATTTTGAGCAATTTAATGCTCATCATGTGTATAACGTTTATTGAATATAGACACTCATGTTTTCAATTGTGAAGCATCGAAATTCATTGAATATTTGAGAAGTAAACTGCCCAAAATAAAAAGTTCAAACATGATCAGGTGCATTATCCCTGCAAATACTTATTCTGGTTAGAATCAAGCAATGGAATTGATTGGCTTTGGCTTATTAGTATGGTCCCAGGCACATACTATTTTTTCTTAAATGGCTTATTAGTATATGGTACCAGGTATATCTTATTCTTTCTTAAATGGCTTGATGAAAATATCTTTTTGGTTTTCTGTCTCACAGCATGTACTCATTTACTGACAAAGAGGGAAAAAAAAAAGCAAAGAAAGAAAAGTATAAGAAAGTTTTACAAAATTCAGGATTTAGGAAGAAATTATAGGACGACTCTCCCGTTCTCTCTTCTTTTCCTTTTAACCCCTTACTGATTAGTTTAGCGCACGGGCTGAGTTTATTTGTTACTAGAGTGATTTTATTTGGACGATTGCGGTAAAATTTATCCAAAATAAATTGTAAAAGTATAATAGAGTAAGAGATAGGATTATTATTAGATTATATTACATATGGAAATCATACATTAGTTTTTTGATCTCTCATTTTAATCAAAATTTTACATTATTAATGAACTCCGGTGCATTTTTTATTATTGCATTTGGAATTTGAAATTTGCGACAATGATATTCAAGCACTAAAAGCCATTTTTTATTTTTTATAATTTTTGTCTAATGAGTAAATATATGTTTTTTTTTTTTTTTGCCAACTATATTACAATATAAGGACGGAGATTTTGAACCTATTAATTCTGTTGAAAAACTAGTATTTATATCATTAAAATAATGATCTTAATGGGTAACTATATGATTATTTAGATCAGTTTGGAACCAACAATTCAACAGCATACATATAGAATTCTACACCTCGTTCACTTGGGAGGAATGGATCCATTCCCCCCTCATTCCTCATAGAGCAGTAATGACAGCGTTTATTTCACATTTTGCAAATAGAAATAAGATTCCATGTAAAATGTTTTACATTGAAACATTGAATACCCATTACCGATGAAAATCACTGAATCGTGATTTAGCAGCATTTCCTCCTTTTTCTTTCTAACATTGCTCTCTAAATCTTCTCAAAAAGACACGAAATACCTCTTGACAATAAAACACATTTGACCTTCCGATTGAAATCCGACCCCCATATCTCTATCTTCTATAGCATAGAAAACCTAGGGAGCACGATCGCCCTCTCACTCCATTGCTATGTCGATCTTTCTACAAGAGTCAGACCCTCCTTTTGCATCCCTATATCACAATCCCGCAAAGGAAAGGAAGGTTTTCAACAGATAGAGTGAAGGTATGATGATGTCTTTGATTATTTTGTTTCTATGGTTAACGAAATTCATTTGGTTGTGCAACTTGGTGTTTTCCGTTTGATCTTCATATGGAAGTAGGTTGATTACTTCCTTTGCTTCGATTATTACCGTTTTCTGTTTCGATATAACTGCAGTCATCTCTACTATTGTTGCATTTCGTCTTACATTCGTATGTTCAACGAGGCTTGTATGATGTTTTAAACTGTCCTTTTTTTTGCCTTAATGTTAGAGATTACGTTTGGTTCCGTAGCAACCTTTACCTCAAGTTCAATGTTCAACAATACTATCACAACGTTTCAAGCTAATTGTTCCATAACACTTGTAAATATGCCAATCTTGCTTATGCTTAGTGTAGATCAACTTATAGGCATGAATATGGTACGATT
Organism: Lumnitzera littorea; assembly: GCA_024138015.1. Taxonomy (NCBI): domain Eukaryota; kingdom Viridiplantae; phylum Streptophyta; class Magnoliopsida; order Myrtales; family Combretaceae; genus Lumnitzera; species Lumnitzera littorea. The sequence continues at coordinate 74,015,390 of JAMXBB010000001.1, read as the reverse complement.
TGATACAAAATTGTTGTTGTAAGATGCATGATTATGTGTTCTTAGTGAGGATTTTGAGACAATCGGAAATTTTAAGATATTTGTTGTTGTAATATAGTATGAATTTCTCGTAAGCTAAACTAGAAAATAAAAATTTTAGGAAAAATGGATGAAAAAAGGGGACAATGCATTGTAGACATAGGAATATGCACTTGTAAGAGAGTTTCTTACACCAAACATATGTAAACAAACAACTCCTCACATTCTATTATTTCTTATATGGAGAGATGAAGCATCCTTCCAATTGACTCCTGAAATTAGTGTGAAAAATAACAGTTGGGAATGGCCCATTTTATGATATTCAATCTCTTCCTTATGGTGAAAAGATTTATGTGATTAGTAATAAGATAACTAGACTATAATCTGAAAGAGGCATCCATTTTATATAAGTGAAAGGAGTTCCTTGTTTCACTTTAATAATCCCATAGGTACACTTGATTATTCAAAGGTAGACTTGAATTATAATAATCTATTTGAGAGTGATTCTCAATGGCTTTGAAGGAAGAAGGAACCAATATAGTCCTCTTGTTGAATCTTTGACTTGCTGTCCACTTTATCCTTATTAATGTTAAGACATTTGAGACTTAAGTAGAATAATGTGTGACCGAATAAAGTTCAATGATTCTATATTCGACTAATGGAACTTAACTAAGTTATAATAAATTGTTTCCCTAGATCATCTATATGTATTGGGGATTAAAAAATTATGCTATATTCAAAAAATCGTGCCTTTTATCATTGCAATTTACCTTTGCTTAATCTTTCCTATTTTTTTGTTGACCTTATATTCTCATTTTTAAGACCTCTTTCTATTTTTTGTTTTGGCTTAAAAGACTATTTTACACCAAAAGAGAGAAAAGAGGCAAAAATGATGTGTTTAGGCTTATAACACTCTAATGTAAAGAGTTTATTCTTGGAAATTTATTTAATTGTTAGGTCGAGTCCCCTTTTTAGTGGTGAAGAGTTCACTTTCAACCAAATACAGCTCCTTTGGACCCTTCAGCACCATTATAGATGCTCTCAACGTAAATGTGTTAAGAGTAAACATGACATAATGGTAGCTATCATTATCAACTATATGTTTTAATGAATACATGTAATCTGATTTTAATGGCGTTTGAAAACATTACAAACATATTGTATTTCATTTCATAGTTAATACCATCATTATGTGTTCCCATAGTATGTAGCAGTGAAATGAATGGTATAATTTGAACAACAGTGCTTTTTTCCTTTTTCAGTGATGGATTGTTTGAGGTTGTATGGTAATGAATAAGAGAAGAGAAAGAAATTTGCATGCCTGTTACTAGTATTATGGGTAGAATATTGCAGTCTTACATGTAGGTTAATGTTTATGTTGCATTCTCTGGTCCTACATGCTTATCATCCTTCAATTCGATCATATAAGTTAAATTTCTACCAACATAGGCAACACATTAGAAGGCTTATGGAGAGCGATGATGTCAATTGTATCAAATAATTGAGGGTGAGTAGGAATGCATTCTTTAAACTTTGTTAGATCTTAGAGGGCATAAGAGGGTTGAAGGCATCTAGAAACATGTTGGTTGATGAGCAGTTTGTAATGTTCTTACATATTCTAGCCCATTATGTAAAGAAATAGGGTAATTAAACATAATTTCAAGAGATCTAGAGCTACGATTAGTAAGTATTTCCACAATGTGTTAAATGCGACATTGCGTCTTAGCAATCATCTTTTGAAGAAGCCTGAACCCATTCCGAACCACTATACCGATGATCGGTGGAAATATTTCAAGGTATACAATCAACTAATTACATATTCATATTAATATCATAATTGAGAACCACTACGAAGATGATGTTCATATTCACTTTGCCCTTTTACATAAAATTGTTTGGGTGCTTTAGATGGAACTTACATCCCAACCAAAGTCCCATTGAAAGACAAACCAAGATATAGAACCCAGAAAAATGAGATCAGTTCTAATGTTCTTGGTGTTTGTATGTTAACCATGCGTTTTGTTTATATTCTGCTTAGATGGGAGGGTTCGGCTACAGATAGTAGAGTGCTACGTGATGCAATTACTAGGAGAAATAGCCTCAAAATTCCCCAAGGTATGATTCATTTGTACATATACTCTCTATTCTCTATTTGAGTAAAGACCATACGATTTGAAAGATAGCTGAAGTTATTACTTTTATGCAAGTTGCTACTACCTAGTTGATGGAGGTTACCCTAATTGTGAGGGATTCCTCGCACCCTTCAGAGGTCAAAGATACCATCTAAATGAATGGCGTCAAGGTCACCAACCAAAGACCCTAGAGGAATAGTATAACTTTAGGCATGCATTTTCTCGAAATGTCATTGAGCGATGTTTTGGATTGTTAAAGATGAGGTAGAGCATTCTTCGAATCCCCTCATTTTATCCAATTTGAATCCACAACCATGTGACACTCACATGTTGCTTGCTACATAATTTCATTAGGAATGAAATGTCTTCCAATCCATTGGAGGATCATGTGGAGGATGTGGAGGAACGTAATGTCCATGCAATTGAGGATGTCATAATGACTATTGGGAGTAGTGAACCATGGTCCACCTAGAGATAGGAACTAGCTAACCAAATGTTTGCTGATTGGAGTGCAAGTAGACTAGGGCATAGTTGACATTGCAAAATTGAAAATTAGTTGTAAAGCTTTGCCATGTAACTTGATCACAATGGAAAACATTCCATCTTGTATTGGATTAATCAAATATTTCATTCATGTTATTATTGTTTATTTGTGTAATTCAAACTATTCATACGAGTTTAATGTGTAGGCTTCATGTTGAAGTTAGGCTATGTTCTATGTATCTTGCTTATATTGTTATTGTTCATGGAAATTTGCTTTTTAACAACTCTTTATATATGCTTTTCTCATGATGTAAAGGAGTGAAGAGTATGAAAGAAGTTCAGTCTTCAGAACAAGATAGCAAGTTTGCCAAACAAGTGAAGAGGAAGTAGAAATATTTAAAGGATTATGCATTGGTATAATGTATGGTTGAACTACACGCTAAGGGAACCCACAATGCTAACATATGGTTTAAAAGTGGATACTTCATGAGCTGGAGAAGATGCTTGATGAAAAGATTCCAAAAATTGGCATGAAGGCAAAGCCAAACATAGAGTCATTCATCTGGACAGTAAAGAAGGATTGGAGTATAGTATATGACATAGTCTATGGTAAGCATACAAGTGGCTTAGGATGGGATTCTACAAGGAACATGGTTACAGTAGAGAAAAGTGTCTGGGAGGCTTATATATAGGTACGTGTAATGTATCACCTTATTTTCTGTATTATTTGCTTCGTATATGTTGGATACAATTTATTTGTGACCATTTTTAATCCACTCTTTGTAGACACATGAGGAGGATGCCCATTTCAGGAATAAAAGTTTCCCTTTTCTTCATGAACTATCTATGGTGTATGCAAAGGACCATGCTACCAAACAGGATGCATAAACAATTGACGATGTACTGGAGGAACTAGAACTAAAGCAAAAGCAAGAGCAAGAGCAAGATCAAGATCAAGACCCATTACAAGATATGGAAGAAGAACTACCACATGAGAAGGAGGTAAAGGAAATATTAGTTCGTCAAAGTGCAATACAATCTAAGGGAAAGAGGAAGAGAGGCTCATCAGTAATGAAACAATATTTGAATTGATGTCTACATATAGAGAAGTTCAAACAAATTTGCAAGAAATGAAGCGCACTATAGACAATGTAGTAGAGCAATTGACCTCAAACAAGGCAAGGACAGATTTGCATGAGCTAACAATATTCTTTTTGGGAATTGAAGGTTCATCACAAACGGAGGTGTATCAAGCATTGGCCAAGATATCTCGAGTCCTTGAAAATGTTGCAATGCTTCATGATCTTCCACTAGAGCATAGTCTTCCTTTTGTCAAGGTGCTCCTAAACGAGCAATGACTGGAGTCATGTAACATGTGAACCCTGTTTTGTATTATAATGCAACTGTTGTATCGCTGCCATTTGCTCATTTTTTGATGTTATGGCGCAACTTAACTATGTAGCATTTGTTCGTAGGCATTTCTTGCGTTTGGGCATAGCTACAACTCTCTTAAGCTTTTCTCCACTCTCTTTTGTTGCATAAATGTTTTGCATGAGTAGGAGTTTATTTAACCAATGGTCAACTTAAATAGGTTAATGTGTATGGATTATGTATTTATGTCATTTGTATGGATGGGATGATAATGGATGATTTGTAGGTATTTGGTAACTCTAGGCTTATGTGTTAATGCTTCTAAGATGGTATCCCTGCAAGTCTTAGTTCTTACCTTATTAACTTTCTATGCATTCCTTTAGGGCTTTGAGATTACCTAATCTTTCCTTAGTCTTGGTTACTTTTTTGTTTATGTACATCTATACCTTCTGTTATGAGTTTTCCATAAAAGGAGGCATATGCTTTGTAAGTGGCTTGTCACTTTTCATTTGTTTATAAGCTTTAAATGAACAATTTGCTCATCCTTTTCTTTGTTCGTCTTTTGAGTAGAGCATTAGGTATGGTGACTTGCATGTTTAGGAACAAGGTTTTTACTTTTGTTGCTAGCCTTGGTGGTGAGTGGTTAGGTTCCATTCTATTACAGCATGTTCAATGATCAAAGGCATTCTAGTTGTCATCATAATCCTTCTATTTTAGGTACTTCTCTTTTCATCTGTCTCTCTATCTCTCTATTTTGGGTAGCCCAAACTTATTATGAAATGAGAAATAGTATACTCCTTAGGCTTCACAACCTTATACTTGATCATGAGCATCTCAAATTCCTTCACATATCATTCTACACTAAGGCCTCCTTTAAGGTTTAAAGCTTTATATACATCTCCTGTGTTTGATGGTTGTTATTCTCAATTTAAAGGCATTGATCTCTTTAGATAAAATTGAAGGAGAAGTTATCCTGCAAGATGAACAAACATGAGCTATAGGGAATGCTAGAGGTGATTTCGGTATATGTACTTCAATGCTTTAGTCAGTGAGTGCGATCAAGAATAATCCATTAACACGAGAGAGAGAGAGAGAGAGAATTTAGCTCCAACCCCCTTATGAGCCCCTTCCCTTTTGATTTTAGGTGAGAAGGTTTTGTCCAAAACCCCCTTCTTGCTTTTTCTTCATTAAACTCCTTGCTTTGCCTTTTGGCTTAGGAGGCAGTAGGTCGATCCCACCTTAAGGAAGCCTAAGAGTCGAAATCTATACTAATACTTATGTTTGCCCTTACCCTATACACCCTAACTCTTGTTGTCACTAGGTCAGTAGGTAAAGTCAAGTTGTAGCCTAAGCATATGGTCTTTGCTTCTTCCATTACTTAATTCTTCTATACCAAAGGTATTGGGCAATCAGAGAGGGATTTGGTTAGTGGCCAAATGGAGCAAGCATTTAAGTGGGAGAGATGTTATTGTTAGGGCAAGTAAAGTCTACAAAGGCATCATCAAGAGTGTTAGGTAGTAGCCAAACAACATGACATTTGGGTACCATTTGATTAATGTGACTAAGTTGACTAAGTTATCATGCAGGGGACTTATCTTACTTTATGGTGTTAGGTAGAGAGTTAAGGCTCGCATTGACCATGCTTAGATCAATGGTTAGGTTTTGAATTACATTTAATCATCATTAAGATTCTAATTATTTGTGATTCAATTTAATGCTAATTTTTTATTTTGTTATATGCTCATTACTAGGTGCATCAACTATAGGGGAACGTATGTTGCCTTAGGATTGATTCACTCTATATGTCACCATAACAGTGTAGTTTTAGTATGGATGACTTTCATCTATTAATGTTTTGCCATTAAGGCACATGGACGGTTGGTGATCTTAAAGGGATGTCTTGGCTTTCTATCACTGCAACTCACATTTTTGGCTTTCAAGAGACCTTTCCTCCTCTATAAAAGGAGGGTTAATTGTCTTACTTATTTTATTTCACTTGTCTTTATTTCCTTCCAGGAGTATCTTCTTCTTAGTGAGAGAGAATCTTTAAGTTTATAAGCATTTTGTATCATCCTGTTGACTTTAATCAATCATAAGTGTAGAGCACTTGTTCTCTTCTTTTTCTATATGTTGGAGGTGCTTAAAATACTCCCCACCACACCCCCTCCCCTCCCTCTCCCCTACAAAAACACACACATACACATTGGCTAACAATGAAAGTAGTAATAGCTATGGTGGAGAGCACTCAAAATGATATTTGGATGGAGTCATGGTGTAGTGTTAAGGATAACCACAAGACTAATATTACTCATTAGGTAGGATTAAGTTAATAGAATGCCTAGTTGAGTGAGCTTAAGTTGATAATATGTGGAGACGTCCAGAGGTTAGTGGAAGAGGTAGAGAGTTGGGCCCATCAATGTCATTATTAGGAGATGTCATGGAAGAGTATTAGGCCGACACGAATGGTGAGAGTACCAGGCTAGGTTTACTAATTCCCATTTAGAAGATTTTCAAAGGCTTATTCTAGAGAAGTATTTTGGTCTTAACTTTAGTTGGCCCTTAAAAAGAGTAATGACGGATAGCTTAGTTTAGATTCCTTCACCTTTTATCCCATTACCTTGATCTGGGAGGGCAACTCTTGGAAATGTAGAAAAATTAAGGCCTCATTGATGGATTGCCGACCTTTAGATGTATTACTCGCGACTAACTCTAAGGCCTCTAATCTCTAACCAAGAGGATTCTCTCTTGCCAGCTTATTGAGGATAAGCTCCCGTACAAGGAAGAGCTGTTGAAGAACTCCCTCAATTCCTAACTTAAACACACTTTGCTCTGCTTAAACTCTTGTTCGGTCATCGTCCTGCCGAGTATCGAGGCTAACTTATCAAGTGTCAAGGCCGACCTACTAAGTCTCGTATCTAAGGTCCCTATACGCAGAGCTATACTATTTTAGCCTACCAAACTGCAGCCTCATTCAATCGCCTCGGCAACCCCAAGCCTAACTCACCAATAGCAACCCCAACACCAGCTTAACTTAGCCGTAGTGCCCTAAGATCCCAGAACATGAACCCATTGATAGGCCGCCACTTATCTCCTACTTTTCTGATACTTGTATTGTATTCTTTTTTGTCCTTTGTCACATTACCCTTTTTTGAACATACTAAGATCCTCTTTCTTACATTGACTTTCATGTAATTTTCCTTTATTGTATTGTTGCTCTAAAGGACTTACTATAAATAGTCCTTTCCACTATAGCCACAATCTCTTCATATATTACAAGTTAATGAATATTCTTGTTTTTGCAAGATATCCTTCTTTAAGTACATCCCTTCCTCACACTCTCATCTAATCTTATCAAGTAGCTTGAGATTAGTGGCGAGTGAACCTTAGTATTATCTTATGTATCATATCAAGCAAAATAATAAGTTATGTTGTATTCATTGGTATGTCTTATCCTCTAAGCAACTTCACAAAAACTATTGTGTTTGTCGAAACTTTTGCAAGCATCATTGGCTATATTGCAATGAAAATTTCAATTTTTTTTTTTTTGTAAAGTATGTTATGCTTTGATAGCTTGGTATGAATACTTATTGAAAGAGTCTTTCGTAATGTGTTTGCTTGTTGGGGATTATCTTAGAAAGAAAAATCATTATGTCCTATATAGGCATTATAGTATTCCTCAGTGTTTTAGTAGCTCAGCTAGAATACTAATTGGCAAAGCTTTATATTATGCTATCTACTTGTTAAAGGTAGGCTTATCAAGCAAAACACTAATGTTGTTAAGTAGGAGTAGGGTTAATGGAATATGAGCCCATTTGATGAGTTCCCTATCAAATGCATAATTAAGTTAAAGGACTCTTTCCTTAAGCTTATAGAAAGGTGGTCTATCTTATGGGTCCTTCAATTATCATTTGTTACATGGGTCATATAGCCTATAGGATGTCTTGATATGCCTTAAGAAAGGTGAGAGGGTTTACTAATGTAACCTTTGTAGAAAGGCAAGATGATAGAGTCACGACCTTTTATAAGGGTTAGTTATGCCTATAGGCTACTTTGTATGCCTACAAAAAGGTAAGAAGTTTGAAGATACGACCTTTGTAGGGGTTGACTCTGCTTGAAGGCTTTTTGAATGTGCCTCTAAAAAGGTAGGAAGTTAGGTATGCGATCTTTATAAGGGCCAGCTATGTTTGTAGGTTGCCTCCATACTCCTATAGAAAGGCGAGAGTTTTGAAGTGGTGACTTTCAATAAGGGTCAACTCTACTTAGAGGCTTCCTAATTAGGATCAAGTCCTTGGTCTTGTTATACATAAATAAGCTTGAGGCCACCAAAGCCTTACACATTGAATTCTAGTTAAGTAACTAGCTTAGGACAAGATTCCCTTCTTTGTCTAAGACCTTTGTTACCTTCTTGAGCAAAAGTACTTCTCATTTAAGTAGGGACAAATCCTAACTTAATTGAGCTATTGCCCAACCTAGCTGTAGTCTCTCTTATCTAGCTCTAGTAAAGTCCAAATTATATTCAATATCCTAGTCGTTGGATTCAACTTGGCCAACTTAACTACCTCATTATTTTCCTTCATTCCAACCTATTCCTACTATCAGTTGAGCTATTTGAAGCATTTCTAAACTTCTCTTAGGAAACAATGCGAATATCCTTCTTTGCCTTTTGTTAAGTGAAGCCAGTTTAGAGTTGATACATAAATGCTGATCCTAATGATGGTTCTTTTCTAACAATTTTTTCTTTTGTCTTTTATTAATTTTATCCCTTTGTGGTGTATTTTAACTTTTTTAGATTACTTACTATTTTGGTAATTTCATCACATGTAAACTTTAGGAATCTTCATATAAAAGGCCCTAATTTTGTAATCAACTGAGGATCATCTTCCTTATATTGGATATACTTTATTTCCTCTAGAGAATTTCTATTAAGTCTTAACTCTTATTTACTCCTTTAGCAAGGGTAGTAGCCAATATCCTTAATGACTGTTTATCCATCTTATCAAATGCTTGTTAGGTAGTACGAGGCTTAATGGTGCGTCATATCCTTTAGGTAGCTTATAGGTTTTGCTAATTGCCCCTTTGTTTCACCATATTTTCCATCCGAATCACCTTCATTTAGTGTGAGTTGTTTGATACCTTTGTTTGTATTACCCTAAAGTAGATTAGCTTTATTTGTATCAAAGCCTACTTTTGAGAAGGTAAGCTACTAAGCTTGTATTACTATATTGTATTCTTAGTCCAACTATATGTTTCTATGTATTTTCCTTTGTTTTGACGTTGTTTTGTTTGTTGGAGTTGGATAGTCAATTGATGTAGCTACCATGAAGTTATGCTGTGTTTGAAAGATTGTTATGTAGTTTTGTATTTTGTGTGGTTGAGTTCTTGGTAATTTAAGTCATGGTAGTGTAAGAGCTACTATTGTAGTCATGTCTAAGTCATTGAAGAGTCTATTAGTTGTGCTATTGTAAGCATTTTATTTAGTGAATGGTGTTCAATGTTGGCATTAAAAAATGTCAAACCTAAGCATTCAAGTTATATTGAAGATAATGAGAGTGATATGCCTTATTGAAGAAGGTGTAGCATCTAGATCCACAAATTGATTAAAGAACAGTTATAAGAAATACAAGCCATAATGGCTAACCTAATGGTAGCTATGCAATGTCCTTGATGAAGAACGAGCCTTGTTTTGCCTAGAATGTTCAGTTGGAAGAGCTAGATTAGATAGACTAGCTCCCATATGTCTTAAGTTAGATGATGTTGAAGAAGAGGATATAGATGTCTTGAGTTGGTTAATGATGAAGATGAAGCTGAAGACTTCTTGAGTTGGATAAGTACTATGAAGTTGAAGAGAGGGAAGTTTGAACTCCAAACGGTTTAGAAAAACATCAAAATATAGATTCCAACCCTCTTAGGTAGTGGTGATGCTAACGAATACCTTTAGTGGGAAGGAAAGATGAGAAGGTGTTTTATTGCTGTCAATACGAAGACTTTGTGAAAGTACGATTAGTTGTCCTAGAATTCTCAAGATACACAACCTTGTAGTGGAAAATTGTATAGGCTAGTAAGAGGAAAGATGGCCATTGAGAAGTCCAAACATGGGTTAAGATGATGAGAGTAATGCGAGGTAGATTCGTAATAGACTATTATTTCTAAGACAAATTTAAGAAGCTTCAAGAACTGAAATAATGAGGTAAGAGTGTAGATAAATACGTTAATGAATTCAAATGCTAATGAAGAGTTGTTAAGTTAAGGAGCTTAAGGCTAGAACTATCTCTTGGTTCATTACCGGGCTAAAGTATGAGATCAGATGTGTGGTGGAGGTTTAATAAGCTGAAAAATTTGAGAATGTCATTTGAATAGCCCAAAAAGTAGAGAAACAAATGCAGAAGAACTTCTACTAAGCTTAGAAGAACCAACTTATGTTAACTAACTCACTTGTGTAGGTTGACTTTCAATGGCCAACCAAGTCAGAGTTGAGTAGGTGGGATGACTGAGCTAGAGAGAAGGAATGAGGTGGTTTGAGAAAGGGCAAAGTTTTAGGAGAAAGATAGGTAAGATTATGTGCTTCAAATGCTTAGGTTACAGATATATGGTCACTTGATACTCTAATAGATGAGCTATGGTTACAAGAGAGGAGGAGGTGGATAGTGTAGATAAGGATAAGTTTTGTCAGAAGACTAAGAAAGAAAACTCTGAAGAAGTAGCAGAGGAGAAGGAAGATGTTGTGAATGCAAATTTAGTACTAAGGAAAGCACTAAGTTCTACGTTGAGCTCCAATGATGAGCTGCATAAAACATTTTTCATATTACCTACAATGTGATGGGGAACCTGGTTACACTAATTATTGATAGAGAAAGTTGTACAAAGGTGGTTATCGCTTCATAGGTCTAACAATTAGACTTGTTGACTTATAAACATCTAAGACCTTATCAATTACAATTGTTAAAAGAGAAGGGTATCCTATAGGTAACAAAATAAGTGAAGATCTCCCTATTAATCAATGGTAATTACCAAGGCAAGGTCCTCGATGATGTCATCCTAATGTGTGCATCACACCTCCTTCATAGACATCCATGGTTATTTGACCAATGTGTTATACATAATGAGTATAAGAATAGTTATATCCAAGGTCATACTCTAACCTATGATACTTCGACAAGTCAGTAAGAGTCAAATGTAGCTCACCTAAGCTAAGAAAAAGAAGACATTGATTCTATCCTAAGGTGAACCAATAGAGACATTAAAGTTAGATGAACCACTATTTCTATTAATTCGATGCCTTTTGGAAGTTTAGAAGTTAGAGTTTAAAGTATGTGCTAAAGGAAATTTGAAGATTGATTGAGTAATTTAAAAATCTGTTTCTAGAGGGATTACACCTAATTTAAGGGGTTAAACACTACATTAACTTATAGATTGACGTTGCCTTGTCAAACCAACCTACTTATAAGATGAACCTTGAGTAGGCAACCGAGTTAAAGAAATGAATAGATGAGCCGATAAAGTGTGGGTTTGTTAGATAGAGTATGAACTCTTGTGTTGTACCAACTTTACTTATCCCTAAGAAAGATGGTTTATGGCCATGCGCATCAATAGTTAAGCAACCAATAGAATCACCATTAAGTATCGATACTTGATACCGCGGTTGATGACATATTAGATGAACTCAATGGTGTGAAGATCTTCATGAAAATTGACATGAGAAGTGGCTATCATATCACCAAATTCATATGAGGCCTACAAACAAGTAGAAGACTACCTTTAAGATCAGGGTTAACTTCTATGACTAGTTGGTCATGCCTCTTGGCTTGCCAACACATCAAGTACACTCATGAGGTTAATGAATCATGTGATCAAACCTTTGATTGGTAAATGTATTATAGGATACTTTGATGTTATTCTAGTATATAGTGCTAGCCTATTTAATCATGTTAAACACTTATGATTTATAATCAATATGCTCTAACCTAAACAACTTCTCAATGATCTTAAGAGATGTACATTCTATCAATGAGAGGTTATATTCTTGAGGTATATGGTATTTAAAAGAAGGGTTTAAGTAGATGAGGAAAAGGTTTAAGCTATGTTAGAGTGGTCAATGCCAAAAACTACATCAAATATGAGGAGTCTCATGGATTGGCCTCATTCTATAGGAGGTTCATCTACAAGTTTAGCACTATTGCAGCCCCCTTAACTGAGTTGATTAAGAGGAATGTTGGATTCCAGTTTATTGAGCAAGCTAAAAAGAGCTTTTGAGATATCAAAGAGAAGTTGACTTTAACCTTTGTATTAGTCTTGCCTATTTTTTATTAACTATTTAAGCTTAAATATGATGCTTCATGCATTAGGATTGGAGTTATTTTGATGCAAGGAAGAAAGCCCATATCATATCATAGTTAGAAGTTGAGTGGTGTTACATTGAACCACTCTATGTACAAGAAAGAGCTCGACCCTAAAGTCCATCATCTATATTGACCATAAGTCCTTAAAGCACTTTAGTAGCCAGTAGAAGCACTTGAGGGGGTGGGCCAACTAGCTTGAGTTCATGGAAAGAATCTCCTATATCATTCAACAAAAGAAAGGAAGAGCTAATGTTGTTGCTAATGCCTTATCTCGTCAAGCATGTTCTACTTAGTACCTTTAAAAAAAATTGCTAGGATTCTTAACCATTACCGAGCAACATGCCTAGGAGCCCCAACTCAGTCCTATTGTGAATCAATGTGAAGAAGGAATTGCTAAGAATTGTAACTTTCTAGTTTATGGATATCTATTCTATAGGTAACAACTGTGCATCTTAAGCTCCTCTATAAGAGAACTACTCGTTAGGAAGCCTATAGTAGAGCCTTGTTAGGTTGAATCTATGAAACTAAGACAGTTAAGCTGTTAAAGGAGAGAATCTATTAGTTGTAGATGGCTAAAAATGCTGATATGGTGGTCGAATGGTATGAAATATGTAAGAGGGCAAACGGAACGAAGAGCCCCATTGATGCGTCTCCGGGCTTGTATACACAAAGGCCTACCACAATGAATAATAACAAGAAAATAAAAAAGGAGTTTAGCAAATCTAAGTAGCTACTTAACTAGATATGATATACCAACTAAATCCTACACAACCTACAATTCGTTGGATATGACTCACCAGTCCAAACTATAGGGTCGCTCACCAATACTTCTTGCTAAAGAGAATAGATAAGAGTTAAGAATAAGAGAGAACATTAGGTTACTAAAAAAAAAAAAAGGAAACTTGTAATAATCAATGATAATGAAGATTTTGTCTGCGTATAAGGAAGTAAGGTATTTATATGGCCTCAACTAGGGTTACACTAAATAAGGAAAAGACAAGAATGAATAATGTACAAAAGATTCCTAAAACATTCTCAAAGGGTAAAAATGGAAAATAATATACTATACGAAAAAATAAGAATCATTTTGGAACATTGTACTCGAAGACACGTATCATTAGGTGATAGGTGATTCATATGGAGTAAGGTCTTGTTGGTGCAAAATCTAGGGCAATTCTACGAGTGTAGGAATAAGCTTAAGGGGCATCAGGAGAGGGCTTGAGAATTAGGTAGATTTGGTTTGGTTCAAGTCAAAGCTTAGATACTAAAGGATATCCATATTCTCCCTAAGTCAAGTACCTCAGTAGCTCGGCTTGGATAGTCACCTAAAGTTGGTCAGCTTAGATGCTACCTAGATCATGGTAATTGCTTAGTAATAGGTATGGTTAATCAACGAGTCGGCACATCTACTTGGTAGTTCAATTGGCTTGACATGCTTATCCTTCATCCCTATTTGGATGGGGTAATGTGGTTCTAGGTTGGCAATGGAATCTTCTCCTTTAAGTAATTATGGAGTTAAGACACAATGAGTAAGTCCTAACAGTCCCTTTACTCAACTTTTGGTGATTGGTTTAGGGAATTGATTCCTATCATCTGCCTGAAGGTTAGAAAGATTTGTCATCAAATCAAAATAGGCTTCTAATTGTTGCTCTCCTCTAGGTTCTTTTGTAATTTCTTCAAGCTATTGAGGGATCAAATTTATCACATTAAAGGTAGGGGAGATACCATAGTTCTCTCGTAGTTTGATCTAGTAAGCATTACGGTTGACCTTCTTCAAGACTTTGAATAGGCCATCAACTCATGAAGATAGTTTGCTCAATCTCAGGTACGAAAACCTCTCTCAGCTAAGGTGAATCCATACCAAGTTGTCTAGCTTGAAAGAAATAGTTTGGTGGCCACAACTACTGATCTCTTACTGTCTCTAATTGAACTTGGCAATCTTCCTTGCCATGGACTAGTGTAGCTCTTGTAATTTTTGGGCTTAGGCGACTCCAGATTGACTCTCTTCAGTAGCTATGGGGGTAATGATCAGGTCTAGGGGAATAGTGAGGTTGCGGCTATAGACGACTTCTAAAGGGGCCTTCCTAATGGTACTATAGATAGTTTGGTTATATGTAAACTCTATAAAGCATAGATACAAGTCTCGATCTTTCAAATTCTTTCCCACAATAGCTTGAGTAGAATGCGTAACGTCCTGTTCAACACTTTAATCTAGCCATTAATCTGAGGGTGGCTACTAAGTTGAACGTAAATTTAGTGCCAAGCCTTCTCCAAAGGGTCTTCTAAAAATAGCTCATGAATTTTGTATCCCAATTTGAGACAATGATCTTTAGTACTCTATGTAATTAGATAACTTCCGGCAAAAACAAATCACTGCTATAAAAAGCATCGTTAGTTCGATGGTATGGGATGAACCTTGCCATTTTACTAAAGCAGTCCACTATAACAAAGATTGACACTTTTCTTCTAAGTGATTGGGGCAACCTTAAGACAAAGTCCACGCTGAGGTCAGCCTAAGGGGTAATCAATGTTGGCAAAGGCATATACTCTCCATACGATTCTCGTTTCCCCTTCATTTGCTTGTATACTTTGCAACTTCCTACTTCCTTATGGACATTCTTGGCTAGACTAGACTAATAAAAGTTCTCTTTTAACAAGTCAGATATTTTGGTTTCCCCAAAAAGGCCAAATAATTCACTACTGTGAACTTATCTAAGCAATAACTCGCGTACAAAACAATTTATTATGCATTGCCTTTTTTCTTTGAATAGGTAACCATCCTTTAAGTAATATCCTCCATCAGCAACTCCTTCTCGACACTTTTTAAGAATAGGACCAAAATGTGGGTCGTGAGCATACTGCTTGGGGATAAAAGAAAATCTTAACAATTTTATTTGCACGGGAGAGAACAAAGTTTGCCATCGTGATAGGGTGTCAGCAACCATATTAGTGCTACCCTTCTTATGCTTAATCATGTAGGAGGATCCTTCCATGAATTCTAACCACTTTACTTGTCTTTTTAAATGTTTGTTCTAACTACCGAGATGCTTTAAGGACCCATGGTCCATATAAATAAAAAAACTCTTAAGGTGATAAATCATGTTGCCAAAGAGTAAGAGCTTGAAAAAGAGAATACAACACTTTCTCTTACATAGAGTAGTTTAGCTCGGCTCCATTGAGTTTATCACTATGATAAGCAACAGGTTGGTACTCTTACATTAGTATAGCACCAATATCAATGCCTAATGCATCACATTCCAACTCAAATGGCTTGTCAAAGTCAAGTGGAGCTAAGATAGGGTCATGGTAAGTTTCTCCTTAATCTCCTTTAAACTCTTCTTAGTTCAATCAGTCTATGGGAATCCATCATTCTTCTTTGTCAGCTCAATTAAGGGGGCTATAATTGTACTGAAATTTTTAATGAATCTTCTATAGAAGGAGGCAAGTTCATGGAAACTCTTAACTTCAGTAACAATTTTAGGCGTAAACTACTTTAGGAGAGCTTAGACTTTCTCGACATCTGCTTAGATTCCTTCTCCAGTCACAACATAGCCAAGGAAAACAACTTCAACTTAGCAAAATGTACACTTCTTTAAATCCCTTTATAGTTTCTCAACATGTAGGATGTCAAAATTTTCTCGGAGGTGTTCTTAATGGTCATCTAAGTTGTCACTATACACTAATATCTCGTCAAAGTACATGACTACACATTTTCCGATCAAGGGGCGCATCACATGGTTCATGATTCTAAATGTGCTTGGCACATTTATGAGTTCAGATAGCATGACCAACCACTCGTAGAGACCGTGTCTAGTCTTGAAGTTAGTCTTCTATTCATCACTAAGTCTCATGCATATTTGATGGTATCCACTTCGCATATCAATCTTCAAAAATATCTTAGCACCATCAAGCTCATCTAACATGTCATCGAGCCTTGGTATTGGATATCTGTACTTGATAATAGTATGGTTGATAGCTTGACTACCAATGTACATGTGCCACGAACCATCCTTCTTTAGAAAAGTAGAGCTGGCACAACACAAGAACTCATACTCTCTTTTACATAACCTTACTCTATCAACTTGTCCACTTGTCTCTTTAGCTTGGTAGCCTACTCAGGATTCATTCTATAAGCAGGTTGGTTAGCTAGGTTTGCTCTTGGCTGTAGATTAATATAGTTCTCTATGCCTTAGGTTAGGGGGGGGTGGTTTAATCCCTTAGGCAACTCTTTTAGGAATAGATCAGAAAATTCATCAATTAACCTTCAATCTCATTAGGTGCATCTTCTAAATCTCTTAGCTCTAACAATTGCCTAATCAATAAAAACATAGGCTCATTAGCCTACTCAATAGCCTAGAATTCTCAACTATTCATTATCAAGGCCTTTTTCTTGCTAACTTAGGTGAGCTAATTATAGGCCTCATTCACTTGGCTTAGTATCATAGGTTATAGCATAATCTTCTTTCCTTCCTTAACGAAGGCATAGGTATTTTTATATTCATCGTAAGTAAAATGTCGATCAAACAACCAAGGTCTTTCAAGTAACAAATGTGATGCTCTCATAGGGATGACATCACATACCGCTTCATCTCTGTATATGTTCCCAATACAAAATCGAACAACTACTTACTCTGTAACATTCAGAGCACCCTTGCCATGTAGCCAATGTAATTTATAAGGTCGGAGGTACTTAGAAGATGGTAGTCCTAACCTCTACACAAGGGATTGAGCAATAATATTAATATAGCTCCTTCTATCCACAATTATAGTGCACAGTTGTCCCTTGATAGCCTCTATGTTCTTCCTCAGGAGTTTGGTGATATGCTCAATACTCACCTTAGCATTAAGGTCATTACTTCACCCTGGTCAACATAGACACAAGTCTCCTCTTCTTCCTCAGCTTCATCTCCTCCATTATTCTTTCCATCCTCAAGCTCACTCTCATTAATGTTATCCACCTTATGTCCTTGAAGCACTATAGTATGTCAATTAGAATACTCAGTAGCCATGTGTCCATAACCCAAACATTTGAAGCACTTCACCTCACTCATCTTTCGTTCAGAGATCTGTCCTTTCTTATACATCCTTAGGGTTGACCTATCTTCAAGTCAAATCTTCTGGCCTGCTTAGCTATCATCAAGTTGATCACGTTTTCCCTTGGCTTTGGAGGGTCTCCTTAGCTTGGCATGAGTACGTTAGCACGGAGTAGGAGATTGAGAAAAACGTAGCTCGAGTCTACTCGGGGTGTTTCTCCTTTTCTTTTGAACCCTATACGCTACCTTAATGGCTTCTCCTAATGTACAAAACCTTGGTATTTCTACAATGTGATAGATATCATATTTGAGTTTAGAAAATGAATCTCGACAATGTACAAAATCTTAGCAAATGTGTTTTACAAGTACGTCTCAAGTACGAATCTTCCCCTTTTAACCTCTTCATCTTTTCCTAAGTCCTTACACGTCACTTTCAATCTCTTACTCTAGCCGCATTCAAATTCTCCCACCACATAGAGGCGTATCTAAAGAACTCAAGAGCAGAAATTCAAACCTTTACTGCTTCAATATATCCATAGCAATCAAAAACTTTTTTAACCTTCTCTTCCTACTCCAAATATTCATCTATGTCTCTATTGCCAGTAAAGGTGGAATCTGGACTTTGACATTATCAAGTCCTCGGGGAGCTTAGCGTCCTCATTCTTGCACTTCATAATATTCCACTTCAGCTCCTTCCTCTCCATTGTCCTCTACTTTTCTCTCCTCAACATCCTCCTCAATTTCTTCCAACTCTAACCTTTGTCTGTCATCTTAGTCAAACATTTCTCCAACTTGATGGGGTTAAACTAGGTAATTAGCTTGGCTAACTTAACCATATTGTCTCTTAAGAACATTCTCAACTTGGCCATAGTAAGGTACACCCTGTGGTTGTTGCTTGTTTGCTTGCAATGTAATAACTAGACTCTCAACAAGATTGGTGAGTTTGTTAAGCTTATCATCAACTAAACTTGGGGTATTACTATCATTTAGTCCATGGCTAGCATGAGCACTACTATTTTGGTCACCAATAACTCCTTAAATGCTCAAATCCAATATGGTATAATACCTTAACAAGTTAAACAACATGATACCCAACAAAGACACTTCCACTTACTACACAGAATCTTACTAACATGTTCTAACCACTCTAATACCCAACACAGCTCAATGCAATACCAAAAATGAAACTTGCTCTATTTTAGAAGAAGGAAATAGAGGATAATAAAGCAACAATAAGAACTACACTTATTGCTCTATAAACCTCCACTACATATCCAACAACTTCAAAACTCATATTGCAGCAGCTATGGAAGAAATACAATAACCATTAGTAGCAAACATGAACAAAACTCCACTACACTTCATACACTCCCTCTTAGAATCGTATTCTAATACCAACAAAGCTAATGTATCTCTAGGGTCTTACACGCGGAGGCTGTACCACAATGAACAATAAAAAGAAAATAAAAATGGGGTTTAGCAAATTCAAACAGCTACCTAACTAGATATGATACACTAACTACATCCTATACAGCTTACAATTCGCCAAAAATGACTCACCTATCCAAATTATAGGGTCATTCGCCACTACTCCTTATCAAAGTGGATAGATAAGAGTTAAGATAAGTGAGAACACTAGGGTTGCTCAAAAAAGGAAACTTGTAATAATCAATAATGATGAAGATGTTGTTTGCATACAAAGAAGTAAGGTATTTATATGACCTCAACTAAGGTTACACAAAATAAGGAAAAGACAACAATGAATAATGTACAAAAGATTCCTAAAACATTCTCAAAAGGGTAAAAATGACAAATAATACACTTCATGAAAAAGTAGAGAATCATTCTACAACATTATACTAGAAGACACTTGTCATCTAGTGATGGGTGATTCGTATGGAAGTAAGTCTTCTTGGTATGAAGTTTGGGGTAGTTCTATAGCTATAGGAATAAACTTAAGGGATGTCAAGAGAAGGCTTGAGAATTAGGTATGTTTGGTCTAATTTAAGCCAGAGCTCAGATACTAAAGGATTTAGATTCTCTTTAGGTTAGGTAGCTCGACAGCTCGGCTCAAATAGATGCTTAAAGTTGGTCAGCTCGAATGTTACCTGGATTATGGCAAGAGCTTAGTAATAAGTATGGTTGATTAGTAGGTTGGCACATCTGCTAAGTAGCTTGGCTAGGGAGGAATGCTTATCCTTCAAGCTTATTCAGATGGGGTAATATGGTTTTAAGTTGGCAATGGAATCTTCTCCTCTAAATAATTCTAGAGCTTAGACACAATGAATAAGTCCTAACAATCCCCTAGCTCGACTTTTTGTGATTGGTCTAAGGAGTTGATTCATGTCACCCATGGGGAGTATATACCACTACCTATGCTAAGCTAACCTCAGGAAAACCTTTACATGGATTTTGTTTTGGTTTTGCCCGAAGGCTTCGAGAGAAAGACTCCATTTGATCATTGTGGACTGTTTTAGCAAGATAGTGCACCTTCTACTATACCATAAGACTAATAATGCCCATTACATTACTAAATACTCTTATAAGAGGTTGTTCGACTACATGGAGCCCCATAGAGTATAGTTTCAAACTAGGACACCAAATTCTTAAGCTTCTTTAGGAGAACATTACCGAAAAGGCTTAGCACCAAACTAATGTTCAATTTTAGTAGCCATAGTTAAATAGACGGATAGACCATGATGGTTAGTAGGACCCTAGGACCATTACTCTAAGCTACTATTAGAAAGAATCTCAACAATTAGGATCTATGCATACCTATCGTAGAGTTTGCTTGTAACTAAATCTTCTTGGAAAGACCCCATTCAAAGTAATATACAACTTTAACATAACAATTCCCCTTGATCTTGTAGGAGATGCAACCATTGCCTAGGAAAGTTTAAGTGGTGTTGACTAAGCCTAAGAATTATAGAAGCTACATCAAGGAGGTACAACAGATCATAAGGTTTAATGATTAGCAGCAACAATAAGGTAGCCAAGGAAGAAGGGTGATACCCTTCAAGCCAAGCGATTTAGTATGAATCCACCTTAGCAAAGACAAATTTCTATACTTGAGAGCAAATAAGATATTTAGTTAAACTGATGGCCCATTCCAAGTCCTAAAGAAAATCATTAAAAATGCCTACCAAGTCGATCCACCTGAAGGTTATGGTGTCTCCTCCATATTCAACGTTATCGATCAAATTCCACAATAAGTAAAGGAAGATTGGGTTGATGAAGTAATTGGAGGTAAGTATATCTATCAAATTATAATATAGTAAATGACTTGAGTTCGAGTTGTCAATCTCTTAAGAATTGCACATGCTAATAATCACTTTGACTCTATCATCTAATCGACATAATTGCTTAATTTGAAAGTGTTAAGGCAACTTATTTAAACCTTGACAATTAAAATGAAACAAAGTTAAATTCAACTCAAATTAAAGGAATAAATGATAAAATAAAGAAACCCTAGAATGGCAATATAGGTATCTAGAGATTGTTTCACCTAGAAATTACAATGTAATAATCAAAAGTATCCAATTCCTTCATTAATTTTATTAACTAGGAGAATTCCTTTTAATAAGTTAATAGGAATCACTTTACTTATGAATTCTTAATCCTAATAATACTCTAAGTGAATCGCTTTTGCAATAAGACATGTTAAGACAACATTAAAAACATGAATTCTCTTCACAGTTTCTATAAAAACATCGGAAACAATTTCATAACTTATCACCAAGACTACAAAGATTCTCTTTAATCATGCCACATCTAATTACACATCCACTCTAGCAACCATCATGCATACTATCGAATAGTTAAGATTAAAACTCTAGAAATAACAACCTAATCAATTAAGTACACACAATTGAATTAATAAAAATTATGGAACTTATTGGAATTGACAAAATAAACACTTTACATGTTAACTCTAGGATCAATAAATTTGGATATCAAAGATTCATGCTACAATCATGATAAAAGAGAAAACTTTCATAAAAACTATAGAAGATATCAAAGCTAAATGCAATAAAAGTGCTACAAAAGAAAACCTTAATGAATACCTAAGAATGGCTACCTTCCTCTCTCTTGTTTTGAAAATTTTAGTTTCCTATTTATAGAGACTACACAAAAGAACTCAAATATGGAAACTTCTCCATGGAATGGCATGATCACACCCCAAAGGCACCGACGTAAACCTTAAGCACAATTCTCCTTGCAAGTAAAACTCTTGAAATTCCTTGCAATTGTTAGATGAATGGATCATGGCTAGAAGTACGGTAATGACCTTCAACCGTGATCTTCTTTGATCATTTATCTTCAATATAATTCTCCTTTATGAGTTGCTATCTCTATTTGCCTTCAAATAAGTCAAAATGATCTTTAATTTTGAGTGATTCTTAAGCAAATTTTTCTTTTTTCACTTCAACTGCTCCTTAAAATCCTAAAATCAATAATTTACTTAATTAAGCACCAAAATCCATTAAAAATTGCAACAAAATAATAGAGAATCACTATGAAAACTCGACAATAAATATGTGCAATTTCTCATTCATCATGAGGACTCTTTAGATTTGAGATCAAATCATTAGTACCCTTAAAGAGATAGTAGGGATCAACTCTTTGGTCTTATTACACATAGTCGAGTTTAAGTCCTTTAATGACTTATACGTTGAATTTTGGCTAAGTAGCCAATTGAGGACAAGATTCCCTTTGTTATGTAAGACCTTTGTCACTTGCTCGATCAAAAGCACTTAATGATCATTAAGGCAAGGACAACTCTTAATGTAACCGAGCCATTGCCCGACCTGATTGTAACCTCTCTGATTTAGATGTAGTAAAGTTCAAACTATATTTAATATCCCAAGTGATTTAATTTAGCTTAGCCAACCTAACGACCTTACTGTTTTCCTTTATAATAACTTGTTCCCACTATCTACCAAGCTGTTTAAAATATTGCCAACCTTCTTTGCTTGGGAATAGTATGAATATCTTTCTTTGCCATTTGTTAGACAAAGCTAGTTTGAAGTTGACATGTACCTAGATGCCGATCCCAAGAGCAATTATTTCTTTTTTCTTGTCTTTTATCATTTTCACCCATTTTAAGTGTATTATGTGATGTGTATTTTACCTCTTTTAGATTTCTTATTCTTTTACTAATTTCATCATATGTGCAAGCCTTAGGGGAGCCACATATAAAAAGGCCTAACATGTAATCAACTAAAGATCATCTTCCTCATATTGAATATACTTTTTTCCTCTTAAGAAGTCTCTTAAGTCTAAACTCTTATCTACTCTTTCATCAATGGTAGTAGTGAATGGCCCTAATGAATATTTGTGTGACATATCCAACATTTGCTATGTTGTGTAGGGCTTAGTGGTGCATCATATTCTTTAAGCAACTCATGGGTTTTGCTAATTTCCCTTTTCCTTTGTTTTACCATATTTGTCATTTGACCCACTGTTGCTTAGTGTGATTTGTTTGATACCCTCATGCATATTACCTTAAGGTACATAACTTCCTTTGTACATTAGTTGAAAGGTGAGATCCTTGATGTAGAAGGCCTTGATGTCTTTAGTGGAAATTGTAAGGATTGTAAGGAGTATTTTATAGAGAATCTAGTTAGGGTTGTTCGTCAAAAGAATTGTTTGGTTGAAAGTACATGTTTTGTTACTGGATTTGTGTTTTTAAGTTATAAATGGTGTGTGCCAAAATGTTGATGGTTATGATTCTCGATGTGGAGGCCTTAGTTTCTTTAGAAGAAGTCAAAGGAGAAGGTGTCGTGTAAGATAAACAAATGTGAGCTATCGGGGATGTTGAAGGTGACTCTGACGTAGTACTCTAATGCTTATGAGGTTGATCAAGAATAACCCACCAACGAAGGGGGAGAATGGGTAGAGGGAGGGGATGGGAGAGAATATGTAGCTTAGGTCCCCTTATATGGATTGATGCCTCTTATTTATAAGGAGTGTCAAGAGTATGTTAGGCTATTAAGAGGTTTGTAGATCCCTTCCTTTTTTATTTCATGTAGGAAGGTTCTGTCTAAAATCCTTTAAGCTTAGAGGGCATTGGGTCATACTCACCTTAAGGAAGCTTGAGAGTTAAAATCTACCTCTAACATTCTACTTATATGATTTAATCACAAAACACATGCGTATACGATGCTTCATATATTCTTGTGTCTCAATCTTACCTTCACATCTCCTTAGCTTCTAATCTCCCATACTCTTTCACTATAATGTAGCATACCTACTAAACTATAGAGCTGCTAACCTAACCTATGCCTTTTCATCATAATTATGGTGATAAAAAATCTTTTTCACTTTATACTTCCAATAAAAAAATATAGTTCTATAGATTTGTGTCCTACAAAGCCTTCATATTTCTTTCATCCCTATAGTGTTAACCTTTTCCAAACCTTCTAGGTACATGGCTTGTTCCATAGACCATTGTTGGAGAACTCAAAACGGTTGGAGTTTACCTAGAACTGGTGGAATTTTCATCTTAATATTCTCTATTCCTCACATCCATCAATTACCTTTATTATTTCTTTACCATTTCAAGGTTATCTCTATTACTTTCATCAGGCCTCTCAACTTCCCTTCTGGCCTGACCACTTACTCCTCTTCTTTTTGCCTCTAAATTATTAGACCTTGCTTTTGTGGCTCTAATATACAATAGTATTTTGCAAAGTATTTTCAATGTTGAATACTAGCATGTTACTGACTCTCCTATAACCATTTTCTTCACCAGTATGTGCATTATCTCCTAGCATATTTACAACAACAACAAATGCAATACTTCCAACAATTTTATAATCGAACAGTATACTAACCATAATTGACAACACTACACTACCATTCATTGAATTTTTACTCTTAGACCAAAATATGATGTATCTAAATCTAGAGACTACTTCTAAATAGATAGGGATCTCCTTAAAGGTAAGCTTAAGACCTAACAATCACTAAGCAAGTGTGTGATCAATAAATTAATATATAGATCCAAGGAGACTTTAGCCACTAAATTAATCGAACCACAATATTCATTAGTTTTATACTATTGGGATGCAAGAAAAAGTAAAAGGGATATGGATGATTCTTCTTATGGAAACAACACACTAAGGGAAAATTAACTACACATAAACTGCTTTATATGATGCCTAAGCAAGTTGTATGGTCTACTCAGCACATTCTTAAAAGAAGACGAGTGAGAGTTGAGAATATTAAATGAGAAAGACCTCATGCAATTTATTGACTAACTCTGCTCCTTAGGTTTACATGAATTACATACACTAAATAGTTATATGTGTATGAAATAATTGTTAGAAAAAATTGTATCATGGCTAAATAGGAACATAACTAACAAGGTAATTGAATGTAAATTAAGCTAAGAAAGCAATATCTTGTTATATCTTCACAAGTCTTCTATGATATTTTCCTCTCAATTCCTTATTATAATATGAGTGACTTCTATAACTGGCCTAAGGAATGTTATCAATCAAATTTATTTCTTGGTTCCTTATGGAATTCTAACCTCCATAACCTAACCCCCGTCCTTAGGTCCCTTAACTCGTGCTAACTCCTAGGCCTTTAAGGATTAACTCCTAAGCTTTGTACACTGGAGCTCCCCTTAAAAGATCCAGCCAACCTTGTCAGCAGCCCAAATCCCCTGCCAACATTTCCTACCTAAGCTCTCCTACCTATCCTAAAGTTTGTCCCAACTTGACACTACTTCTAAAAGTGATCCCCTACTTGGCTTTGACTTCCTTACAGCTTCACCAACCTACCTACTAATCTCCTAAACCACTTCAGCTTAGCTAGGCTTAATCTTCAACTTCCTCTATACAAAGTTTATGCCAAAGTACGGTACCAACAAGGTCCAACCATATATTTCTTTTTTTGTAAACGTGTATTATTATTTGTGTTGTATATTTTTCCTTTTATACCCTTTTAGTTTGTTTTAGGTTATTATATTTGTAATTACCCTTTCTGTAATTTTCATCGCCTACTTGTTGCCCTAAAAAGCTTACTATAAATAGCTTCTTTTCGTGTGGCTGTATCAATTTTGATGCCATTAATGAATATTCTCTTCCTTTTGAGATTCTTTCTCCAAGTTGTAAGCTTTATGCACTCTTATCTAACCAATTGTAGCTAGGACTAGTGGTGAATGGACTTCAAATTGACGCTTATGTGTCATATCAAGGAAACATTGAGTCATAGAGAATCTTCTTAGTATGTCATATCCAAAAAGAATGCTTATGGTAAGTTACAAGTGTTCCAATCAACTACCATTTCTTCGATATTTCGAAGGACCTACTCCTATTCTTAGTAAGCCTTAGTGATTACTTAGCTAAGAGCATATAAGGATGACAATATCAAGGTAGACCTAAACCTATCGAAAGAATGAAAGTAGAATGAACTTTATAAGGGATTTAGCGAATCCATGAATTACTTAGCTAGATATGATGTACCAACTAGATCCTATATGGCCTAATTGTTACTTAAATATGATGTACAAAGTAGTAACTAAGGTTGCTCACTACAATCCTTATTAAAAGAATTGATAAGAGTTGGGAGTAAGATGATCTTACAATCAGCAAGAACAAATTACAAAGGAAAGAGGGGAAATTTTGTATTACTAAAGGATTCTTGTAGCTTACATTTTAATAAGTATTTATACTTATACAATTAGGGCTTCATGTTGTAAAAGATAATTTCCTAAAAGAGGCATTCTACCAAAAAAAGGAAAGTATTAAAAGAATTTACATAGGAAAGGGGTAACTTGGAATATTCAAACGTCCACCGTATTATACAATAGTCAGAGGACAAGTATAGTAATCTAAGTAGTTGTGGCTTCACTAAGTGGGGCTAAAATCAGATTGGTTAACAGCTTCTATGCAACTTGGCATGGGGACCTTAATTGTCAATTCCTGCAAGTAATCATGCGTTGTAAATACCCTATCTTATCTATGAAGAATTTAGGAAACTTTAAAAATTTTGAAAAATTTGAAAGATTTAGAAAATAAAAAAATTGAAAATTTTATAAAATACAAATGAGATGGGAAAACCTAAAAAATACAAAAATTCTAAAAATTTAGAAAAATGCAAAAGAAAATATAAAAAAATATTTGTTGACATGACATGCTACATTAGCATGCCACATGGCAATTAGCCGATAGCCACATTCAGGCTACGTAGCACCAAGTGATCATGCTTTAGTAGGCTACTCGGTGCTTGTTAAAAAGAAATAAAAAGAAGAAGAATAAAGCATTCAAGCTTCTTATTTTTTCTTCTACGTATATATAGTGCATGCGCACATAGGGCATATGAGTGCCCTGCCTTCTCCTCCCCTTGGCCTTTCTTATTTTATTTCTATTATATTCTCCTCTTCGACAATTAGAATATACCAAGAAACATAGCCATTTTGGTTCCAAAAAAGCTACCCAATTTGATTTGTTTTCTGCATCCAAAAATTAGGAAACAAAAATGCTAGATTGAAAGAGAAATAAATTTACGTTATTATGGTCTAAAAATCTTGAAAAATAATAAAGGAAAAGTGTTCCAACAAAAGATAATAAAAAAAAGGAAGTCTTTTGTAGAACAAGATTTGTATCCTCTCTAAAAATTGGAAAATTAAATCTTTTGATGCAATCCTACCAAGTATTTAGCATATATAATAAGTAGAAAGACATATAAGATTGATTTTATCCATTTATTTCATAGAAATCACATCTAAAATACACCGAAATCGAGCCAAAAATGGAAAAAATAAAAAAACGAGTTGAAATTGCAAGATACAAGAGGCTCTAATTTTCCTATGCAAAATGGAAGTTTCTTGACTATCAAGCTCAACTCTACACTATAAATAAGACCCTATTTTCCTCATTTAAACAGACAATTGCAAGAAAAAAAACAACTAGATTGAGAGAATTCCCAACCTCTCATTCTAAACTTTAGTTTTAGGGTTTTACTTGAAAATTTCAATTTCTTTAGGCAAATTGAAGGAATGGAGCTCCAGTTTCCTTGAAATTGGTAGAGGGTTTTTGTAGATTGGGAAGTATGGAGTCAGGAACCACTACCACCAACTTGCCAGAAACCATCAAAAAGGTTCTTAAATCAGTTACTGGTTTGTTACTACGTAATGTAAGTTTCTAAACCATTGGGTGTTCTTAAATAGTGCTTATGTTCGTGATGATTTTGACACAAAGTAATTGTTATAATCCTTATTTCTATGATGTGATGTTCATGAAAACCCATTGAGTTTGATGCTTGCTTTGGTATTAGATGTACATGAAATGCATGTTGGTTCTTGATTAATTTTGTTAGATTAAATGTTTTGATGAAGAAATACTAATATGTTTATCATGATTCACGTTTGATGTTTGTTTGATGATGAACATGTATAAGTAAATATTTATTCATGGAATAAAGGATATGATCCAAGAATTTTCTTAAAGGCAATAACAAAGTTGTTTTTTTTTTTTTTAAATTGGTGACAGTTATAAACTAATAATATGTAAGTTGATAAGCATGCCATGTAAATTTATATGTATGACCATAAGTTTTCTATGATATTGTATGATATTTTTTGTATGATTAATTTGTACCTTACATGATTTATTTGATGCGCTTGTCTTTGATGAGTTCTTTTAAAAATAAAAGGGTTTTTCCTTTTTTTTAAGAAAAAAAATGTTTTACTACTTTAATAAAAAAATTTAAATAAAAAATATAAATTGATTCATTTTCAAAATTAGAAGTTACTAGTTTTTTTTTTTTTAAATTTGGACAAAAAATATGTTTTACAAATTAATTAACATGTAAATACTTAAAGTAAAGTATTTTACGATTAAAATGGATCAACTCACTAAAGTTTTATAAATGAAAGAGGTTTTTCTTTTTTTTTAATAAAAAATGTTTTGCCACCTTAGAAAAAAAATCATTTCCTTCAATAAAAAATCTAAGTTGACTTGTTTTCAAAATTAAGAGTTGCTTTTTTATAAAAATTTACACAAAAAGTATGTTTTACAAATTAATCAACATATAAATACTTAAAGTGAAATATTTTATAATTAAAATGGACTAACTCACTAAAGTTCTATAAAATACTTTTAGAACTACTTGGGCTTAATCCTAATTAGTAAGTACCCGAGCTTTTCTAAGCTAAAACCCCTTTTATAAAAAAAGATAAAAAAAAAAAAAAAGAAAGAAACTCATCAAAGGCTATTTAATTGTCTTATAGATCTCTTTTATGAAACCTCTTATGCCTCAAGCCTGGTAGATCATTAAATTTATGGACCCTAATTTCACTTTTTTTTCTCGATTTCAATCGAGTGGTGACTTTATTTTTTTTTGTAAAAAAAATTTAAATCTTTCCTTAGTTTGGTCAAGAGGTTTATATTATGTAGATCAGATATAACATAAATTGAGTGAGGAAAAAAGAGAAATTGATCTTTTAGCTTAACATGTATCACTAGTAGTCACTCTACAACACGTTGGCTTATGATGAATAGCTCAAACCTTAGCAAGAATCCCTTGGTATTAGAATTGTCGACCTATTGGACAACTTCATTAA
Organism: Lumnitzera littorea; assembly: GCA_024138015.1. Lineage (NCBI taxonomy): Eukaryota > Viridiplantae > Streptophyta > Magnoliopsida > Myrtales > Combretaceae > Lumnitzera > Lumnitzera littorea. The sequence goes on along the minus strand of JAMXBB010000001.1, from coordinate 73,986,442 downwards.
GCTATTACAAAGGTTGCCTAACTTACTTTTAGGTTAGCACTTCATGACTATGATTAGGGTATAAAATTCAGAACATAGGGAAAGCTGAGAAGGTTAATTTTGGACAACTTAGACTCCTTCATACTAGGATAGGAAGTAAGAGTTCACTGAACCATGCTCTCCAAACCTCAAGCTTAGGCTCAAGTGATGGTTTAGTGGTGTTGATACCTATTATTAATGCCTTTCTTAATCGAATCAAAACCTTAACTTCCTTAAGAAACAGTTATGCAATCAAAACCAACAATTGCAATAGAATTAGAACCAATCAAGGTCTTTTGATTAGAAGAAACAATATTAGATTTTCCATTCTCTTCTAATTGAATTAAGCTTCTATCTAAGTTAATGTTATGAACTTGAAAACTGTCTAAAGACTTCTACTCGTGTTCTAAGGTAGAACATTTCAAAATTTGGTCCACTAAATGGTTGACTTTCGAGTCCTTGCTTGAGTCATTAGTTCTTGTTACATTATCATCAAGTTCAAAACAAGTTCCCATCTAAATGGGTGTTTGTTGACAATTACCAGTCAGATGGCACTTAAATTACCATTTGGATGGTAGTTTCTTGACTTCTAAATCTACAGAATTTTCATCTACAACTTGCTATTCTTGAACTTTATGTCATACTTATCTTTCTACATTAGTAACCATTATTAATACATAGTTCACAAGCTCATCAATGCATTTTAAATATATTAACAGACTCCTGGTTGATCCTTCAAGATCTAATTAGTACGATCTTAAAGTCCTTTAGCTAGTTCAAGTAAAAGGGCTAATAGAAATATTATACCCGTTAAGTATTATTGCAAAATCTCCTTACATTTTATCTTAGGATCTACAATTTGAATTCTTTCAACGTGCAAAAATGCATTTTTTTAAACAATTCCTCCATTTTTTTTCACTAAACTTTTAAGAAAAGACTATTTCTCCATTATAACAAAATAAATTGCAACAAAAACTAAATAGAGATAGAGAAATAAGAATTAAGGTTGATAGATGCATGATTTATCCATCCTTAGTCTTCACAATAACAATATCCTTCTCAAGAGTAGTCTTCGTACAAACTTTTTTTTATTTTATATTTAATGACTTGATATTTCAACTTTTTTTTTTTTCCTCACAGGTAAAGTGCTTATACAAATTACAAAATAAATCATTCATTAGCACTATACTTTCTCTCTCCAAAAAATAGCAAATTTGCATGGAAGAGAGTGCATGTAATAATTTGCAATTAGAAGCTCTTTCTTTGCATTATGCCATTTTGACTTAAATAATTTGCAAGATAATGAACAAGTTACAAAAGAATTATTGAAGACGCAAACAAATTGTTAGTACTCAAGAGCATTCCTATCAAATGCATCAACTCTGCCCAAAAGTTGGTATTATCCTTCAAAAATTTTTGTTGTGTTGTCTCCTCTATGACTTTAATGATACTATTCAAAAAGTCTACTCAGAATGTTTGAACCTCTAAGGGCATCGTCCAAATCACTTAGTCCTTTGAAGCCAATCTTGCTTTCAAAAAGTCTACGTTTGGATTGCTATTGGGATTTTTCCAGACAACTCTTCATTAGGAGAAACACCCATAAAGAAAAAGAAGTGTTTAAAGCATAGATGCAATACTCCTTTCTAACAATTGAATTTTTTAATTATTTAAGGTTTTTTAAAAGATTTTGAGCAAATTTTCTTAAATAACTGAATCAATTCTCAGATAATACAACATAAATATTGTGCCTTAAGAAGGTTAGAATGGTTGCAAATGAGCTAGTAGGTTATAACTTACATTTGAGAGTGGGTCATTCGAACCCTCCTCCTTTCTCTCTAAAGTGTGTTGACCAGCTAAGCAGTGTTACAAATAAAAATATAAAAGAAAAATTGGTGAAAACTCATTTAGCTTCGTGTCATAATAACCATCACTTTCAAGGGGTCATGCAACATGCCTAAGGTAGTGGACGGCTAACCATTACCTTCGGTCATTTTCAAATATATATTGTGATTTATCAACTCATTTATGACTATATTGATAATCCCAAGATTAAGAGTTGATCAATCTCATTGTTTAATTTTCCAACATCCTTTCTCTTCAATTTTTTTAAATTTTTATTATTTTAGTCATTTAATATATATAATTATAATATTTAAGTAAAATTATTATATTTTTTTATATGTCAACCTATATCATCATAAACTTTTACTAAACGTGCATCTACATCGGTAAAAGTAGAGGGAGTTTATTGTATTTTAAAGTTGGGTATCGATATAATTTCAAAAACATTCTACCTATAAAGTATCGCCACTAAATATAATTAAATTGGGTAAATTTGGAAAAAAAAAATTAGACTAAGTGGGTGCTACTTATAGCTCACTAGTCACTATGTCTGACCAACAATCAATCATATTCCTTATAATTTAAGTCCATAGTTGGCTGAGGTACGTTTTAATTATTGTCATTTTTGTTTTATTGTTGCAATTCATCGTATTTTCATTATTTATAGTTTACATTTAGAAGTGATGTGAACTTTCAACTCAGATACAATGATTTTGGGCAAGAATGATTGTAATATTTTAAGTGAAAAAGAAGGAAAAAAAAAAATATAAATTCCATAAAGTGCGTAGATCTTATGGTTTTATAGGGACATGTAGTATAGAATGCTATAAAAGGTTATAAGACACGTCTAAACGCCATTTATAAACAGGGACTATGTTTAGGATTTCCCAACCTATTCACCATGGACACGTTAACATTCAATAAGGACCTGGGGTGGGGTTGTTGGTGTTAGAGCAAATACACTGAACAAAACAAAAACTGTGCCCAAGGAAAAACGATTGCTTGAATTTCAACGCTTACGCCGTCCTTTTCCACTTTGCCGGTAAAAGAGAGTGTCCTGTCATGGCCTTTTTCTCTATAAATGCAAAAACGTTTTTTTTTTTTTTTTTTTTTTTGTAAAAATTCGTCCATACCGAGAATATGCGTTTAACCAAAGAAAGAAAACCACGAGTAGCTGTCCCAAAAAAGTAACAAATTTAAGAGCATGATGTTGAATTGTTATGTGCATGCACCAGTAAAGGACGAAGGCCTAAATACCGATTAATTTCATCTCATAAGAGAATAGGTGAGTGGGGTTTCCAAATTTAAAATAATTGGATTGGTAAGACGCAAATGTATTAGTCTTTACTCTAACCCAATATAAGAAAAATAAATTAAAGGGTAAATTATAGTTAAAGTATAGTATTATCACATTTTTTTTTTATTTTGAATACTCCTATTATTATCTTCAACATTTAGGCTACCTATGTTTTGCAAAATACTGAAAAAAATTCACACTATTAAGAACCGTTGGTTCAAAAAATTAAAAAAAAAAAAAATGGCTAGAAGAAAGAAGACGATCATACCAGTTCATTTCTTCAACTGCAGAAAGATAATTGGAAACAAGTGGGACCAATATCTCAGTCTCCTTCAATCATATTACCTTGAAGGAGATGCTCTTAATGCATTGGGGTTGAACGATTGTAGCAGAAGAATGCTCATGACCCTTGTCAAACCTTATAGAGAAACTTCTGAACTGCAATACATTGGAAAAGTCAAACATCGCCTGGAGAAGCTTCTTGTGGTCATTGATGGCTTATGAATGTTATTTGTATGAATAATAGCTCAAAAGCAATCCACGCTTTGTGAATCTATCGAGAAGCTCCAAAACGGCACTCCACAGCAACTCTCTATCATCGGCCCAAACATTATTTCATTATTTGCAATTAACGAAGTTACTCAGCTTCCTACTTCACGCTAAGGTTCACAACAGCACTGTCGGATATCGGAAAGTGGGAATCGTCATAAATTAGTTACGATGGTCATTTCTATCCAGTTTGGCTCTAGCTTCTTAACTGTGTTAATTTTTTCTGAATGATTTTGAAAACATGGGTGCCTTAAACGTGAATGATAATAACACGGATACCTAAATTGAAAAAGTGTAATAACACGCGTAAGATAAAGAAAATTAGACAGGATAAATATAAAGAGAATTGGACAATACAAAATTATTATAGCATATTTGGTATGTATAGTACTGAATAAAATTAAATGCTTTAGCACTTGTTATGAAATTTAATAAAAAAAGTTTATTTTTCTATATACTTATTTTATTAGTAAGATATATCTACTTATTTTATTAGTAAGATATATCAGCTAAATATTAAAAAGTGCAGAATTTTATATTTTCTAAACTTTTAATAAGTATTGATGACGCATCCCTTTTTATATCTATAAAAATATACAAATTTGGGTTTTGCAGCTAAACAATTTTCAAAAGGTCATCATTCATGCACGCGCATTTAAAAGCTGATGATACATGTATTTGCTTCTTTGTTTCATCTTTTCGATTTTCTTTTGGGAGTTGATACACTCTCCTGTATTATTACTACACGAAAAGATATCGGAAACGGCTCCTGCCAAGACAAGCAATAAAAAGGGAGAAAGTTTAGCACCAAAAAAGATATAAGGAGATTAAAATATTAAAATCATATGGGTGTATATGGTTTTATTGATAAGCCAAATATCAAAACTTCAATGTATCCTTGGAACGCCTATTAACAGCATTCAACTTTTGAACACATATCGGTTATCGCGGTACGACTACAGAGATGGACCGAGTCTTTCGGCTAAGGGAGAATCATATTCAGATGCTATATGCACAGAAAAGGGAATATTCATCAGTTTTTCGAATTTTTTTTATCAAATTAAATGCCCAAAAATTGCGTCAGTTGAAATGCATTCATTTAAAATTAGGAAGAAATAAAGAAACTTCTTCCTGCTTACTTTAGAAATATATTTCTGACAGGCATAGATTTAAATTGTCCTATTAATTTCATAGAATACTCTAATGGTTTTTACATTGGTTAAATTATCTCATCCGCCCACGCCACCGACAAAAATGAAATTCCTTTGACTTCAGTCCAGGCCGTATTTAGCCGGATACTAAAAAAGATTCCGTTGCATGCACCAACTCTTTGACTACGATTCCAGGGTCTGGAATCAATTACAATTAGTTAAGTACAATGGGATAATTATATTTATACCACAGATCCTTAATTTTCGTCTTAAAATCCAGTCAACTATTTTATATTTGTTTAAGTATTCATTTAAGATTTATATTTATCTTTTTTGTCAAGATTTAATAGCCTTCCATGTCTAAGTGAGTGGTTCATATTTATATTGTAACATATAATAAATCCTTTTTATTTTTTACTTAATTAAATTTTGACATAAATAACAAAAGCTCTACTAGAGTTCTGATGGGAAAAGCTATAGTAGAGTTATACACTAAATATAGAAAAAAAAATTAGCTAATCTGGAAATATCTCACAACAACTTCTTATTCCAGCCCATTGCTGAGATACGTGGAAGGAAGAAACGATTTACGGTTACAACCAAAGCTTCGTATTTAATATGGTATGTACTATTATTTTTGCCCACCATATGGCATGTATTATTCCCATTCTTTCTAATCGCGCATTGCCAAAATCAAGGTATAGGATTTACGAAATACGTAAAATAATTTTATATATAATAGCATCTAATTGAAAGCAATTTGATACTCGGATAACAATATCATTTAGATACATAAAAACTTAATGGCTATTTGCTTATTTACCATCTCATGAATTTATAATCTCTCCATCATAGGGTACAATTTTTCTATCAGCGACATATCTTCTAAAGAAAAATATTTGGGAAGATCCACAAATTTTACTCTTTTTATTCATAATCTTTTATAGGATACACGTAGTAAGGGTAAGCACGGTTCAGTTTCATATAATTCACCTCCTCCTTACCTAATTAAACCTAATATAACGATTCGGTTTTTGTTTTTTTAAGTTGAACCTAATCATACGATTCGATTCATAAATTTTTTGAACTTAGTTTAAATCACTTTAGTTAGGTTTAATCTATGGTTCAAACCATTTGTCAATTTTTAGCTAAATACTTTTATCTTTAATAATATATTTTCTTTTCCATTAAAATTTTATATGTTTTCAATTAATTTCTCATACATTTATCATGTATAATGATACTCAGTAAAAAATTATATAAGATCTTAATAAATTTAACTTAATTGAACAAGGATAAGAAACTCTATTCAAACGAATAACGACGAGGAGTGAAAAGTAGAGCTGCTTGTCCAAAAGCAATATGAAGAAGATAATATACCAGTTATTGGAAAAGAAATGAGAAACACATAAAGAATACCAAGGTCAAACCCTTGATTTGAGAATATATAAGAAGAGAACAATTTAAATAAGAAAAATTTTTAAATATAAAATTTCGAAGAGAACTCATATAACTTAATCTTAATAATTGACCTAAAAATAAGACAAGAAAGAATAAAATATGAAAACTTTGATAAAATTCATGAAGATGGATGAAAAAAAACAAGTATAAAACAATTGCACGAGCTTTTTTTTTATTTTTAATTTAAACAAACAATTCGGTTTAATTCGCTTTCGAAGCGAATCGTAAACCATTTATATATTGACATAATAGGTTGTTTTATGTGTTATATGAAACTAGTAAGTTGTAAATTAACTATACAGCAAGAATAAGTAATATATATATACAATTGTACACATGCTAAAATCGACATGTGTGAAAATAAAATGAGCTTAACAACCCCATACCCCAACTCCACACATACCCTACCCCCCCTTCTTAAGATGGAGAGTAAATGTTGAGTGCTCCCATCTTGCTCATCAAACTCTTAAACTAATTAGTAGCTAATCCTTTTGTAAACAAATCTGTAAGTTGTTGTTTACTAGGTACATAAATTGGCAAGATAAGACCATTAACTACTTTATCATGAATAGAAATCCATCTCTAATTGTTTGGTACACTCGTGAAAAATGAGATTACAAGCAATCTATAAGGTAGATTGATTATTGCAAAATAGTTAGATAGGAAGACGAAAAGCGACACGAATTTTCTTCAATAAAGTAAGTAGCCATAAGACTTCATGAGTTGTACAAGCAAGCACACGATACTCGAACTCAGTTGAACTACATGAGACAGTTGTTTTCTTCTTAGATTTCCAACTGATAAGAGAATTACCAAAAAATACACAAAACCCAATAGTAGATCTATTAGAATCAAGACATCCACCCCAATTAAAATCATTGTATGTGCGTAAATAATCCTTGCCCAAGGCTTTGTTGGATATACTGCAACACTTGATGTAAAGTAAGAAGATGAGAACGATGAGGAGAATTAATGAATTGGCTCAAAATATGAATAAAGTAAGCAATGTTAGGCCAAGTAGGAGACAAATATAGCAATTTTCCTATAATTTGTCAATAAGAAATAGCATCAACTGCATCTTAACTATCATACTGTGAGAGCTTGTGATTTACTACAGTAAGAGCAAAAACAGCTTTCGAACCAAGAAAACTGGTTTTTGCTAAAACCTTAAGAGTAAACTTCCGTTGTGATAATACAAAGCCTTGTTCGGACCACACAAGCTTAAGACCGTAAAAATGTTTAAGGTTACCGAGATCCTTTATCTTAAACTATGAAGCGAAAAACTATTTAAAAGAAAGAACAACACTAAGATGTTTATTAGCAATAGTCATGTCATCAACATAGACAAGAACAACAACCACATCATCTCCTTGCCCTTCAGTAAACAAAGAGTATGTTAGTTTAGCATTCCATGGGTGAGAAGCCTATTTAAGGCCATATAATGATTTATTGAGTTTGCAAACCAATTAAGAATTACTATCAAAAGATTGATTAGAAACACTAAGTCTTAGAGGGAGATCCATATAGACTTCCTCAACCAAGTCACTAGTTAAAAAAGCATTATGCACATCTAATTGGTGCACATGCCACTTTTTGATAGCTGTTAAACAAAAGAAAAGAAAAACAGAAGTATGCTTGATGATTAGACTAAATGTCTCAGTATAATTAAATCCTTTCTTTTGACTATACCCTTTTGCAACTAAACGAGCTTTGTATCCATCTACACTCCCATTAACTTTTGTTTTCTACTTGAAAACCCACTTACATCCAATTGTATGTTTATTAGAGGGCAAAGAAACAGTTGTCCAAGTAAAGGCATGAAATGAAGGGGATAAAGAATCATATGAAAGATAGTACTGAATTGGATGAGAAGTAGAAGAATCCTAACAAGCACCAGTAAAAAATGAAGGATCAGCCAAGACTAAACTGAGCTCATGATAATAATTATTCAAATGACCGGGAATTTTAGATATTCATATACTACAACATAAAGGACAACAAGTCTGAGTAGTAAGTGTTTCAAACACTACATGAACAAAGTTAACATTATCACTAAAAGGGTAGATATCAATATAAGAAACAAGTTGAAGACGATCATCGAATTGCTGAAAGACATGTTCCATGAAAGAATTACTGACACAAGAAGGGAAAGAACGAGGAACTGAGACAGCATCTAAGAAGACCAACAAAGAGAAAATAACAAGCACTCTAGAGGGAAATATATGTTCTATAAAGTGAGTATCTTAAGGAATGACATAACTCTTCTCAACCAAATCAAAGAGTTTATAACCTGATATGGATTCATGGATGAACATATAGACTTAATATCACGTGTAACCAAAGGAGGTGGGTCCAAGCCATGAGATGACTCGAAAAGTAAATGATAGTTGAGGGATGAGTAGAGATTCCTATACACCGATGATGGATATGACGCACCAACATCTCACACCAGCTCGGGTCACACTTAATATGACGTATAAGTATAGCCAAATGTCACTCACCACTAGTTCACATTCAAATAAGCTAGATACGAGTAGCTCAAGAATAAATGAAAATGACACTTAGCTCAAGAGAGAGTAAAAAGTTCAGTGTATTCTCCTGTTTATTGATGATGCAGCTATTACATTATGCGAGTATTTATAGTATCTTGTTAGGGAAAGTCGTAAGTTACAGAAATTACAAAAAATGGATCCTTATTTGCTAAATAAAAGGACGATAATTTATAAGGAAAGTACAAAATCGTACAAAAAAAACCTTTGTTAGAAAAGACAGTACAGATATCAGAAAGGACAGTATACACGTGTTTTACTCAGTTTGCGATTCTGACAATATTATGAGTCGAGCAGGGGTAAGCCTCTAATCAAGTTTTATTTGATGTCGACAATTCAGCACCTTAATGGCTAGGGCTAGACAGGGGTTGGCTCGAGGACAACTCACATTTGGATCGGCCTTGGCTGGTCGACTCTTCACAATAGTTAGCTTAGCCTCAACATTATGGAGATGGCTATTTTCTTAATTTAATACTTAAGTTGGGGTGTTACAGAAGGCTCAGCTCCATATGTCGGCTAATCACCTCGTCAACTTCTTGGAGGCTGTAGAGAGCAAAGTAGCTTGCCAGTTCGGATAGAGATAAACACTGCTCTTTAATGTTTAACTCACCTCGGATAACTTAACGAACCATCTAAAAAAGCTCTCCGGCATGAGAGTGAGTGATCGATCCTTGATCCCTATTATAACCCTTAACACCATTAGGATATCCAATAAAAATATAACGGTAGGCTGGAGAATAAAATTTGGTCCTATGCCTTTTGAGTGTAGAGGTAAAACATAATGAACCAAAGATATGCATTTGTGAATAAGAAGGAGGTTGATCAAATATCAAATGATATGGAGTAGTGTTTCCCTTAAGTGCAGATGATGGAACATAATTAATGATGTATGTAGCTATCAATATAGCATCCCTCCAGAAGGAAATATGTAAAGAAGATTAAAACAAAAGAGCTCGTGCAATGGACAACAAATGTTGATGCTTCCTTTCAACAATACCATTTCGTTGAGGAGATTCAACACAAGACAATTGATGAACAATTTCATGAGATGAAAACAAATTAGTCAAAACAAGCTCTTTGCCATTATCAATATGAACTATTTTGATTTTTCTACCAAACTGATTAAGAACAAGTTGATAGAAATAAGGCATCAAAGAAGTAATCTCTTGTTTGAATCACATAAGAAAGACCTAAGTAACTTTGGTAAAATCATCAACTATAGTAAGTAAAAAAAACGATGGCCTTCCAAAGTAGGTGTAGCATACGAACCCCATATGTCAATATGTATAATCTCAAAAGGAAAAGAAGTAGATTTAACATGTAAGGGAAAAGAAGTTCTTCACTATTTAGCTAAAGGACAAATGTAACAATCAAATTTATTAAATTGAACAACAAAATCAATATGTTGAATGGACTTCAACTTATCTAGAGAGACATGACCAAGTCTAAAGTGCCAAACATCAAAACCATTTGGTAAGTTATTAACGACTTAAGAAATAAAGGAAGTTTGAACAGAATTATAAGGACTAGATTGAACAAATGAAGACTTGTGTTTGAATAGAAATAACCCACTCTCAATATTAGCTTGTCCAATCATTTTCTATGTGAAAAAGTCTTAGATATAGCACATTCTTTAGTGAATAAGAGTATATATCAAGTAGATGAAAGCAACTTAGAAATAGAAATGAGATTAAATTGAAATGAAGGAACAGACAATACATCGTGAAAGAAGAACTTCATTTGTTAGGTAAACAAAACCTTTGTGTATAGCTTAAAGTCATTGTTTATTAGGCAACTGAACAAAGAAATTTTGTATAAAGACAAAAGTAAAGAACAAATCTAAAGAACTGACCATATGATTAGTGGCTTTGGATTCTATTATCCAAATAGTGTCAAATGTCATAGTTTTGTTACTTGATGTAGTATTCAACTAGGCAAAAGCAACTTGAACTATATTAGCATCAAATGATGAAACATCCTGTAGAAATGAAGCTTGAAAAATAGATGAAGAAGGTGTATTAGATTTGCTCAAATTGGAATGTGAAACATTGAGTAAAGACAACAGTTGAAGAACTTGATCTTTGGTAAGATTAACACTTGAAGCTTGAGAACCAGCACCATTCCCTATACTAACCCCAATAAGCTTGTAATTTCCAAATTCTGTTGATCCAATATCAATTGAGACGCTCAAACCAACATCCTTTATCACAACATCATTAACTCCAATAGCTTTTGGCTTATTAATTTTGTAATATAGAGGAAAACCAATAATTCTATAGAATTTGTCCTTTAAATGTCCTCGTTTTCAACAATAACTATAATGAAGATCATTTTGCCCTCTTTGCTTATTAGCATTCACTGTAACCATAGTCAATGATTTAGTAAAAACTATCTTTTTAGGTTTACTAGCCTTTTGAAATTCATCATGAATCACTACATTATAAGCTTCATCCAATGTAGGAAAAGGCTTCAAAACCAAAATTTGTGACCGTACAATAAAAAAACCATCATTGAGACCATTAGGAAATTTGAAAACATAATCTTTTTGCATCGTTTCAACAAATTTTTCAAAACATCTGTTATTACATGCTCTACATATACAATGAGGAAGAGGTCGAAAATTCCTAAGCTCTTCCCAGATTGTATTTAATTATGTGAAATATTCATCTACAAATCTATTTCCTTACACAATTGAACTCAGTAAATTGTATAACTGACAATTCTCACATCATCTGGTTGTGAAACCTAACTTTGAGTTTGTCTTAAATTTCTTTTACAAATGTCATATAGATCACAGTAGAAGCAATTTGAGGAGAACCTAACCTAAGAAGCCATGCTATGATTAAATTGTTACATTAGCTTTAGATTAGAAACAACTTATCCTTTGGTTTTGGTATTTAGATAGATCCATCAATAAAACTAACTTTGTTACGAATTGACAAAGCCAACAAGAATGATATGCTCCAAGTGTTGTAATTTAATCCAGTCAAAAGAGGCATGATTGAAATAGAATTATGACCATCTAAGTGATAAATATAAAACGGTGATGAAATGTCTTCTAAAGGTGAAAGTGCCATTCCTATAAAGAAAACTTCTATAGAGTAAATGAAATTTAATGTCTAATGCATTGATACCATGATAGATTAGGTTGTATTGTGTGTTATTAGAGAAGTAAGCTATAACAATAGAGGATAAGCTAATGGAAAGAAAGAACGAGATAGAGAGAGAGGAGTTGGTTAGAGTTGTTATGAAATTGGTAAGTTGTTAATTAACTAAACAGCAAGAACAAACAATATATATATACAACTGCACACATGCTAAAAGGCACATGTGTGAAAATAAAATGAACCTAACATATATAATCGTGGTTTGTTTTTGCAAGTTTTTTCCCAAACCCTAATACATAGTCAAGTACGTCATGCAAGAGAATAAGTACATAACTGTTTTCTTAACCCATTTAAGTTGTTAAGGTACTCTATAATGCTTTATGATACTACCTCAGCTTATTAACGAACTTCATTCTTTAAAATTCTAATAATATCACTTGAGAGGGAAAAAAAAAAGAAATTCGGCAATTTTATGATTCTTAGTATCTCAACCTTTTGAAAAACCTCAAGGTAATAAAGTGAGACGTGTCAAACACTTTCACTAGACATGGGCTCCTGCGCACCCACCGACGGGATGACAAAACATGAAGCAATCTATGTAAGAGAAAAGTGCCATATTAGAAATAATTCTAGTACTTTTTTGCCTCTCGCTTTGCGGTATCATGCTTCTTTTGCCTAAAATATATTGGTATGAAAAATAAACGTAGTTCCTTTCACCCATTTTAATTCTTAAATGTTACACATCTTATAAATGAATTAAATTGAGCATTTCTATTTTCGTATTTTAGAAAACAATTTGAATTTTTCTATGATATGGTATAACAGTGTACTATATAGAATGTTCTTCAAGGTTATAACTATGGATTTTACAGAATTTTGGAGATGTAATTAAGCATAGCTTATTTTAAGTTAAGTTTGGTTACTATTGAAATGAACAAGGAAAAAAGAAAAAATCTAATAATTATATTCAAATCCTACCTGGAAAACTGAATTTTACTATGAAAGACATGATAATAATATTCCCATCCGTTTCACAACAATCTCAATCCAACAAGTGCTCATCAATGAAGTGCATGCGATGACACTCATTCTCTACATGCATGCAGGCGCAATAAAATCTCAATCGTAATTCTCGTATTTGCAGATAGCGATCGATAGTATATATTTATATGATATAGTAAGTCATACATTACCGGGACAAACCTTAAGAACATAGAGCACGATGACAAAAGCATGAGAATCATACCGACACACATCTTGGACTAAATATGTTTTGATGAAACTCTAGTACAATACCCCATCCTAATTTATATAAAATGATGATATATATTAGCTCATTATTTATTTTATAGGTGTCCATTTTTTTTTTTTTTTTGTTTTGTTTATAATTTATGCCTTAATAAACGAGCTGGTTGTCAAGCCCCTGCTGGTGGTGAGACGCTAGGTCCTCAAACCCCCAAAGATCAAACATCGAGTCCAACTCATTGAGTCCATTCAGCATGCTCCCAGCTTGCTGCTCCTCATTCTCCAGCCCAAATAAGAATGACTCCCACCCCAGCCCCATCGCTTGCTCATCTTTCACCTCGAATGCATGGACACCCAACGACCCGAACTGAGCCAACTCGTCCTGACTCAAGTCAGTCCTAGGAGGCATCGACGGAGTCAGCTCGGACGGAGTCGACTCGGATCCTGCCAAAACGGGCTGAACAGCGCGGCGGCATTTTTTAGCTGGAGCTGCTGGCGGGGGTGCAGTAGTGGCGAAGTTCAGCTTGGCTTTGTCACCGCGAAGGCGCTTGGCGGCCCTGTCATAGGCAAGGGCGGCTTCTTCAGGGGTATTGAAAGTACCGAGCCAGACTCGGGCACCCTTGTAAGGGTCTCTAATCTCAGCAGCCCATTTGCCCCATGGCCTTTGTCTGATCCCTCTGTACACGTTCTTCCTTCTTCTCTCCTTCTTCACTTCTTTTTGTGCCACTTGCCTTTTCTTCTCTTCCGCCTTAACAGTCTCATTTACTGTCAATAACCAAATATAATTCAAACAATATTACTTTAATATTATATATCTCCAGACTCTACGTTAATCATAGGACCTGATGTCCATAAATATCACATACATTCTTCGTAAATCCAAATTATTAATTCTACTACACTTTTTTTTAAGGTAGATCGCTGAACTTGTTAAGGTAGTAAATCCACACCCATTTTAGGGGATCTATAAAAAGGACTTTCCTCGTCGTGTTTTCTAGCGGAGAACTGAACCTGGATTACTTAAATTATCTCTCCAATAAGTATTTCATGAAATTATCCATGCATAAAAAATAGAGTGAAAAAAGAGGGGGGAAAGATCACCTTATAATTATGAATAATGATGATTATTAAGAAGAATTTGAACCGAATTCTCGAACAAATCAAGTGCTACCACTTCTTGAATTCACTTTTTAACATACGAAACTAAACACTGTTTCGGCTTGTCCGATTGCTGATACTAAAAAAGGTAACACAAATCATGGAACATTTTAGAAGTTATTTTTTCTTTTTTTTTTCCCTCCAAATTTTAGAAGTTACTTTACACTAGCATTTTTTATTGGAGCAACTTCAGTGTTTTGGTCTTGTGATGCACTTGTCACGCATGACATCGCACGCTTCTATTCTAACTTTACTAAACTAACTTTGAAAAACTTTTGAAATTGATGAAAAATATTCCGAAAATTTCATAGACATATTGCTATTATCCTTTTTCTTTTTTCCTGAAAATTTTGCTTATTTATATTAAAAAAAAAAGATTAATTGTTGGGCTTCTCTTGCAAAATCCTCCACCGCTTTGAGATTCAAATTATGGGCTCATCATCAAAATTTTTATTTCTTACATGACACTAGCTGAGTAGCCGGTTACTTTAAAACCAATTATAAAAAAATCCGGATTTTTTTTTAGGGGAGAGAAGTTCTTCGAAAATAGCAGGTAAATATAAATTACTAAAGATTTTATTAAATTCCACACGAAAAAAAGAGAGAAAAAAAAATGTCTTTCAATTCTTTTTGGTAAGCATTTTTACCTTTGGAGGGTGGATTTGGGTTCAGTGGAGTCCCGTTGGTTGAGGAGGAGAACCTGAAGCCGAGGAGGTCGTCGGAGAAAGGATCGAGCTCCGACCAGAGATCCTCCGAATTCAGTCTCGTGCAGGGTTTTTTCTCAAATGCATAGTCGGAAATAAGTGCACCACCGCACATCTTCTTCTAAAATCAGCTTAGCTTATTGAATTATGTCTCCGGAGAGGAAATTTAGATATATGGAAAGGGTTTTCTCCTGTATGCTTTGTGACATACACGAGAAAAGTAGCGTCTCTATTTTCTCTAGAGAGAAGAAAAATGCTTGATTTTATGAGGTGACGGTTACGACTGCATCCCACTAACGACGGACAAATGGCAAGTAACCTTTTCCCGAGCTCTTTTGTCGCGTAATGTTTGTAAGCCATCCGGTGAGTGACACTATTTACATAAATTGGTGGGGGGGTAAAAAATACAATTTAGTATATAAAGTTTCATTTTTAATTTAGTGTCCAACGAAAACATTTGATTAGCTGTTTTTTGCAAAATATATGCGCTAAAATTGCAATTGAGGAAAAAATTAATGTATTATACTCACACCATCAAAGCTGTCATGCCCAACGCATGGATGCGATTCCTACACCACGTAAAACAAAATCTTTTTTAAATACTCGAAAAAAGTATACATACAATTGTCAATTTTTGATATATTTTCTAATTTAGTTCTCAATTTTTTTTTTTAATTCTCTACGTTTTTTATTTTTGTCAAACAAGTCTTTTCATTAGAAAAATAAATGGAAAACATAACAGATTTAACATAAATGACTTGTTCGAAAAAAAAAAAAGTGAAGAATTGAAATAAAAAAAAATGGTTAAGGATTAAATTAAAAACAAAAAAGCAGCAAAGGTTAAGGCTTGAATATGTACTCTCCGCCTTCTTTTTCTCTTTTCCCTCACTAAATTTCAAATGGATTTCCAAATTATATAAAATGAAGTTAAAAAGTGTAAAGATGGCTTAAAACACAAGAAAAATTGACTTAGTATTACTTTTCTCTAAATTCCAAATGGATTCACATTTTCTTTGAGTTAAATCTCAACACATCAACGTTGAATTGGAGAGATGAAATCTCAAAAATGATACATCTAGATGTATAGGAAAAGATCTAAACATAATAATGATGTGAGAAAAAATAGATCGTAAAAAAAAAGCATGTTTTTCAATGTTCTAGATACTTTAAAAGTTTTGCCGATTTTTATAGAACATGACCTTTGTTGATTTAAGTTGAATAAGTGTAGTATTTTAACTATTTAAAATGGACATCTTAGATAAGTTTCCAACTATTTTGAACTTAGTTCAGTTATTTGTTTTAATAATTATATGTAAGCTTTGCAATCAGGTATTCGGGGTTAGATTCGTAGAATTTAGAGCAATCGAGTAAATTGTTCAATTTAACCTAAATTTTACGATAAAATTAAAATTATTAATAAAAGTGATTTTATAAGTTTGAATTTAGAAAAATAAGTAATAAAATAATTAATTAATATAATATTGAATTTTATGAAAATCATCTGTTATTTATCGGAAACGTGTAGAAAGAATTCTAACAACTAACGAAACGATAGAAATAAATTATATGCATACTAAAAATCATAAAATAACATAAATAATATTTATAAGTATCTATTTATACCATATATAAATTTACATGTAGATAAAAATACACGAAAGTACTTAAAATAATTGAAATATGTCAAAATAAGGTTAATTAATTAAAGAAAATTCATAATTAATTAAAGAAAAATGAGGAATAATCTAGATTGGAGGTGTGGCAGCTTAGAAATAGAGAAACAAAACTGACCAATTAAAATGCAACAAATAGAAAATAGAAAAAAAAAGAAATAATATAAATGCCACCTCAATTTAATGTACAAAAAATTCCCTAAAACTCTATAAATATCCAAAAAAATTCAGAAACTCATTTAGATAGTTTTTAAAGTGAGAAAATTGGGGAGGGCCGAAGCAAGAGAGAATTAGAGCTTTTTCAAAAAAATTAGAAAAATTTGTGTAATTAGAGCTTTAGAAAGAAACCACCACCTAATAGCAACTTAAGAATGGATAGCCATAACCACCATATGGTGGTGGCAATGCCTAGACCGACTGACAAAGCTACAGTGGCCAAAGCCACCAACGACGGTAAATCCAATTTTCCTTCCAATTTTAGTTATTTTATTAAAAATATTAAATAATTATAGAAAATTATGAAATTTGTTATTCTAGAATATTTTTGTGTGTAGTTTTTAAGAAAAATGTTATTTTGATAAAAATATATCCCATGATATATGGTTTTTAAGAAATCATACAAAACTAAGCTTGTCTTATATTAGAAATAAATAAGCTTAAGAGTGTAGTTTTATACTTAAAATTTTTATGTAGACTAAGGTGATATAAAGTAGTGCAACAAAGCCCTTTTTCAAAAATTAAATTTTGAAATTTGTAGATAATTTTTAGGCCTTAAAATAATATATAAAATGGGTAATTTTAGGCTAATTAAGTAATTAAAAGGATAATTACTGATTTAGGGCATAATTATATGTTTTAGGATATTCAAATCTGATGAAGTATGATATATGTAGTATTTAGGGTGTTAGACATAATTATTAAGATATTATCTAGTAAATATATAATATGTAAAAATTGTAAATTTTAAGTTAATTTTGTAATTTAGGATAATTAGGTATACAATTTGATTTGGGATGAATTTAAATATTTTAAGATGTTAATTGATGTTGGGAGATAATATTTGAAGTGATAGTGTAAACCCTACTTTTAGTAGGCCTAAGACTTGATTAAGAGTACTTTTAGAACGTTCCTAAAGATTAACCGAACCAGAAACTTAAGTTTATATTTAGGAACAAATTAAATTTTTACAATTCAAAAGCCAATTGTCGATAAAACCCGAGCTTGAAGAACTGCGAGCTCTGAAGCTACTTAAAACCCTAAACCTTAAAACCATTAAGGAATTTTAACCCTAAATAATTAATTGATAATTTAATTTGAATAATTTCATTCAACTTTAGAAAATTTCACAATTCTACGAAAATCAAATCATAAATCACAAAACAATATAAGATAAAAATCCTAAAACAATTTTCTATAAGGCTATGCTCTTATCTTCATGCATAAGCCTTATATATAAATAAGTAGACCAACCAATCACCTTAGATAACTTATCAATTGAGAGTTAGAATCATTTATCAATTGATAACTTATCAAAATCTAGTAATAAGACAATTTCCTTATTACCTCTTCACTTATACTACATATGGACAAATTTTCACAAGAAATCATGAGCTTAACTTTAATAAAGGTGACAAGACCACTCCATGACATAAAAAGACTTCCCATGGCAGATCTAAAAAGGGGAGAAGAGGGGGGCCATGCACTTGTCATTCACTCATCAATCACTTCCTCTTACACATCACTATTCACCCCTTAATGCTTACATCATCAAGAGTTGCAATTGTTGACTTTTTGTAAGCTTTAAGAAAATACTTTCAAGACATTTAAACACTCCTTCTCTCACCATTCCAACCGGCCACACTCTTCCCCATTTCTCTCACTTTCAATTTCACTTTCACTTCATCTTTCTCTCTTTTAAAACAAACATAAAAAGGGGAAACAACTTTACCCCACAAAATCCATTTTCTTCCATTTTAAAGCTTCAACTCACGGCATTTTTTTTTCTTTGTTCATGTGCCATTTTCTTTCATCATTTAAGATCATCTAAGACCATTAGAATCTTCCATAAACCCCTTTCCAAAAGACCAAAGGATTCGGGTTTCAAAAGGTAAGCAAAAAGGAGGAAGCAAAGTTAAAGGCTTAAGAGGAACCTTAGTGCATAACCACCAAACTTTGCGTTAAGGACGAGTAAGTGATTCTTGTGATGTGTGGATTAATATTTATGTTAAAAGACTTGGATTTCTTGAAGATATGAGTAAGGTTTGAGTTGTTATAGCACAAAAATTCGTTTTAAGAAACAAACCCTAAAACCATTACATGAAGTTGAAATATGAGCATGTAAAGTTGGTGTTTTGTATGGACATTTGTTTAATGCTTTGAATGGAAGATTTTAAGCTAAGGAAATCTTGAAATGAGAACTTTAATGAAGGGTAAGCATGCTGGACGTGAAGGTTCCATGATCATTTGAATGTTGATTTTGTTTCCATTAAGTTAAACATGCTCAAATCTAGACTTAAGTTAAGGAAAAAATCCATCACATGAAGTTTTATGAAGAAATTAACTTTGTATGACATGAGCTATGATATGGAGGTTTTATGAAGTATAAGATCTTTTATTTCTTTATGTGGAGCATGAGTTAAAGGATCATTTGATGGAAGGAAACTTAAGTTAAGATTTATACACAAGTAGTTAAGTGCATAATCTATCTCCTAAACTTAAGGAAATGATGGAACAAGTTGAAAAACCAAGTAAGGACCCCTTAGGACCAACATGAACAGATCTAGAACGTGGGTAAATGAGGCCTAAAAATATGATAAAAGTGAAAGAACAAAGTGAAAAGATTAACCAAAGCAAGTATGATTAGCATACAAAGCCTAAAACTCAAAACCGGGCCTAAAACTCTCAAAACAAGCTTAGAACTCTAAGATGGGCCTTCAACAAAAATCTGACCAGCAACTTAAAGTACCAAGAGAAGTTGTTTTGAAGCCCATAAGAAATCCACCTAAGGCCCCATAAGCCCACCAAAGTCATTAACTTTAGTTTGAACTAAAAACAAACCCAGTTGATAACTTAAGCCCACTAAAAGGCCCAAGAAGTGGTTGTTAGCCTTAAGAATATAAATCAAAGTTGTAAATCTGATCTCAAGGAGTATTTTAAGCTTATGATAAAATCTAAAGACCAAGCCCAAAGAATTTCTTAAGTTATTAAAAAGCCCAATTACCAAACAAAGCCCAAAAACATTCCAACACATAAGGAACGCTACTGTTCTGACCCATGGACAGAATTGTATACCTCATTTCGAAAATCTAACCTTACCACATTAAAGTACACTCGAAAACGATGAAGATTGACTATAAGATCATAAAAATCGGATTTAAAACGAAAAAGTTATGCACGATTGAACTTTAGGTAAAAACCGGGAAAAATTTCAAAAACTAGTCAAGAGTATAACTTAAGGAAAACTTACATAGTTTCTTAAGTTTGTTTCAATTCCTTATAAAAATTATTTCAATGACCAGGGGACACTGTTTACGGAGAGGACTTGCCTCCGGATTATTTTGACTGACCCACATGGCAGAGTGAGTAAATTCCCGATGACTCTTTACTTGATTGTGCTTGTAGAAATAGATGCACCTAAACTTATATATATGAATTTGGATGCTTGTGGGATATGGGAGATGCATGTGTATGAATTTGTGGATGAATGTGATGACTTGTTAATTATATATAATAATGGGAATTGTTTGTATGAATATATACATGTGAATTGTATGGAATGAAACTGGTTGATCACCCTAAAAATCAAGTTAATTGCTTATATGATTAAGAACTCAAAGTGAATCATGCATACCCCATATTGCATATGGATAACACCGACTGCCGCTTCACGCAGAAGATGGGAAGGGACTCACAGGAATACGAGTTTCCTGCAGGATTGGGCACTAGCTACGCCAGCATATATATTGAGTCTCTATCTTAAGCTGATGGGCTTACTAGGCGCCGGGAGACGCCAACCGTCGGCGAGGGGCCGAGTCTTGTAGCTTCTGCTTAGGGCGTGTGTTTGTGGACTGCGGGGGCCACCACACCGCTAGACTTGGGATTTTAAAAGATATGATTTGATTTTGGTAAAGGAAGTATATATATATATATGTAGAGTTTTGTTTTAGTATGAGCACGATAATGCAAATGAAATAAAACCCAAGGTCTAGAACCCGGATTTTGGTTTGGGTCGGTTAATTATCTCCAAAGCCCGACTTCAGGGGGCGTAATTCTGAATCGTATGCGGTTCCTAGGTCACTGCATGCGTTGTTTGGCATACTGGTTGTTCATGCATTCATATGATTGTGCATATAATAAAATTCTGCTATGTGGTACTGATGAGGGCATTTATCTCACTAAGCGTAAGCTTACTCCCCTATAGATTTTTGTTGGTGCAAGAGAACCTTTTCGTCAATTCGGGCCGAGGCATGCCCGTGGTAAGTCTCGAGTAGAGACGGGTTGGAGCGATCAGAGAGCGAAGAGGATATTTTGTAATAGATTATAGATACTTTTATGTATTTATGCATAACTTAGATTTTATGTAGTTCCGTTATGAACTGCATTTGTTTGTAATATTATTTTGGTATGGGTCTCACGAGCCCACACAATTAGTTAAATTATAACATAAAAGAAATTTTAGTTTAATTTGCTCTATATTACTAGTCTATGGGCCTAGTAGTAACGTAGAGTGGAAGGAGCCTTGTGTATCGTATGAAAGGCTTATGATCAGCAAGGGGGTTGATAATAGTCCTTTATACGGTACACGGCGACCTATCACGACAACGATACTGTTGGGTCGTTATAGATAGAATTACTAGATATGTATATTATGTACATATTAGGTGATAATGTATAACATGTAGGCATAAGAAATTAATAAGTAGGAAAATATTATATTAAAATTGATATTGCAATAATAATAGGAATATATAATAAATTTGGTAGGAAACTTAAATTAGGGTAATTATATGAAAAAATGTAAGATTTTTTTATAACGAGAGTAAATTTAGTAGTTAAATTAGGATTATGATGTATAGTACGAACTAAAACATTGGTTAAAGACCAAAAAATGATATTTAGGATATTTGAAAATAATGTAATTAATTTCACATTATGGTCAGAATGATTTCCTAGGATGTGCATATAAAATCCTTAATCGAAAACTGCGTTAAAAACTTAATTTAGAAATCAATGTGAAAATTAAACTAGAACTTAATCTAATTCAAGAAGAATTGTAAAAGACTTAAAAACCTAGATAATTGGGTATATTAAACCCTAAACTAAACATAACAATAGGTGTTGAAGGATAAAACCAATCTATAGTGGTTATATGGAAAACTGAAATAATATTTGTATTATAAGGATCTTTGGCGATGAGCAAGCGAGGAGTTGCACTTAAGTTGAGATTAATACGTTGCTGTATTTCGGAGTACTAATTTGTAATACATAGAGGCTTGAAATTGTACTTGATTGTGCTTGTTATATAGTGGACTATGCATATGTAGTTGTTTTTTAGTGATGCTATGATTCTGATTTGCTGCTCTAGATTGTATTTGTATGAATTATTGCAATGATTGAACACCTTAAACCTAATCTAATTAAATATATGACTTAAAATTATAAATTGAATATGCATAGCAACCCATTAAGGGAACATTAGGATTCTTCGGCAAAATACTGACCCCTTCAAAAAGAATAGCGTTGGATAGCATTGGATAACATAATTGGTCTCTTGTTCATTTTTAGTTGAACTAAGTAATAGGTAAGGAGGTCGTGGTAAGGGTAAAGTCAATGGTTTGAAGGTAGTTAAGGGGGGAGAAGTGTCTCCATTGCATAAGCTTGGGTTTGGTCATGAGTTGTTGCATTAATGAAAACTCTTCAACCCATATTAGAGTGGATGCAATTTCTCTAATCTTACAATGAGTCAGACCACATCATGTAATGGTATTTGCTTGAACATACATTACACCTAATAATTTGGTTGATAACTTTGTTTGTGTTTGCTATATGGTTTTAAGTTTTCATCCCAACTTACTGAGCTATAGTTCCCTATAGACGTTGTTATAGGTGCTAGCAAAAAAGTGGCCTTTAATTACTCTAAAGCTAGCAACTGCTGGATCTTTGGGGAGTGAGGAAATACAACTAAAGAATAGATATAGTTTTAAGGTCTTATATTTTAGAATTTTCCTTTTTCAGATAATGTGTTGTTTAGGAAATAAAGTATAATGAAAGCTTGCAAATATAATTTGCAATACTTTAAAATAAATAGTTCATAAATTAAATAAATTTTTTATTTACTTTATGAATTATTTATTTTAAAGCGGGTTTGTTGTAAACGCTTTATATAAATTAGGTCTAAAATAATGGCTGTATGGTTAGTTTTTATTTTAGAATAGTTTGCATGACAGGATTGTTATGAATCTGTTACTTCGAGGCATGACATCAAGTGGTTCGGAAGTGTTTCAACTTTTGAAATTTGAAGAAAGAGAAAAATTACACATTTAGTCCTTAACTTTTGCTACTTGTCTAATTTAGTCCTCAACCTTTTTTTCCCCTCTATTTCAATAGTTAAAGTTTTTCATTTTTGTTAAACAAGTATTTTCATTAGATTTGTTATGTTTTCCATTAATTTTTCTTTGTAATGGAAGGATTTATTTAACAAAAATAAAAAATGTTAAGAATTGAATTAAAAAAAGTGACTAAGGTTAAAGATTGAATGTGTATTTTTCCTTATATATTATAAATCATTCAAGATAGTCTCCGTAAACTCTTAAACCCATTAACCTCCAAATATTATAGTTTGACTAATATAAATTCTACACTTAAACTTTAAAAATAAGTAAATCAAAATCTCATAATCATGAAAAACAAAAAAAATAAGTTTAGCTAAAAGAATCAACTTCCGCTTGTTCTACCACAACCATACTCATCATATGTATATCATAGTAAGGATCAATGCTATCATCTTTAGCACAAAAAATAAGATACTAACATAGGCAAATTGTGAAACTGAGCTTAATCTATGGTATAGATATACATACGAAACACTTGCACAAATGTCTTACAAATTACTATATGTAATAAACAACAATTTAATTACTGAACATCAATTCAGTATCTATTGCCAAATAAAACTTATCACCAAACCTCAACCTAATGCCTATTGCCAAGTAATAATATCAAATACTAAACCTCAATATTTGTTGCTAAAAGTTTTCTCTATTAGTAATAAAATCTAATATCTATTGAAATTGTCTCATATTGAGTTAATCATTTGTTAACCAAATTATGATGAATAACTTAATTAGAATGGTATAATAAGCATCTCATTCCAATAATTGGTACCTCCATTCTAATGTTGTTTCTTCGCACTAACTATATTGGACATGACTCTCTTATATCAATAGCCTACTACTAAGTCATCATAACAAACTTAATGCTTAAATCTATCCATTTCTAAGATGCATAGTACACCATACACTTTAATTAGGTTTTCACTATGATAACATGCGCAATTAACAAATAATAGGAGCTAAGTACTTTTTGTCTAGCTTAATGCTCAAATATAACTTGGAATCACTTCGAACTTTAATCTAATATATATATATATCGTTAAATTGAATTCTGCTTATCGATCAATAGTCCTAAATCCAAAGTTAGGCTCCTTACTTAAAACTTTAGATTAGCACTTAATGGATATAACCAATTACCATCAAAAACCCAAAATCAACTAAATATAATTGAAAGGTTTGTTCAACTTATAACTTTAAATTAGGAAGAGAAGGATCGGTCGATTGCTATATAGGGCTGATCAACCATAGGTAGTTAGCCATAAGGTCAACTAATTGTTAACCAAGGCTGGTTAATCATGGTCCCACATTTAGACATTCAATTGATTGCGTTTTTGTTGGCTTACTGAGTATAAAGAGGTTTCTACCTATGTTTTGTTTTATGTTTATTCAATGCAATTTCTAGGGTTTCTAAACACTTGTAAGTTAATAAAAAACAACCTTTATAAAATCCAATCACAAGTTTAAGCAAAATTATGAATTTCACACATTAGTTGACATTCTCAATCTAATTAATTGCTTAAAGTTCTTGACATAGAATTTTAAGGAAAAGAGAAGGAAAAAAAATTCATTACATTAAAATCTTTGGGAAATCAAGTCTCCTTAAAAGAATTGAGGTCCTTGATACCTCCTTGAACATTTTTTTTTAAGGATTATTAAGGGATTAACTTTTTTTTTAATAAGAAGAGAGATTGATTAAGAATACCAGGAATTGCTTACTTTTAATTGTGTACTCTTATCACAAATCCACTTTCTTTTTTTTTTTTTTTAAATCTCTACAACAATAAGAACAACTTAGTTTTAAAGTCTATTAATTTTTCAATAGAAAGAATTAATGGAATTAAAAGGAGAGAAGGAAATTTATATAGATAACGAGAGATCTCTTGTTTTACAACCAACACAAACCTTATTAGGGAAGTAAGGCTAGGATTTCTCTAGTGTCAGTCATTCCTGAGTAAGATGAAGGAATCTTTAGGCTTATTTTTGTTTATGCAGCTAAATCTTATAGGCATAAGCGATTAAATTACTATTTTACCCTTATTAATAAAATAATTTCGAGAGTATTTCATCTCCTTTACTACTTAAAATGAATTTTGTACTTAGCTTTCACTTAATGCTTAGAATAACTTGTTGTAGTTGCTTTTCATCTCCTCTTCTAGTTCTTACATAGCTTTTGTTTTTGAATGATTGCTCCATTACACTTTTACATATTTAATCTTATGTCATATGAAAAGCTTGTACTTTCATGTCCATTATCTCTTCGGATACTTAGCACAAGTCACGTTGGTCTAAATATTAGGTTCTTCCAATTGTACTAATTACTCAAAATCTAGTCTATTCTTTCATAATAAGGACATATGAAATACCTTATGCATGTTGACTAAGGTTAGAGTAAGGCAAGTCTATAAGCCACAATACCAACTGCTAATATTTCAAATGATTTGATATACCTAGATTCATCTTGTCTTTTATGCTGAAGTATGCAATATCCTTAATAAGTGAGAGTTTTAGGAAAGTATTATCATTTACTTCTCAAGAGAGCGACCTTCTTAAGAGCAACAAAGTAAGCTAATTTACTTAATTTTTCAAATATACCTAAACCAATTCATGTCTTCTTATACATTAAGGGAGTGAGCATTATGTGCTCCCATTTCTACTCTACTATTGGTATTGATTGTAGTTGGGTCACAAGTACTTTATCCATAACTGTTAACATAACATCTAGATATAAACTCAATTATTTCTTATTCATGTTATTTTGCTAATAGTGTGCTTTAGTATCCATTTAGATGTTAGTCATACCATAGTGAATTGAATATCTTGAATGATGGGATTCTCTCGTTATTTCCCTCTTTAAAGCCAATCTTTCTAGTATGCACAATTGATGCCATATTATAATACTTTCTCTATATCCACATTAAAGTTGCTTCCCTTATCTTCTACCATGTAACTATGAATTTTGTCAATTCCAAGGTCTTTAACTTAGATTTCTTTGATGTGCTTTATTCCGCAACCTTGCAAATCTCATATAAGTTTTGCGAATCAATACTTCAACTTTCTCATTTCTTCTTCTATTTTATTTCTTTTGAATGATCAATGATATTGAATTTACATGATCCTTTATACTTAATGCATCTAACACTACATTGGTTTTGCTTAAGATCTCCATATTATAATCCTTGATAGAGAATATTGGGAATTAGCTCCTTTACTTGGAAGGGGGTACTTGTTATTTATGATGGGGTCCCTCCCTTTTTGATTTCATATGAGAAGGTCTTTATCTAAAATTCCCCCTTTGCCATTTCTTTATTAAACTCTTTGCTTTGCTTTTAATGCTTAGGGGGTGTTGGGTTGAGCTACCTTAAGGAAGTCAAAGACTTGAAATCTACCATTAGCACTTGCTCTTCACTTTTTTTATCACTAAGTTAGCAAGTGGAGCCAAGCCATGGGCGAGGTTTGAAATGTATAAGCTTAGTTTGTCGCTTCTTAATCTTTTGAGAAGATAGTCGATTTAGTCGAGCTACCTAATGTTTCTTTGAGATGTAGGTGCTAGTGTAATGCTAATTACTGGTTAGCATCGTCTAGTTTTCGAATTCTTACCTTGGTTAAGTCTTTTACATAGGAGGTGATAAGTTAACCGAAGAGGGATTTAGTTAATAGCTAAATTAAGTAGGTGCTTAAGTAGGAGGGACACCATTGTTAGGGTAGTAATATTTTCCAATGCGTTATCAAGAGAGTTGGGTAATAATCAAGCAAGGTGGCATTTGGGTGTCATTTAATCAATGTTGCTTAGTCGATTAGGTTGTGACACATATAACTTGTTTTTCTTTATGGAAAGAGGTAAAGAGTCAAGGCTTGTGTTGAGCACACTTAGCGTAATAGTTATTTTTTTATTTTTTATAACCATCTAATCATTACTGATATTTTAATTATCTATATTGAGATTCGAGGCTGATTTTCTATTTTGTTT
Source organism: Lumnitzera littorea (assembly GCA_024138015.1). NCBI lineage: Eukaryota > Viridiplantae > Streptophyta > Magnoliopsida > Myrtales > Combretaceae > Lumnitzera > Lumnitzera littorea. The sequence continues at coordinate 73,959,110 of JAMXBB010000001.1, read as the reverse complement.
TTTGCGTGTTGCCAAGCACATTAACTATAGGGGATGTACATCATTAACAGATTGATTGTAGTGTAGATGTATTGTTACCATAGTAGCATGGTAATAATATTGTCATTTTTCTTTGTATACCTTGCATGTGGATAGTTGGAGATTTTAGAGGGATTCTTTGAGTTTCTCTTAGTATACCGTACATATTTTTCCTTTTAAGACCATTCTTCCTTTATTAAAGGAGGGTTAACTATCTTGCTGTATTTCATTTCATTTTTCTTAAGTCCTTTAAGAAGTGCCTTCTTCTCAATGAGAGAGTCTTTAAGTTTCTAGATGCTTATCATTTTCGTTATTTTGATCTAACGTAAGTGTTGAAATTTTTTTTCCCTTTTTCTTCTTATGTTTGTTGGAGGTTGATGGGAAGTAAGTCCATCTAACAGTTTTATCGTATAGTAGATTTGAGTTTAGATGTTGATCCCTTAGGGAGTACCTATAAGTGTAACTACTTGTACTTACCTATTTTCTAATGTTTAACCTAACAAAAAATTTTAATTTATCAAACACAACTATTCTAAACTATTCTAATAAAATTAAGAGAAAGAACAACTGGCAAAATAAAAAATAATTAAAATTCACTATGAATGCATTAACTTAACATTCAATTACTAATCTCCCTAGAATAGCTATGCAACATATCAATCTCATTCTTGATTATTGGACTGTAGAATTCCTAATCTAACTTAAGCATAATTGATTCAACAAATCAACTCTTAACCTTATGTATAACCTACTTGAATCGCTTCTATAATAGAATATCTTAAGATTGCATTAAATCCTTGTAATATCCTGAGTTTTTTCAGCTAGTTCAATAACTTTAAGGTCCAAGCCTCTAAGTTTAGGGTGTTGGGCGATAATATCCGTTTAATTTCAAACTTTATAATAAAGTAAGAAAAATTAAATGAAATAATTCAAGTAAAATCAATTTCTCAAAATAAGTTATATAAAAATATTAATTTGAGAAAGACGTTAATTTATCAATAAAACAAATAATCGTAAAATTCAAGCTTTTAAATGTAGCGAGATATTAGAGATAAGTTAATTAACTTTCAAAAATAATAAATGAAGTTGAATTATACATAATATACATTTATTACATGTGATATACATTATATGTATTACATATATACATATAATAATAATAAATTATCAAAATTAGGTAAAATAATGGAAAATTAATAAAAAAATTGCATGGATGAGTCACCAAATGATGTGTTAAGCTAGGATTAATTGCAAATGATGAGTCAACACTTGGTTAATGAGGAAATGACATATGGCACCTAGGGAAAAGTGAAAAACGACATGTGTAATTTTCCTTTTTCATGCAAAAAAATCCAAAAGCCTATAAATGGGACCTCAAACCTCATTTGCAATATTTTACTAATTTAAAAACACAAGAACATAATTTTAGAAAATTGGAAAAAATTAGAAAAAAATAAAATAAAATAGAACAAAATATAGGGACATAATGGGTCTAGGGCGGTTCATGTACCAAACCATCATGTCAGTTGGAGTAACTTGGAGGACCAATAGAGGGTGGCCAAAGAAGACTCTCTAATAAGGTGCGATGGCCAAGTGGTGATCGGAGGCAGCTAGTTTAGGTGAACTAAAATTCTGTCCGTAATTTATTTAATTTACTAAAAATATAAAATGTTATTCATTAATTATGAAATTTGTCTTTCGCGGTTATTTTAGGTATAGATTAATTTAGTGATTTTATTTTAATTAAATAATTAGTTTAAATATGGGTTCCTTAAAAAAATGCTCTGTTTGGATGAAAATTAATCTAATTTTTACAAATATTAGATGAAATATTAGATGATGTTGTTTTAAGCTCAATTTTTATAGTTAATACATCTAATATATATATATATATATTTAATTTTGGTAACAATAATTTTCGAAATTAAGCATGTTTACTAGTTTTTATAATTATTTTGAATAAAACTGCCAGTTTTATCAAATTATTGAAATAATTAGTTTTCAATGAAATTAATGAATGAGCTCTACATGTTTAGACTTTTGGATGTTTATGATTATATTTCGAATATTTAATTTTTGTCTCACTTGTAAATTTATTTATTTTCCTTAATTTTTTTGTAATTTTGAGCTAAAATCGTTGTTTTCATAAAAATATATAATAGTTAGTTTAATATAATTCATTATTAATAATTAAACTACATATTTTTATGAGTCCATAGAATTTTTCGTGAAATGAATCGGGCTCGTATACTATTTATTACATATTTTTCTAGTATAAGCTTATATATTAGCTTAATATGTAATATAGTAACTAGTACTATTATAATGTTTATTAAATCCATGTCAAATGAACACTTTACAGTATAATAAGTGTTGCTGGATAAGTTTGGAAAGTATAATTTTTAGGGCTTTTAGTTCAGTACTAAAGCTTACTTGGGACAATTACAGAGTTAGGGTGGTGTGGGTTAAGTCATAATACGAAAGGGTATTTTTTAGGTTTTTGACAATATTGATCAATCTTGTTTCTTGATATATTTAATAGTACTCAAAATAATGATTGTGACAATATAAAATTTAATAAAATTGGATGGGAAATAAGTAAGATACGATCAAATGAAGTTTAAAAACGCGGAAATGAAAGCTTATAATAGTTTGAGTTCAACCTATACTTGATTTGAAGATTGTGTTATATTTTCATAGGTATGATAAGTAAGGAAGAACCACGTTGTGAAGTTTAGGATTTTGCACTATTACTAAGCTGAGGTAATTGGATTTAACTCATGTTTGGAGTAGATATATTACTACTTATAACACTGTGTATTGTTTGATGTTGTGTTGATTGAATATGGGTATATCTTGGGTTAATTGATATGCTACTATAGTGGATGATGATGTGTTGATTTTGAATGATAGTAATTATACTTTGGTTAAATTATTATGTTGTCATGTCGGTGATGATTTGTGTTTACGAATGATTGTGCTAACTAAGGAAGTTGAGTGATTGCTAACTTAATCTTCTAAGTGTTCACCTAAGTGAACCTTAAGTAAGATATTAGAATTCTGCTAAGCAGGGTTCGATAACTAGAATCAGTTCACTAGGTCGAATAAAATTGAAAGACTAGTAGTGTTGAGTGATATACTTGAATTGTTATTGCATATCATGGCATGGCACAAAATAGAACCTATGGGCTAGAACTTTCAGCATGAGGCTTTAAAATAATCATAAAGAAAGTATGGCTCTATGAACTCAGTTTTTGGAAGCATATGGATTGCATTGCCTGAACATTGTGACTATTTTGATGGTCAAATTTGGTAGACTACAGTGTATGGTCTAATTTGGTAATATTGCCACATTGATTTGGTGAACTATAGTATATAGTCTAATTTTGTGAAGTTAGGGGTCCTACTCCTAAGCAACTTCTTGTTGCCTTAGGTTCTTGGACGTTATATCTAGATATTCGGTTATGTCGACTAACAAGAAGAAAATTGGATGGTATAGGATATTGGTACTGATGCATGCCATATGCATAAGCATAGCATGCTGCATTGCTAGTAGTAAATGCTCGATTGGGCAAATATACATGTGAAGTTGAACTTGTGGGTTATAATTGAAATGTTTCAATTGTAATATGCAATATTGTCTATCATGTTATCTATATTATGTTGTTTGTTATCCACTCTCACTCAGCTTCAATAGTTGAGAAGATAAAATATTTTATCCTCAAGTTAATAGCATCGTGAAGGGCCTAATACTAATGAGGGATATATATATTAAGCGCGTGAGTTGGAGTCAGTGAATTTTTTATGGAGCTTATATTAAGTTAGGAATCTTATTACTATGAAGATGACAAAAAAAAAGGGAAAATGCTTGTTCATGTTTTGATGTAAATATTATGTCGTACACATAAGTTGTAATGGGAAATCTAGTTAAACTTCGATGTAGAAACCCCTTTATTATGTAAACAATATTGTCTTTTGATAAATGAGCAGATTGATTTATGTTTTCAACAGGTATTCCTGTATGATGGTGCATCCTGTACTATGCCAGGATGTGACAATCCTTAAATTCTACTACTAGGTTGTGCTATTCCAATGAAACCAAATAGCCAAACTTTAGTCTATCTAATTACTTCAAATTACACCAATCTATTTATTATAAGATATCGTAGACTCTATGGAAAACTCAAATATTGAATTAATAGTCAACATTATTAATTCAAAGAAAATAAAACATGGTGCAATTAGATCATAATAATAAGAAATCATAGATTGATAATAAAAGAAAACTAATTATATAGAATGCTAGGATTCACAATAATTGAATACTAAAGCTAAATTAAAACATTGAGAAAACAAAGAAAGAAAAAGGAGAAGGAGAAGGAGAAGTTTAAAGCCTTAGCCTATTCTATTAAGTGTTTATTGGTTTTTATGTTATAAATTACAAGGCTTGTAAGGTAATTTATAATACAACAAGAATCTTAGAATATATCTTCAATGCATCTTTAAAATATCTTCTACATATCTCTTTGTTTCCTAATTAAGCTCTCAAATAAAAGATAAATGGAAGCATGGCATGACATTAGTATTGCAAACACATCTATCGCCAATTTCTTCTTGCATTTGCATGATCAAATTCTTCAAATTCATTAAACAAAGCCATAAATGAAAATATAAACCAATTAAGCACTAAAATCACTAAAAATACCTAAAAAAATATAAAAATATTATCAAAATAAACCATAGAAATATGTGTAATTTAGCATTTATTAGAGGTACTGAAGGTCCTACTCTCAACCCCACAACCCCTCCATTCCCCTAACCTATTCTAGACACCTCATTTTTGCCAATTTTTTTTTTTTTTCCAATTGAGCCAGGTTAGTGAAAAAAAAAGTAAAAAAAAAAGAAAAACGAAAATAAAAAAATAATAATAAAAAATTATTAAGTTAGGTCATAGAAAGTTGAGTCAAGAGTCGAGTCGTATCAAGTTGGGTTATGTTGAGATGTCGGATAAGTTATTGAGATGAGTTGAATCCATTAGTTTTGCATTAAACCAATTTAGGAGTTCAACATCAAGATTTATTGGATTGGGTTAGGCCTTAAAAGAAAAGCTCAAACTAGCTAGGGTTTCTCGAAGCTAGGGTGAATCTAGGTTAAATTGCAAATGAATCTTTTGTATCTTTGATTTGAAAGATTTGATTTTGGAGCTTATAAATATCATGTCGGTTGGAGTTTTAAAGGAGGCTTTTCTTTTGAAATTGCACACACCCAACAAAACAAAACACACACCCCTTCACTCACCTTCATGCTCCTTCACGCACTATCATTAGTACCTCACATGCCAATACTAGCACTTCACGCCTGGCTATTGTACACCACTACAATAGTATATACCATTACACTCTACGTACTGCCTAAGCTACACGCTACCATCATGCTGCTGTTGTTGCTTAAGCCACCACCGCTATCGCCCAGTCCACCACTACTGCTACCCAAACTATTGCTGTTGTTGTTCAGTCTGCCATTGTTGCCCCCTACAACCATCGGGACACTGCCCGACCTTACTCCTAACTCGCCCAGCCTCACTCTTGCGTGCCCCAAGCATTGCCTAAATCTTCACTTGAGCCACCGCTTATAACGCCCATGCCTTGCTCAAGTCATCGCCTATAGTGCTCACGCCTCGTCTGAGCTACTGCTCATCGTACGCCTAGATCCATACCCCAGTGTCGCTGCATATTGCTCAAGCTATTGCCCACCGCATGCCCAGAGTCACCGCCTAGTATCGCTTGCATATGCCTAAGCTCTCGCTCAGTCTTCGCTTGCACACACCTAGGTTCTCGCCGCATGCTCGCTCAAGCCTATGCCTACATACGCTTAGTAGTGCCCAATCCTCGCTTGTGCATGCCCAGCATGGCCCAACGCTGATGCGACCTAACCTAAGTGAATTTTTAATAAGTTTTTTTATTATTTTATTTTAGTTTATTGTTTTTTTATTAATTAGTCATGTTTTTATGTTTTTTATTTATTTTATTATTTTTCATTATTAATTAATAAATTTTTAGTTTTAGTGTCATTTTTTTTAAATTAATTATTTTCTTGCAAATTTTTAGATAAATTAGGTTTTTTTTTTTAAAAAAAAATACATGTTTTGACACTTAGTGATTTTTAAAAAATAAAATAATAAAAAATCTAAATTTAGTTAGTTAGGGTTTTTTTATTTAATTCAAAAAAATTATATTTTTTAGGTTTGTTTTCTTAAAATAATAAATTGATAAAAATGTAAAATTATCTCAGTTTTCAAAATAAAAATGACCCACTTACTAAAAAATTTTATAAAAAAGAACTACGATTGGTTTGATCCTAATTAGCGGGTACATAGGCACCTTCGGGTAATCGTTAAAAAAATAAAATATTTTCCCCTTTCTAGAAATTCGTAATAAAAAAATAATTTAGTTACTTTTTTCTCATTTAGGTATATTTTAATATTTTTAGAAAAATAAAAAAAAAATAAAGCCCATCAAGTTTTTTTTTTTTTTTCATATGGTGACTTAATTTTAATAGGTTAGCTATTGAACCCAGTTTTCTAGTTCAATTTTATGAAAATTAATTTTTTTAGAATATCTGTAGATTAGTGGTCAAATTAGGGTTTTCCTACCCAAAAACCCCAATTTTATTTTTACTAGTTGAATTGGTTGGTGACTCTATTTAAAAAAAAAAAAAGAAATTTCTTTTCCTTAGTTTAATATTGAGTAATTTATATTAAGAGAGTTAGGCTTAATATAGGTTAAACTAAGAAAATTAAAATAGGGCTCGATAGAACTAGCGACTCTACTAGGGATGTTGATGGGCTAGCCATGTGAAAATAAAAATTATTGATGGGCTTTCATGTTATTATTTTATTTATTTATTTTTGTATTATAGTTGTACTAATGGGTTTTTAGTGATGTAGGCCCTAAGAAAAAAGAAGCCCGACCTAATGGGTCTTCTTGGGGAATTAAGGGGGGTTCTTTTATTGTAAGCAATCATTTGCATGATTAGATGTGGTCGAACCTAGGCCACCTTAGGAACCTAGGATGGGCTACCATTGTGTAATTCTCAAGTCATTGGGGTTATTATCCCTTCCTAGCAGTGATAGGCAAGCCCACTCAAGCTTCAATGTAGCCTACCAAGTTTCTCGTTAGAAAGCCTTAAAGCTGTAGAGCTTAGGACCTGTAAACCCCAGCCCTTTGCATCATTTTTTTGAAACAGGGGTAGTTCTTTTTCTAAATTATAGGAAAAGTTTGATTTAATCTACGGTCAGTTTATTGCTCATTTTCAATTAAAAATTTTTTGCCCCTTATATATAAGTATATACGAGCTTCATTTTTATTTAATCATATTTTGAATATACTTATATATGAGGGTGCTTTGATCATGGATTTATCATAATTCCTATAATTTATTAAATTACCGACTCCTATTGCATTGCATGCATGTGCAACATATTGCATTTCTATATTTGGTTACGTTCGTTTTTTTTTGCGAATATTTTATTTCTAGTGTTATATGTGTCTCATTTTTTTTTTATTGCCCATAGTCAGTGAAAGGCTATGCAATTTCTAAGGAAATCTTTGAAAGAACTACGAAATTATTAATATCGGATCCAACTTTATTTTGAGTTTAGGGTCCTCGTTGTAAATAGTCGTCGCATTTTTATTTATATCCTTTGTAATATAAATATGGAGAGTCACGGTAATATCAGTTCAAAGCCTGTCAGCCTATCTGTGAAGTCCAATTAGATAAGTACTCTTTCCCCAAAGCCATCTTGAAAAATTGGTTTAACCAACTTCCACCTACGAAGAAAAATCACGTTTGCAAGAAAGCCCTCATGCAGGTCCAACTCCATTGGCCTCTAATCCCGGCCCTGATCTATTACTGGGATCCAAAATCTGCAACTTTTAACTTTGGCCCAAATGTATTGACACCCACCATAGAAGAATATTTGCAGTTACTTGGTGCCTCGCCCTTCGAAGCAGGCATAGCGATCCTTGATCTCAAAGTCTAGCATGAGAAAATCTTCATAATGCTATTAGGGGTCAAGAAGTCAACCTTAGCCCCATTCTTATCTTTAGAGGGCTAAAAATGTCTCAGTATCCTAAGATTGGTGGAGTGGTTTTCAAGCCCAAATGCTTACTAGAAATATTGCCAGATTTTCTACAGGGGATATGAATCATGGGTCGAAAAGAGGGTCAACGCCTTTATTGTAGCAGTGTTTAGAACAATACTATTTCCCTTTAGATATGGTTAGGTCTACTATAGGGTTGCCGAGCTAGTGACTCAATTCCTAGCTAGTAAATCTTATATACCAGTGCTATTGGCAAAACAGTTTAAGATGCTTATCTACCTGAAGAAATAGGGGTATGGTTATTTCATAGCTAACCCTACAATCCTTGTCGTATGGTTTCTCAGTCACACATAAGGGTATGGAGGGAATCTTCTTAGAGAGTTCTTGATAGAGAATATGGACCTGATTGACGAATTTTCCCACCACCTCAAGGTATTGGATGAAACTCAGTTTAAGGGATAGGTGTCAGTTATCAGCAAAATGCAGCCTACGGACTTTATGTGGATAGCTAGATGGAGCCGTTGCACTCAAGCTGTCTTGGGGTGCACCGATTTTGCAGGAGTTCCCCTTGTCGATATTACAGGCTGTACCAGATATTTCCTAGCTTATGTCACCAGCCAGCTAAGCTTATTGCAAGAGATAGCTTATAGAGACTCCTTGGATGTCGTCACAGTGAATTATCAAGATCTTTGTCTGTCCATGGCTACTCTAATCCAACAACTAGCAAAACTCGTGAAGTTGTGGGAACGAAGAGAAGTCAAGAAGATAATCAATGTGGGAACTTTGAGGGGCAAAGTCGGAGAATACCGAGCTACCAAGCAGTTCATTTATGATCAATTGGAGAAAACTAAAAAGATACAATATGAAGCTCCAGATGTATTTAGATACAAGTCGGATCTAGCACGTCTTTCACCCGTTGGGCAAGCCTATCGAGACACCATATAGGCTAGAGTTAAAGCTTAGTTCCAAGAAAGTAATAGGATTGTTGAAGAGTTAAGGTTGGAAAACGAGAGATTGCTAGAGGAAAATCAATTCTTAAGGAGCAAGACTCAAGAGAGGGATGTTATGGTACTAAGACTTATGAGGGAAGTTAATGAAGCTCGTCCTAATCAGATCCATCGGCTTTGGTAGATATAAGATTTAAGTTTTTTTTTTTGAAAGATTAGTTAGGAGTTTTTCTTTTCCTTTCATTTAGTCCGTCGTATAAGTTGGATCTTATGATTAATAAATTTGCAGTTTAGTAAATAAAATTTTCATTAATTGTATAGTCTCTTGCTCATTATTATTATTTATTTGTTTGTTTATTTGATTAAAAAAAAAAAGAGGTAGATTGCGGAATAACAAATGTCACAAAAAAAAAGAGAGAAAAAAAAAAACTCTTTAATCTACCAAAAAGTCTAAAACTTAGGTTTTTGCGTATGATTTCAAAGATAGCATTCAAGCCAGTAGACTCCAATAGAAGCTTGATATTCACTTGTTCTAAGGCAAGGATGTCGACTTAGGGTACTGGAAAAGTTAATCAAACTGAACCCGACCCAATAGTAGCGACTCTGGATGGAAACATGAACAAGATGGCAGAATAGATTCAGGCTCTCACTTAGGCTATTGGAATCCTTAATGATAGACAAGGATCTTAAGTTAACCTAAGCCAGAATGTAGAAACGACCCCTTCCCCTAAACCGAAAGACGAAGAATCAGCCTTTAATGTTGAGGTATGGAGGAAAGAGATTGAAGAGAAACACTGTGGAATGGAAAGAAAGGTCATGCAGATGTTAACCGAGAAGATGAAAACACTAGAAATGGTGAATGGGTTTAAGTAAATGGGAATGATCGGTTTGTCGACCAATGAAGACAATGACTTCTCAAAAAGATTTAAGGTGCTAGAATTTGAGAAATACAACGGGATTGGTTGCCCGAAACTCCATACTAGGTTGTACATCAGGAAAATGGGGAAATACACGACGTATGACAAGGTGATGGTCCAGACTTTTTAGGATAGCTTAACAGGGCCTGCTTTAACCAAGTACGCTTAATTGGACCTGAATGAAATTGATACTTGGGATAAGTTAGTACGGGCTTTCTACAGCCGGTATAAATTCAACATTGAAATGGCCCCGTCCATGTAGGATCTGAACAATCTACGAAAGAAGACCAATGAGAATTTTAAAGAATATGCCCAAAGATAGAGGAGCATCGCCGCCAAGGTGATGCTACCCTTAGCTGAAAAGGATTTGACCTTCGCTTGCATTAATACTCTTGGAAGCCCATATTGCCAACACTTGGTTGGGCATCATGCCACCAATTTTATAGAAATTGTAGCCTTAGGAAGTCGAATTAAGGAAGCCATTGCTTTTGGGAGGCTCCCTAATCTTGAAACAATAGAAAAGAAGACACCTCCCTCAATATTTTCCAACAAAGCTATGGAAACCACTATCAGTGTTGTTGATACTAGCAACCTTGTTAGACCCACCACCCTAGTAGCTATGATTGGAGGATCTAACCCCTCGTCGAGTCTAAATCAAAACAACCGTCCATAGAGAAGACAGTTCATGCACATTCCCATTCCTCTAAGTCAAGTTCTCATACGATTAAGGAAGGAGAACCTCTTGACATTTGAAATACCAAGAGAAGGGTAAAGACTGAGGGGGTATAACTTGGAACTTCGATGTGATTATCAGTTGGGGTAAGTAGGGCATTCTACAAACCAACGTTGGAGACTTGAATATAAAATCCAGGATCTTAGTGATGCCAAATTGGCTTAATTAGATTTTATCCAGACTCTCACTCCCAACGTGGCTAACAACCTTCTACTGAATCATGGACATTCGATCAATATGATTGTTGCTGAAGCTTCTGAACTAGAAATTGACTTAGATAGTCTCCCCATCATTATTGAGGAGATAGCATGGAATCTAAGGAAGACTGGGTACTTGCAGGATATGAATCTCCAGGATAGGACCCAAACCAAACTAGCGATATATCGACTACTTAAGGAAGGAAAGATAAAGAAAGTTGATATCATGGCTATGACAATTCCAAAATCGTGGAAGAGAAGTACTCAGAGGGAGCTTAGAAAGAGATATGACACTAAAGATCTAACGGTTGATACCCTAGGAGAAACGACAGGGAAGTTTGAGTATTTGGTAAACTACGCCGGTTCACCTACCATATACGCTGATGCCCCGCCCACTAGATGGGGTCTAGAATTTGAGAAAGAAGATAGGCTCATTACAAAAGCCAAGAAGGTAGCTGGGATGGTTGGAATCATTGGAGATAGGCCTAAGCCATTGATTTTTGAATATGATGGAATGACTAAGAAAGTTAAGGAATCAGTAAAGCTTAAGAAGATCGCTTTCAATGTCTCGATAGCCTTAGAGAATTATAAAGCAGCACCTTTCGATTACTAAACGATGAATCAAATGACTGGGGCCTCATTACTCATGGTTGGTGGGCTTACCCACTTGGGACGAGTTTATGATCAACATGAGGAAGCCTAGAGGAAATCCATTGTGGAAGAGGCTTCTTGAAAAATCTTTGAAGATATGGAAGATAAAGATCAGAATATTGCTAAGAAGATAGTCAAGGTCAATGAATACAAGATAATGAACCAGTTAGCCAAAATACGAGCCCAAATCACTTTAATGGGCTTATTGTTGTCATTAGATACTCATCGAGAGGTTAAGGTACCTAAAGGGATTTCTATAGAAAAAATGGGGTTAGTGGTAAACTCAATATTTATAGTGGATTAGATTTCATTTTTGCCAGACGGGCTAGGTAAAGAAGGAGACCAGCACACAAAGCCGCTCTTTATAGTGGTTAAGTGTATGGGGAAAGTAGTTGCCTAAGCTCTGATAGATAATGGGTCATCATTGAACGTGTATCCATTGATGACGCTTTATCTACTTGATGTGGAGGCGATTGAAATAAAGCCCAGCTTGATTTCAGTAAAGGCTTTTAACGAATCAAAATGGGAGATAATCGGAGAAATTGGGTTATAGGTTGAAATTGGTTTGCAAGTGTTTACTATTCCCTTCTAAGTTCTTGACATCGCACAAACTTTCAATCTTTTGCTAGGAAGACTATAGATTCATTCAATAGGGGCAATTCCATCTAGCCTACATTAAAAAGTGAAGTTCATGGTTGATGGACAGTTGGTAACTATTCTTGGGGAACGGGATTATGAGATTTATAAAGAAACCACTATTCCCTATGTTGGGGATAAAGAATTAGAAGAGCTGGGGTTACAGATTTGTAACAATGTCGGTATGATCGAAGAAGCAAGACAGGGGTCACAAGTTTGTTTGAAATAGCCTAAACAACAGATTGAAACGTTTGGGCTTAGGTATGAGCCTACCGAAGAGGAGGTTCAAGAAATGAAGGTTAAAATCAAGAGCAAATGAGGGGATTAACTGTACTATGCTCACATGGATTTTTTGGATATCCATCAAACATTCCCAGTGCCAGTTGATGTTCAAGAACCTAAAGTAGTTGGTTTATCTAAGGCCCTGACTCAACAATGCAACATGGGTTTGAATGGGAGACAAGATGTTGACATATCGGTTTCTTTGTGCAATTGGTTTTCCGCTCCCATGAATTGGTCTCTAGAAACATAAAATTAGATTAATTAGGAACATTCAATTTTGATAATTAGTCCGATTAGTTAAGTCTTTTCTATAAGACAATTTGAATTAATTCATCCAATAAAATTTATTTCTTTCTTTCTATCAATTCTTCCTTGTTATTTATTTGTTCTCCTTTTCTTTTACTCCTTAGATCTGATAAAAACGATGGACATAATGAATATCTCGCTCATGTAAACAATGAAAGTACCAATATCACCTTTAGCCCTATTGGGTTAGACATCGGAGATGATATGGAGACTCCAAATGAAATTTAAGAGAATTGGCATAGACATGAATAGGGTAGAGTGATTATTGACAAACTAACAGATGTGATTAATTTGGGAACAGGGGAAAAGGCAAGAAATTTGAAAATTGGTGGTGATTTAACGAATGATCAGAAGCAGGAGTTGTCACAATTATTATCTGAATATTTGGACATATTCGCTTAGTCTTATGGAGATATGCTTAGTTTAGACTCGTCCATTGTGGTTCACAAGTTGCCAACCAGGGAAGAAATTAAACCAAAAAGACAAAAGCCTAGATGATTTAGGCCAGACATACTCCTTAAGATAAAAGAAGAAGTAAAGAAGTTGTTGGAAGTCAGATTCATAGAAGTATCAGATTATCCTGAATGGGTGGCCAATGTGGTGCCAATGTTGAAGAAAAATGGAAAAGTTAAGGTCTACATAGATTTTGTGATTTAAACCAAGCGACACTAAAGGATAATTTTCCTTTGCCGCATATTGACGTATTAGTAGATAACATAGCTAGGAATCATTTTTTCTTATTTATGGACGGTTTCTCGGGGTATAATCAAATTAAAATGGTGGAAGAAGTTAAAATTAAAACAACGTTTGTTACCACTTAGGGAATGTTTTGTTTTTGCATGATGCCATTTGGGTTGAAAAATGCTAGGGCAACTTATCAATGTACTATGCTTGCCTTATTCCATGACATGATGTATTAAGAAATTGAAGTTTATGTAGATGATATGATCTCCAAATCTAAAGAGAATGAAAACTACGTGGATATTTTGTACAAACTATTTGAGCAATTGAGGAAGTTTCAACTAAAGCTAAATCTTGAAAAATGCACTTTTGGAGTGACTTCGGGCAAATTGTTGGGTTTTGTAGTCAGTAAGAGAGGGATTGAAGTAGACCCAAATAAAGTCAAGGTGATTGTAAGCATGCCTACGCCTAAGACTGACAAAGAAGTTAGAGGATTACTAGGGAGATTAAATTACAATGCTCGGTTTGTATTACAACTAACTGATAGATGCAAACCGTTGTTTAGGCTATTGAGGAAGAATGTCGCGATAGAATGAGATGAAGAATGTGAGCATGCATTTGCTAAAATAAAAAAATATCTCATGAATCCTCTTGTACTGGTTACTCCTACACCGAGATGGCCATTGATCCTTTATTTAACAATTCTCCCTAAATCAATGGGGTGCATGCTAGGACAGAAAGAGGAAAAGGGAGGAAAAGAGCTTCCTATATTCTATTTGAGCAAGAAATTCATGGAAGGTGAGAAAAAGTACTCAGAAGTGGAAAGAACATGTTATGCCTTAGTATGGGTGATGCATAGACTCAAGTAGTACACTCTCTATTACCCAATAGAGTTATTGACAAAACATGACCCATTGGGGTATTTGGCGGAAAAGCCAGTGTTGATTAGGAGAATATTTATGTGGCAAATGTTACTCTCTGAGTTCGATATCAAGTACATGAGTCAAAGTTTAGTTAAGGGGCAGGCAATGGCTGATCAATTGGTAAAATAACCATTAGAAGATGAAGATGAGGGTTCAGAAACATAATTTCTTGATGAAAATGTGATGGTAGCGAACGAATTGAGTGGTGAGAAAGTGGAATGGAAAATGTATTTTGATGGAGTAGCCAACGTGTTTGGATATGAGATAGGAGTAGTATTGGTGTCACCTGAGGATAACCATTTTCTAATGGCAGCAAGATTAACATTCCCATATACCAACGACATCACAGAATATGAAGCCTACATTTTAGGGCTCAAAATGGCGCTAGATATGGGAATATAAGAATTGGAAGTGTACGAAGATTCTTCCCTTATAATTCTCCAAATCTTAGGGAAATATAAAATGAAGGACGAGAAAGTTGAAAAATTTCAAGAGATTTCATTCACTTCATTCTAAGGATCTAAAATTAGTTTGCCGACACATTGGCTACGTTAGCATCAATGGTGAAAGTCACAGATGGAATAGAAATTTAGCCCTTAAAGATTCAGGTGGAAGAAAAATTGGTTTTTTGCCTTGCAGTTGAAGGGAAAGGAACAAAATAACCGTGGTATCATGATATCAAGAAGTTACTTCAAACGGGAGAATTTCTTGAAGATGCTAATAGAAAAGATAGAAAAACTTTAAGAAGGTTGGCTACTCATTTCTTATTAAATGGGGGTACGTTATACAAGAGGTCACTAGATGCAGCATTACTCAGGTGTGTGGATGAAGAAGAAGCCGAGAAATTGACAAAAGAAGTGCATGAAGGAGTTTGTAGTCCTTATATGAATGGGTATATACTAGCTAGAAAGATCATGAGAATGGGGTATTTCTAGATGACAATGGAATCAGATTGTATCAAGCATGTGAGGCATTGTCCCTTGTGTCAGGTGTATGCTAATAAAATTAATGCTCCTCCCTAAGAATTGCACGTATAGTTAGCTCCTTAGCCTTTCTCGATGTGAGGAATTGATATGATTGGTCCAATTTTGCCAACGGCTTCAAATGGGCATAGATTCATTTTAGTCGCGATTGACTATTTTACTAAGTAGGTAGAAATAGCGTCGTATGCTACGGTGACCAAAGGAGTAGTGGTCAAATTCTTGAAAAGAGATATTATTGCAAGATATGGTACACCCAAGTCTATTATTACAGACAACGGGACAAATTTGAATAATAAGTTGATGGATGAAGTATGTCGCTAGTTTAGAATCAATCACAAAAATTCAACTTCATATCGACCTCAGATGAATGGAGCTATTGAAGCCACTAATAAGAACATCATAAGAATCATTGAGAAGATGGCGATCACATATAAAGATTGGCATGAAATGCTTCCCTTTGCTCTCATGGCTTATAGAACTTCAATCAGAACTTTTATTAGTGTAACCCCATATTCATTGGTGCACGGAACTAAAGTGGTACTACCAATAGAAGTAGAAATACCTTCATTCTAAATATTGGTAGAAATTCAGCTCCATGAAGCAGAGTGGGTGGAGAAGAGAATAGAGCATTTGAATCTCCTAGATGAGTGAAGACTTACAGCGATATGTCATGGTTAATGCTACCACTAGCGAATGATTTGAGCTTTTAACAAGAAAGTACGTCCGAGGTAATTCAAAGAGGGAGACTTGGTGTTGAAGAAAGTGTTATCGAACGCAAAAGACCCTAGGGGCAAATTTGCTCCATGTTACGAGGGCCCTTATGTGGTAAAAAGGGTATTATTAAGAGGTGCATTAGTGTTAACGGAGATGGATGGCTCAGAATTAAGAGGACCAGTGAATTCAGATGCAGTCAAGTTGTATTATCTATGAAAATAGAGATTAAATGAGAATTCAATTTTTCTTGGATAAGTTTGTAGTTAATCTTTCATTGTTTATAAGTAAAGTTGATATTCATGAATGTTTTTTAATTTAGATGGTCATTGACCAACAAGCACTCCACCAATAAACCTTGTTTCTTAGCCTCATATACTTAAATACCAAACACTTAACATTGAGTTTGAATCACCAAAAGAATTGAAAATTGAATGTTCTTAATAATTTAATTTTGTTTCTTTCGAAAGGAGATTTATTGTTCAGAAGTCATGAAGAGCAGAAATTGGAATTTGGTATTGAGAAAAGCAGATTCAAGGGATGAGCATGGTAAAGAAAAGAAAATAAGAGAAGAGAGAAAAGAAAAAGGGAAAAGGGAAGGAAGAAGCCAGTACAAACCCTTGGAGAAATTTTGCTAATTGAATGAGTGAATATCAGGAGTTAGCATGAGCATGCCAATCAGTTGTTATCTGAGAAATCCTTCAGTCCCAGAAAAATAATTTTTAAAGTCTTTGAAAATAAATCTTTAGAAGAATTACGTTAGTTTTGAAAATCAATCTTGAAAAGATTTATCCTCTTCAAATCACAAACTAAAAGGAATCTCGGAGAAATCTATCCCCTTCGAATTATTCACCAAACTAAAACAAGTTAATTTTACCCCTTGAAATTTTTGATCTATCCTTTCAAGATAGACACCATTAAGCTCTATCCTTCTAAGATAGGCCTCCTTGAAATTTTTGCTTTATCCTTTCAAGATAGACACTATTAAGCCCTATCCTTTCAAGATAGGTCCCTTAACCTTTTGCTCTGTCCTTTCGAGATAGACATTCATTTGCTCTATCCTTTCAAGATGGGCAATTTATTCTTTACATCAACCTTTCAAGTTGATATCCTTCATCAAAATAGAACATAGCTTAGTTGATCAGTTCAAAGTAGGGTTTGGCAAAAATGGGTATCTCTTTTGTCTTTGTAGCAAAATTTTAATCTAACTTCACTACAAAGAAGGGCAACTGTAGACACCTCATTTTTGCCATTTTTTTTTTTCCAATTAAGCCAGGTTAGTGAATAAAAAGAAAAAAAAAATAGAAAAATGAAAATATAAAAAAAATAATAAAAAATTATTAAGTTAGGTCATAGAAAGTTGAGTTAAGAGTCGAGTCATATCAAGTTGGGTTAAGTTGAGATGTTAGATTAGTTATTGAAATGGGCTGAATCCATTAGTTTTGGGTTAAACCAATTTAGAGGCTCAACATCAGGATTTATTGGATTGGATTGGGCCTTAAAAGAAAAGCCTGAACTAGCTAGGGTTTCTAGAAGCTAAGGTGAATCTAGATTAAATCGCAAATGAATCTTTTGTATCTTTGATTCGAAAGATTCGATTTTGGAGCTTATAAATATCATGTTGGTTAGAGATTTAAAGGAGGCTTTTCTTTTAAATTGCATGCACCCAACAAAACAACACACACGCCTCTTCACTCAACTTTACGCTCCTTTACGTGCCACCACTAGTACCTCATATGCCAACACCAGCACTTCACACGCCACCACCGTGCACCACCACAATAGCATACACCATCACACTTTACATGCCGCCTAAGATACGCACCACCATGACGTCGCTATTGCTGCCTAAGCTACCTTTACTGTCACCCAGTCCACTACTATTGTTGCTGAAGCTACCTTATTGTTGCTTAGTCCGCTGCTACTACCCCCCATAACCACTAGAATACTGCCCTCACTCACTTGGCCTCGCCCCTCACTTGCTCAGCCTCACCATACATGCCTTAGGCATCACCCAGATCCTCGCTCGAGCTATTGCCCACAGCGCCTATGCCTTGCCTAAGTCACCGTCGACAATGCCTAGATCCTCGCTCGAGTCACTACCCATAGTGCCTACGTCTTGCCCGAGTTATCTCCTATTGTACGCCCAGATCTATGCCCCAATGTCACCCCATATCGCTCGAGCTACCACCCACCGCACGCCTAGGGTCATTGCCTAGTATTGCTCGCACATACCTAGGCTCTTGCCCAGTCCTTGCCTGTATACTTGCCTAGGTGCACCCTCAAGTATTGCGTGTACACGCCCAGGCTCTCGCCCAGTCCTCGCCCGCACGCTTGCCCAAGCGCCTACCCATGTTGTTGCCCATCACTCGCCTAAATCCTTACCCATATGCTCGCCCAAGCCCATGCCCGCGTATGCTTAGTAGCGTCAAGTCCTTGCCCATGCGTGCCTAGTATCGCCCAACGTTGATGTGACCTGACCCAAGTGAATTTTTAATAAGTTTTTTATTATTTTATTTTAGTTCATTTTTTTATTAATTAGTCACCTTTTTAAGTTTTTCTTTATTTTATTATTTTTCATTATTAATTAATTAATTTTTTGTTTAAGTGTCGCTTTTTGTTTAAATTAATTATTTTCTTGCAAATTTTTAGATAAATTAGGATTTTTTTAAAATACATTTTTTGACACTTAGTGATTTTTAAAAAATAAAATAATAAAAAATCCAAATTCAGTTAGTTAAGGTTTTTTTATTTAATTCTGAAAAAGATTTTTTTTAGGTTTGTTTTCTTAAAATAATAAATTGATAAAAACGTAAACCAGACTTGATTTTTAATATAAAAATGACCTAATCCCCAAAAAATTTTATTAAAAAAAAGTACAATCATTTTAATCCCGATTAGTGGGTACATAGCTACCTTCAGGACAATCATGAAAAAAATAAAAAAAATTTCCCCTTTCTAGAAATTCGTAATAAAAAATAATTAAAAAATCATTTTTAGTTACTTTTGTTCATTTAGGTATATTTTAATATTTTTAGAAAAATAAAAAAAATAAAGCTCATCAATTTCTTTTTATTTTTACATGGTGACTTAGTCTTAATAGGCTAAACCCCTAACCTTGTTTTCTGGTTTAATTTTCTAAAAATTAATTTTTTTAGAATATCCGTAAACCAGTGGTCAAATTAGAGTTTTCCCACTCAAAAACCCTAATTTTATTTTTATTAGTTGAACCGGTTGGCAACTCCATTTTTTTTTTAAAAACAACATTTTCTTTTCCTTAGTTTAATGTCGAGTAATTTATATTAAGTGAGCTAGACTTAATATAGGTTAAATTAAGGAAATCAAAATTGAGCTCGACACCTATCCCCCCCAATACCCTCTAGGGTGTAAATGGCTAGTGGTAAAAGCAATAGTAACTTTAGTGGAGGGCACTAGAAATGGCATTCAAATAGTGTCATAAAGTAGCATTAAGGATGACCATGAGAATAATGTTACTCACATTGGGTGAGATTAAGTCAATGGAATGTACAGCTGAGCGAGCTTAAGTTGATAGAACATGGAGCCATATGGTGGTTGTTAGATATGGCCTTAGGGAAGTAGTGGCCTTATTGCTTAGTTTGGTTTGGTTGTTTCCCTTGATATGTGGTTGGTGCTCCCTATTTCTTGTAAACGTACCAAGTGATTTATATGGTAGGAGGCCTATAACTATAGTTAGGAACCTACAGTTATAGTTAAGAAGTGGCAAGCACAAAACTTAGTGAAAACTTGTAGATTTGTGACTTTATTGTTTAACCTCCAATATTGAACTGTTTGTTTGTTTTTCGAAATGGCTCCAAAGGTGATGAGGTTGAAGGGGTCATGATGGCTTCTAGTTAGGGGTTATGAGCCTTGTTGGTTGAGTTATTTTAAGGGGGATGAGTGATCTTTCCATTAAGGAGGCAAGACCTCCATCTTCTACTTCACTGAATGTTAAAGGATGGAAGAGGTGTCTCCAGTTAGAGTGAATGAGTGCTTAAAAGGTTCCTTATATTAGAGAAGCTGGGTCTTTTATAATGCCTTAAGATTTCAAGCTGGATCGATAACCCTAGGATTCGAGCCCTTAAATTTAGAACGCTAGACTAAGTTATACATTTTATTTCAAACTTCACAATAAAGTTAAAAAGTTAAACAAAATAATTTAAGTAAAATCAATTTCTCAAAATAAGTTACATAAAAATATTAATTTAAGAAAAATGTTAATTTATCGATAAAGCCAAAATTGTAAAAATTCAAGCTTTTAGATATAGCAAAATATTATAGATAAGTTAATTAACTTTCAAAAATAATAAATGAAGTTAAATTATACATAATATACATGTATTTACATGTGATATACATTATATGTATTAAATATATACATATAATAATAAATTATTAAAATTAGGTAAAATAATGGAAAATTAATAAAAAAATTGAATGGCTGAGTCACCAAATGATGTATTAAGCCAGGATTAATTGCAAATGATGAATCAACACTTAGTTAAGGGGAGAATGACACATGGTGCTTAGGAAAACATGAAATTGACACGTGTAATTTTACTTTTTCACATACAAAAAATCCTAAATCCTAAATCCTATAAATAGGACTCCAAACCTTATTTGCAATATTTTAGCAACCTAAAAACATAAGAACATAATTTTAGAAAATCAGAAAAAATTAGAAAAAAATTAAATAAAAATAGAATAAGAAATAGGGTTGGAATAATGCTAGGGGTAGTTCAATAGGTTATCCACAACTTGACTAGGTGGGGCTTAGAGGTCCAACAAAGGATGGCTAGAGAAGGTGTTTCAACAAGGAGTAATGGCCAGGTGGTGGCCGAAGGTGGCCGGTTTAGGTGAACTAATTTTTTGCCTGTAATTTGTTTAATTTGCTAAAAATATCAAATGTTATTGATTAAATATGAAATTTGGTTTTCTAAGGTTATTTTAAGTGCATATTCATTTAGTAATTTTATTTTAATTAAATAATTAGTGGAAATATGAGTTCCTTAAGAAAATGCCCTGTTTGGGTGAAAATTAATCTAATTTTTATAGATATTAGATGATGTTATTTCAAGTTTAATTTTTGTATGTAATACACATAATATATACATATATATATATATTTAATTTTGGTAAAAATAATTTTCAAAATTAAGTATGTTTACTATTTTTTATAGTAATTTTGAATAAAATTACCAATTTTACCGAATTATTGAAATAATTAGTTTTTGATGAAATTAATGAATGAGCCCTATATGTTTAGATGTTTAGATGTTTGTGATGATGTTAGGAATATTTAATTTTTATCACACACATAAATTTGTTTATTTTCCCTAATTTTTCATAATTTTGTGCTAAAATTTCTATTTTCATAAAACTAAATAATAGCCAATTTAGTGTAAATGATGATCAATAACTAAACTACATATTTTTGTGAGTCTATAGGATTTTTCTTGAAATTATTCAAGCTTGTATGCTATTTATTGTGTATTTTCCTAGTATAAACCTATATGTCGGCTTAATATGTAATATTTTAACTAGTACTGTTTTAAATTTGTATCAAATGAAAACTTTAGAGTATATTATGGGTTGCTAGACAAGTTTGGAAAGTATAATTTTTAGGGCTTTTAGTTTAGTACTAAAGCTTACTTAAGTTAATTATGAAGTTAAGATAGTATACAGTCAAGTCGTAATGAGAAAAGGGTATTTTTGGGTTTTTGACAATATTTATTAATCTTGTTTCTTAATATATATTAATAGTATTCAAAATAACAATCATCACGTTATAAAGTTTATTGAAATCAGATAAGAAATAAGTAAGATACGATCAAATGAAGTTCTAAAACAAGGAAATGAAAGCTTATAATAGTTCGGGTTCAACCCATAGTTGATTTGAAGATTATGTTATATTTTCATAGGTGTGATAAGTAAGGAAGGACCACGTGGTGGAGTTTCGAATTCTACAGTATTATTGAGTGTAGGTAAGTGGATCTAACTTATGCTTAGAGTAGATATATTGTTACTCATAACACTGTGTACTGTTTGATGCTGTGTTGATTGAATATGGGTATATCTTTAGTGAATTGATATGCTTCTATAATGGATGCTGATGTGGTGATTTTGAATGATAGTAATTGTATTTTGGTTAAACTATTATGCTACTATGTTGGGTGATGATTTGTACTTATGATTGATTGTGCTAACCAAGAAAGTTGAGTGATTGCTAACTTAATCTTTTAAGCATTCACCTAAGTAAACCTTAAGTAAGATACTAGAATTCTGCTATGAAGAGTTTCAAAACTAGAATCAAATAACTAGGTTGAATGAAACTTAAAGATTGATTGTGTTGATTAATATTTTTTAGTTGTTATTGCATATCACAGCATAGCACAGCACAAAAAGGGACCTATGGATCAAAACTTTCAGAATGAGGCTTTCAAGTGATCATGAAAAGAATATGGCTTTATGAACTTAGTTTTTGAAAGCATATAGATTGCATTGCTTAAATATTGTCACTATTTTGATAGTCAAATTTGGTAGACTACATGTATGGTCTAATTTGGCAGTGTTGCCACTTTGAGTTGGTAGACTACAATGTGTGGTCTAATTTGATAGTGTTGCTATTTTGATTTGATGAATTATAGTATGTAGTTTAATTTTGTAAAGTGAAGTTGAGGGTCCTACTCCTAGATAACTTCTCGTTGCTCTTTTTGAAAATGGTAGACTACAGTGTGTAATCTAATTTAGTAGAGGTCTTACCCTTAGGCAGCTCCTTGTTGCCTACTGGTTCCTGGATGTTATATCTAGATGCCTGGCTATGTTGACTAACCAGAAGAAAATTGGAGGGCATAGCACATGCATGAGCCTAGAATGTTGCATTGCTAGTAGTAAATGCTTGGTTGGGCGAATGCATATGTGAAGTTGAACTTGTCAAGACTTTAATTTTTGTTTGATCTTTGCTCACTTGAGTAGCTTGGTCAATGCACTTCTCTTTTCAAGCTCCAAAACTTCATAAATTCTTTGAAGAATTTGTCAAAAGCTTCTACATCACCTACAAATGAAATAATGAATAATTAAACTCCAAATTATCTAAATTTACACAAATAACACATAAAACCATACCAAACTACCCTAAAATATATATACTACATCAGTATTATCAAATTTCCCCACACTTAAGCATTTATTTATCCCCAAGCAAATCAATCAAAATGAAACATCCCTGGAACAAGATTATCAATTTCTCTTAAAACTTAGAAAAGTATATCCCTAAATCAAGGAGCATCATAATTTCCTTCAAAATCACCCTCTCTTCTTTTACCTTATAAGGCCCTTAGAGTACTTAGATAGTAACACTAAAAAACTACTGAAATTTAGCAATCAATCCATATAACCTAAAGTTGGCCTTATCACTTAAACAAAAGCTAGACTAGAGATCAAAACAAATATTATCAAACTAAGGAAAAGTTACAGGAATTTCACCACTCTAACGCAAGAGGAGAGAGATCTTCTTGATACTATTTTTGTAACAAAACTTAAGTAGCATGCATGTTACATCAACTTATCCTTTGATTGTTACGTTAGTATATATTTTTATTAGAAGGCTTTCCATTTAAATTCAATTCCTTTATTTAAGCATGATTACATTAGTAGCGGGAAAGAAACTTGCTCTTCTAATGGACTAAGGCTAATCCTTACCATCTTAGTCCTCACATTGATAGAGGAAAAAACCTTAATCTTCTAATGGACTAAGGCTGATTTTTACCAACTTAGCACACTCCCCTACCCTTTAATTATTTTGATTTTTCAAGAGACTTTCAAAGGACCAATCTCATTTGTCCATCCAATCTGAGAAATTACATGAAAATAGAAATAGATGACTATCATCCCAAATTAAGCTTAGAAATACAGATAACTAATCATTAACCTATTAGTATCTATCTTAATCTTGAGTTTAATTTTAAACTTAAGTAACAAGGAACTTTAGATCATTGGGATTTAACTACTCAAATCAAGTAAAGTGAACTAATCTCATAGAGAATCAAGGGTAAATTACGGAAAAAAAATTGCTTCCTTATATATAGTAGGATATAGATTTTTAGAGTTATTCCTAACAAAAATTAAAAAGCTTAGGTATATTGTATTCAATCAAAACATACTCATTAACTTATGTAGTTTAGTATGTCTTATTCTTTTACATAAGAAATAGAAAGGGACAAGAAAGTAAAAAGAATTGAGACTTCCCCAATTTTATCCACATTAACATTTAAGATTTTGTGACTAGATCCATCTAAAGAATTCCAACCATACTATTCAAGTTTGAAGTTTCATTACAACATCAAGAGGAAACAAACTAAAAATGAAAAAGTAGTTAACTAGAATAAAAACTAAGTTACCACTAAATCTAACATGTTAGCTACTATGTCCCTACAAAGTTATCAAAAGATTTGAATAAGACTAAATCAAGCAATCATAAGAAAAGGCTAGTCTTTAGTTACTACAGTCATCTAACTAGAAGATTAAAAAATATTGAGTCTTTGGAAAAATAATAAAAAAAAAAGAAACTTAATCCTCATTGCAAGAATCATTCTCCTCTTTGACCTCTTTAGTATCTTCTTCGTTGGAGTCTATAGGGGATGGTGATGGTGGCAAAGGAATCCTATCATGCTCCAAGAGTACCTCAACAGTTGACTTATTGCTCTTTAACTCTTGCTTAAGCGTCTTTAGCCTTTTAATCAACTTCTCCATCATCTTCCTTAGCTTTCCCAACATCGAGGATTTGGTTGCTGGGATGATGTAGAAGGTTTATCTTTAGCTAGCTCTCGAAAAGGGGCATCAATTGCTTCCTCTGGATTTCCTCTTGCTAAGGTGCCCAATCGATGTCATGCGCATTAGGTAAGTACACCTATTCAAGTTATAGTATAGATTTAAATAGATGTGAGTCTAAGTGTCAATCTTATAGGGAGCAAATGTGTGATAACCTAAGTTACTAGCAATTTACTTAGAATTTCTAGTTATCTAATTGATCAATATGGGGATGATTATGATTAAACAAGCAAGTTGAGTAAAGACTGATAAAATAGGAATGATAAAGTAAATGAGAAAAAGTAAAATAGCAAAACTAATTAATATAAACAAGCATAATTCAATTAAAAAAAAGAGCATATGATCCTTAGTAAATTGTTATTGTCTACTCTTTAGTTCCATACAACTGTTTAATCTTAATTATTCCTTAGACCATGGAGATTTTTAATCTTATTCCTATAGAAATTGGATTTTGAATTAGTCGGACTCTCATCTCTAACTAATTCCTAATCCTGAAACCCTTTCTACTTGAATCACTTCTAAATAGAGCATCATAGGATTGCATTAAGAACCTAGATCCCACTATTAGGTTGTCCTAATCCAGAAAGATTCAATCCCTAATCTCTTAACACACTCAATCTCTTTTAATTACAATTACCTATTTATTGTAGGACTTATGCCTCTACAACAAACCAATACATCAAATTAGCAGCTTAGGTAAATCTTAATTAAGGACAATAAACTCAATGTAATTAGATCATCAAAGATAAAATCATAGAAAGTATATTAACTTGTTCCAAGAAGAACTAGATTTCGATAATAATTTCCTAAGAATATCAAAAGAAGAATGGCATAATTAAAAGGAAAAGGAGAAGCAATTAACATGCCCCTACTATAATTCTAGACTATAATTCCACCGAAGGAGGCTCTCCTTGAAAACCTAAGCCTAAGCATCTATTTATAAGGAGTAGGGATAGATTTACAATGAGAGACTTGAAAAAAATAGAAGATTCACTCGTCAAAGGATGTTTACCCCTTAAGTACACGACCGTAGAGTGTGGGAGTGCTCTTGCTCTTCATGTGAAAACTTTGAATTTGCTAAAATTGCTCAATGAATGAATCACAAGTGGGGGTTATGGCTGTAGTCCTTGATAGAGTTCTTTCTTCGATTGATTCTTGTTTGAACTTTTTTCACTTTATTCTCTAATTAATGCTTTTTCTTCAAAACACTTTAAAAATTGGTAAAAACCTTTTAAACTTCATGAAATGTTCCAAAAGTCTCGAAAAATCAAATTTAAATGGATTAAGCTCAAAATAACATAAAATTAACTTGATTAACACCAAAAATTGCATAAAATAACCATAGAAAATGTATGCTAAAATTGTGTTATCAAATTCTCCTACATTTAAGTTTTTGCTTATCCTTAACTAAAGCAATGAAGATCAAATAAAAAATATCTCAAGGACAAGATGATTGACTATAATCTTAGAAAAGTGCATCATTAACGTTTAATAGCTTAGAAAAAATTTTTCTTCATTCACCCTCTTTCCTTGACTTCACAATGCATTTACAATACTTAGATAATAACAAATAAGAACTATTGAATTTCAGTGATCAATCTAAATAACTCAGAGTTAACCACAAAACTTTAGTAGAAACTAAAATAGAGATCCAAATCGACTTAAATTAATCAAGAAAAAGTTATAGAGATCTTGTCGCTCTAACTTAAGAGGAGAGAGATCTTCCTTAATTATTTTTATGTTGAAAACTAGATTGGATGTATATTACATCAATTCATCCTTTAATTGTCCCTTTACTTCTTTCAATTTTTATTAGGAGGCTTCTAATTCAAAGAATTTTTCTTACTAAAGCTTGATTAGCACTAGGAAAGCATGTTGCACTTCTAAGAGACTAAGGTCGATCCCTACTAATGTAGCTCTTTTAATTACCTTAGTAATTGTTAGTAGAAAAGTACATTGCTCTTCTAAGGGACTAAGGTTTATCCTTAATAACTTTAATTTATTTCACTTATGTGGTTGGTAGCAGAAAAGGGTCTTGCTCTTTGAAAGGACCTAGATAGACCTATACTAATTATTAGCAATTCTTTACTTAATCTAATTAATTAATTAATACCTACAACTACTTCAATTTTTTTTTTTTTCAAAGGGTAAATCTTCTTTGTTCATTCAATCTAAAAAATTTGAAAAGGAAGGATAGATAACTATCCTCTAGAATTAAGCTTAAAAGTTAAAATAATTAGTCCTCAATCCATTCATATCTATCTTAATCTTGAGTCTAATTTTGAGCTTAAAAGAAGGGGAACTCTGAATCCTAAAGATTAAATCACTTAAATTCAGTAAAGTGTTCTAAATTTATAAAGAATTAGGCAATTTTTTTTTTTTAAATTTACTAGCTTACATATATGTATGGGGGGGAGGGGTGTGTGGTGGTGGTGGTTTAGTGTTGAGTTGCAAATTTCTAAAAATTTCTTTAAGAAAAATTTGTGAAAAGCTTAGCATACATAATCTAACTTTCCCCTCATACTTAAGTTGTACATTGTCCTTAATGTGCATAATACAAATGTAAATCAAAATACAAAAGTGAAAAGGAAGAAAAATAAAATGGAACTAGGACTTCCCCGATTTTAGCATTAATCTTTAGGAGAAATTGTGAAGTCCAAAGTCTAAATTTCATTGACCAACTAAGTGCATGGTTCTCTTTTGCTACTAACAAAAATGAACTAACTAGAAAAAAAAAAAAAAAGTTAATCTAAATAAATTGATAACTAATTCAAGTACCAAACGTTAGTCTCTTGTAGAACTTATAAAACATAAAAAGTGAAAACAATTATCTAAAATACTACACTAAGGTGTAAATTAAATGTATGGGTCATCTAAAATAAAAAGTCCAATTGAGTCTATTAAACAATTAGAAATGCAAGAAATATTCATTCTTTATCTTCATTATCGTTCTCCTCATTAATCGTACTCTCCATTTGACTCCTCATTTGAGTTAGGCTCTAGCATAAGAGGTGGTGATGTTAAGGAGATCTTATAGTAGGTAAGAAGCACCTCTACAACTGATTGGGTATGCTTTGCCCTATGGATGATTTGCAATTAAAAAGCAAAGAATTCAACTTTGGTAAGAAGGAATAATTCATGTTGTAATAGCTAATTCAAGAATCCAATAAAAGTTAAGTATTAGTCCTTATATATTGTTAGTTTATCCAATTAAGCATCATAGGAAAATATTGTATACTAGAATGCTATTTTTTGCTAAAATCATGGATTAATGCATTTACAGGGTTGATTAAGTTCTAGTTGCATGATCCTATTGACAAAAATATTAGCATTTAACATATAAAAATTCTTCAAACTTTGCTCAATGTAGGAGATTCTTTAAATAGCATAATACCATATATTGAAACACTAATTTCTCTAAACATGGATTAATGAAACTAATAGACTATTGAGACACTAATTTTTCATTCTTTAATCAAACCTACAATTTCATAATCTTGGGTTGCAATGAGCATTAGCATTCAACATATAATCAATTGAAAACCTTTTTTTTTTTTTCACAATTCAATTGTGCAAATTGTTAACAAAAAATTTCCTAATTCTAACATGAATCTAGGACATGTGTTAAAATAAATCTCTGTTAATAATTCTAATAATTCATGGATTTTCTAATTATACAAAATTTTCAATATTAACAAGTTTCTACGTGTAGATCACAGTACAAGAATGATATCAACCACACATTTCTATCAATTTTTTTTCACTTTCTCATCACTTTCCTCAACTTTCTCTCACTTTCTCATCCACAATTCTTAACAAGCATACAATTTTTCATAGAATTGCCAGCAAATAATCAATGGAAAACATAATTCATCATACTAAAATTCCTAAATCACTCCTAAAGATCAAGATCTCAACATATTCATTCAAGGATGAAACCTTTATAAAAAATCAAATTTTTACACAATCTAATTGCAAATCTAAGAAAATAACCAAGGAAAGATGATGTACGTACTTTGATTTAGTAGCGTGCGATGTTAGATTGTGATGTTTTGTGAAGATTTGGGGGGTATATAGAGAGAGAAATAGAAGGAAATCGGTATTTGGAGAGAGAAATAATGTGTTATAATGAAGATCAGTCATTTATCTTATGGTCTTTGAATGTGCACTAGATCATGGGTACAATCTACAGTTGTGTAGTTCAACTATGGTGAGGTCCATGGGTGTGGTCCTATAAACTCCGCCAATTTAGCCTTCTAAGTATAGAAACAAACGTCCAAACTGTAGATGATTTCTCGAACTCAAAAGAGCTAGTAAGATTTAAAACCGACTAAAATCTCAATCCAAAACCTAAAGTGGATACGAAAAACCTTAAATCATCAATTGAACCCCTAACCACATATGAAGACCCTAAAACCTCGAACCTCATCAAAACCCTAAGATGACAATCGAAGATTTAATCGCGTAAGAATATATGAAACCCTAAATGTGTAAAAACATCAGAGATTGTGCCCTAAAGTAATAAGAACCCTAAAACCATAACTTTAAGGATATAAAAGCACTAATTCACCATAATTTACCCTAAAACCCTAAGTGATAATATATCTTCCATATTTTGCCATTTCATCGATAAACGACTAAAGATAACCCTCAATCATACATAAACATTTAGAATACTTAAGTAATCCATTAGAAACTAAGATAATGAGTCATAGATTATATTTACCCCTTAAGTATGTGATTAAGATAGTATTACATAGAGTTAAGGGTATAGTTGAAGATTAGGTTAAATGTAGTAAACCTTAATACCCTAAATGCTATTTTTCATCTCAATTATACTAAGTAGCTTACCAAATGATGTATATAGGATATAAATACCTAATGGAAGACCTCATTATCTATTTTTACTAATCAATTTACTAAATTTCTTATTTCCCTTCATTTCCTTAATTTTTCCCTTAATTACTACATTATGTGTACAAAATTACATAAGCTTAAGGAAAGTTGACCAATTCAACACATGTTGACCAAGGTCAAAGGGTTGACCAAGTCAACACATGTTGACTAAAGTCAACACTATGAAAAGTCAACAAAAGACAATAAGAGATAAGGAAAAATATCTTCTTCTCATGATTTCCTTTCTTTTCTTTTCCTTTTGCATTTCTTTTCCCTTCATTGCCGTCCATACATCTTCCCTTGTAGACCCCACCATTCTTCTTCTTCCATAAGCAAAACAAAGAAAAAGAAACAAAACAAAAAGGCCCCTCCATTGCCGTGAGCTTTCCCCTTCCCTTTCACTTTCATTTCTTCATTTTTGCCTCCTTAAATCCAACACAACTAAAGGTATGTACTTAACTTACTTTATGTTGGTTTATGTTATTCATTAGTTAGTTAATTAGGTAGATTAGATAAGTAGTTAGGTGTTTAGTGTTGTCTTGAAGAAGAGGAAACAAAGTTTTCATCTTTAAGTGTAGAAATTAGAACTTTTGAAGAAGAAGAAAGGAAGACAAGAGTATAAGCTTAGAAGTATGTGTACATAAAGGAATACCAAAGGAATACATGTATGTGAACCTTTGTACATGAGTATTTATCATGTACATAACTTAAATTAAGACCATATCTAGCTATATATGTGTATACTACACTAAATACATACATAAAAATACAAAAGAATGGAATTAGGAAGCTTTTCTTAAGGAAAAGATTAGGCATACGAATTTTTGTATAAAAATACGTATCCAACCGTATAGGTATATGAGTAAGTATACATGTATAAATACGGTATAAGTACATGTATAAGTATATGTTTAAGTATACTAGTATACATATAAGTATAGTAAAGGTATATGTACATAGTAGTTTAATTAAAGTATACATAAGACATTAAGACATGACATAAGCATGAGGTGAAGCTTAGGTAATTAAATGATGAGGTAAGCACATGATGACATAAGCCATGACATAAGCAATGACATAAGCAAATGATGATGTAAGCATGACATAAGCATAGATTATAAACTAAGAAAAGAAGAAGAGTGTATCATAATTAGGATCCTAAATTAGTAAACCTTAATACACTTTCTAAATTGAATCATACTTAATTAAGTACATAAATTAATAATAGCAAAGTAAAAGCCCTTAAGTATAGGACTAAATGGCTGATTAAATCATTAACAGCTAAAATGGAACATAAAACTAGCCAATAGGAGTAATTAAACTTCAATAAAATAAAATTTTAATAAATTTAGCCCATATCATAAAACACGGGTCTTAACGTCAAAAACGAACATTACCGTGTGAACGTGCATCCGAAAACGATGAAAAACGATTATAAATTCATAAATATTGAAAATAGAATGAAAAAGTTACGTACGATTAGCAATTAGGTTTAATCGAATAAGGGCTGATAGTAATCTAAGTAGAATTAGGTAGGTAGATGTCTAAAACCATTAGTTAAGTCAACTACTTATTATCCTTGTTATCTCGTAATGATCAGGTGGTCCCGACGAGGGCGAGGATCTCCCGATCGGTTATTACGACTAGAGCGAGTCGTCATAGTCAAGTAAGTACTCTCGATGACTCTATACTTATTTGTGCTTGTAATTAGTGCACTTAAATTGAATATCAATAATTTGATGCATGGGGTTTCGGGATATGCGTGTACTTGATATTGCATGATTATTGTAAGAAATATTGTTAAATACAATAATTGATGATTTGATGGTATGATTGATTTTTATATGATTTGGATGGTTTGTTGATATTGATTGATCGCCTCATAATCTGACCTAATTATATTTGGCTTATCTTGAATCAAAAGGGTCATGCATTATCCATGCATTGCATTACTTATTCTAGCCGTCACTTCACATGGTTGGTAATGAAGGGCCTTGGAGGGATGGATTCCCACATGATTTGATTAGTACTGTGCAGGAGCATGGGTACAACAAGACCCTACCTTTGGCTCGTGGGTTTTCTTGGTGCCGGAGATGCTAACCGTGGGTGGCTGGGGGTTGCGTCTAGAGACCACCGCCGTAGGGTGTGAGTGTGGATTGCGGGGGTCACCTCACCGCTAGGCTTGGGACTTTGTGAACTATTGAATTTTTTTTTTAGAAATGGAAATGTATTTTTGTGAAATACGGGATTCCAAGTTATGGGTAAAAACCCAGGTGCTAGAGCCCAGTCGTGATTGGTGCCGATGAATCTCCAACCCTTATCTCGGAGGGCGTTAAAATCCGATATTATATGCAGTACCGGTCAACTGCATATATTGTTTGGCATTCTGCGTGTGCATGCATTCATATGATTGTAATAATTTGTTTGATAACTTGTTTGCCAGTATGGTATGAGGGATAGCTCACTAAGCTCTTGTAGCTTATTCCCCAATAGTCTTTCTTTTACAGGTTTACATACGATAGGATTGGGATAATTTTCGAGTGCTGAGGGTGAGATGAAGATATGTACATTAGTGTTAGGATTAGTTGAGATTTTTATAGGTAATACATAAACACTTTTTGTAGAAAATATTCACATATTAGAATTTAGTATAATTTAATTCTACTTGCAGTTTTATCATGTTGGTAATCCTGTCTTATTGTTTGGTAGGGGATACCGATTCTCTGCGGTTCTGAGGAACTGTAGGATATCGAACATTCATAGTTATTTATAATTATATATTATGTCATGTTACAATAAATTAATTACTTGGAAATCATTAATCTTAGTGATTTATTATTTAGAGTCTTGCGATCTCTGACTTGCAAGACGGTTTTCATATCATGGGTGTACACATGTTATGGAAATTTTAGGTAATCCTACTAGGCCCCCTTTAGGGTCTTGATAGGTCCTCTTGTCCAAATTTTCCTTTCAATTTTTCTCAAAATTCCTTACAAAGGGGAATACGGTTTATCTTTATAGGTGTACACCTTGACCATATTCATCTCTAGATCTTGGTTTCGTGCAATATTGATTTCCTTGACCAATTTCTACAATTGCCTTAGCAAAACTTGAAGTTAGAACGAATTGAAGCACAAAAATGGATTGAATATTAATTGGATGACAACTTTTAACTCTATTATTGCACAAATGAATCCAATAACCATTTTTAGGTGAAATTAACTTGTTCAAGCAAGGGAGCACTAACCAACATTGAAAAATTGATATTTGAATTGACTCATGACAAAATGATAACTGAAATTTAAATAAACTAAACTAAATTTAGGTTATCTCCTAAGAAGTGCTATTGTTTTACATCATTGACTAGATGGTTGAATCCATCCTTTGATGCAATTCCTTAATTAATCTTTGTACACTTAACTGGTTAAAAGGGTACTAATAAAGAAAATACTGAAAGAATTATAGGGAAGATTATTATAAGAGTGTTAAAATAATTGGAAATTAGGGTTCTTACTAATTCTAATTGGGTTACTTGTTTTAGCTCTCTAGCAACAGTGCTAGAAACTTGATTGGTGTTACGTACATTGGGTAAGTGTACTTGGTTAAGTTATAATATAGATTAAAATGGATATGAGAAGAAGTTTTGATCCCATAGGGAACTAGTGTGTGAGAACCTATGTTACTAGTAATTTACCTAGAATTTCCAATTATCTAAATTATCAATATGGGGATGATTGTGATTAAATAGGTAGGTTGAATAAAGATTGATAAAGTAAATAAGAACAAGTAAAAATAACAAAACTAATTAAAACTAAGACTATTTGATATAAACAAGCATGATTAGATTAAAATAAAGAGCACACAATCCTTAGTAAATTGTTATTATCTACTCTCTAGTTCCATGCAGCTATTCACACTCAATTATTCCTTGGACCATGGAGATTTCCAATCCTATCCTATGGAAATTAGATTTTGAATTAGTTGGACTCGTGTTTTGAGCTAATTCTTAATCCTAAAACCCTCTCTTCCTATATTGCTTCTAAATAGAGTGTCATAAGATTACATTGGATCCCGTTATTAGGTTGCCCTAATCTAAAAAGATTCAATACTTAATCTCTTAGCGTACTCAATTTCTTCTAGTTACACTTGTTTGCTTACTACAAGATTCAAGTGTTTATAGCAAACTCATACATCAAATTAGTAACCTTAGGTAAATACTAATTGCCGACAATAAACTCGATGAAATCAGACCATCAAAGAATAAAATCATAGAAAGAATATTAAGTTGTTGTAAGAAGAACTAGATTTCAAAAATAATTTACAAAGAATGTTAAGGGAAGAATGACATAATTTAAAAGAAAAGGAGAAGTAATTAAGAGATCCTCACTATAATTCCATACTACAATTCTACTTAAGGGGGCCTGACGAGATGACATGAACATTAAATAAATATTGATGGATTAAAAGACACTTTATAAATGGGAATTTTAGAAATAGTGTCAATCTCTTAACCGACGAGTATACTAGATCATTTGTAGTAACAAAACTAGTAAGTATTCACCAGGTCATTTTCGTAAGGAAAAGGGTTTAGTTAAGTACTAGATTCTAACCTGCTATTCTAATCGAGGTTAACTGAATAAGAAGTAGTGAGTTGAAAATAAATGTAACTAAACAAGAATGAAATTTAACAACAAACATAAATTCTAAAGGCATGGGCTTGTGACATGTTTATGAAGTAGTGGTGAAGGTATGCCGTTAAGATATTAGGGATGGTTTTTAATTGGGTTTTGATGGAACTTAAGTTTGATTATGGATAGGGTACCTAACTCACCTATGTAGTGAAAAATCTCCTTTTGGTCTCATTTCTCTACACGATAAGCTAAATTACTTAATTCCTATCACCTGTTAAGTAATCTAGTCTTAGGAATTAGGGGGTTAATCTCCTCTTAGTCTCATAACCTATCCTAACTCACTAATACCACATAACTCATTGTGAATTCAATGGAGAAGACATAATCTCCTTTCGATCTCATAGGTGTAAGAACCCATTATTGATATTACATTAACTTAATGACCCAAATTGAGAATTACACAATTAATTTCCTATCGATCTCATGATCATGCAACCCCATAAACTCTTAAGGGAACTTCCTAGGACTAATTTCCTCTCAGTCTCATAATTACAAGGAAACCTATTGAAAATTTCATTAAAGAGCTTAAATGCAATACTGATCACCAAAATCCCATTTAAACACAAATACATGTATTGTAACTATAAGGTTACACCATCTACAACATCCACATGATCACAAACCTACTAAAACTAACTTAGCTACTCATATTAAAAACAAAGACAAAGAAATGAGAAGAATATGGTAGAAAAGTCCATTGAAAAGCAAGATAACAAGATGGTAATGAATGAACTAGAGATTAGATGAAGAAAAAGTAACAAATGCTCATTAAACAAACATATATGTTCACCAAAATCCTCAAAACATTCACTGAATATCATAAATAAAGCAATAGAGCAGTAAAACAAATATTGAGCTCGCAATTCTAAACTAAACAATGCTAAAAAGCTAATTATGACTCGCATTTCTAACTGTAAATGCAAGTATTAATAGAATTGAGCTACTGATCAATTGCTAGACATGTGTTAGCTCTAGGTGGTCTCCATGTTTAATGAAACATGGTGTTAAAGAGGATTAGGGTTTTAGTTGAAAATTGTACCCTAATTTCTTCTACCAATCGATTGGTGCTAAAACTACCGATCTATCACCTCATCCTTAATGCTTTAAGGCATACCGATTGATTGGTAGCCTAAGTTTACCAACGCCCTTCATTTTGGCCTCCTTAATCAAATGGCAGGGGCTATCAAGACTATGGTAGCCCCTATGCACTAGCATGCGGGATATAAAATGCATTAAATTCAATTAAACAACACTCTTTCATGCATTTTTAACAGTTTTGTGCAAGTTGGTCTATTTTGTGCATAAACTCCAATTTTATGAATGATTAACTAAACTTTGCAAGAATTTATGCACGAATGCAAGTTTTAAAGTTGGAAAAATCGTGCACTTTGAGTTGTGATCACCACCCCTTACTTTAGAAGCTTGCTCGACCTCAAGCAAGTTTAAAAATCAAGTGACTCAGAAAAGATATGACAAGTATGCATTTCCTTTATGCTCGAGTATGATTGTAAGTATGTTACACATTGTTGGTCCTAGTAAGACATTAAGAGGGGAGTGAATTAATATCTTTTTATAAAAACTAAAATTTATGAATTTGAAAATTCCTCTTAATATCTTGAATGGCGTAAGTAGTTGGAAATTGATTGTTAACTCAAAGAGTAAATAATAATAATAACAATTAGAAAGAAAAGAAGATAAGAAGTAAGAAGATTATGCAAGCAATTTTATAAAGCTTCAGCCTTTTACCTACTGCTCTCTTCCAGCTCCACTATTGGAGACCTGATCTTCCTTACCAATGTTGTTCCACTAGTTTAAACTTTTCAAAAAACAAAAATCAATGAGAGATTACAAAGATATCTAATCTTTTTCTCTATCTTATCTCACTAGCTTCTTCCAAAGCTAAATACAAGACTCAGTGAAGGGTTGATCTTGTCTTGTGTCTTTTGTCTTTTGTTCACCAAATTTTTCTTCAATGATCTTGGAAATCATCTTTTCAAACTCTAGTTTACTGAAGTTTAGAGGATTAAAAGAAATTTGCTCGAGGTTGATCTAAACAGGTTCTAAGTCACTTTTTAACTCAATTTCTGACATGGTTCTATCTTTTCCTTTTTTAAGGTTAAGATCTCCCCTTGTCATTGACACATACTCTTTCTTCTATTTTTTTTTTTTTGGGTGTTGCAACTTGCTTTCCTTTTCCTTTGGGATCTTCTTTTACACCTTCTAACCCAATTTTTAAAAGACCAAAGTCATCAAATCTAACTTCTTAAATTTGTGACTCCCCCTCAAGTCCATACTTAGCAAAATTCAAATTTCTTGTCCTATTATGGGGATAGATATAATGAGCCATATCCTTTATAAACCACAGTTTGTTTTTCACAAAAATTCCCATATGTTTGAAAATAAGTTCTCTAATTCTTTTACTTGGTATGGGCATTTTTGAAACCTTAGGAAACTTAAATCCCTTAAACTTTAGTAACCTCATGATCATAAATCCATAAGGCTTACTATCTAGATTCCTTTACATGTATCTCAAAATCTGCCCTAGAAAATCTAGATCCTTTTTTAGTTTAATGCTCAACAAGACTAGAGCATCTTCAATAGACATGGTTATGGTACTACCCCTTTTGTGCAGTATACAACTTATAACCACCTTATGCAAAATTATTGTGATCAGCTTAGAGTCAATTATAAAAACATTTCTGTTTAGGGTTACTTCAATTCTAACATTCAAATGTTTGAACAATTCCATCTTAGATAAGCCTACTAACTTTGCATCATCTTTTACATCCTTTAGTCCAAAGCAGTTGATCAAATTTTTCTTGGTTAGTTCTACTTTCTTCCCATTAACCTTAGATTTGATTACATCCTTTTTGTTGAAATCTATAATTTTATAAAACTTTACCACAAGTTCACCATGCACAACTTCACACAATTTCCTACACCCTAGAAAATATGAAAAATTGAAATAATTCAATTGAATAGGTTTACTTTTAATTTTCTAACAACTTTCTAACTCTCTTTCTAACCTTCATCAGAATCCTCAACCACTTTCTTTTCTAATCTCATGAAGATTTTTTCTTGATTTTCTTGGAGGAAACTTCAAAATCAAAGCTTACTGCCACTTTTGTTATCGATTTTCTTCTTTGAAAGGCTCTCCTTTTCTTTTCTTCTTTGGGTGTCTTTTCTTCTGAAGCTTCACTTTTTGACTTACTCTTTCTTTCCACATTTTCCATAGAATGATTGGAATCTTGATCTTGACTTAGTTTGGGTACAAGGCTTAGATGAGGGTTAAGGTTAGGGTTTGGTGAAGCCTCGGTTGGATTATTGTAAGGCAACTTTGTAGAGTTAGAAGGTTCATTTACAAGGTTTATGGTGATAGTTTTTAGGTTTTTCTTAGATCGACGAACCATTGTTTGAAGTTTGGTTGAATTTCTAAGTTGCATGGTTCGTTAAGAAGAAATGTTAGAATTTAAAGAAAGAGGAGAGAGAGAAGGTTACGTATATGAAAGGATCGTAAGGTAAGAAGTTAGGGAAGTTATTTAACTTTTGAACATGCTTAAGGTTTGTTAAGCATGAAGCAAAAAGAACATGCTTAAGATTTTGTTAAGTACGAAAAAGCAACGTGTTTTAATGGTCATGAGATGAAAAAATAACTCATGTACCTTATTGCACATGGAGAGCAAACTTACTATTAGAGAGAAAAAAAAAACTTTAAGTTTTATAAAGTATTATTTTACACTTTTAAACCCAAAAATTAAAATAAATTTTACAGCATTAAAAAATAATTAACAAAAAGGATTACATAGTCCTATTTCATTCCTAATAAATTCAAAACAAATTTTTTCAAGGGGTTTAGTGAAAATATCTACTAATTTATTAATAGTTGGCACAAACTCTATTGATATATCTCCATTATTTACATGATCTCTTATGAAATGATGTCTTATCTCAATGTGTTTGGATTGTGAATGATGAATTGAATTTTTTGTCATGTTTATAGCACTTGTATTGTCGCATTTAATAGGAATGTTCTTGTAAGATAACCCATAATCCAACAATTGTTGCTTTAACCATGAAATTTGAGCATAGCAATTACCAATAGAAACATACTCAACTTCTGTTGTGGAGAGGGCAACATAATTTTGTTTCTTAGAAGATCAAGAAACTGATTTGTCCCCTAAAAACTGACATGTACTAGAAGTACTCTTCTGATTCATTTTATAGTCTGCATAATCAGCATCTAAATATCTAATCAAATCAAAGTTATGATTTTTAGGATACTAGATTCCTAATTTTGTAGTATTATGGATATACTTAAAAATTTTCTTTATAGTAGATAGGTATGTTTCTTTTGGATCACTCTGAAATCTTGGACATAAGCATACATTAAATAAAATATCAGGATGAGATGCTGTCAAATATAACAAGGAGCCTATTAAACTACGATATAGTTTTTCATTTACTTTCTTACCATTGCTTTCTAAATCTAACTTGGTTGATGTACTCATCAGAATTGATGAACCTTTGGAATTTTCAAAACCAATTTTTTTTTTAATTTGTTTGGTATATTTTTCTTGATGAAGAAATATACTAAGGTTAGTTTGTTTAATTTGTAGTCTTAAAAAGAAATTCAGTTCTCCTATGAGAGACATCTCGAGCTCTGCTTGCATCAGCTTAGAAAATTCTTAACAAAAACTTTCATTAGTAGAACTAAACACTATATCGTTTACATATATTTGTACAATTGATATATCATGATCATAGAATTTCAAGAACAAAGTTGTATCTACTTTACCTCTTTGAAAACTATTTCTCAATAGAAATTCACTTAACCTTTCATACGAAGCACGTAGTGCTTGTTTTAAACCATATAATGCCTTCTTAAGCTTAAAGGCATAATCAGGCTTAAATGGATATTCAAATCCTAAAGGTTTCTCAATATATACTTCTTCTTTGATATACCCATTTAAGAATGCACTTTTTACATCCATTTGAAATAATTTGAAGTTTTTAAAACTAGCAAAGGGAAGCAATAATTTGATAGCTTCTAACCTTGCTATAAGTGCATATGTTTCATTGAAATCTATTCCTTCCTCTTAAGAATATCCTTTAGCTACCAATCTAGCTTTATTTCTCAAAATTTTCCATTTTTGTCTAGTTTATTCTTAAATACCCACTTAGTACTAATTATAGATTTATCACTAGATCTAGGTACTAAGCTCCACACTTAATTCATTTGGAATTGATTTTGTTCATCTTGCATAGCACTAATCTAAATAATATCGCCTAAGGCTTCATCAATAGAATTATGTTCAATTTTAGAAAGCAATGCAAAATGATTTTCTATACTTTCAAGATTAGATCTAGTTCTAACGCCTGACTAAACATTGCCTATTACTTGTTCAGGGGGATGATGCGGTTTAAATCTCAGAGTAGAAGGAGATATATACAAACCTTCAAGACTTTCTAACTTACTTTCTAACATCCTTTGAGATTGTGGTTCTAATTTAGTAGAATCTGAATTAATTCTTATTAACCCGTCAGAGTTCCCTTCCAACTTATCAAGAGTAGAGAAGTTTTCAAAATCACTTTCTAACACGGGTTCTGACTTAGGTTCTAATACCCCTTCACCAATTCGTTAAGCTAGATCTTTCTTAGTGATCATTGGTGTTTCATCATTAGAATCCTGATGTCCTATCTCTTCAATGAATTTGACATTGATGGATTCTTTAACTACTTTAGATGCTTTATTGTAGACTCAAAAAGCTTTAGAATTAAATGAGTATCCCAGAAATATTGCTTCATTTGCTCATTTCTCAAACTTTCCCAAAACTTTACTTATTCTTTTCATAAAACACTTGCAACCAAATATATGAAAGTATGAAATAGTAGGTTTCCTACATTTAAAAATTTCATATGAAGTCTTGTTCATCAACGATCTCATATAGATATGATTAATAATATAAAATGCAATGGATGCTGCTTCAGCCTAAAAATGCTCAGCTATCTTACTTTGATTTAATAGAGTCCTTATGATTTCTTGAATAGTCCTGTTTTTACATTCCACTACCTCGTTCTATTGTGGTGTGTATGGAGTAGAGAAGTTGTGAGTTATCCCATCATTTTCACAAAAGGTTACGAAATCATTATTCTCAAATTCTTTCCCATGATCTATCCTTAAACTAATTATGGATGCTCCTTTCTCATTTTGTACTTGTTTAGCAAACACTTCAAATATTTTAAGAGCATCACTTTTATGGTGAAGAAATAGAATCTAGGAATATCTAGAAAAATGATCAACAACAACTAAGCCATACTTACTTTTACCTAAACTTAAAGTTCTTGTAGGACCAAACAAATCCATGTATAGTAGTTCAAAAGGTCTTTTAGTAGAGATGATATTCTAATCTTTATGAGAAACTGAATTCATCTTACTTTTCATACAAGCAGCACAACGAATATTATTTTGAACCTTTATTTTTGGTAAACCTTTTACTAAATTCTTATTTGATAGTTTCTCCATTTGATAGAAGTTTACATGTCCCAACTTCTTATGCTATAGAAAAAAATTATCATTCACAAACATGAAACAACTTTTTGAATTAATTTTTATAGGTTTAATTAGATAAATGTTTTTCTTTCGATTCCCTTCAAAGATCTTAGATTCTTTTTTATTGAAACCTATGCATTTGTCATGTTCAAAAATTATCTTATATCCTTTATCATATAATTGGCAGATACTTAACAAGTTGTGTTTTAGCCCTTTTACTAGAGACACATTTTTGATTGTATGAAGAGGAAAACCAACCGTCCCTGCTATAACTATCTTACCTCTACCATTATCTCCTAATTTAACATAACCATCTTCTTTCCAAATCAAGTTTGTGAACAATGAAGTATCACCTATCTTGTGCATCAAATAACTACTATCGAGATACCATATTCCCTTCATTTTGGCTTTGTGTTCGCATTCATCACAAACAAATCAACTTTTCTTACAAACCCAACAAAGCTTGGGTCCTGTAAAATTTAAGATCATATTTTGATTTTTTACTTAATGATCACTGAGCTTGGAATTTTTATGGAAGCAATGTTTTTCAATATGGCTTAGCTTGTTACAAAAGAAACAAGCATAGGATTTTCGAATTTTATACCTATTGCTCACCATATTTCTTGAGATTGGAGTTTGATATTTTCTAACATACTTTCTGATCGAGATTTTGAAGTATCCATTTACTTATGAACACTTTCTATTCTAATTAAAAGAGGTTTTACTTAAATTTTTGACCTACTCAACAGTCTTTTCTTCTTTTTTATTATCATTCATTTCTATACTACTTGCTTCTCTAGGTCTTACAAATAATATCTCCCTTTTTGAATGTGAGGATTCACTATTTTCATAACCCAATCCAATTTTAGATTGATCAATATGTTGACAAGAAATGAGTAGCTATAATTTCTTATCACTTTCATCAAATTTTTTCAAAGTATTTTGTGTTAAATTTGATAAGACATTCACACGATCTTTTAACCCTTTTATTTCTTCTTTAGTATCAAGTTCTCATTTACTACTACTTCCCTAGCAATGTGTAATCCTTCCACATCATTTTTTAAACTTTCATTTTCATCTGCTAGTAGTTTATTCATTTGAATAAGAGACTTTTTTCCTCTTTTAGTATCTGATTCTCATTATCAATTCTTACATTCTTATTGTTAGCTTTAGTGAGAGCTTTTATAACTTATTTATTCAGCACATATAACTTTTGGAAATTCATCATCAAATTTAGATTTAAAGCTTACTTCTAAAAGAGCCATTAAACACAAGTTTACTTCTTCGATTTCATCTTCTATACTTTCTACTTTAGTTTTTGACTCATCTAAGTCACTCTATGTGGCCATCAATGATTTGCATTTCTTCTTATATTCATCCATTTCCTTGATTAGTACAGGACATTCATATTTGATATATCCTGGTTTCTTACACTCATAGTACACAATCTCTTTCTTCTCTTTGACTTTCTTTTCTTCTTTCTCTTTGTATCCTTTTTCCTACATCATTCTTGTTTCTCTTAGTGGAAAATCTTTTTGAATTATAAACTTTCTTACCTTTCTCTTTCAATAGACGATTCAAATGCCTAGCTAGCATTGATACACCTTCTCCCTCATCTTCGTAAGATTCATCACTTTTGAAATCTATTTCAACATCCTTAGCTTTGAAGGCTACAAACTTTCTCTTCGGATCTTCTAACATATTCTGACTTGAGGAATTTGACTTCATAAGCCATTAGCTTACTGCATAATTAACTAAGATTGAGTTTTGTCATACCACATGCATCCTCAATAGCAGTCTTCTTTCCATTCCATGCCTTAAGAAGGATCCTTAGCATTTTCCTAACAAGATCTGCATCACTCATCTTTTTTCCAAGAGATGAGAATTTATTAGTGATAGCTATGAAATGACAAAATGAATCTTTTATATCTTCACTAGGAAGGATAGGGAATGTCTCATGTTATTGCATTAAGGCATCGATTCTCGTCTCCTTAATGGTATTTGTTCCTTCATATGTCTGAAATAGTATATCCCAAATCTCCTTAGCTGTATCACAAGAACAGATTAGATAGAATTTAGAAGGAGCAAATTCTTAACCTTTAAGTTCAATTCAGCTTTGGTGATTTCATTTGTTGTAAAAGGTGTTTTTGTAATTTTAACATCTTCATTTGAAATAATTCCCCAGGCTTGATAATTGGTCGCCTTGATATATGTTTCCATCTTGAACTTCTAATAAAGAAAATTAGTACCATCAAAGAATAGAGCCTTACTAGGTTGAATAGTCAATGAACCACTACTTTCTACCATTGATCTTGACTTTTTGTGATATTAGAGTAAGGCCTTGATACCAATTGTTGGTCTTGGTAAGATATCAAAAGGGGGGTGAATTGATATATTTTTGTAAAAACTAAAATTTATGAATTTAAAAATTCCTTTTAATATCTTGAATGGCGTAAGTAGTTAGAAATTGATTGCTAACTCAAAGAGTAAATAATAATAATAACAATTAGAAAGAAAAAAAGATA
The DNA here is from genome assembly GCA_024138015.1 of Lumnitzera littorea. Lineage (NCBI taxonomy): Eukaryota > Viridiplantae > Streptophyta > Magnoliopsida > Myrtales > Combretaceae > Lumnitzera > Lumnitzera littorea. The sequence goes on along the minus strand of JAMXBB010000001.1, from coordinate 73,915,515 downwards.
AGAAGTAAGAAGATTAGGTAAGCAATTTTATAAAGCTTTGGCCTTTTACCTGCTACTCTCTTCCAGCTCCACTACTGCGGACCCGATCCTTCTTGCCAATGTTGTTCCATTAATTTAAACTTTTCAAAAAACAAAAATCAATGAGAGATTACAAAGATATCCAATCTATATCTTTTTCTCTATCTTATCTCACTAGCTTCTTCCTAAGCTAAATACAAGACTCAAAGAACTTCCTAATCCTCTTATACTCAAGATACAATGTCAATAATGTTTACAATAAAATTAGAACAATACAATCAAATAGCTTTTTACATCTTTCGCACTAAGGTAATAACAATGAAATAACGAAGCTATTTTTGCTCAATTTCTAACTAAGCTTCTGACACAGTTTCTAACAATCTGCTCAAGAGTATTTTTAACTTCGGTTCTGATATTGAGTGTGTAGTATCCCTTTTATCAATAGTGACTCTAAATTAAATAGACTCTCATATAATAGCCAGAAACGGCTATTTCTAAATTTTTCTCCATAATATCTTTCTTTAAACAAAATCAATTTTGATATTGTAGAAGTATCCCATGAAAATAGGAATCGAATATTGAAATTCAAGAAATTTCAAACCAAGCTATTCTAGATTTGTTCCTTTGCCATGCTTGTGTAATTCAAAGTTTGCTGCATGTAACGATAAGTTCTAATCCTTTGTTGTCTTCGTGGAAATTCAAACATTTCAAATAATAAAGATAAGGATGAGGAGATAAGAACAAATCTAGCACTTCTTATCTTAACTGCCGTGAACAAATCTTCTTCCTTCTTCCTTCTTCAATATCTTTATTTGGATTTTGTTAAGACAAATCCCATAAGAAATTAGGTTGGATTACACAAGAATATTCAGGCTTTTTTGTAAGATATATTCAAGTTAAAAAAAATTTGAATCTAACAAATCTTATCCTTGATAAACTACTAATAGCCATGCCTATTTTTCAAACTTAATGTATCCAAAAGGTTCTTATATAAAGAGCATATCATAATCCTCTTCCAATTAATATCCTTATTGTATTTCAGTCCTTAAGCAATCCTAACTGTGATTGTTAGAAAACTTGCTATTTAAATCTTAATAAAGTGGAACAAAATTGAATATATTCCCTAAATATACTCAATAAAGTAGAGCTAGGTCTTCTTGCATATTTGTCTTACTTAATTTGTTCAAGTTAATTAAAACAACTTAGAAATAGCAACTGAACATATTTCCAAATGCACTCAGTAATGTTCTGATATTTGCTAATATACATTCTAACTAATGTTCTGATGCTTGCTAATATACATTTTAACTGATGTTCTGATGCTTGCTGATATAGATTCTAACTGATATTTTGATGTTTGCTAAGATACATTCTAACTTGCTCATATACACTCTGAAATACATTATGACATGCTCAAATAAGCACCATATACAAACTTTATCAAAACTAAGTACACGATCAAACTTACCATGCCTCAAAACCCCTAACCACATCGATCTTGCAACCCTAGCGAACCACCACCATGCGATACCTAAACCACCATTGGCCACCACTTCTAATAACCACTCAAACCACCACCAAACACCTTAACACTTCTCTTACCCCCTACATTCCCAATTAAATTTACATAAAATTAGTTTTACCTACTTGAAAATCACCCAAAAATCACCTAAATCGACCCAAGCCACCATCTATTCTTCACCTTTCTATAATCCATGAACCATTAAAGCCCAACCCAGATCTGACTTGACAACTTGAGACCCGTGCTTAACTCCTGACTTGTGAGATGTCCCTTAGTCAGGCCCTCTTTCACTTAGATTTGTTTTGTTTTCATTTCATGTAATCCTTTTTTTGTATCCTATTGTAATTGTAACAATATATATATATATATATATATATATATATAAAGAAGAAGAAAGAGAAAAAACAAAGATAGGGAAGCTTAATTTATTTTTGTTTTTATTTCTTCGGTTAATACATTAACAAAATAAAAATGATAAAGAAATGAAAAAAATAATTAAAAATAAAATAATCACAAATAAAGAAAAGAAAAGTGAATAACATTTTACCACTTAGAAAAATCCATTTTTCAAAAAAAAAAAAGGAAATCAACATTTTCAAATTTAAGACCTTTATAGAATTTTTAAAAATAAAAACAAATTGATTTAGGCCCCTTTAGAATTTTTATTAAATAAACTCAAACCAAATTAAAATGTAAAGTCAATTAGTTTTTAGAAATTAAAAATAACTAACATACGTAAAAGTTTTTGGGAAGTGAACTACAAAAGTTTAATTTCGATTAGTGGATATGTAGGCACTTACAGAAGACTACATGGGGGCTTTAAAATATGTAAAATGTTTATTTTATCTCTTTTGTAAATTTTATTTCAATTTCTTATTTTTTGCAAGTAGATATAATTTTAGTTATTTATTTATCTTTAAAAAACTATTGTCATTAGAAGGATATTTTTGTAAGGTAAAATTAAATTTAGAAGGTTGAAAGTGGTACTCATTAAGGATTTAATAAGTTAGCTCCTAGATTCAAATCTCTAGTTTTCAAAAACCCTTTTTAAAAATTAATTTTTTTTAGTAGACCAATAGATAGGTTAAATCAATCTACGTAATTGATTTAATATAACCCTTTTTTTCTCGATCCTAGTTGGGTGGCGACTTCAAACCTTTAAAAAAAAAAACAAGTTTTCTTTTAACTTGTAGTTGAGAGTAACTATTATACGGGTTAAAGTTTAATACTAATTAGGTTAAAAAGAATAAAAACAAGAAAAAATCTACGCTCAATAACTTGGTGACTCTATAGGGAATGTTGAGAGGGCTAGCCACTTAAAAAATTTCCAAAATTAAATTTACCTTTCAAAATACCCATGTTATTTATTTATTATTATGATTCGTTTAATATAAATATATTTTGTTTCAAATTGCTATATTCACTTATTGCATGCATCATACTTAGTTATTAGGGCGATGATTACATCAAGGATGTAAGATAGATACGGTCAGACCCAAACCATCTTAGGACTCTTGGATGGAGGGCCATTGTGTAGGCTCCAAGTATAGTGGTGTACCTACCGGTCTAGGTTGATTAGGCTACTCCATTGAAACTTCGATGTGACTAAGGAATTATTTTTTGAAAATGTGTGAGGTCAAATAATTTAAGGACCTTTAGAACCCACCCAAATCATATACTTAAACCATGAGTTAATATATTACTCTTAGAAGTTGTAACCCCACTTATGTTTTGTGATCAATTTTTGAACCTATTCTTTTATAAATACCGAATCAAATAGTAAGGTTGTAACTTAAGGAAAAATGTATTGACCTAAATGAATCTAGTATCTGCATGCTTCCACGTGCATTCTTTTGTTTCATTAATAATTGATTCTTGTTGGTGAAATGTTTAGGCTTAAAATGGTAGATGACCAAGTGAATAATTAGAGAGTTGATAGACTAAAAGACCTCCATAGGATTAGTAAGCAACTGCTAGAAGTTGAAAATGCCAATTTAAAGGAGAAACTCGAATGTTTTGAAGCTTATAATTGGGCCTTAAAAGCCCTTCTTGGACAAGTCCTTAGAGAAACCCATGAAACACTAGAAGACCTTAAGTTCATCTATGAGACTCAATTTAGGGTTTTGTTTTTTTTATTATAGCTAAGAGGCCTAAAATAAACGTCAAGTTTCAATTAAAAATAAATGTTAGGCTCTTTATCTTTGTCTCTCTCCAATATTTCAAAATGATAAAAGTTTCCTTTAGTTTCTCGTTCTTCATTCAATAATATTTCCTTTTTGTAAATAATGCTTCAACAGAACTCATCTCACCATTGTTCTCTCTTCCATAAGGAAACATAAATAAATCCCATAGACTTGGAAATAAAACACCAAAATCACCATCTTTATTTGTAATTAAATTTCTTGGTTTCAGTAAAATAAAGTGCTATCTTTCTCTCTCTAAAAAAAAAAAAAGAAAATTTTTTTTGCTAATGGTTACAAATTCATATGGGCTTAACTTAAACATGAATCCTCAACCCATTTGGGTGGCCAACCCAAACACTAACCCTTAGCTTGTTAAGGCAACCATCCTTAAACATGAATCCTTGGCCCATTCAAGTAGCCAACCTAAACACTAAACCTTGGCTCATTAAGATAGCCATCTAGAAATATGGACATTTAGCTTATTTAAGCAACCAACTTGAAGACTATCTTTCGGCCTGTTAAGGTAGCTAACCTAAAACACTGACCTTTGGCCCTTTCAAGTAATTGTTCTAAGCACAAATCTTAGCCCATCAAAGTAGTTGAACTAAGCCAAAACCCCTAAACTGAACCCAATCATACACTTAGTCAAAACACAAAGTCAAATACAACCTACTCTTGAACTCAAATTAGATGAAAAATATCATCTCACACTGGGGATTATTTTAAGAAACTAAGGAGGCAAAGTTAATCTCCACCCTATGGCAAATAAATATGGATTCCTCCCTAAGGAATTATTAACTCACTTTTAAAAGGTTTAGGATAAAAAAGGACAAATTATATCCCATATACTAACCCTTAAACACTTTGGGAGTTAAGGACATTATGGTGAGGATACTTTAAACTCGTTCCTTAAAGGAGATCCGTTTTCAATTTGATACAAAAATTAAAGTGAAGTTAGGCATCCATTTTCAAATTCCAAACATAAATTATCCTTTATTAACCCCATTGGGACAACTTGGAGTATTTTCAAATTTAAACCCTAATAAAAACCATCCCATATTAGGACAATTAAGAGGTTTGGGTCATTGATTAGGAAAAAAAGGATAAAATTAATTTATACTTGCTTTAGGAGAATTAATTCAAAGATTACTTTAATTTCTAATAAGTTATTTTTCTTTGAGCCAACTCCTTTAGGAATCCATGGATTTAGGGTCTTTGAATCTCTTAAAAGACAAAAACTCAACAATTGAGACAATCACCCTTAGGGCTAAAGAAAAGAAGGAAGAGCAAGAAATAATGGGGCAAAGTAATAAATAAAATGAGAAAAAAAAAGAAGAAAAGAAAAATAAAATAGTGAATGGCTTAAAAAATGGGCTTGTATGTAAGAAAAAAGTCCCAACCAAAGAGGGACTAGAAGATGCAAGGCCTTGAATCACATTCTAAGCCTAAAAACACAAAACCTCCATATCTACTTCGAATCACACTTCAAAATCACAAATAAAAAACTTTCTTACCAATGTTGAATCACATAAGGCCTCCCCACCCACAATACCTCCTATACTTGATAAAGCTCTTTTGATCTTAAAGGATAATTTATCTTTAATAAAAATTATTTTTGAAACTAGGGCAAGCATACTTCTAGTTTTTTCCTAAAGGTTCTTGACTTGTACACTTAGGTTGAATAAATAAATCTTTTAAAATAGACCTTCGTATTAATCCTCTTGAAACCATTTGTCCAAAAGCTTAATTCAAAATATTGAACCAAAAAAGACCTAATTGATCAAAGCACATCATCTACAAAATCGACTATACTTTTTGGAACAGTAGTTAAGAGTGTAATTTGGATCGATAGAGTACAAGAAAGTCCTTTTTGACTAGAATAATCATGAGTTACCATTTCTTTAGGAAAGGAATGTTTAAAATCATAAGGCCTCATGAAAAAGCCCTACATTAAGGTTAGGATACATTTTCAAAGACTAAGAAGAATATAAGATGCCTACATGATTACTAAGGAAGGAGATGGTTATAACGTTTGCTCCTTAATAAGAATTTATACTCGTTAGCAAACTTTTAATGGAAAAAAAGAGAGAGAGAGAGAGAAAGTAAAAACTTGTTACAAGTTTTTTATCCATTTTTAAGTCCATGTCAGCTCGAGTGACCAAGCTTTCAATTCATGTCACCTACTTCTTTCCAATGTGTTTACATCTTTTAATTTTACCATAATAATCTAAGTCATTCTTCTTAATGTAGGTTTCTTTTTTTTTTTTCCTCCAAATCAAGAGACCTTATCCTTGATGCCGTTTTCATCATGTGTAGCTTTCACCAAATTCCTCATTTGTAAAGAGAGATTTTGTTTCATACTAAATGAACCATTAAAGGCCAATTATGCATAATCATAATGGATGGAGGAAGTTGCACTAATGTGGTTGCACAATCATTTGTGCAAAGGTTAGGTCTACTAACCTAAAGGCATCTTTGACCTTACAAGCTGCATTAGCTTCATGATAAGGGTGCTTTGCGTGCGATTGAACAAGTGACTGTATTGTTCACTGCTAGAAATGTATACAAGGACGAAGTAGTGTACAATGTCATCCCCATGAAAGCTTCGCATCTGCTGCTTGGATGACTTTGGTTATTTGATCGATGTGTTACGTACGATGAGTATAAGAACACCTATGCCTTTGTTAAGGATGGAAGGAGGATAGTATTGCAACCCCTAACCCTGAACTAAGTAAATGAAGCCCATAATCAACTCACCCATGCTAGCAAGAAAAAGGCCATAGTAATGAGCCGTAGAGAGCTTTGATCTACTGAGAAATTTGATGAATCAATGTTTCTATTGGTAAGGAGACTAATGGAGATGAGGGAGTTACAGAATGTTTCAAAAAAGATTCAAAGCTTGCTAAATGAGTTTTCTGACCTGTTCTTAGAGGAACTACCTAAAAGGTTGCTACCAATCCGAGGCATAGAGCACTGTATTGACTTATACCTAGGCGCCACCCTACCTAATCGACTTGTGTACAGGATGAACCTCGAGTAGGCTACCGAGCTGAAAAGACAAGTGGACGAACTCATTGAGTGAGGGTATGTGAAGGAGAGCATGAACCCTTGTACTGTACCAGCTATGCTTGTTTCGAAGAATGATAGCTCATGGCGAATGTACATTGATAGCCAAGCAATCAACCGAATTACTATCAAGTACAGACACTCGATGCCGAAGCTTGATAACATGTTAGATGAGCTTTATAGCGCAAAGATATTTTCGAAGATCGACCTCTAAAGTGGCTACCACCAAATTTGCATGAGGTTAAGAGATGAATGGAAGACTACCTTTAAGACTAGGCATGGGCTCTACGAATGGTTGGTTATGCCATTTGGACTTAGTAATGCACCGAACATGTTATCAAGCTTCGGCAATAGAAACATTGATTCATCGAAAGTTGGAATTGATGCTATATTGATCCAAGAACAACAGCCAGTCACTTACCATAGTGAGAAATAGAGTGGCTCAGCCTTAAATTATTCCATGTATGAAAAGGAGATGTACTCCCTTTTTCGAGCTCTTACTGTTTAACAACATTATTTATTTCCGTGAAAGTTTCTTATTTACACTGACCACGAATCATTAAACCATTTAGGGAGTTAGAATAAGCTTTTGAAGAGGCATGCTAAGTGGTTGGAGTTCATAGAGGATTTCTTGTACGTCATCCAGCATAAGAAGGGAGGTGCAAATGTGGTCGCCGACACTCTATCATGACAGCAATCCTTACTAACCACTTTGTAGACAAAATTATTGGGATTCTCACTAATTACCAAGCAATATGCTCATGATTCTCACTTCAGCCTTATCATAGAATAGTGCAAGGATGGAATTGCTATCAAGGGATATTATCTTAAAGATGGCTATCTATTGAAGGACCGCAAGCTATGTATTCCAAATTGCTCCACACTTGAGCTGTTGGTCTAGGAAGTTAACAATGGTGGGCTTTAAAGCCACTTTGGGGAGGTCAAGATAGCTAATTTGTTGAAAGAGAATTTTTATTAGCTAGGTCTAGCTAAGGATGTCCATAAGGTAGTTGGTCATTATGAAATGTATAAGCGTGCTAAGGGGAAGAGAGAGCCTTATAGAGAGTGCATGCCTTTACTAACGCCTACCTTACCATAGGTTGACCTCAATATGGACTTTGTCCTAGGGTTTCCCCGGATATCTAGAGGCAAAAATTCTATCTTTGTTGTAGTGGACCGCTTCAGTAAGATGGCATACTTCATTCCAGGTAATCGGACTAACAATGCTTTATATATTATTGATTTGTTTTTATAGGAGATTATTCGACTACATGGAGTATTGAAGGCTATTGTCTCAAATCGAGACATAAAATTTTTTAGCTATTTCTAGAAGGCTCTTTGGACGAGACTTAGGACTAAACTAGTGTTCAACTTTAATAGCTACCCTCAGACTAATGGCCAGACTAAAGTGGTGAATAGGACGCTACGCAATCTACTCAGAGCTGTTATAAGGAAGAACTTGAGGGATTAGGATTTGTACCTACCAATCGTAGAGTTTGTATACAACCAAACAATCTACAGCACTACAGGGAAGACACCATTTGAGGTAGTCTATAGCCTTAACCCTACCATTCCCCTAGATATGATTGGCACCCTAGCAGCTACCAAAGAAAGTTAATCTAGAGTAGACTGAGCCTAAGAATTGCATGAGCTACACTAGTCTATCACAAAGAAGACCAACAAGTTCAATCAAAGACAACAAGAGATTGGCAGTCGAGGCTGCCAAACTATTTCCCTTTAGCCAGGAGGCTTAGTATGGATTCACCTTAGCCAAGAGTGATTCCTGCACTTAAAACAAAGCAAACTATCTCCTTGAGCTGATGGCCCATTTAAGGTCCTGAAGAAGATTAACCACAATGCCTACCAGATCAAGTTACCTAATGACTATGGTATCTCCTCTACCTTCAATGTGTTCAATCTGATTCCCCATCAAACAATAGAAGACCTTGCATACACCTCAGAAGAATAAACAAAAACCACTTTAGATTTGAGGACAAATCTTTCTAACCCCCAAGCAGATGATAGGAATCAACCCCTTGGACTAATCATAAGAAGCTAAGTTAGAAGACTTCTAAGGCTCGTACAAAAAATACTAAGGTTGAGACGGTGACTCCTATCCTGATCTAACCTCTTGTCGACCTATTTGTTAAATCTTCACTTATATCTAACATGCTCTTGCCCAGCTACAAAGTCCTAATCTAGAAGGTAAGCCAAGAAAGGCTAGTTGAGCCAAACTTTCCAATCAACTATTGGCACTTGACTCCAATCTAGCTGACTTCCTAACTAGATTGATTGGCTCTCGACCTGATCTAGATCAGGTCTGCCCCTGATTGTAATGCATTCTTGTTTCTGCCTACGTTGTATCATATTCCTGATGTCCAGCCTCCAAGCAATACGTATCTTTTAACACAATATTCTAGAATTATTCTTTCTTTTCCATACTAAATATTCTTTGTCTCTTTTACCCCTTTTAATATGTCTTATGTAACCTAGCATAGAATACCCTTTTGCTTTTCATACATGTAAAGCAACCTTAGTGGACTGGTATATAAACCCCCACTTTCTTGTATACGGAATCATCCAACTTTCAATAAAGAATTATTCACTTGAGCAACCTTAGTGTTCTTGTTATTATTCAACTCTTATCTATTCTCTTTAATAAAGAGTAGTAGTGAGTGACTCTTTAGTTTGGGTTGGCGTGTCATAATCAACGGATTGTTGGCTGAGTAAGATCAGGTGGTGTGTCATATCCATTTGGTAGCTGCCCAGACTTTGCTAGCTTTTTTTTTCTTTGTTCTTTTCGGTTCACTTCATTATGGTGCCTCTCTATGTATTCGACCCTAGAGACGCATCAGCTTCCCTTCATAAATTCTTGTTAAGGTCTTATCAAGCCCGTAAAGCATTTCTTATCATGAATAACTCTCAAGGTTTTAGGAAGGCCATAAGTGCTTCTCTTCATCAATTTCTCTTAGGGTTTTAGCGAGCCCGTAGGGCACTTCCCATCAACAATCTCTCTTTAGTGTTTTATCAATTTCTCTTAGGGTCTTAGTGAGCTTGTAAGGTGCTTCCTATCACCAATCTCTCTTAGGCATTTTAGTGAGCCCATAGGGCACTTCCCTCTATCGTTTCTCATTTAAGATTACTAGTCCCATAAAGACACTCTCGCTTAGGTTAGTTAGCTAAGAGTAGCACGACTAAGTTTTTTAAATCTATTTCAATTTAGGGTTGCTAGTCCCCTAGAGATGCTCTCACCTAGGTTAGTTAACTTAGAGTAGCATGACTAAGTTTTCTAAATCGATTCCAATTTAAGGTTACTAGTCCCCTAGAAATGCTTCTTCTTAGGTTAGTTAGCTTAAAGGAACACTTTCAGGTTTTCTTAAATCGATTTCCAATTTTCAACTGCTAGTCCCTTAGAGATGCTCTCTCTTAGGTTAGTAAACTTAAAGGAGCACAACCGGGTTTTCTAATTAATTCCTTATTAAGGTTGCTAGTCCCCTAGAGATGCTTCCACCTAGGTTAGTTGTAGTACGATTAGGTTTTCTAAATTGTTTCCAATTTAGGGTTGCTAGTCCTATAGAGACACTCCTACCTAGGTTAGTTAACTTAAAGTAACATGGCCAGGTTTTCTAAATCGATTCTCATTTAAGGTTGCTAGTCCCGTAGAGATGCTCTTACCTAAGTTAATTAGCTTAAAGTAGCATGACTAGGTTTTCTAAATCGATTCTAATTTAGGGTTACTAGTCCTCTAAAGACGTTCTTGCTTAGATTAGTCAACTCAGAGTAACATAACCAGGTTTTCTAAATCGATTCCAATTTAGGGTTGCTAATCCCATAAAGACCCTCCCCCCTAAGTTAGTTAGCACAAAGTAGAATGACTAGGTTTTTAAGTTGATTCCAATTTAGGGTTGCTAGTTCCTTAGAAATGCTACCGCCTAGGTCAGTTATCTCATAAGGACACAACCAAGCCTTAAATTGACTTTTTTAGTTAGATCCTAAGGCGTTAGACCTATTTAAAATTTAGTTTAATGTCTCAACCAGCTCTTAGAACGCTTTCTTTCTCCTTTCACTAAATTCCCAATGAATCAAGCCTAAGATAGCTAGCTAAATAAAACTCTTCTTATGGTGAATTCATCCTTAGGGAAAAAATGATGTCGCTTTTGTTTTTGTGGCAAAGTTTTACTTAAACTTCACCATAAAGAGGAGTAGCTATAGACACCTCATTTTTGCCCCCTATAGTTTTAAAATTTTCTTTTTTAGAATAGAAAAAAAGGTCTTAATTTAGAAAAGATAGAAAAAAGTAGATAATTTAAAATATGATAGGAAAAATTTCAAATAACTTTAGTATTTTTTAAATGCTATTTAGGTTAGGTCTTAAATAAAACGAATAATGGGCTTGGGTTTAGAATTAAATCTAGCTTAGGTCGACTTAGTCTATATATATAATTTGATTGCATATATGGACAAGGCATAGGCTAATGGCCTGATGGTATTATACTTAATCTTAGCACTTAGAGATAATCAGAGGTCTTGGGTTTGATCTTAACAAAGTGCAAAATTGCACTTTTACATTTCTTCCCATGCTTATACTACGTATAGGGGTATTATTGAGCCATGTGTCATAGCGAGACATGTGGCAAGGTCTAACTAGGATATGTAGCTAATGTGGTACCATGTTAGCTCCCTGTTAGTGCCCTCTTCACTCTTTTTACCCCTCTTTCATATTCTTTCCCTTGATTTCTCACATTTTATCTCTCTAAGCAACCCGCTTTCAAGCAATTTTTTACCCCTTTTTTTTTCATGATTTCACCAAATTAATGGTGAAATCATAAAGACAACTTGGAATACTTCGGATTAAATCCCAAAACTCATCTAGATTCAATCATTTATTGGGTCAAATTGATGCTTGAAAGTTGAAAAAAATTCATTTTCTATCTAAAGCCAACTTCCTTGATTCAAGCTTATTAATGAAATCTGAAGCTTCTTATAGGTATTTTCGGAAACCTCAAGCCTCCATTATTTGACCATCATTTACTCAAGAATTACAAGAATTTTTGTTGAATTCGAGATTTAAGCCAAGTCAAACCCATTAGCTTAATGATTTGGATTCATCGTAATTCATCACTTTCTAAGCTTGAATTGTGCTATAGATATATAAATAGGGGGTCTATGATCACCGAATAAGGACCAAAGAACACACAATCCATCACTTGAATGCACATGTTCTCTCTTTCTCTCTCTACACTTGCAGCATCCTCTCTCTCTAAAAAATTACTTAAGCTCGAATTCTTTTGAGCTAAACTACTACATCATCTAAGCTTCCCATGTCTTGAGCTACTTAATCCTACCATTCTTAGCCTTCGCCGTACCTCCTAGCAACCCTAACTGAACCACCATCATGAAGCCCTAACCTTAACTATAACCACTACCACTAAACAACCACTACACATGACCTTGATCAAAACTAAGTGCATGGTCAAACTCACTGTGCTTCGAAGCCCCTAACCACACCACTCTTGTAACGCCAACAAACCATCACCATGCAGTGCCTAAATGACTGCTAGCCACACTTCCAACAACTACTGAAACAACTACCAAACACCTCGACACTTTTCCTACCCCCTATATTCCTTATTAAATATACACAAAATCAGTTTTACTCACTTGAAAATCACAGAAAAACCACCTAAATTGACCCCAGCCATTGTTTGTTCTTCACCTTGTTGCGAGTTGCAAACTGCTAGAGGTCGACTTGGATCTAACCCAACAACTCGAGAACTGTACCCAACTCCTGACTTATGAGATGTCCATTGGTTTGGCCTTCTTTCATGTGGATTTAGTTTGTTTTCATTTCATGTAATTTTTTTTTGTACCCTATTGTAATTGTAAAAAAAAAAACAAAAAAATAATTAGAAAAAAAAGGAGAAAGATAAAAATGAAAAAAAAAAAAAAGATAGGGAAGCTTAGTTTATTTTTTTTTTAATTTCTTCAGTTAATACATAAAAAAAAAAAATAATTAAAAATAAAATAATCACAAATAAAGAAAAAAAAGTGAATAACGTCTTACCGCTTAGAAAAATCCATTTTTTAGAAAAAAAAAATGAAATCAACTTTTTCAAAATTAAGACCTTTTTTAGAATTTTTAAAAATAAAACCAAAGCAATTTAGGGCCCTTTAGAATTTTTCTTAAATAAACTCGAACCAAATTAAAATGTAAACTTGAATTTATTTTCAGAAATTAAGAAAAACCAACACACATATAAAGTCATCAAAAAATAAACTACGAAAGTCTGATTTCGAATAGCAGGTAAATAGACACTTGTAAGAGACTATAGGGTGACTTAAAATATATAAAAATTTTATTTTCCCCCTTTTGTAAATTTTATTTCAATTTATTATTTTTTGCAAGTGGATGAAATTTTAGTTATTTATCTATTTATAAAAAACTATTGTCGTTAGAAGGATATTTTTGATAGGTATAATTAAATTCTGAAGATTGAAGGTGGTACTCGTTAAGGGTTTAATAGGTTAGCCTATAAAATCAAATCTTTGGTTTTCAAAAATCATTTTCAAAAAGTTGTGTTTTTTTCTTTAGTAGACTAGTGGCTAATTGATTTAACCTAACCCATTTTTTCCCAAACCTGGTCGGATGGCAACTCTAGACCTTTTTAAGAAAATCCAAGTTTTTCTTAACTCTTAGTTGAGGGTTATTATCAAACGGATTCGGTTTTAATATCAATCGGGTTGAGAAAAATAAAAACCAGAAAAAATCTAAGCTTGACACCCATCATTTTTCTTTTCTTCCTTTTCGGGCATTTTTTGTGCATTAATCAAATGGCATTCAGGAAAAATCCAATACCCACTTTGGTTCACACAACACTAATAGACCACTTGATTCCTTAAAAGAATAATGTATATATATAGGTCAACTTTCGAAAACACTAAAATCTAACCCCTAATCAAAACATTTCCCTAACTTCAAACCTCAAAACTACACCTAAATTTAGCATAACTAAACAAACCAAAGATTCCATGAATTAATTGCAAATTTTTGAGGAATGTTCATGACTTATTCATAAGGGACTTCTTTCAAAACAAAGCCCTAATCACTTCTTTTTACATCCTTTCATGCCAACTTTATAAATGATAACAAACTCACAACTCGTTCACTTTACTGAATGGAATTCGGGAGGAATGTAATTAGAATTCTTAAAGAATGTAATAAGGGTGTAATACCTATTACTTTACTTAGTTGGATTATTAAAAAACTTAAGAATAGATACGTAATAGAATTTTACTAACTAAATTACCCTTAATTCATTTTCTTTCTCAAGTAATTCTAAAGCAATAGGTGGTGATGGTGGAAATCGACTGCGGGGTTAGAGGCAGTAGTAATGGTGGTTGTTGATGGTGGTAGCAGTAGTAATGGTGGTGGCAGTAGTAGTAGTGGTGGTTAATGGTGGTGGCAATGGCTGAGGTAATGGCTTGGAGGGGGTGGGGGTAGTTACTATAGTGGTGACAATAGCAGTGGTGGTGATGACAGCGATGGTTAGAGATGGTGGTGGTGGCAGCAGCGGTGGCGATGGTGGTGGGTGGTGGTGGCAATGATAGCGATGGCGATGGCGATGGCGATGGCAGTAATGGTAGTAGTGGTGATGACGGGTGATTATGGTGGTAGTAGTATGGTGGTAATGGTGTTGGTGGTAGTAGTATGGTGGTAATGGTGTTGGTGGCAATGATGGTGGTAGTGGTGGTGAGGGTTGCAGCGGCAGTGGTGGCGATGGTGGCAATAGCGAGATGGTGGTAGTAGTAGTGGTCGGTAGTGGTAACGGAAAAGTGATAGTGGTCATCGTTAAATTGAATGAGGTTATTTTTGAAAAAAATGTGAAATTTTGTGAGAAATCGTAATTCTTTGGATGAATTAAGGAATCCCTATTACTTGATTTCACGTAATAGGGATAGATAGGGATTCCTAAGGAATTGTGATTTGGAAATAAAAAACCAAGTGAATTTTATAATAAAGAATAAGGGGGAAATTGAATTTCAGTTTCCCTTAAGTGAATGAAGCATCAAAGATTAAGGCATAGACCATAAAAGAAGATGGATCTAACTTCTTAGAAAGAAAATATCTTATTAGTGCACAAAAGGGATAACAAACCAAGAATTCAATTAAATCATTAAAGCTCATTCAGAATCACACAATTTCAATGTTTATGCCTAACTTTCCTATCCTTAACTTTAATCCAAAGATCTATATATCTAATAATTCAATATACAAAGAATGGAAAGTAAAAGAGAAATTAGAATAGAACTCCCTTGGTTTATTTTTGGTATGTTACGAATTTCTCAAATCCCTTTCAGAATTCATTGATGGTATCTCTAAATCAATGGATTCAACATTTCCTTTATTTATTCATAAGTTCTTGCATAACATTAAAAGAGATATAACTAAAAAAAATTGAAATAAAAAATGTTAATACATCGACTAAATAAAAAGATAAAGTGAACAAGATAGGTCGTGTTGCCTCTTGCCAAGTGCTTGTTTTTAAGCCATTAGCCTAGCTCTTTTTTCTTTTTTTTATGTTATTCATGGTGGGTCTTCTAAATAGGCAATTCTTTTCATTGGTTCAATTCCTTTTGTTTTGAAAGAGGGTTTTAACATGTGCCCATTTACTTTAAAAGTTTCTCCTTCTTCTCCTTCAATCTTAATTGCACCATGAGGGAGTATTCTTGTAATTGTGTATGGCCTTAACCACTTCTAACAAAGTTTACTTAGAAACAACCTTAATTGAGCATTATACAAGTAAACCTTCTATCCTACTTGAAAATTCATGAGTAGTATATTCTTGTCATGTTACCTCTTCATTTTCTCTTGATAGATTTGAGCATTCTAGAAGGCTTCATTCCTAGACTCTTCTAGTTCATCCAACTATAGCATATGATGGTCTCTTACTAAATTTTCATCGAAGTTCAAGAATTAAATTGTCCAATAGGCTTTATGCTTGATTTTAACTAGGAGATGACATGCTTTCCAATAGACCATTCGATAGGGGGACATCCCTATGTGGTTTTTGTAAGTTGTTATGTAAGCTTATAATGCATCATCTAATTTTGAAGCCCCATCTTTCCTAGAGGTGTTGATAGTTTTATCTAAGATTTGCTTTAATTCTTAGTTTGATAGTTTAACTTGTCCACTTATTTGAGGATGCTATGGTGATGTTACCTTGTGTTTAACCTTATACTTGGCTAATAAACTATCAACTTGATTGTCACAAAAATGTGTTCCCTTATCGCTGATTATAGCCCTTGGCACCCAAAAACGTTTAAAGATGTTTCTATCAAGAAACTTGAGGACAATCTGAGAATCATTAGTAGGTATGACAATTGCTTCTACCCACTTTGAAACATAGTCCACTGCTAACGAAATGTATTTGTTAGACATTGATGAGGGGAATGGCCCCATGTAGTCAATTCCCTAACCATTAAAAATCTCAATGACAAGAATCCCTTGTTATGGTTTTTCTTTTCGCTTTGATATACTCCTTATTCTTTGACATCTAGATCATTACATAATGTACTCTTTGCAATAAGAAAAAATAGTAGGCCAGTAAAAACCACACTGCAAGATCTCTGTTGTTATATGATATACTCCAAAATACCTCACTATAAGTTCTACATGATAGTAAGTAATACCATAGGTCCTGACATTTACATACAAACAAAAGTTGGAAATTAATAGGCTACTTAAGGTATC
This sequence comes from Lumnitzera littorea, assembly GCA_024138015.1. Lineage (NCBI taxonomy): Eukaryota > Viridiplantae > Streptophyta > Magnoliopsida > Myrtales > Combretaceae > Lumnitzera > Lumnitzera littorea. The sequence continues at coordinate 73,898,975 of JAMXBB010000001.1, read as the reverse complement.
CTAATTAGTTTCTATAAAAGACAAAAGAAAAGCAAAAAAAAAAAAAAAATTGTGATCTTACAGGTTTTCAAGTTTCCTCACTCCCTAGCTTATCGTGTACTAACCTGAGGGTGATTATAGCGTTGCATCTTTAATTTATAGTCAAACATTTGCAAGAGTTTATAGAGATATGAGTATAACTAGCTCAGTAAGTAGAACAAAGACAAAAGAGTATAACAAACATAAACAAAACTTTCTGCCATTAATGACATGCAATGCAACTCAATAGAATGAAACATCGCATAATGTTATTTAGTCTATTGTGAGGTTGGGGAAATTGCATAAGCTCTAACCTGTATTAAGGAGTTACAATGTGACTCAAACCAAACAAAACCCAAGCTTATGTAATGGAGAATGCCCTTTTCTTAAGACTACCTTCAAACCACTGTTCCTAATCATGCCGTAATCTCCTCTCTTATCACTTAGTTCAACTAAGGGTAGAGAAAGGACCATTCAAACTATCCTCATTGAATGGGTCGGTATTATCAAGATAGAGCAAATCATACAAGTCTATGTAAAATAGCACTCCAAGTCTATAAGTCAACAAAGCAACCATACACGAAGCATGTGTGCATTTAACTAAGTTACGACCATAACCAAATGTACTCTCAAGCCTCCAAAAGCTTTAACATAGTACTCCAATATGCTATGAAGCATGGATCCCAATTTACTTGAAAATTAATGTTTTGTAACTCTTGTCCATTACTCTAATGATCTTCAACTATCCTTATACATAAACAATAGATTAGTTTTAATGAATTCATTAAGTTGTTTTGACATAATTTTATAAGTTATTTCTACTTACGTATTAGGATTTCTTAATCAGTTCACTAATTTTATAAGTTATTTTAGATTGTAAGGTCCTCTAAGTTAGGTTCTTAGTCATTTCATAGTAGATTTATTTGGCCAAAAATCCTTTAAGTTACTCTCTATGCCATATGGAGGTCATTTATTGTACCAATTTCACCTTCTAAGATACCCTTTGGAATACTCTAGTTTAAGTCTCCTAGTAACTACCCTCTAAGTTACCTTTTAAGTTTGACTAGCTTTAGAGTTTCTGAAAAATTTAAACTTTAACTTAGCTTTTGAGCTCTCCTATGTCTATATTTCATATATGAATTTTTCTCTGACTTAACTTCTAAGTATAGTCTTAGCATGCTACACACTTACAGAACCTCTAAATCATCCTCTGCTTCTTATAAAGCTTTACATAGTTAATCGATTTCTTCACTTTCTTCTAACTCTAGTTAGGATAACCACATTAGAACCTCATTTAACACTCCTCAGCTTCATTAGTGCCCAAAACGAACTTTAACATATTATCGCTCTTCAATTTTTCAAGTCCATATATTACTAAACTATACACATAAGGGGTATATTCTTGATTTCATAACTTCTTCAAACAAAACTCAATTCAATAACACTAGTATACTACAAATACTTGATTAATCAATTAAACTCACAATCTAAGTGAGATTTATAGGAAAAATTCACTAATTCATACTAAAAAATACCCTTTTAATCGTAATTTGGAGGCTAAAAAATTATAAAAATTTAGAAATTCATTTTGTTAAAAATTTTACATAGCATTTTAGTATAATTGCGGAATAGCTTATAGAAAAATTTGGGGGTTAAAACTATATCATTAAAGTAATTTAAATCAATATCGAAACCAGCTCAGTTTTGTTGATTTCTTAAGGATGTATTATATAACTACAAAATTCGTACAAAATAATATTTTTCCTAGATTCTATATATAAAAAGCATGTAGGAACAGATTTTTCTATTATTTTTTTTATTAAATTAATATCTTTAATATTTTTTTGAAAATTTAAAAAATTTTAGGGACTCAGCAAAATCTTCAACTCTAGCCACTAGCAATTACACCACCTTTGTCAGACAGGTTAGACAATGGTTGCTACTCCATATGGTGGTGGTGATTGGTCTCTAGTAATCATTTACACCATTGAACTACCAACAACCCAAATTTACACCTGATTTTTCCAAATTTTCCTCTTTAATTTTCTAAATCTAAGCTTATTTTTCCTAAATCCTAGTTTGCATGTATAATATTGTGAAGGCAGTTTCCCAAATTTACAAATCTTGTGGTGATTGCAAATGAAATTTTTTTCTCTCCTCTTGCAAAAATGCCTTATATACTAAGCTTAAGTGCTATGTTAAACTTGCTTAATCCCTTTGTACCTATCTTAATATTCATCTATGCTTAAACTAAGTTCATGCCAATTGCACTGCAAATTTTTACTAATTCTTTTTATCATTTTCCATTGCTTATTTTAGCTTAATTTGTATTTAATTGGGTATTTTAGATAATTATGGGTATATATTTATGCATAAAAATTACACATGGCATATACATATATGTATATTCTATAAGTTATTTTATTTAATTTAATAATTTTATTACATATATAATTTATTTCTATAAATTCACTAGTTACCAAAGCTTATTTTATGTGATTATGTGAATTATTAAATAGTATAATAAAAATGTATTATTTTAGCCATGTTTGTATTATTTTATTATATTTTCAAGATTCAAGTCCATAGATTCTTGTTGACTAATGTTTTAGGCTCACTCATAAATTTCTTAATTAATAGGGTTCATTTCACTAATGCCCTAAATTACCCGCTTAATACCTAATCGCAAAAGGATGGAGCTTATATTTCCATCCACCTTTAAAAAAGTTTTGTCCTCAAAACTTTTATCTAACCATCATACAGTAACTTAATCAATCATAACTTTATAATATAATATTACTAACCTATCTCTTAAAAGAGTTATGGGTAGCACTTTTCTGTGGCAACCTTTAGTTCTCATGTCACTTCTGCTCTTAGCTTTTTACCCTATGGAAGCCTTACAACTTCATAATTACTTAGTTTTTTAATTTGGTTCTCCAAGATCTTAATTAATTTATCCCTAAAAGTATAGTCTTCCTGTAGATCTACTAGTTTTAACTCTACTACTACATCTTGATTTCTCACAAATCTTCATAGCATCAACATATGAAACACATCATAATACCTAGATAAACTTGGTGGTAAAGCAATCCGATATGCTACATTCCCTATTTTCTCTAATACTTCAAATGGTCCAATGTATCAAGAACCTAGTTTTCCTTTGGTACCAAGTTGTATGAACCTTCTAAACAAACTTATTTTCACAGAGACATGATCTCTTGCGACGAATCTATAGGCTTCCTTTTTGAATCTGCACAACTCTTATGATGATCCTATGCTGCTTTCATCCCCTACTATATCACTTTTAATTTATCATTTATCTGATGGATCATATCAAGTCCTATCATCACGTGTTCATCACTTTCCTAATATAGTGGTGATCAACATTTGCTTTCACATAAAGCTTCATAAAGGGCCATTTGTGTAGTTTCTTGACAAGTATTGTTATAAGCAAACTCTACCAATAGTAAATATTGATCTCAATCACCATTGAAATCCATGATATAATCTCTCAACATAGCTTCCAATATTTAAATGATTCTTTCCAATTGCCCATTCGTTTGGGGATGATAGATTGTACTAAATTGTAGCTTAATACCCAAAGATTAGTGTAAACTTTCCTAGAACTCCAATAAAAAATGACTATCTTTATCTTAGATGATATCCACCTATACACCATGTAATCTAATAATCTCCCATATTTATAATTGTGCTAACTTCTCCATTGAATCATCGATTTGATATGGTAAGAAATGAGCATACTTTATCAATTTATCAACAACAACAACCCAAATTGAATTGTAACCCACTTTTGTCCTTAGGAGTCCTACTGCAAAATCCATGATAATATAATCTCATTTCCACCAGGGTATTTATAATGGTTATAGCAGACAACTAGGTCTCCAATGTTCTACCTTCACCTATTTACTCATAGTATATCCTACTACATACTGTACTACATCCTTTTTCATATCTCTCCACTAAATAATGCTTTTAGGTCACGGTGCATTTTATTTCCACTGGGGTGTAAAGTGTAACCAATAGTATGTACTTCATCCATGATCTCCTTCCTTAACTTTAGACCTCAATGTACACAAACTCTATTCTTATATCTCAACACACCTTCCGCATTAATTCAGAAATCAGGCATATCACCCGCATTCAACTTTTCTTTGATTTCCTTCAAACTTAGATCCTTATCCTAGTGAAGCAAAATTCTTTCAATTAAAGTTGGTTATATAGTCAAATTCATCAATTGTACATTAGTCTTATGCCATCCGAATTCAATCTCCAATTTCTTAAACTCCTAAATCAACTTACGCTGACTAATATGTAATGAGGACACTTGTTCAGAATTCTTGCAACTTATTACATCCACTACTACATTAGCTTTGCTAAGGTGATAGTTAATAGTTAAATCATAATATTTGATAAGTTCCAAACAATACCGTTGTCGTAAGTTTAATTCCTTCTAAGTAAAGAAATATTTTAGATTTTTATGGTCTATATAAATTTCACAAAGTTGTCTATAAAGATAATGTCTTGAAATTTTCAAAGCAAAAACCATAATTGCTAACTTAAGATCATATGTTAGATAATTCTCTTCATGATGTCTCAATTGCCTTGATGCATATGCTATGACTTTACCATCTTGCATCAATACACAATCTAATCCATTTTAGGAAGCATCGCTATAAATAAAATATGGTTTAGTTAGATCTAGGAGAGTAAGCATTGGAGTTGAAATTAGATGGTTCTTTTATTGTTGAAAACTTTGTTCGCACACATCACTTAACTCAAACTTAACATCCTTTTGTATCAACTGAGTTAAAGGTCTTGCTATCTTAGAGAAGTCCTTTATAAATTGTTTGTAATATCTTGCCATTCCAAGGAAGCTTCTTGTTATCGGATGATTTTGTGGTAGGACATTGTTTTTGCAATGATGAAAAGAGCTAAATGGTACCGGGGCTAGTTTAATATAGCCACTTTGATGCCTAAGTCAACAAGTATTTTAAAGAGACATAAAGTGATTGAATATTGGGTTAAGGGTCTTAAGAGAGTTCTTATAATGCTTTCTCTTTATATTTATAGGCAAATATCGAGTGTCTAAAACAACAGTCAATCATTGGTAGTAGGCTAATGAAGATCTTGTAATCAAGCACATGGCTAAAATATAGGAATAATAGATGGTTATGTAATGAGATCGTGCTAGATCATAATTGTTTGTATCACTTTCTTAAGTTCAATTCGGATGTATTAACAAGCCGAGCTCTAATACCCATTGAATGGGTTAAACCTCAATCGACATCAGCTAAGAATAGAGTTACTCGACATCTTGTCAGTCGAATAATGTTTTTGCCCCTTAACCCCCATGGTTGAGAACTTGGCTATGGGAGTTGATAAAGCTTAATGCTTGGTTTAGGCAGCTAGATGATTAAGACTAAAATGAGTTTTCCAAATGCTAAGCAACATGGGAAGTTTGGATCTTCATTTTAGAATATGATGAATCAAATCTTAGATGAAAGGTCATAACCTTTTAATTTTCCCACTTATTTACTCTTCTATGATAGCATGCAAAATAAATGCCATCCTAAGCATCATTATACTATTGGGGCTACTAATTGTTGGTGATATGATAGCCATCGGATTTTTGACTCATGACAAGTGTCATTAATCCATACTTGTCCATCTAATTAGAATAGCATTCCATCAGAAGTGTATTAGGGTTACAAGGGGAAATCATTCATATATAAAGGATTTTTCTATATTGAAAAAGATTTCTTCACTCTAGTTCTTATCTGTATCTACCACCAAAGTTCTCATTTGCTTTTGACATCTCATGTTCATCTTCCAAATTTTCATCTAGTTTGTGATTCTATCATATAGCTTTAATTAGGTGTGGTTCGAAGTATCATTTGTTGACTTGTACTTTTAGATTCTAAGGCAATTGTGATCGAGGCTACTTCCTTTCTCCCCCCACCCCCCAAAAAAAAAGGGAACGCTTCGACGTATCTTTCGATTAATTCAACAGACAGCATAATGGAGCGATAGGAAAAACTTACTCGCATCAATACTCTTCTAATGGATAACTATCCAGATGATAAGGAAGGAAGATCTGTAGCTAAGTACTTGTATAATAATGTTGTTTATTACAGTAACTCTCTAAATGGAATGGCAAGTGGTGCTACTAAAATAGTTGTCTCAAAGTATAACAAGATCTTCTTGAGACATAGAATTTATGTAGGCCAAGGGAGAAAGAGAAGGTATGTTTTCCGAGGGAGTATGAGTTTCATATATACCTAAAATATCTTAATTTAGATTGTGCTTCCCATTTTTGGCTTTTTTTAAATAGTACTTTAAGTATTTCTAGGTTGCGTACAGTATGTTTTCACTTATTACCTATCAGCTTCTCGTAGCATTCGTGATATTCTACAAAGAGGTTAAACTTAGGGCTATATCTCAATTGTTGAGGTATTTCTTCACAATAAGGAGGTAACTTAATGGTTGGTATTTCGTAGCCATTCAGCATGGTTGCAAGTTTATTGATGGGTTCGAGTCCAAAATCTAGAAGTGACATGACAAGTTTGTGTCTATTGTATTAGATGAAGAGTTAGATTTTTTAACCTAATGGATTAAACCCATCTAGACCAAAGATATTGAATTGATGCTACTGTCACCAAAAAGATATAAGAAAGAAGGAAAAACAAAATGTTCTTCTAGGATGCTAAGAGGATAATAAGGCAATATGAAAACGGCGATCTAATCATCTCTAGAAAAGAAGGTAGATGCTAAAACAGTTGACATGTCAAGTAGAGCAACATGAAGAAATTCGTTCTCGTGACTTAGGGGGTGAATAGCCGCCTATGAGCTTTGCCTAGTGTAGATCTCATAAATAATTGATTTTCCTCTCTTTTCCATTTTTAATATTGTTTTCATTTATTATAGATATGGGTGTAGGTGATATTGATCCCACCAAACTATTGGCTCAAGCAAAGGCCAAGAAACTGAAGCTAGATAAATGTGTAGGCATTAAAATGCCCATTACTCAGCTAGTTACACTGAAAAAGGTCACATAGAGAAAGCTACGAAATAGGCTATTGCTCTAAAAAAAGCTACTCATCTCACTAAGAAGAGTCAAGGGACTAAATGGATTAAAGCTATTGAGGTTACGCTCAAAGCAATCCCTTCACAAAAAACATTACTTAGGAGGAAACGCCAGGCGATCCGTACCAAGAAATTGGTGGCAATAATGACATTGAAGTTATTCCTTATGAGATGGCTAAAGGCTGATTAGGCTAAATGGACAATGAGCCAGGCCTAAGAAAAGAGTTAGTAAGGAGCTTGTCAACTAACCTCCTACCAAGAAATTCAAAGGTCTAGACGAGAGGGCAAAAGATGCTATGAGGATTAAGGCTCTCAACATCAGTAGTGTCGAGTTCATTCTTAATCATGAGGTAAGTGAGTACTTCATTCCATGTTAGCTTGGGTGATTGAACAAAATCCCTAGCCCTAATGGAAGGAGTCATTCTCCTTAGGGATAAGGAGATTGTGAAGAAAGATGTTGATCGAGTTGGTGACTATATTAAATGATACATCACTACATAGTTGTATGATGTAAGTATTGATCACCTTCTTACCTACAGCTCATGTTTTGTTGCTGACATAATCTCTTCTACATGTAGAATAGTAGCCATGTGTTGATGACTTTGGATCTGACAAGGAAATGAAGAAAGCAATATCTTCATGTTGTTACTCTGTTGAGAAGCAAACAACTCATTTATCTTTATTAACTTATTACAGATGGTTAGGGAGGCATATAACCCCTTAAAACCTCATACTATTACAGTTAAGTGCATGAGGATAAAGGCTAAGAAACTTCAAGAAGAACTATCAGCGGAGAAATTGTCATACTCCTTAATGGCCAATGAAGTCTCAAGTCTTAAGGCCAAAGGTGAGCAATATAAAGAGGTTAAGAACTTAAAGGAGGAGCTCCATAAGAAACGAGATGAATTCTAGGTGTTAGGTCAAACAATCAACTCAATGAGTGATAAGGAGGACAGGCTTAGGATACAAATAAAGAAGTTGGAGATAAATAGCTCTAGGATCTAATCTCGTGTTGTTGAATAGGATGAGGCAACAAAGAAGAAGCCTCCAGTTGAGGAAGCACTAGAAATTGTAACTCCTAGTCAGTAATACGAGAAATTGCTTCGAAAGAAACTTTTGTAAGGGGTCCCATAGGTAAGAAAGAAGATTTTGAAAGTTTACCCTAACTAGGACCTTTTATGTTTGGACTTTATTGATGTTGATGACAATGACTACAATCGTAGCGATGAAGAAATTGGTAAAGAAGATCAGACTAAGGTTCAAGGGAAAGGTGACAATGATAAAGCTAATGTTGATGTTCTTATTGACAACAAAGAAAGATTGTCTAAGGAGATCCCCTATGTTCATAAAGAGACATCCACCTATTCCATAACCTTGAGTGCCGAAAAAGAAGTAAGCTCCTAAAAGGTCCCATCTCCTTCCAGTCAGGACAATACTTTGGCTTGGTAAAAGAAAAAGAATGTTTTAGATTCTTGAATTTTTATTGATTTGCACTTATATTTTTATATAAGTTGCATGGATGAAATATGGCCGAGACGCAGATCATTTATTATAATATGGTATTCGACTTTTAAGCACTTTGCTTCTAGTATAGTTCATTTCACATGGAAAATACTAGTTTTTGGTACATATTATTTCATATGCAAGTTATTGGATTTTGGTACATTTTATTTCATGCACAATTTAATGGATGTCTTTTCAAGGACATTACGTTCATTAGTCCCTTAGGATATAAACTAGTTTCTTTTTTTGAATTGTGAGATTACCTATCGTTAGGCATAGTAGAGTTTGTTCTCCAACTTCTTGACCTATTTCTAATACGAATTGACGTTACATGTCAATAATTATTAAGTTCATTAACCATTATAGGCTTGAACTTATTAAATGCTAGTTCATTCATTGTATAGCTAAAACTTTATTAATTCATTAATCATGCATTAATCAGAAATGGAGATGATGGGAATAAAAACACTATCTTGAAAAGAACATTTCATTGTCGAAAAAAGACATAGGACATCGTCTTACAAAATTTAGAGTAGAAATAAACCATAACATTGAAGTAACTAAACAAACTAAAGCTTCAAATTCTCGACATTCTTTGCTCGAGAGATAATTATACCATCTGACCTTTCTAGCTGATAGATTCCCTTGCCTATAACTTCTCAGATCTCGATAGGATCCTCCTAGTTTGCACCAAGTTTCCTTTATTTATCTAATATGCCAGTTGCCTCTAACTTTCTACAAACCAGATCACTAAGCTAAAAGGCCTTGTGTTTCACCTTTTGATTGTTATATTTGGCTACTATATACCAATATGCAGCAACTGTCACCCTTGCAACATCTCTTATCTCATCAATCATGTCTAAATTAGCTATAAGATCGACTTGATAGGCCATTATATGAAATTTTTGTGTATAGAGATTGGGTAGATCCAATTCAATCTGTAGTACAACTTCTAACCCATATGCTAGCCTGAAGGGTGTTTCTCCTACGGAAGTCTTGTGGGTGGTCCTATATTGTCTCAAACATTCGGTAGTTTATCAATCCATTTACTCTTGACTTAATCAACTTTCCTCTTTAAACTATATAAGATGATCTTATCAATGGCTTCCAATTGCCCATTGGTCTAACGATGAGCTATTGATATGTAATTCCATTTAGACAAATATTGTATTTATCACAAAATGCCCAAAATTTATCGTTGTCAAAATGTGGTCCATTTTCAATGATTATCATAAATGGAACCCTAAATTTTGATATGATAAAGCTGAAAACAAAGCCTCAACCTTCTATTCGGTGATTTACTTTAGCCTCTATCCACTTTGCAAAGTAATCTACTGTAACTATGATGAATTGAGATTAGGCTGTGGACTTTGGAAATGGCTCAAGTATGTCCAACCCCCATTAGATGGAGGGTTAAGGACTAGCAAGGCTATGTAATTCAGTAAAATGCACATAGTTCGATGCTTTATGTTTCTAGTGTTGTAGACATTGTCGAATAGAGAATTTTGCATCCTCCTTCATAGTCGGTCAATAATAGCTAAGTTACAATATGTGAATGTACAAGGTTTGACCTTTTATATGGTTGTTGCAAATGTCACTATGTAATTCGAACAATACGTGCTATGCATCCTTTGGTGGAAGGTAATGAAGGTAAGGTTTGGAAATGCTACGTTTGTACAATCGATCGTTTATTTGTATATAATTTGTTGCTTGATAAATCAACCTCTGAACATCTTTTCTATTGTCAAGAAGAACATCATTTTTCAAGTATTCTATAATTGGGTCCATCCAAGATTTCTCCTTTTGATAAGGAGCTAACTCATTTCTTTGCTCAAGAGTTTGTAAGCTCTTACTAGGGAGATACTTAATAAAGAGCTTGTCATTTAAATTGGGGAGTACCACATTAACCAACTTTGACAACTTGATGGCAGCAATGTTTCTGCTTCTTGGTATTTTCTCAATTGAAGAGGACTAAAACTCTTCCATGAGTGTTTGTACTATCAACAAGTACTTGCTAATTACTTCTTCTTTTGTTATGTAACTCCCTTTAACTTGATTCACCACAAGCTATGAGTTAGAAAACACTTCAACTTTCTTGGCACCAACTTCTTTTGCCAACTTAAGTCTAGCTATTAAGGCTTCATACTCAACTTCATTGTTGCTAGTTGGAAACCTAAATTTCAAAGCGTAGTTAATATTTACATTATGGGGGCCTTGTAAAATGAGACCCATACCGCTTCCTTCTTTAGTAGAGGGGCCATCGACATATAGATTCCATATCAGCTTCTCTACCATCTCCATGTTATCCTCTTCGTTATTGAACTCAACTACAAAATCTACCAACACTTGAGCTTTTAACGTTGTTCTGGGTTTATACTATACACCATAGGCACTTAGCTCTAGAGCACACTTCATCATTGTCCTTGAGGAGTTTAGTTATTGTAAGGCTTACCATAAAGGCTGATAAGTAAGGACAACAATTTGATGTGCCTAGAAGTATGGCTTTAACTTTCTTCGAGAGAACCACCACTAATAGAAATTTCTTAATTTTTGTATATTGGTGTTTCGGACCTTGTAGAACATGGCTCATGTAATAAATCGGCCGATGCTCTTTACCTTGAATATAAACCAAGATAGATGAAAGTGCTTAGCTGCTAATTAACAGATATAGATATAAATTTTCTTCCGGACATGGTGTTGAGAATAATGGTGGTAAAGTAAGAAACTCCTTTAGCTCGCTAAATGCTCTTTCACTCTTGTTCATCCACTTGAAATCTTTCGGATTCTTTAAAATCTTAAAGAAATCTATACATCTATCGATACTTTTTGACATAAATCTATTTGGGATGACTATCTACCCACTCAGCCCTTAAGCTTCCTTAATAATGTAAGGAGACTTCATGTTTTGAATTGCATCAATCTTCCTTAGGTTTGCTTCAGTGCCATGTTAGGTGACCATATGCCTAAAAATTTTCCTGAAGTAGCACTAAAAACACATTTTTGTAGCTTTAGCTTCATATTGCATCTCCTTAGAGTATTAAATGTCTCATTAAGATCAGTAAGATGCCGACTTTATGTCATGGTTTTCACTATCATATCGTTGACATATACTTCGACATTACGATGAATCCGAGGCTTAAACATCTTGGTGATAAGTCATTAATAGGTTATGCAAGTGTTTTTTAGCCCGAAGGGCATCATCAGGTAATAGTACATCCTAAATTTGGTGATAAATGATGTTTGAACTTCATCTTCTTGATCCATTTTAGTTTGATTGTAACCGAAAAAAGCATCCATAAAAGATAATAAGTCATGTCTAACAGTTGAGTCAACCATTTGATCTATTTACGGCTAGGAGAAACAATCTTTAAGATAAACCTTATTCAAATTTGTGAAGTCTATGCATACATGCCACTTGCCATTAGACTTCTCAACTAGCACACAATTGGCTAGCTAAGTTAGATAAAGCTCTTCCCTAATAAACCTTACCTTTAGCAACTTTTAGACTTCTTCTATGGTTGCTTGTGATTTAGGAGAGAAATGCCTCTTCCTTTGTTGAATAACCTTTGTATTAGGATTGATTTGAAGTATGAATGTCATAACATCTCTAGGGATACTTGACATATCCGAGGGGGATCAAGCAAAAACATCGGTGTTATCTTGTAAAAGGTTTATCAAACTTTGGTAGATGTCTATCGACAATGGTTTCCCTATCTATGTCATCTTCCTTAGATCATTTCCTAATAGAATATCTTCTCTCTCTTCCTCAACATTTTCTATGAAAACTGACTTTTGTTCTGGATAAGTTTCAACTTGAAAAATTTCTTCTTAGCATGGTGCCCTTATATAAAAGGATCTTGCTAACTGTTGGTTCCCTTTACATAACCAACTCTAGTAAGAGTGGGAAATTTAGCCTTGAGATGTGCATTAGAAGGGACCATGTTGAATAAATGCTGACATGGTTAACCCATGATCATATTGTATGGGGACTGACACTTGACAATGAGGAAATCTATCTTGTCTTCCACAATATGTTTGTCATCTCTAATCTGGATAGGGATAGGGAGAGAGATTACTTTGCTAACTTGAATGACTTAATTATTGAAAGCATATAAATCATAGCCATAAGATCTCAATTACACTTTGATTTTAGGCCTCATCTGATCAAATCTGATCAAAAGCATGTTGAAAAAATGATGTCTACCGAGCTTTCGATGTCAATAAGAATCTTTTTAACCTTGAAGTTAGCAATTCTTGTACTAATTATAGGTGCATCATCGTGGGATCTTTGAATACCCTCAAAATCCTCTTTCATGAGAGAAATTGAATTGTTAACCTTGACCTTCTTACCTTACACATTACAAACATAATGTATGGCATTAATTAAGCTCAAAGAGCTAGACCAATCTAAGGTAGAAGGTTTGTCGACAGTAGTATTCATTATACCATTAAATGCTATGCCACTACTTCCATCTCTTATATCTTTTCTTGCTTGAGAAGGCCACGTAACATTCTCTTGCTTTTCACATCTCCTTTGAGTTAGTCGTTTAATACTCTAGTCATCATGTGCGAGAAACTTGCTTTGATACCTTCTTTGGATTGCATCCTCAATCGCATTTTTGAGTTGTATACACTTGTTTATATTATGGTCTTTATTGTGATGGAAATCATAATTTTATTAGAATTCCATCTTAAAAGATTTCCTCTCATCCTTTTCGGCTAGTGCAATACTCTTCTTTGACCATGCACTTCCATCAGTATGTTTGCGATTGGATGATTAATTGGTGTATGAACATAATATGTTAGGATGCATGGCCTCTTTTTTTAGGCATTATATCCTTCAGAACACTTGTTATCATTTGTTTCAAGTTGATCTTCTGCACTCTTCTTCTTATTGTCTTTATAGGCTCCTCTACTTTGATTAGCCTCTGAGCGAGCTTTGATGTTGTCCTCTTGGCAGATGTATGACATGGCCTTAGCTTTAAACTCAACAAAAGTTTTCGGTTTATTTTTTGCTAAAGACTTGAAGAAGTCTCCATAGGGTTTAACACCATAAGGGCAACGTTCATGTTTAGCTTTGGAATTTAGGCCATTTCAACGATAAACCTAGCTAAATAGTCCTTCATAGTCTCGTCCAATTTTTTCTTAATAGTGTTAAGGATAGAAGAATTCTTAAGTAGAAGCTTACTTGCAAAGAAGTGTTGTAGGAACACTTCAACTAAATCTTCAAAACGCGAGATTGTGTTTGGCTTCAAAAGTTTGAACCATGTACTAGCTATATTTGTCAATGTTGACAGAAAAGCCTAGCAAGCCATAGCATCACTTAAGTTGTGCAACTTAACCAAAGTTTGACAATACTCGAGATGATCTTCAAGGTCACTTGTTCCATCATAAGTCTCAACTTATGGTAGCTTGATGTGCTATGGTATTGCTTTGTCCAATATTTTAGGGACGAAAAGACTCTTACTTTATTTGGAATTGTTTACTTATTGTAATAGGGGTGTTAACATATGAGGGCCTTAAATGGTACACCTACTGTAGTTGTTTTCCTTTGTCACTTTTCTTTAGAGCAAGGGTCGAAGGTCTAAGTGTAACTTTAGCCTTCTTTCTCTATAATTAAGGAGAATAGATTGAATCACCACTATTCTCAACATTGTGATTGCCGTGTTCATAGTTTTGACTAGGGTAGACATTTATATGGAGAAGGTTAAGGATCTCATCAGTTTTTTTTTTTTTTTATGCTGAGTTCTTGGTTCTCCTTGACTTAGTTAAGGCAAAGTTGTTCTAACATAGCTAAGCGTTGTTCGTCAATATGCCTACATCCCTTTGCTTAGTGATGGGGTGAAGAGCTAGCACTTATATTTCATCATTCAAGTCTTTTCCATGTGGTTGTAAAATGAAAAATAGATGATGCCAAAAATTGTTGAATGATTTTGGGGAAGGACTTTATTCCTACAATTATGAAAAGAGCTATATGGTACTGAAGTTAGTTTAGTGTAGTTACTCTGTTGCCTAAGTTAGTAATTGTTTTAGAGACAAGTAAAGTGGCTGAATATTGAGTTAAGGGTCTTAAGAGAGTTCTTACAATGCTTTCTCTTCATATATATAGGTAAACAACAGGTGTCTAAAGCAGTAATCAATCATTAGTGGTAGGCCATGTAAAGATCTCATAATCAACCACATGCCTAAAATATAGAAATAATGAGTGGTTATGTAATGTAAATGTACCAGATCATAACCATTTGTACCACTTTCCTAAGTTCAATGGGTTGAGCCTTAATTGGCATTAGTCAAGAATAGAGTTACATAGCATCTCGTCAATCGAATAGCCAAATAATGTTTTACGATGAGAACTAACCATTAATGCTTCTCACTTTTGAAATTGTAATTAGATGCTTCCACTCAGCTATAGTTTTATCCTTCTCAAAATCCACCAAGATTCCTCTACTTGATATTATGTACCCTAAGAATGAAATTTTATCCAACTAAAAAACACAGTTACTCAATTTAACATAAAATTTATTATCCCCTAGCTTTTGTAATGGAAAATGCAAATGATCTAAATGCTCTTCTTTAGTTTGCAAATAAATTAGAATATCATCAATAAACATAACATCAAATTTATCCAAACAAAGGTTTATAGATTTGATTCATTAAATCCATAAATATTGCTTAAGTGTTACTCTGTCCAAAAGGCATTACCAAAAACTCATAATGCCCATATATTGTTTGAAAAGCAGTCTTCAGTACATCCTCATGCTTTATTCATAGTTGGTGATACCCAGATCTAAAATCAATTTGTGAAAACATGGTAGCTCCATGCAATTGCTTAAATAAGTCATCAATTTGTGGCTATGGATATTTATTCTTAATATCTACTTTATTTATCTCTCTTTAATCAATTTACAACCTCATAGTTTGATCTTTCTTTTTCATGATTAGTACTAGTGTTCCCCATGGAGACACATCAGGTCAGATGAATCCCTTGTCTAATAATTCCTCAAGTAGCTTCTTTAATTCCTAGGGCTCCATCTTTAACAGTTGATATGGGGCTTTCTAAGAATTAAACCAATGTCTAACACCTCTTGAAGTTGCTTCTTTAATTCATGGAGCTCCATCGGTGAGATTTAATATGGGGCTTTTGATATTGGTTCAATTCTTGAAACAAGCTCTATAATAAAGTCCAACTATTGATGCGGAGATCAATAAGGTAAATCATCTAGATAGACATCCAAAAATTCATACACTATAGGTACTCTTTCTTTCCATCTACTGCAAATATCAAACTAAACTACCATTCCTCAGTAGTCTTGTTCACTTCTCACTTCTTCACTTACTTTAATTACTGATAATCTCATTATACGTTCCAAAGTCTTTCCTTGAAATACAACTTTACCTTCATCTAAGATTATATTCTTACTTCGATAATCTACTTTAGCTTTATGTTTGGACAACCAGTCTACTTCCACATTAATATCATAACCTTTCGGTAGCAAAACTATCAATTTTATTGGAAATTCATTCCTTTGAATTTGTAGTTGTCCATTATCCACTATTTTCCATGTTAACAATTGCTCTCTAATAAATGTTCTCAATTTATAAGTAGCTTTAACTTCAACTACCTTAATTTCATTTACTAGCATGAATTCTTGACTAATGAATGAAAGTAAGCCTACCGTGTCAAACAATGCATATGCGGTTCATTCATTTATATTTACATTTCTTGAAATAAGTACTACTACTATAGTTACCTATCATTCATATAATGTTATATTTAAGTTTATCTATTTCCTTGATTCTTAATATTTTCCTATTAAAACGAAACTTACATTCATTTTATAAGTAAAAAGGGTCATTAGATTACATACCCATCACTAATCAATGTTCAATGTCATCAACTTCCATATCATCATTGAGCTATCACGGAAATACTCCTCCATCTACTTGTCAAACTTCTTAATATCCTCTTCTATACTCTTTATCATAAAGATCTATATTGGTAACATGGTTGATACTATCTATGCTAAGGACTGATAAGGCCCATCACAAGGGGTGGGTCCAAGCTTGTAGAAAGCTCAAAAACAAGGGTAGAAATGCACTAGAAGCATAGAAATCAACAAGTATACCTCGATTGGCTCCAAGGATATTGTACACTAGGGAACTATCGAGGACTAGCAGCTTAAGTTGATATGACATATGAACTGATGCAATGAGGTTACCTACTACTTAGCCTTGCTTAAGGCTTAGGATAGGAGTGAAGTAAATAGGCAAATGGAGAGCATTTCTCATGAAAGGAGAAGTATATTCAATAATAGGTTATGTTGTCATTACATTTACAAAGGGTATTTACACCCAAAAAGTTAGGGCATCTTACCTAATGTAGGAAAGATTGAAAAGGGTAATGTCCAAAATAAGTATGATACATGGAATGTTCGAAGGGTATAAATGAAAATTTAACAAAAATGGGCATCCTGTATGGAAGATTCTATTACAAGGGGTGCATAGACATGTGGTGGATGATTAGTAGTCATACGCTTAGCAAAAATGGACAAATTGTATAGCTATCTTGGGTGTTGCTGAGTAATGATGCTAAGTCGAGTTAATAGTTCAGCAATTCATAGCTAAGTAGGTGACTCTTTTAAGGTGAATTCAGTTGAGGCTTTTTTGATATAGCTTGGATTTAGGTTAGCTAAGCAGATGGTTAAATGGGCCAAAATGTTGTTCGAATGTACCTTTGATCGGCAACTGGAGACAATTGATAAGTACAAGAGGGCTCAGCTTTGTTAGGGCATCAAGTCAATAGATTGTTGCAACTCGGATTCCTTAGTTGTAGGGTGAAAAGATAGAACTCATCTAGCCATGCTCTTTAGTCTTTGAACTTGGGTTAGGGGTTTGGTCGTTTGATTCTTATCATCCTTACTAGGTTGATTACGATTTGGGATCAAATCTGATTGGTCCTTATCTAAGTGCTCTTTGAGGTGGTAAAGGTTGAAGTTGACAGCATTAAACACATCAAACACATAGAAGTCTTCTGGTAGTTCTAGTTGGTATGCATTATTGTTTATCTTTTAGAGCATCTAAAATGATCCTTCAACTTTAGCAGATAGCCTATTCTTCTTCTTGTTAGGAAACCTCTCCTTACTCAAGTGTAGTCACACTTGGTCATTGGGCTGAAACTACTTAGTCTTACTTCCTTTACCTTTTCCTTTTAGTTTTTTTGTAATTCGGTTAATGTGCTTAGTGACTCGATGGTAAATCTGTTAGCTAGATTAAGCTTTGGTTCTTACTTCTCGTTCTTCTTAGTCAATGAGCGGCATCGAGGTATGATCAAGGGGTAGCTTAGGGTTAAGATTGTAGGTGACCTCAAATAGGGTGTGTCTAGTGGTAATATGTGTTATCTTATTGTAAGTGAATTCTACCACTAGTAAACAAATGCCCCAGTCGAATAAGCTCTTTCCTACTACAGCTTAGAATAGCTACCCTAGGTTACTGTTGACAACCTCTATCTAGTAGTCGGTTCAGGGATGGCAAGAGATATTGAATAGTAGTTTAGTTCCCATATGATGATAAAAAGTTCTCTAAAAATGGCTTAAGAATTTTGGGTCTCACTCTAACACCACACTCCTCGGTAATCTGTACAAGCGAACTATTTCCTACAAAAATAAAGAAGCAATAACCAAAGCATCGTTGGTTTTGGTACAAGGCACAAAATGTGCCATCTTATTAAGCCTATCTATGATAATCATCTTAAAATCTTTGCCTCAAGCAATTTAGGGTAATTCAAGGATAAAATTATACTTAAGTCAGCCCATGGTTTGGTTAGGATGGATAAAGGTATCTCCCTCCCTTGTTCTGCTTGGCTTTTTGCTTTCATATAGATGGTGCTTCCCTCAATCACACGATGTACATCACATTACATTTTAAGCCAGAAGAACTTGCCATTTAGAAGCTCATACATCCTTTGTTCTCTAAATTATTCGAAGAGTTCTCTATTATAGGCGTTTCTCAACAGCAATTCCTTCATTGAATAGGTCAATACACATAATTTGCCTCCTCGGAATAGATAATCATCATCCATATGGTATTCATCCACTATTCTCAATTCTTTACAACATTCATATATAGGGCCAAAATGAGAATCATGTTGCTACTATTCTTTAATGCTTGCAAACCTTAACAGTTTGGCTTGCAACTCAATAAGAAGAACCTATCTTCTTGATAGAGCATCAACAACTACATTATTCCTTCCTTGCTTATATCTAATAATGAAATTAAACCCTTTTAGATATTCAATCTAGTGAGCTTAGAGTTTATAGAGCTTTGATTGGCTCCTCAAATACATCAAGAATTCATTATCCCCATATATGACAAATTCCTTTGGTAGAAGATAATGTTACCATATACGAAGAGCTTAGACTAATGCTAAGAGTCTTTTTGTCATACACAGAATCGTTTAGTTGTGCTCCTTTGAGCTTTTCACTATAATAAGTGACAAGTTGTCCTTCTTGCATTAGTACAGCTTTGATGCTGAAACTTAATGCATCACATTCAAGCTAAAACACTTTCTTAAAGTTAGGTAGCGTCAAGACTAAGGCAGAGGTCAACTTTACTTTCATCTCGACAAAATCCTCTCTTCCTTGACTCACTACTTGAACTCTACATTCTTCTTTGTTAACTTAGTCAGAGGTGTTACTATAGTACTAAATCCTTAGATAAAGCATTGGTAGAATGATGCCAATCTACGGAAACTTCTCACCTTAGCACATGAAGTTGGGGTAAACCACTTAACAATGGCTTGAACTTTTTCTTCATCAACCCTTAATCGTCCTCTACTAACTACGTAGCTTAGGAAGATCACCTGTTCCTGATAGAAACAACATTTCTTCATGTTTCTAAACAGTCTCTTTACTTGGAGAACATCGAAAATAGCTTAGAGATGTTCAATATGACATCCTAAGTCGAAACTATAGACAAGGATGTTGTCAAAATAGATAACAACAAACTTTTCAATTAAATTCCTTAAAACATGATTCATCAACCTCATAAAGGCGCTTAGGGTGTTTGATAATTTGAAAGGCATGACCATCCACTCGTATTAGTCATCTCAAGTCTTATAAGTAATCTTCCATTCTTCCCCTTGCTCATTTGAATTTGGTAGTACCTTGACTTCAAGTCGATCTTACTTAACACTCTCGTACCACTTAGTTTGTCTAACATATCACTTAGCCTTCGAATGTGGTATCTATATTTAATCATAATCTTGTTGATAACTCTACTATCATACACATACACTAGGTTCCATATGGGCTAAGACTTTCCCTCACATATCCCTTCTCTAACAACTTGTTAACTTATTTTTGGAGCTTTACAAGTTGCTCGGGATTCGTTCTATAAGCAGGCATATTTGATAGTGTAGCACTATGTATCAAGTCAATGCAGTGCTCAATACCTGAAAATGGGGGTAATCCTTTTGGCAATTGCTCAGGAAATGGGTTAGAATATTCATTGAGCAACTTCTTGACCTCCTTTAGTAGCTTTACTTGCTCCTTCAATCTTAATAGCCTCCTTTCCAATAAGAAGGTTGTTAAATCAGACTTGATGGTTTCTCGGAGCTCAACTCTACTTAGTACCAAAGTCTTCTTTGATCTTTGAGCTAATTTGTAGTTTACTTACTTGATTTAAGGTCATAGGGTTAAGGGTAATTTTCCTCCCTTCCTTCTCAATCACATACGTATTCCTAAAACCATCATAAATAACCCTTCGATCAAAAAGCCAATGTGAACCTAACAAGACATGTGATGCATTCATAGGCAACACATCATAAAAAATTTCATCAAAGTAATTGCTAATAGAGATTGGTAGCAATACTTGTTAAATGACACATAATGCTCCCTTCTCATTTAGCCGATGTAACTATATGGCTTTGGGTATGAGATAGTTAGTAACTTAAGCTTCTTAACTAGGTTGGCAGATGCCATGTTGGTATAGCTTCTACTATAAGTGCAGAAACTTGATCATTTACTTTGCAAGTCATGTGGAATAAGTTCACTCTTTACTTCTCCTCAATTGAGGGTACCATATTCATTGCATGATGGACAACCAAAGTTAGTTTGTCTAGATCCTCAGCAAACATATCCTCTTCAAAAAGCTCTTCCTCCTAGTTGCTATCCTTTTTGGGTGTAACCTCCTCCTTGGGCTCCTCATCAATATTATATACGTTGAGTTTTGAAATGTCTCCTTTGATAATCATAGTTCTCTTGTTTAGACATTTTGCAACCATGTGTCCAAAGCCTTAACATTTAAAACATTTGATTTAGCTCGTCTTCCTTTTAGATCCTTATCCCTTCTTATAAGTTCTTGGCGGCACTTCACCATCAGTTGGTTAGCTCTTCATTCTAACACCTGCTTTTCTACTTAGCTTGGTGCTTTACTAAGCTCAGTAACTTCCTTAAACGGATTGGCTTGACTGTATTGGTATACTCATTAGAGGTCAGCTCGACCTATTCTTCCTCTATCTTTCCACTAATTAAAGCTCTATGACATCTCATATGTCACCTCTTAATCCAATGAGAAATCTAGATATTGTACAGGTTGATGGTTCATCCGCTTCACATCGAATCATAAGTATTTAGAACTCTTAAATATTTTCATTAACAGTTTGGATTCTATGTCTCAACTCTCGAAACCGAGTAAAAGTATCTTGCAAATAAGTATCCGATATGAATCTATTTTTGAGTACCCTCTTCATCTTAGGCTAAGTGTTTACTTCTCCATATCCTTCTCATCTCCTCATAGGTTGATGGTTCATCCACTTCACATTGAATCATAAGTATTTAGAACTCCTGAATATTTTTATCAATAGTTTGGATTCCATGTCTCAACTCTCGAAGCTGAGTAAAAGTATCTTGCAAATAAGTATCCGATATGAATCTATTTCTGAGTACCCTCTTCATCTCAAGCTAAGTATTTACTTCTCCATATCCTTCTCATCTCCTCATAATTTGGAAGTTCTTCCACCATATCAAAGCATAACCTAAGAACTCTATAGTAACAGTCTTCACTTTCTTGCAGTTTTCATGGTGGTAATAATGAAAAATACGCTTTACCTTTTCTTCCCTATCTAGATAGTCATCAGTATTTCCAAAACCATTGAAGCTCGGAATTTGAAGCTTCACATGGTTAGTAGCTTGTGGTGCTTAAGCTCGCTACTCTTCCTCATTGTACACTTCTTCTCCTTCTTTATCTATATTACTTAAATCAATTCTCCTCTGTACATGTCCTCCTACTCCTCCACCTCGATCTTGTTGAGTAAGGACCTATCTTCTTACAGGTTAAGTAGCTTGGGGAGTATTCTACATGGCTTTGATAGGTCGAAAGGCCAATGCATGAACAACTCTGGTCAAATTGGTTATAAGGATAGCCATCTCATTGATTTGCTCATCTATACTTTTAGGGGTGTTTCAGGGTTGTTGTCCATAATGGACAACATCACTATTGTCATCTACAATACTAGTGTTAACACTTGGATTCATCATTCTATCGAAAAAGCTTAATAAATAGACTCAAAATCCACAAAACAATAGACAATACCCTTTAAGTTAAATAATTCACATACTCTTCCCCATACGAAAGTTCAAGCTAACTGTCAACATGGAAACTACTTTTGAAGAACAACAAATCTAGTAGAAACTTACTCCATTTCCGTATGTTCAAAATAGGGCAAAACAAAGTATACGACAATAGCAAACCACGATAACTTTTTACTAACCTTTACACAACTACAACATACCACCACAACAAACACTAGTCATAAGAAAGCTCAAACACAATCTACCCAAATGAACCTTCGCTTTGATACAAAGATGATATGATTTATGCCATGGACTAACAAGGCCGGTCATAAGGGGTAGGTTCAAGCTCATAGAAAGTTTGAAAACATGGGTGGAAATGTATGTGAAACATCAAAACCAACAAGCAAACCTCAATCATTATTGGAGGAAACTACGCACTAGGTAAATACCAAAGACTTATGGCTTAAGTCAATATGACATACGGGCTGGTTTAATGAAGGTTTTTCTTTTATTTCATTTATGGTTCCTCTTCTTTTAGTGTTTTTTTTAAAAACTGTTTTTAGTTCTTTATAGTAAGACATCCTGAATTAATAAACTTATATTGCCTTTTCATTCATTTCTATTTGTGCATTTTGATCTGTTTAAGAACCAAAATTTGTAGAAATCCTTGTGCACTTAAGAGGCATAGCCTTCACTTAGCAGCATCAATGTAAACAGTGCTTGTGATGAGTGGTCATAACTTGTATGATTATAGTGTCGCACATCAGAGTGAAACTCTCACTTGCTAGCAATGATTAGTAGAACATTTTTTATGTCAATTACACTTTATTAGCCTTATCGATTAAGAGGGTATTTCCTAATACTTAATCGTTTATAATTTCTATTTCACAAGAGATTATTCTATTGTTTAGTAATGATGGGTTATTGTCAAGCACCTGGGAGCATTTCTCTTACTAGTCAACAATTAGTTATCATCGCGCACTTTAGGAGGCAATGCTCCTACAAGCTGTAGTAGCAACAACTAGAATTATACATTATTTAATTTCTATAAATTTGTCTTAGGAGCTAAGGAGATAGATCTCTAACTTTGTAGCAATAAGACTAGAAAGCTGAGATAATTAATTATCATGTTTGCAAGAGATAAATCTCTAACTTTACAAAAATGATAGACAAGATAAAAAAAGAAACATATATAGAATAGTGCGAAGCTAAGATTACATTCATAAGGATTGCAAGTACACTATTGCATTTACATGTAAAATTTCTTAACATCTAAAAATTGATACGAGGATTTATGGCATTTGTTTTTGGATTAAGGAGCTTATAGTAGCTACTATCATAGACTTCATGTATAATGAATGATCCTTCCTACTTGGGTGTGAACTTTGGCGCTAGAATACCTCATTGCACATGATCTGCCGTATGAAGTACAATGTCGCCTTGTTGAAAAGATCATTTTCAAACTAAGCGATCATAAGCTATGCGAAGCCTTTGCTGATGTTAGAAAGATTGTGCTTAGCTGAGTCTCATCTTTCCTTTAGAGCCTTAAGGTCCAACATGCATAGAGTGTCTGACTTTATGTTGCCATTGATGGCTAATTGTGCAAACAGAATTAATACCTCTATAGGCATTGTTGCTTCAGATCCATATAACGAGAAGAAAGGTATGGCTTGTGTAGGACCTCGCTTAAATGTCCTATAAGCCCATAGGACTAATGGTAATTTGTAATGCCATTCTTTGTGGTTTTCATGAACAATCCTACTAAGCACCTTTGAAAGACTCTTGTTTGTTGCTTTCGCTTAGCCATTTCCCTTAGGATATTAAGGTGTAGACTTCACATGATCAATGCCATATGATGTTAGCAATTGTTGTACATATGAGTTGATGAAGGGAGTGCCATTATCAAATAAGATACACTTTGGGATTCCAAAGTAGCAAATGATATGCTCTTTTATGAAGCTTACTACTACCTGGCCTATTGCCTTCTTTAATGGGATTGCTTCTACCCATTTGGAGAAGCACTCCATACCCATAAAAATCTAGATGCACCCTTTAGATGGTAGGTATATAGGATCAATCAAATCAAATGCCTAAGTATTAACGGCTAAGGATCAGTCATGCTATGTAATGCAACAACAAGAGTGTAAATTGCATCATTGTATTGTTAGCATGCGACACATTTCTTAGCAAAGTTGAACTTGTCATTTTCCATAGTTGGCCAATAGTATCCCATATCGAGCAAATGATGATATAACTTCCTTCCCCCTTAGTGTTCTCTACATTCCCTTAAATGTACCTTAGATAAGATAGTCTTTGTTTCAAGTGGCACTATGCACCTAAGTAATATCCCACGTGTTGAATGTGGTAATATAAGAGAGGCCCTTCTTCTCTATACCAAATCTTGTGCTACTTTTCTAGCTTTAAATAAGCTTGCTTTATGTAGATACATCAAGAAGGAATGCCTTCTAGTCCCTTAAAGTAGAAGACACCATTTATACTAGTAAAATTCTTCAAGTTTGCAATAGAAGTTACATTAGGACATGCTAACTGTGGCTTGATGGGAGTGCGCCAGTCGTCTTATACTTCCTCCTCTTCATCCAATAGTTATAGGGATGTACGAGGGGTGGACTTTCTAATGACTTGGATGTTCAAACTATTTTCTATAGTTTGAATGGGAACTTTGGAGGCTAATGTTGCTAATGTATCCATATAGCAATTGGTGGATTGTTTAGTATGCTCGTATCTTACTAAATTGAATTTTCCAACACAAGCTTGCATTACTGCCCTATAAGGAGCAATTGTTGGCTCTTTAAGAGCAAATTCTAGGTTGGCATGTTTGACGATCGAATTCAAATTACCACATATACACAAGTGAGATCCTCCAGCATTTTGTGTAGAAGTGAGTCCAAGCTAGAGGGCTTCATACTCAGCTTCATTGTTGGTATAATGAAAGTTTAACTTAAAAGCTAGAGGTATCTCTTAGCCTTTAAGAGATGCCAATACTACTCCAGCTCCTTGCCCAGTATTACTCAAAGAGCCATCAAACTAGACTTGCCATTCTCCATTTGCTTTTACTCTCATAAAGTTTTCATGGAATTCTATGGGAATCATATCTTAGGCATGGTTCCCATGTGCTATAGGAAATTAAGCTAAGAGATCTGCTAAAGCCTGAGACTTGACAACTTTAGGTAGCATAATCATAATGTCAAATTTTGACAAGAGGAGCAACCATTTTACAATTTTACTTGAGAGAGCTGGTTATGATAATAAGTACTTTAATGGATTTGAGTGAGTGACAAGGTTAAACTTATATGCTAAGAAGTAATGGTGTAAGTTTTGCATAGCAAATACCAGCATGAGACATTGCTTCTCATAAGCTGAGTAGTTGGTCTCACTTCCTTAGAGGGATCGACTTAAGTAGTATAGAGGTCATTCTTTACTATCTAAATCTTATGTTAGTAAAACCTCGATGGACCTATTAGTGGATGTTAAGTAAAGGGTCATCGGTAGATCTTTAATAAGGATTATCATTGTTTGTGTAGAAGTAAGTATCTCCTTCATACTCTAGATGGCCTCTTCTTGTGGTTGGCCCCACTAAAATGGTACTCCTTTCTTCATAAGTTGTTGTAAAGGATGTGAAATTTCTACTAATGTTGGAATGGATAGCCTAATATAAGAAACTTTCCCCATAAAGGACTTTAACTCCTTCGAGTTAGTAGGAGAGGGCATAGACCTTATGGCTTGCGTTTTTACTGCATCGACATCGATCCCTTGTCTATTAACAACAAATCCAAGGAACTTACCAGATGTTACCCTAAATATACACTTTAATGGGTTCATGCATAACTTATATAGTCAGCATTACTTAAAGACCTTCAACATTGTATTAAGTGGTCAAGTGCATGCCTTAATTTAATGACTATGTCATCAACATAGCCTTCCATGAAGTCATGCATCATGTCATGGAATATAGTAGTCATCACCCTTTGATAAGTATCTCCTACACTTTTAGGCCGAAAGGCATGATAGTATAATAAAAGTTCCTTACTAGAGTCTTGAAGGTGATACACTCAACATCCTTAGAAGCCATCTTTATCTAGTTATGGCAACTGAAGCCATCCATAAATGAGAATAATTCATGTCTAGCTATGGTATCCACCAACATGTCATTATTTGGTAGTGAGAAATCATCCTTTAGGTAAGCCTTGTTAAGATCATGAAAGGTCATGCAAACACGTATCTATCCATTCTTCTTTTTAATTCACACAAAATTGGCTAGCTAAGTGGGATGTTCAATTGGCTTAATGAAGCCGACTTGGAGTAGCTTTTCAATCTCTTCATTTACCTGGACTTCAATTTCTAGACAAAAGATTCTTAGTCCTTGCTTCACTAGTTTGATCCTAAGGGCAATGTTCAATCTATGCACGACTACATCGGGGTCCAACCCTGGCATTTGATCATATGTCCAAGCAAACATGTCCTTATATTCCTTCAACAATTCTATTAAGTGGACCTTAATCTCTTGTAAGAGGTTTTTATTAATGAAGATAGGTCGTGGACATTCTCCTAGTTCGATGAGGTCGAGCTCTTCAATCCCTCCAGCTTGAGGCTTAAGTTGATCTTGCATTTGTAGATGCGCGAGTTAGGTTTCTTATAATGATACAAGATCTGAAGAGGATAGATAAGTTTCTTTAGATCTTGGGGACAGTAATAAGTAATAAACCCTTCGTTTATCCACCATAACAAAACTTTTGATCTTATTGGTCTCTCTTCTCTTTCTCTTACCTCCTCAAGAGCTACACATTCTTCTTTTCCCTTGCTGTTTCTCTTGAGTTTCTTCCCAGGTAAGTAATGGTATTCCAAATGGCTTTGTAATAGCTGTTTCCCCTTCCTTAGCATATTCATCAAAGAAGCCAGCTTCAGAGAGATATGCTTCATTATGTTTGAAGGGGTTCTTTATAGCAGGTATAAATATGTATTTTCCTTTCCAGTAGCCCTTAATACATTAGTGTCATGTTAATGGTATGAGATTGTGATCATGTAGCCATTTCCTTCCAACAAGTAAGTGGTAGGATATGGGTGCATCAATTACATAGAATCAGGTGGAGCTTTGGATAGGGCCAACCTTAAAGTCCACAATAATATATCCCATCGTATCAGTGGATGATTCAGTGAAGCTACTGATTGAAATGGGTTATTTTACCAACCGTTGATTGTTTATTTTTGCAACATTAAATGTAGACATAGGCATGATGTTTACAAAGGAACCATTGTCTATGAATGTTCTCTTAATGGGTTAACCATTGAGAATACTTTCCATGCAAGGTGGATGATTTTGATTAGGATTCTTTGTCCACATATACACATATGTGAAAAGTGTCGCATTCCCATGCATGCTTGCCATTCTTCGAATAGGCTGCACTACTCTATATTCCATGTATTGTCTTTTGGAGATTTGAGAGAGTACAACTGTTGTTGCAAGTCATGAATCCTCATCAAATCCTAGCAAATTAAAGAATTTCCTAAAATTGGAAGTCTTCATTAAGGCAATTGCCTTTGGTGGGTATTCATCCTAATTAGCTTCTACAATCATCCACTTTCCTTCTTGTGTCTCAATTTGTGAGATGTCTTCATCTTCTCTCCTTAGGTCGTGATTGGTAGCATTCGTAGCATTCCATTAGTTATTGTGCATGGTTAATGGATTGTTATGGACATTGTTGTTTTCAATAATAAGTTCGCCATTATGGACCCTATCATTTAATATTTTCTTTAGGGTCAAACATTCTTTAGTAGGGTAGACTACGATCTTATGGAAACTACAAAACTTAGGATCATTCTTCTCACTTGTGTTAGGTAAACGATCTACTCTTGTAAGCTTAATATTCCCATCCCATAGCCATTAATCAAGTATAGCATGTGCATTACCCATTGGGTAAGGGAATGAGAGAGATAGTGTAGAGTTTCTTGGTATTTCATCCTTTGGCTTTTTATTGCCCTTAGAGCTCTTGCCATAGGATGAGCTAATAGATGTTTTTTGTTTCCCAAATCTCCTGCCTTCTCCTCGTTGCTTTGCAATGGAATTGTTAGTTCTTCTTACCACCTCGATGAGTGTAGAGAAAGAACTTAAGTTGAGATTTTCTAGGTCAACAGCATACTTTATGAACATTCCCTAGATGTAAATCTTCACTGATTCACCCTCATCACATATATCTTCGATATCCATGGTATGCTCTCAGAAGTGCACTATATAATCCATCAAATCCTTCTTTGGGTTTTGTCTTGTTTGTCCCATGTTAGTGATTGTAACTCTTTCTTGTGTAGAGAAAATTTTTTCTAGAAATAGCTTAAACATAGTCTCCCATGAATCGACTGACCCTGAAGGGAGGTTGACATACCAAGTGTATGTCTTCTCAGTCAATGACTTAGAGAACTCTTTCAATTTCAAGTCATCTTCAAGCTTGTATGGCTCTAAGGTTTTGATGAACTTCAACAACTACTCTTTATCACTTCCCTTTTTGCCATTGAACAGCATAAACATAGGACTTATAATTATAGTAACTAACTATCAACCCTACACTAATAACATATATAACCTAACGGTTAGCATAGAATGAAGTTACTCATATCCACATAGATTGTAAATTCTCTCACATATACAATATATATAAAATGGTAAGAAATTTCTTAGTATGCATTACTATCCACATAACACCTATAACATCATATTCCTATACATAAGATAATGATAACCATATGTTTCATGTCTCATATTTTATAATTTTTCCCCAATTTACGTACATGTCATATGATCATGAAAACTTTCACTTGTCATGTTGCCTCATCATTACTTCACTTTACTCCTATAACCAATTCTCATTAACTATATCTTATATAAATATTGGAAACTTAGGATATTCCTTACTATTACATGATTACATGTATTATGCATTGATACACCTAATAAATTCAAGTTTACATTTAAAAGATTACATAAACTTACAAAACAAAAGATTGCACACTTGATCCCCTATGTATATCACTTCTATTTACTTTTCTATTACATATGTACATGAGTATATTTACATTAGTGACATTTCTCCAAATCAAAATATCAAAGGAGTACAAAAGTTACATCTAAAAGAGTCAAAAGTATATCAAAATTCACCATGCAATATAGATACATAAAAAATAACTAGGTCATTCAATCACATTAAGTATAAAAAAGTCCTAAAACTATAACAAGTCATGCCATGTGATAGGGATCACGAACCAATTACATGCTCTCGAGCTTGTGGACTTGCTTAGATGGTTCACCAAGCTGTCTAAGGTGAGCTAAACATTGATGAGCAACGTATTCCTCAATTTGATCAGCTGAGTTACTACGTTCCCCATATTCAAGAAGCTATCGAGGTGACTAGTCAAGGTGCTGAACTGACCTCTTCAAGGCATTCCTATCCAAACAACAAATCTTAGTGCTACCAACCTTACACGTACTAAAGTCGAGTTAATAGTTATCAAGATTCGATCACTTGAGACTAACCTGAAAATAAGTCACTCTTGAACCTTCCTATGTCTAGTCCTAACTATCTGAGTTGCTGAATTGTCGATGCCAATGCCGACTTGATTGAAGCTACCTTACTTGGACTGCAATGTCATTAGGACCAAGGAATGAGCTAAAATGATGCATGTCCTACCTTTTTCTGACATTCGTACTATCTTTTTCTACCATCGGATATTTTTTTTTGTTAGATTACAATACTACCCCTATAAATTATTCCCCTTTTTCCTTAACTAGTAAGAATCCTTTTTGTAATTTACTCTAACCTAAGATTTACCTTAATTGGGTCATATAAATATTTTTATATTGTAATAGCTACAACAGTCATCACAATTGATATTTTCTAGAAATCTCTTTCATGAGTTAAGTTTCTTCGCTTACTCTTGAGTACTCTTATCTAGCCCATGTACTCTTATCCAACCCATTGATCATAGACTAGTGGCAAGTGACTTCTAGCCACACTTATATGTCATATTAAGTATGGCTTGAGCTTATGTGAGATATTGGTGCATCATATCCTATGTCGGTGTATGGGAACCCTTGCTCAACCCTTGACTTTCATTTACTCTTCGAACCATCATGTGGTTTAGAATTACCCCATTGGTTTGTACAATACCAGATGTAGTGTGTTCATCCATGTCAGACCATATCATCTTAGCATAAGAGCCCTTAGCTACATTCGAAGCTAATCTCTATTACTCTGTTCTTTGAGTAATTTGTTATTGCTTTTGTGTATCTAAAGTTCTATTGAAAACATAGCAATTTGATAGGTGAAAAAGTGTAAAGAAATTCTATGCTTTGTTTTCCCTCGTTTCTTGTACAGAAAAATAAAGTGTGTGTGTTTGCTCATTTCTTATGTAAAGTTGTCATAAGTGGTGAGAGTATTAGTTATTGAACT
This sequence comes from Lumnitzera littorea, assembly GCA_024138015.1. Lineage (NCBI taxonomy): Eukaryota > Viridiplantae > Streptophyta > Magnoliopsida > Myrtales > Combretaceae > Lumnitzera > Lumnitzera littorea. The sequence goes on along the minus strand of JAMXBB010000001.1, from coordinate 73,868,323 downwards.
ACTGTTGTTAACTGTGGAGAGAACTTTGAGTGTAATTTTAATGACTAAACTTGTGGGATAGTTGACAATATCAAATTCAAGTGTTTAAGAAACTCTAGGTAACCAAGAGAGTAGTGTTTAGAGCGGTTAAGGTCAGTAAGGAAGCTTCACACCGCAGTCATTAGGCGATTGATTAGACAGACTTACCGACCTTGTGGCTAGTTCGGTGGCTGTCATAAATGAAGATAGATAGCAAGTTAGAAATGACTGATATAGAGGACATGAATAGCCAGAGAGAGGTAATGGCCAGTTTGGTTAAGTTAATACCCCAATTCGACCATCTCGAGCTAAAGGAGTAGATAGGGTTGTTGGGCATAGGTAAGCACTCCATGAAATTGAAGAGGAGGAAGAGGAAGGAAGAGATGAAGTGAAGTAGTACTATGAATCAGAAGAGAGAAATGTTCGAGTTCTTAGAGTTGAAGGGTTAAGGATATGCATTCCAAGTTTTTTTAGGTGATGCTAAGGACTACCTAGATTGGTTGGATAAGATTTAGAAGCAATTTGAATGCCATGAAGTACCCAATAATGCCAAGGTTAGACTTGTTATGTTGGAGTTTACTAGTTACACTACCCTATGGTGGAAAAACATGTAAGCTACTCAAAGAAATGAAAGAGAACATGAAGTTGGGAGTTGGGATGAAGTGAAAAGAATCATAAAGAGAAGGTTTGTTCTAAGCTACTATTTGTATGATGCCTTCAAAAGGTTAAAAGAGTTGACGTAAGCAAGGTTAAGTGTAAACGTGTATATAAAGGAATACCATATGTTAATGATCTAATGTAAAGTCATTGAGCCAAAAGATCAAACTGTATCTCGGTTCATTAGTGGATTAAAGTATGAGATTGGGGATGTTTTGGAAACCCTAGATATTAGAACGCTTGATGATGCTATTTGAGCCACCTAACGGATAGAGAAGTGTTAGGTAGGAAGATTCCGACCTCTTGTCAAGCGACCGACCACTAGTTGAATTGTTCTAGGCAAAACTATTCAATTGAAACTAAGTAAGGCTACCGAGACCCGGCCAACTCAGGTTACTCTAATAAAGGAGAAGGAAGTCCTAAGGAAGTTTGAGAAAGGCTAAAGTTCAAGTAAGAAGACGAATGAGATCAAGTGTTTTAAATGTTAAGGATTTAGACACATGGTTGCTTAGTGTCCGAATAGGAAAACCGCGAGGATCCATGGCAAAGCCCTAACTATTGAGATAGATAGTACTAATGAAGAATTAGAGGACCTAAAGAGGCTAGATAAATTGAACCATTCGAGGAGGATGAAGTCATCTACAGTGAAGAAAGTAATTTTATGCCAGCTACTTTGGTGTTGAGGAGAATAATGAGTATGAGTCCTGAGCCCAAATATAAGTAGAGAGAGAATCTTTTCCACATCAAGTGTAAGGTGAATGAGTCACTGTTTGCCCTTATTGTTGATAGTAGGAGCTATACCAACACAGCTTCTATTTTTACGGTCCAATAACTGAAGTTGCCGACTAAGCCCCACCTAAAACCCTATAAGCTACATTAGCTTAATGAGAAGGAATCCCTACAAGTGAACAAATAGGTGCTTGTGCCAATCTATATTAGCAACTATTGAGATGATGTGCTTTGTGATGTGTTACCTATGACTGCATCCTACATTTTACTTGAACGACCCTAGATGTTTGACCATATCATGATATACGATGGATGGTATACTACATGTTCCCTGGAGCATGAGGGTAGAAAGGTGAAGTTAAGCCCTATGACTATTAAACAAGTGAAATTCATGTAGACCTAATTGAGCCAAGTCCTAAAGAAAGAGGCTTAGTTGATGACTTGAGGTTAGTTAAAGAGAGAAGTAGAGCTTGAAGAGCTGATGTATTTGCTGGTAAAAAAACTGCTTAAAATGAGGAGACCCAAAGAGACATTACTACCTATCGAAGTAAAAACCTTACTAGAAGAGTTTACCAACCTATTTCCAAATGAGCTACTGAAAGGTTAGCCTCTAATTTGAGGCATCGAACATGTAATTGACTTACAGCCAGGAGGTACATTGTTGAACAAGCCTACCTATAGGCCAAACCCTGAACAGGCTACTAAGCTGTAGAAGTAAAGCAGATGAGTTGATGAAGTAGGGGTATGTACATGAGTCCCTTAACCCCTATACCATACTAAGGCTTGATGATATGCTAGATGAGCTGAATAGAGAAAGACTATTCTCTTATATCAACCTCAAATCTGGATACCATCAAATTAGAATGTGCAAGGATGATGAGTGAAAAATCGTATTCAAAATGTGCAATAGATTATATGAGTAGCTTGTAATGCGGTTTGGGTTGTCCAACGTGCTGAGGACATTTATGCACCTAATGAATCATGTGCTTCGATAATTAATAGGAAAGTCTATCGTAATTAATTATGATGACATCTTAATATACAGCCTTAACCTGGAGACTCACCAAGGGCATCTCTAAAGGGTCTTTACAAAATCCAAGTTGAATAGCTCTAAGCAAATTTGAAGAAGTGCAACTTTTGCTTATCTGAAGTGATATTCTTAGGATTTGTTGTAAGTGGTGGTAGCATACGAGTTCATGAAGAGAAGATTAAGGTGATCACCGAATGCCTAATGCTAACCACTTCGATCAATGTGAGGAGTTTCCATGGCCTAGCATCATTCTATTGCAGGTTTATAAGAATTTTAGTACAATCATGGCCTTGCTCATTGAACTATCAAAGAAGAATGTCAAATTCAAATGGGGAGCAAAGGAGCAAAGGAGTTTTGAGGAAGTGAAAGAGAAGCTGATGATAACCCTTGTCTTGGCTATACCGAGCTTTGATAAAGTGTTTAAAGTGGAGTGTGTTGTATCTGAACTAAGCATAAGTGTTGTGCTAATATAAGAAGGCCAACCAATTACTTACTTTAGCGAGAAACTTAGAGGAGTTATACTCAACTATTTTATCTATGACAAAGAGTTTTACTCCTTAATTCGAGCCTTAACGGTATGGCAATGCTACTATTACCTAAAGAATTTGTGATCTACATTGAGAATGAATCCTTGAGGTATTTGTAGAGACAACTCAAGTTATCTCAAAGATAAGCCAAGTGGGTCGAGTTCATGGAGGGATTTTCTTATGTCATGAAATACAAGAATGGGAAGAACAATGTAACAATCGATACCTTATTGAAACAACAATCCCTCTTAACTAAACTACAAACTAAGTTGCTTGGTTTTTCAACCATAAAGACTTCGTATGCTGAGGACCCACACTTTGGTCCCATCTATGCCAAGTGTGAGGAAGGATGGACTCTAGATGACTATTATAAGGAGGACGGATACTTACTCAAGAAGAGGAGATTATATATCCTGGCCTATTCCATAAGTGTCTAGTACGTGAAGCGTATGGTAGAGGACTATTAGGATGCTTTGGTTAACGCTGAACCTATGAGGTACTATCCTTAAGATTCTTTTGGCCAAGAACGATGAAAGATGTACAATCCATATTAGAAAGGTGTGCTCTATCAAAAGGCAAAGAGCTAAGCCATGCAAGGATACTATCTACCTTTGCCCATCCCAAAAAAACCATGGTTCAAGCTAAGTATAGACTTCATGTTAGGATTACCAAGGATATCTTAAGAGAAGGACTCTATCATGGTAGTTATGGATTGATTTAGTAAGATGGCACATTTCGTGCCCTGTTCCAAAACTAGTGATGCTTTGGCTATATCTTCTCTTTTCTTGTAGGAAGTAATCAAGCTTTGTGGAGTGCCCAAAACCATCATTTGAGATTAAGACCCAAAGTTCATGAGTAACTTTTGGAGAACACTATGGAGACGAATGGGGGCCAAACTTTTGTATACTATGTCCTACCATGTACAAATTGATGGATAGACCAAGGTTGTCAATAAAATAATGTGAACTTTACCACGAGCTGCTGTTGGATGAAACATGGTTGATTGGGATCTGTGCCTTCTGATTATTGAATTGGCCTACAATAGGACTACCTATAGTGTTACGAACATGCCTCCATTTGAGGTTACTTATAGGTTCAGCCTTGAGCTTCCATTAGACCATATAGCCCTTCCAGGCCTAGAAGATTATCAACCAGCTATGTAAAGAGTCGAGGCCATCAGAGCCATGCACTAGAAGGTCATAAAGCAATTAAGCCGAGCTGCTATAAAGCTCAAGAGGTGAGGCTCAAGACGAAAGAAAAAAAAGTTTCAACTAGATGATCTAGTCGGGATCTACCTTAGCAAGGAATGATTGTCGAACTTAAGGAAGAGCAAGTTGTCTCCCAAGTTCTGTAAACCTTACAATGTGCTTGAAATGTTGAATCTTAATGCCTACAGGATTGAACTACTTGAGAAATACGGAGTCTCGGACTCCTTTAACATTGCTAATCTCCACTTGTACACTCTTAAGGATGAGCAACTTGGAATTGAGCTAGATTTGATCCTAAATCTAAAGTAACCAAGGGGGGACGATAAGAATCATGGACCAATCATACGTTCTCGAGCTCGTAGAGTTGCTTAGATGGTTAGCTAAGCTATTCGAGGTGAGCTGAATGCCGAAGATGAATGCATTCTTCAATTCGATCTATCGAGTTACTATTCTCTCTATATTCAAGAAGCTGCTAAGGTAACCGATCGAGGTGCTAAACCGACCTCTTTGAAGCACACTTATCCAAACAACAAATCAAAGTGTTACCAACCTCATCCGTGCTAAAGCCAAGCTGACAGTTATTAGGAGCCGATCACCCGAGGTCGACTTGAAAATAAGTTTCCCCTAAACCCTCCTAGTTTAATCCCATCAGTCTAAGCTGTCGAGTTGTCGATACCGATGCCAACCTGACCAAAGCCACCCCTACTTGGATCATAATGTCATTGGGATCGCGAAAAGAGCTAAAATGACTCGCATCCTACCTTTTTTTTACATTTATACTGTCTTTTTCAACCATTGAATATTTTTTTTTTGCCAGATTACAATGTTACCCCTATAAATTTTAACTAATAGGAATCCCTTTTGTAATTTACTCTAACCTAAGATTTACCCTAATTTGGTCATATAAATACTTGTATATTGTAATAGCTACAACAGTCATTAATATTTTCTAGAAATCTTTTTCATGAGCTAAGTTTATTCACTTACTCTAGAGTACTCTTATTTAGCCCATTGAGCATAGACTAGTGAAAAGTGACCTCCAGTTATAATTGTATATCATATCAAGTGTGACATGAGATCGTATGAGGCATCGGTGCTTCATATCCTATGTTGATGCATGGGAACCCTTACTCAAACCTCGACTTTCATTTACTCTTTAGACCATCGCAGGGTTCGAACCTACCTTATTGGTTCATGCAATACCAAATGTCATGTGTTCATCTATGTTGGACCATATCACCACACTATTAATCTACTAACTTCACAAACTATGTGAACCATTTGAAATTGCTGCATTTTCCATAGGAGCCCAATCATCCTACCCATCCTCATCAACTTCTTCCTCTTCCTGTCCAGAATTTGAACTTAATAGCACCATTTTAAGAGTCTTAAGTATCACCATTACTTCATACACATCATCCTCATTATCATTATTGTCATCGATATAAATTATTTTAGGTTCTAATTCATTAACTTCCTAATGAGGTTCTTCCAAATTCACTTCATCACCTTCTACCTCAACCTTTGAGGAAAATTCTACCATACCCTCTACCTTCAATTCAACCTTAGCCTCTACTTCAAAATCCTCTTCAGGATCCTCTTCAAGATCTTCCTCATCACTAGCTCTTACATGTTGCTAAACATTTTGAGGTAGAATTTTAGGTGGCACCATTGGTGGTTTCGGTTCATGAGATTGTAAAGGTATTTCTAGGCTAATATTCTCAACAACTAGAAATCTAAGAAATCGATCAATTAGGGGTAATCCTTAAGAATGTGAGGAACACCTAAGGGTACATGATTAAAACTAGGAGGATAGTTCATACCTAATTCCACAATAGCAAGAAAATATAAGATAGGAATCATCATAGACAAAATCCCTTTATCCTAAAAATATTTCTTCTCAAAAGCTGTAATAGTAGTATACTCATTATATATAGGTCTCAACTCATCCTCCATTAATCTCCGCTCATCTTTCATACTATAGGACATCCCATGCTTATAAGTAACTATGATCTCATGAACCGTATCAACAACTTCCTGTCTACCATGTCTTGTAACAGCTTTTGTAATCGAATTCGATACTTAATAGAAGACTCATTACCTTCTTAACTATAATGCAACCATGCATAAATAAGACCATTCCTATGGATGTGAAAAACAATCAAGCTATAAGTTAGTTCTTGTATTATAATACTTACCATTGTTTTACTTTACTCATCTTATATATATAGCTTACATATAATTCTATAAGTCTAAGTCTTTTACATTTCACTTAATTCACCAACTCTTAATGTACCTAGTGCCTAATTTATTTTAATTGACGATACAAGGCTTGGTTCATTAGAACTATGCTCTAATACTAATCTAGAACTATTATGCTTTGAATAAAATGAGTCGTAACAGTCCCATCGTATAAACCAATCTAAGATAAAAGCCGAGCTCTTAGCCACTATCATCGATGTCAGTTATATAAGGCATAGCTGACTCAATCAACTTGAAGCATCTATTCTTGCACTTGTTATTAATAAAACCTATGGTGTAACTTTCCAAATCAACTATTTAAGGTGACTTGTAGTGCAATTCATAATAATATAATAATATTTATACATCAAAAGTTTTAGGTTTCATAAGAGTTCACTAATAAACCATAAGTTCAAACATTTACATGTAAACAAAAGTTAGACACTAGTGGGCTTCCTAGAGTATCATTGTCAATTTCCACAAGAGATAAAAGAAAACCAAAACAAAAGTCATGATCTTGTAGGTTTCCTCACTTCCCTAGCCTATTGTACACTAACCATAGGGTAATTATAGTGCTACATTTTTAATCCTTACTCAATACTTGCAAAAGAATCTATAAGGATATGAGCACAACTAGCTCAGTAAATGGGATAGAGACAAAAGAATACAACAAACACAAATAAAGTTTTCAACCATTAATGAAATGCAATGCAACAAAACTAAATGAAACATCACTCAATGTTATCTTGTCCATTTGTAAAGTTAGAGAAATTGCTTCCACTTTAACCCAGATTGAGGAGTTTCAATGTGACTCAAATCAAATGAAAACCATGCTTGTGTAATGGAAAACATCCTCTTGAGACTACCTTTAAACAACTATCCCCATCCTCGCCTAATCTCCTTTCTTGTCACTTAGTTTAACTAAGGATGCAAAAAGGACCACTCTAACTATCCTCATTGAAGGAGTCGGTATTTGATCTAACACACCTAATTGTTCCCCTTATGGGTTGTTATGCTTGATCGGTTAGGTTATATGTCAATCGTTAGTTCATTCTAGTTAGAGGTGAACAACAAATTACCAAGATAGAGTAAATCATACAGGTTTACACCAAAAAACCTTTTAAGTCCATAAGTCAACAAAGAAACTACACATGAAGCATGCACGCATTTGACTAAGTTACAACTAGAAACAAATGAACTCTTTAGCCTCTAAGTACTCTAACATAATACTCCAACATGCTGTGAAACATAGACCCCAATTTACCTGAACTTCAATGTTTCACAACTTGTATCCATTGTAATAACCTAAACCATGAAGTCATAATAGCCCTACCTTCTAAACCAACCTAGGCTAGAAGCTACCCACCTTAGCCACTAACTTAGGAAAAGTTTACACAAGGCGTTCACCACTTTACTACTTGGAAGTATCCAACTTAGTATCTGATAGATATCAATATGTGGTGTAACCTTTCAAAATATCTTCTGAAAATAACTTTACAGCTTAAATTTCTTAGAAAAATCAAGTTTTATAAGTACTATAAGGAATAAAATCTCGAATTTAATGAAAAATTTCAAGAAATATGTTGTTATAAAAAGATAAAGTGACCAGTAAAGCTTTGTTAAAATCTACAAGTTTACAAAGCATGGAATAAATCTCCTTAGTTGAAAACTTGGGGGTTACCCAAGGAGATCCTATTAGTTTTCTTAAAGGTTAGAACAATTTGATAAACAAAGGAGAAATCTAACCGATTAGTCTTGAATCTCACTCCTCGACCTTGTTCTCTAATCACTTAGGGCTTAGAGTGTCGCTTAGTAAATCTATCAAAATCCCGCAAAACAGCTATAGGGGAATGAGCAACAACTTACTTAGTCAGTAGAATAGAGACGATAACACATATCTAACACAAAGTAACTAAGGTTTTCAAGTAAGTTTAGTTAGATGCTATATATGTACAAGCAAATGCCATCGCATGATGTTATCCAGTTCATCGTGAGATTCAATAAATCATGCTTGCTCTAATCTAGGTTGAGGAGTTTGATGCCATATACTTGTGAATTGGAACCAAGCTAGGGCTTGCATAATGGAAATCACACGCCGCTTAAGACTACCTTTAAACTACGGTCTCCAACCTTGTTTAACCTCTTTTCCTATCCTTTAGTTCAACTAAGGGTGGAAAAAGGACGATTATAGCTATCCTCATCAAAGGGTCCATGTTTAGCCCAAGAATCCTAATCGTTTCCCTTAGTGAGTTGTGATGCATGTTCGATTAGAAGTTAGGTGGAGTTTGAATTAGTTTACTTCTTCAAGTGATCAAGCAACGCCTATAAACCCTACTTTTAGTGGGCCTAAGACTTGATTAAGAGTACCTTCCGAACATTCCCAAAGATCAACTAAACCAAAAACTTATGTTTATATTTAGAAACGAATTAAATTTTTACAATTCAAAAGCCAATTGTCAATAAAACCCGAGCTTGAAGAACTGCAAGCTCTAAAGTTACTTAAAACCCTAAACCTTAAAACCATTAAGGAATTTTAACCCTAAATAATTAATCTATAATTTAATTTGAATAATTTCATTCAACTTTAGAAATTTTCATAATTCTACAAGAATCAAATCATAAATTACAAAACAATGTAAGATAAAAAACCTAAAACAATTTTCTATAAGGCTATGCCCTTATCTTTATATATAAGCCTTACACATAAATAAGTAGACCAACCAATCATCTTAGATAACTTATCAATTGAGAGTTGGAATCATTTATCAATTGATAACTTATCAAAATCTAGTGATAAGACAATCTCCTTATCACCTCTTTACTTATACTACATATGGACAATTTTTCACAAGATTTCATAAGCTTAACTTTAATAAATGAGACAAGACCACTCCATGGCCTAAAAAGACTTTAAATGGCAGATTTAGACAAGGGAGAAAGGGGGGCCATGCTCTTGTCATTCAACCATCAATCACTTCTTCTTACACATCACTATTCACCCCTTAATGCTTACATCATCAAGAGTTGCAATTGTTGACTTTGTGTAAGCTACGAGACAACACTTTCAAGACATTTAAACACTCACTCTCTCTCCCTTCAAACCGGCCACTCTCTCCATTATTTCCCTCACTTTCAATTTCACTTTCACATCTTCTTTCTCTCCTTTGAAACAAACATAAAAGGGAAAAACAACCTTACCCCACAAAATCAACTTTCATTCCATTTTTGAAGCTTCACTCACGGCAACTTTTTCTTTTGTTCTTATGTCATTTTCTTTCACCATCTAAGACCTTTTAAGACCATTAGAACCTTCCACAAACCCCATTCCAAAAGAACAAAAGATTTGGGCTCCAAAAGGTGGCAAAAAGGAGGAGGCAAAGTTAAAAGCTTAAGTGGAACCTTGGTGCACAACCACCAAACTTTGCTTTAAGGACGAGTAAGTGTTTCTTGTGATACGTGGATTAGTATTTATGTTAGGGGACTTTGATTTCTTGAAGATATAAGTAAGGTTTAAGTTGTTATAACACCAAAAATCGTTTTAAGAAACAAACCATGAAACCTTTACATGAAGTTGAAACATGAGCATGTAAAGTTGGTGTTTTGTAAAAACATTTGTTTAATGCTTTGAATGGAAGATTTTAAGCTAAGAAAATCTTGAAATAAGAACTTTAATGGAGGATGAGCATGCTGGACATGAGGGTTCAATAGTCATTTAGATGTTGATTTTGTTTCCATTAAGTTAAACATGCTCAAATCTAGACTTAAGTTAAGGAAAAATCCATTACATGAAGTTTTATGAAAAAACTAACTTTGTATGACATGAGCTATGATATGGGAGTTGTATTAAATATAAGATCTACTATTTCTTTGTGTGGAACATATGTTAAGGAATCATCTTATGGAAGAAAAGTTAAGTTAAGATTTGTACACAAGTAGTTAAGTGCATAATCTACCACCTAAACTTAAGGAAATGATGAAACAAGTTGAAAAACCAAGTGAGGACCTCTTGGAACCATCACGAACAGATATGGAATGGGGAAAAAAGAAACTCAAAAATATGATAAAAGTGAATGAACAAAGTGAAAAGATCAACCAAAGCAAGTATGGTAAGCATACAAAGCCTAAAACTTAAAATCGAGCCAATAACTCTCAAACAAGCCTAGAACTCTAAGTTGGGCCTTCAATGAAATTCTGACCAACACCTTAAAGTATCAAGGGAGGTTGTTTTGAAGCCTACAAGAAATCCACCTAAGGCCCCATAAGCCCACCAAAGTCACTAATTTTAGTTTGAACCAAAAACAAGCCCATTTGACAACTTAAGCCCACTAAAGGGCCCAAGAAGTGGTTGTTAGCCTTAGGAATATAAATCAAAGTCCTAAATCTGATCTCAAGGAGTATTTTAAGCTTAGAATAAAATCTTAAGACCAAGCCCAAAGGATTCCTCAAGTTATTAAAAAGCCCATTTACCAAACAAGGCCCAAAAGCACTCCAACACATGAGGAATGCTACTGTTCTGACCCATGGACAGAATTGTATACCTCATTTCAAAATCCTAACCTTACCACGTTAAAGTACACTCGAAAACAATGAAGATTGACTATAAGATCATAAAAATCAAATTTAAAAAGAGAAAGTTATACGCGATTGAACTTTAGGTAAAAACTGGGAAAAATTTTGAAAACTAGTCAAGAGTATAACTTAAGGAAAATTTACTTAGTTTCTTAAGTTTATTTCAATTCCTTATAAAAATTACTTCAATGACCAGGGGACACTGTGTACGGAGACGACTTGACTCCGGATTACTTTGACTGACCCACATGGTAGAGTGAGTAAATTCCCGATGACTTTTTACTTGATTGTGCTTGTAGAATAGATGCACCTAAACTTATATATATAAATTTGGATGCTTGTGGGATATGGGAGATGCATGTGTATGAAATTGTGGATGAATGTGATGACTTGTTAATTATATTTAATAAGGGGAATTGTTTGCATTATATATACATGTGAATTGTATGGAATGAAATTGTCTAATCACCCTGAAAATCGAAATAATCACTTATCTGATTAAGAAATCAAAATGAATCATGCATATCCCATATAGCATACGGATAACATCGATTGTCGCTTCACGCTGAAGATGAGAGGGGACTCACAATAATACAAGTTTCCTGCAGGAATGGGCACTAGCTATGCCATCATATATATTGAGTCTCTGTCTTAAGCAGATGGGCTTACTAGGCACTGGGAGACGCCAACCGTCGGCGAGGGGCCGAGTCTTGTGGCTTCTGCTTAGGGCGTATGTTTGTGGACTGTAGGAGCCACCACACCGTTAGACTTGGGATTTTAAAAGACATGATTTGATTTTGGTAAAGGAAGTATACATATATATATATAGAGAGAGAGTTTTGTTTTGGCATAAGCATGATAGTGCAAATGAAATAAAACCCAAGGTCTAGAACCCGGATTTTGGTTTGGGTCAGTTAATTATCTCCAAACCCTGACTTCAGGGGGCGTAATTCTGAGTCGTATGTAGTTCCTAGGTTACTACATGCTTTGTTTGGCATACTGATTGTTCACGCATTCATATGATTGTGCATCTAATAAATTTTTGTCATGTGGTACTGACAAAGGTATTTATCTCACTAAGTGTAAGCTTACATCCCTATAGATTTTTGTTGATGCAGGAGAACCTCTTCACCAATCCGGGCCGAGGCATGCCCGTAGTAAGTCTTGTGTAGGGACAGGTTAGAGCGATCAGAGAGCGAAGAGGACATTTTGTAATAGATTATAGATATTTAGATACTTTTATGTTTTTGCTCATAACTCAGATTTTATGCAGTTCCATTATGAACTGCATTTGTTTGTAATATTGTTTTGGTGTGGGTTTCACAAGCCCATACGATTAGTTAATTTATAACATAGAGGTAATTTTAGTTAAATTGCTCTATATTACTTGTCTATGGGCTTAGTAGTAATGTAGAGTGAAAGGAGCCTTGTATGTCACATGAAAAGCCTATGATCAGCATGGGGGTCGATAATAGACCTTTATATGGTACATGGCGACCTACCATGACAACGTTACTGTTGGGTCGTGATAACGTCATATAATTCAATCAAGTAATATCATAAAACAACCAATACATAAAGTCTAGCACTCCAAATAGCAGAATAATATTCAAGCACACATGCTACGCATGCATAACTACTAACTTACAATCACAAGCAAGACACTAAAGCCTCCAAGTATTCTTAAGTAATACTTCAAAGTGCAGTGAAGCAATAATCTTACTTTCCTAGAATTCAGTTGCTTAGCTAACTTAATTGTTTACTTGTCTTCCCTTGAAGAATTCCCTATATAAATTTAGTTAATCAATTATTTTAATAACTATTTAAGACATGGGAGACCATTTATTTGCCCATCTCCCTAGAAAAGTTAGGTCGATCTTAGAACTTAATTTATAAGTTACGTTAGCATGAGTATAGGAAGTTAGAGTCATTTTGTTCATGAATTATTCCTTTGATACCTTCTGAGCTAAGTTCTAAGTGAAGTCATCCATGAAGCTTTTGCGTTAGGAACCCTCTAAGTCCCCCCTGAGCCTTACTGGAGTGAGAGTTTATAACAAAACCAACTTCTGAATCACCTTCTGAATTTGATGATTATTTAAGATTTCTTACGAATTATCCTTTGAGGTATCTTTTGACTGCTTCACATTCATGTATTTTCCTTCCAAGTACCTTATGCTATGTAGTCTATTAAATTTTAGATCTTTTGGTGAGATACCCTATGAGCCAAGCCAACTTCAAATTCCTTAAGAGTTTTCCCTTTGATTCAGCCTCTCAGCCTCCCTTAACTATACTTCTCTTCAAAATATGTCTCTAACTTAACTTCTAAGTCAGTACCTAGTAAAATACTTGCCTTCCATTTCCTTTGAGTTATCCTCTACCTTCATTCAATATCCGTATAGTCAATTCATTGGTTCATTTTGTTCCAACTCTAGTTAGGAATAACCAAAAGAACACTTCAAACAACACTCATATGTTTCATGACTTCCCAAATTCCTCATATAGCACATCCTCATTCGCCAATTACTTAAGGTTACACCACTAAACTATACATTTAAGGGTACATTATTGATATTCTATATTCTTCCCTACAAGACTCAATTCAACAACTCCAGTATAAGATAATTACTCCATTAATCACCTGAACTCAAAATCTAAGTGAGAACCTTAGGAAAAATACACTAATTTTTACCAAAAATACTATTTTAATCATAATTTAGGGCTTCAATTTTATAAAAATTATAAAAAATAGTTTTTAAAAAATCTTTTCATAGCATTTTGATAGAAGTATAGGAAAGTTTATAGAAAAATGTGGGGGTCGAAACTACACCATTTAGACAATTTAATTTAGTATCGAAAATAGTTTCGTTTTGTTAATTTCTTAAGGATGTAAATGTAACTACTAAATTTATACAAAGTAATTTTTTTTTATTCTATACATGAAAATACATAGAAATAATTTTTTTTGTATAACTTTCTAGGCAATATTTATATTTTAATAATTTAATAAAATTCAGACTAAAGTAAGACACTCATCGGAAACTAAAGCTTCGCCATCAACAGTAGCCACCTATTTGTCAATCGGCCTAAGCATAGGCGATTCCTTGTAGTGGTGAGGTTGGTTCATGTCTAATGATTGCTTAGATTTGCACCTGATTTTGTATAATTTTCCAAGTTTATTTTTTCAATTCTCTAAACCCAAGATTATTTTTCTTAGATCTTGCTTTGCATGTAGAATGGTCATGCAGTGATTTCCAAAACTTTTGAGAGCATTTAGATGTGTTAAAAATATTTACCTTCTTCCTTTCGTAATTTCACCTTATATACATAAGGAAAATTGCATGTTAATCCTTGTCTAATCCACACCACCTATCTAACATAGTTCCACAAGCCTATACTGGCTAAATATAGGTGCCTAAACTTAATTTAAGATTTTTATTAATTTTCCTAACTTTTTTTGGCTTAAAAAATAAGTAATATGGTACTTTAATTAATTACAATATATGTATATACATAAAAATTGCACATGACACACACACACACATGTATATATTCTACATGTTATTTTATGTCTCATAATAATTTTATTCCATATATAATTTATCTCTAAAAGTTTACAATCTAATGGAGCCTATTGTATGCGATTATGGTAAATAATACATAAATATAGTTAAATTACACTATTTTAGCTTTATTATTGTTATTTTATTATATTTCTAAAATCTGAGTGCAAAGGGTCTTCTCAACTAAAGTCTTAAGCTGACTCATAAATTTTTAGCTTAATTGGATTCATTTCACCAATGCTCTAAATTACTTTCTCCCTTCCTAATCACAAAAGTATTGGGCTTACATCCATTGCTTAGGTGATCTTCAATCGTCCCTACACATATAAAATAGATTAGTTTTAATCCATGTCCAAACCTTGAATTAATAATAACCCATTCATTAAGTAATTTTGACATTAGTTTTATAAGTTGTTTTTACTTACGTGTTAGGATATCTCAATCGGTTCACCAATTTTTATAAATTATTTAGTTTATAATATCCTATAAGTTAGGTTCTAAGTCATTTCATAGTAGATTTCTTTGGCCAGAAATCCTCTAAGCTACTCTTTGAGCTATATAAAGGTCATTTATTATACCAATTTCACCTTCTTAGATGGCCTCTAAAATGCTCCATTTTAAGTCTCTTATTAAACCACCCTTTGAGTTACACTCTAAATTTAAATAACTTTAGAGTTTTTGAGAAATTTGCCCTCTGACTTAGCTTCTAAGCTCCCTTGTGTTTATATTTCACATATGAATTTTCCTCTAACTTAACTTTTAAGCATAATTGTAAACCCTTAAATTTTTCAACCTAACATTTGGAGTAGACTCAAGTATGTTAGATATTCCTAAGAGTTGACAAGATTAATGAAAGTGAAAACCCTAAAATAACTAATTAATCACGTATAAATTTTTTTTGCCCTAAATGTATGTAAATACTAAAGATTTCATCCAAAAGTGATAAAAACCTTAAAAGTATAACTTTAAGGATATAAAAGTACTAATTCACCATAATTGACCCTAAAATCCTAATTGATAATATAACCTTAGTATTATACTAAATCATTAGTAAAAGATTAAAGATAACCTTAAATCATTCATAAATACATATAATACTAAAGTAATCCTTTAGAAACGAAGATATTGCATCATAGATCACATTTATCTTCTAAGTATATAAATAGGATAGTATTATATAAAGTTAAGAGTTTAGTTGATACTTATGTTATATGTAGTAAGTATCAATACCCTAAATAACACTTTCCATGATAATTACATTAAATGGCTTACCAAATGATGTATATAGGATATAAACACCTAGAGGAAGATCTCATTACCTATTCTTACTAATTAATTCAATAAACCCCATATTTCCTCTTATTTCCTTAATTTTCCCTAATTACTTCATTATGTACACTTAGATTACA
>JAMXBB010000001.1:73766412-73818705 GCA_024138015.1 Lumnitzera littorea | reverse complement strand
CAGTCTTAAGAATATAGTAACTTGATATTTGTGAAACAATTTGGCTTGGCTTCACTTTGAATTACAACGACTCGGTGGTTGGTCACTTCTTAGTCTAGCTTAACAATTCACTTGAGTAGACAATAAGGCACAAGCACTTATCAGGTACACACTTCAACACGTGCACACAATCTGCTCAGCAATTATCATAGAATAGATGACGCGACCCCTTTATATTCAAGCAGCTCGGCAGTTGTCTATAATAAGACAACACAGTAGATTTTCCTTTTACAACACTTCAATTCTAGCTGCTGCTACACTTTGGATCAAAGACAACTTGAATAAATCACCTCGGCAATGACATCAATCACGTAATACTAAACACAACGGCTCAGGCAAAACTACTACCTAACTGAACTTGAGCTCAGTATTTAAAGCAGCTTGGTGACTCGGAACAAATCAGTTCGACAACCGTATAACTTGGTAATTTTATAACTGCAGTTCACAACAACTCACGCGCTACTACTACAACCAAATTCAGGTCGGCAACTGAACACACTCACAACAAGCTCAAATAAACTTCACAAAGAAGCTCGGGTTTGGCATTTTCTTTAGTTCAGCAAATTCTTTAGGAGCATGGCAACTCAGATCCTCAAGCCCAATTCGAATAGTAAAACAATGACTGTAAGCTCGGCAATTAGTTTCCTTACAGCAGCTTGGTACTTGATTTATGATAGCTCAGACAACACTTGTTAGCTCAGAGACTTGAAAGGCGAACTTAATAGCACAGTTTAAACAGAACACAGCTGCTATAAACTCCTAAAGAAACTAACCTCATACTCCAACACTCTGGTCCATACTGTTGAGTTTGGTGCAGATTTGTCTCCAATCAAGAAGCAGCTTGACACATCGGATTGTAACAACTCGGAGTCTAGAGTTCAGCTCAAAGATGTACTGTAGGAGCTCGTCTCAGACACTTAAATCAGCTTAGACACAATTTCAACTAGATACGGTCTACTCAATGTGTAATAAATCAGCACGGTCTCACTCTCCTTCTCTTGCTCGAACTCAACAATATGACATGTACCTTCACTGTAGCTTAGATAGCTCGACCTTAGAATATTAGTAGCTGAGTAAGATAGAAACAATAGCTTGAGCGTCTAGGATACAGTAACTTGGATGCTTGCACAACTCAGATCTTCTACTTCACTTCGGCAGTTGAACTAATAGCTTGGACATGCACACATCATAGCAGCTAGGTAATTTAGACAGAGGACAACTAGGCTCAAGTTCAACAACACTTAAATCAGCTCAGCTATTAAGTTCACTCAGCTCAGTGTTCCAGATTAGAATAACTCATTGACAGTTCAGACAACTGAATTTAGTCCGGTGACAATTCACTTCGGCTAGGACGTGCAAGCTTAGTAATGCAACACCAAAACTTACTTAGTTCACTTCAGTAATTTCTCAAGTAACACATGTCAACTCGGTACTTCACACAACTTAACATATCATCTTAGTAACCAATGATTCAAGGTCCATGCGGCCTCTACACTTCAGCAATCAAACTCACAAGAAGCTCAAATTCACTTCAGCTCGGACAATGACTGTGACCTCAGCTTGGTACTCATACACAATGGCACGAAACTTGGTCGGCTCAATGTTGGATGGATCTTGTAGCAATTCAATAAATTAATTATTCTAGCTCTAACACATCAATCTATAACATTACACTCAAGCTCACTTCGATTCAAGTCTACTCGGTCACTATAGCACTCGGTACACTCGATGCCACTCAACATTGTACAAACTACAACAGTACAGAAATGAACACCAGTACACACACCAACAATTGGACTGCTACACTTCATTTTACACTCCAAAACCATTGGCTACGCACAACCAACTCATCTTCGATGACCAACAAAAGTATACCTGCTGAAACCACCACTTGCTCATGCTATATCAAGCTTTACCACCATTCACACCAAATGGAAACCACCATCCATAATAGCTAAAACATACATACTATTATTCACCATTGCAATAGTAATGCAACCAGATAACCAGGACACTACACATGGACTGGCACCATCGTTATTGTCCTTCATATGCAACTGGAAACCACTATAACCATACGAAAACCCTAGCTACAACACCCGTTACACACCTAAACAAACCCTAACATGCCTCCTTGGATTTGCACAATTGCCATACCCACAAAGCACAAATAGTAGAAACAATATCGTAATGCTACAGTTTTACCAATAATACTTATGACAGCTACCAATTGAATTATATAACCCAATTGAAAACCAAAGTGCCTACTACGCAACTCAAGCACACTAGACTATACTTCATGATTATGGTGCCGCACAAATCAAGACCCAAATGTTGATGCCCACAACACCAATTTACAAATTCTAGCAACCTACACACTACACAAACAACGATAGCGTCCTTAAAAAAATGGTGACCCAAATGCACTTCAGTTTCACATGACTCCAACATCACTCAATAAATTTGTTTTCTTCTTCTTGTTCTTTTTTTTTTTTTAAATATTTGAATATCCAAAATAGAGAACAGGGAAAATTCCATCACTAATTTCTTCTAAATGTTTATAGGTCCAACCAAACCCTAATTTCAACTCGTTATTGCAAAATCTCCTAAGCATGAGTAGTACAACACACACATAATATTGACATATATATGTATAAAATAAGTTAATCCAAACCTCAAGCCAACAACTATAGGGAACAACAACTAAGTTCCTCCGTTTTAGGTACTGTATTCTTAATGCTTAGATAACTAAGATAGTAGCTTCACTGTGATCCATAGATTAAGTGCAGCAACTTCAACACTATAGCAACCATGAAAAAAACACAACAGCTACTAAGAGTTATAAGGAACAGAACTCCATGGCAACATCACATATTCCTTCGTCGGAACCACACTTTAATACTAGCAAAGCTGATACATTTTTAGGGTCGAACACATGGAAAGGCATCACAATGAATAAAAACAAGAAAATAAAATGGGGGGTTTAGCAAATCTATGAGCTATTTAGCTAGATATGATGCACCAATAAAATCCTACATGGCTTATGACTTACCGGATGTGATGCACCGATTTGAGTGATAGGATTGCTCATCATAATTCTTACTAAAGAGATTGATAAGAGCAGGAAAAGAAGAGTTTTCTAATAGAAAAGTCTCAAGGGTTTTCCATTAATATGTCAAGTTTGTCTAAAACCTTTTGCATGTGTTTATTTATACATAGTGGTAAACTTATAAATAAAAAGACTATAAGGATGCCCTAGTGGCATTCCTATAAATACAAAATAAACATGAGGGTAATTTAAAAAAAATACAAGAAATAGAAAGTTTAAATAGCATAAGCAAAAGTAAGTGACCAAATAAGATGTTTGGGTGAAGAGTGGACAAGTAGGGCTTTAGCATTCGGTTGGGTCAATACCCTAAATCCTATCACTATTGTAAGATGTTCAACCTATAAATACATAGAAGTATTGAAGTATATGTGAATGATATGATCGTAAAAAACAAGGCCAATGATGAACACTTTCCAATTTAGAGGAGACCTTTGATACTTTGACACATCACAATATGAACTTGAATCCTTAGAAGTATGTGTATAGAGCTTCGATGAAGAAGTTTCTAGGATTTATCCTAAGAAAATTAGAGTTGTTTTAGATATGGAATCATAAAGGCCATTAAGTAAGTTTAGAGGTTAACAAGAAGAGTTAAAACTCTAAATCATTTCATGTCGAAGAGGGCCAAAATATGTGTTGAGTTATTTTGAGTTCTAAGTAATCACTTTAAATTCAGATGGATAGAAGAATGTGAGAAGGAATTTCAAGCATTAAAGGAGTTCCTTACAATGCCTTCAATCTCCTTAAAGCCCATCAATGGTGAAATTTTGTATTCATATCTCTTAGTAAGCGACCAAACTCTCTCATCTATATTATTCCAAGTAGAGGGGAGGATCCACCATCTAGTCTACTATGTTAGTCATGTCTTACAAGGTCCAAAGCTTCATTATACAAAGCTATGGAAGTTTGTCTTAGCGATTGTTATAGTAGTAAGAAAGCTTTGACCTTACTTTGAAGCCCATCAGATTGTTGTCCTAACTAACCAACCATTGAAGAAAGTACTATAAAAACTAGATGCTTTAGATCAAATGGTGAAATATGCCCCAAAGTTGAGTGCCTTTAGCATTTAGTATTGGCTAAGAGAGGCATATAAAGCATAGATTTTAGCCGACTTTGTGGTACAATTTATAGGAAGTGAAGAGTTTCTTATTTAGAGTTAAGAGCCCACTAGTTCCTTTATGTCAATGAGTTGTTAGCTTATGAAAGCAATGGTGTTGGTCTAACACTTAATGGTTTTATGGGAGTATAGATTTCATACACACTAAGGTTCGATTTTCTAGCTAATAAGAATGAGTTTGAATATGAGGCACTTATAGCAAGAATTAAGTTGGCGAAGGAGGTCGAAGCCAAGCAATTGGATGTATATTTAGACTCTCAACCAGTCGTTAACTAGGTGAAAAGGGATAGTAAAACAAATGATGAGAATATGGGAAAGTACCTACAATTGGTTAAGGAGCTTAGAATTGGTCATGATCTCACAAGCATAAAACAATGCTGTAGATAAGTTATCAAAGTTAGCATAGATGTTAAAATTGCGAGTCAACAATATAATTCTATAATTTTATGATTTATGATGTTTTTCTTAGTTAAAAAGGATGTAAAACTAATTTATGTACAGACTTTTGGTAAAATTATAAACTTTGATATTCAATGATACAAGCTTATAATTTTATTGGTTTTATATGATTTTACTGTTTCCATACACTCAAATAAATAATAAAATCACAATTTGATAACCATGAAAGTTGGCTTCCATAAGTCTGTTAAATTGGGAAGAGAAAGTTTTTATAGAGTACCTAACATAAAAGAGTATAGATAAGCATTCTATAAAACATTTGGAGTTATAGTCCAAAGAGTTAGAGCCTTGTTAGATGGATGCTATCCTTAATTACTTGAAAGAAGGAACTCTACCTATAAATACAAAGTAAGCTTAGATACTCATTTGCAAAGCATGAACTTTACCATTATTGATGGAGAGCTCAACAAGAGAGGTTTGAGCATGTTGTATTTGAAGTACCTATAACCTACCAAGGCTAAACACATCTCATCTAACCTATACTTGAGGTCAGGGTATGCATCAGTTACATTAAGGCTGGAGCTTTATATATGAAAGCTTTGAGGTTTGACTATTGATGGCTCACCATGAAGAAGGATGCCCTTAAGTTAGTTCAAATTTATGACCCTTGTTAAAGGAATGCTCTTATAGAACAAGCACCAAGTAGATACCTTGTTCCATTGAAGTCCTTAACCCTTCATCTAGTAGGGATTGGATATTTTAGACCCATTCCCTAAGACCACTAAGTAGATGTAGTATATCATTGTAGCAATGGACTATTTTGCAAAATGGATCAAGGCTAAAGCAGCGGTAATTATCATAGAGAGAAGCATAGAGGCCTTATCATCAGTCATATCTTAACCAAGTTTGGGATCCCTTATGCCATAATTACAAACAATGGTCTTCAGTTTGATAATGATAAATTTAAAGAGTCTTATAAGACATGTCACATCAAATAGTGCCATACATCAATTGGACACACTTAAAGCAATGGATAAACAGAGGCAATGAGTAAGGTTATTGATAAGAACCAACCCCTTAGACTTATTACCCAAAGCTAAGCTAAAGGACTGCAAAGACTTGCTCGTGATATATTAGCTCAAGCACCCTTTGAAGGCAATGATTCCACCATCAACTTAGAATTACTTCATCTTACTCGACTTGAATGTTAAACTCTAACTTTGATTAAGGTAGTTCCCAAACTAACAAGCACTAGACTTCCTTTTGAGCCAAGCCATCTAATTACTTAACCTAAAGAGGCCTTAGGTAATATATAGTGTTTGAGCTTAGACTTGACCCAAATTAGGTCAACTAAGCTTTCTACCTTCTTTTTGACCTCTTTTAAGTTATTTCCAACAAATGTTAGGCCATTAGAAAGCTTGCACCTATAATAATAGCTGAGCATTAGATCATTAACACTAGCTTGACATATATCTTTTGATATGATATTCCAGAATGTTTTCTTCTTCTGTACATTGTATAACATTTGTCATTTTTACCCTTTTTTAGTATGTCTTAGGTATTACATTTGTAATTTACTTTTTGTCTATTCCTTGTGTACATGTAACCTTAGTAGGGTTAGTATATAAACCCCATCTACTTGTACACAAACATCATCACATCATTATTAATATAGAAATTTATCCTTTTATAGTGGTTAATCATGTCCTCTCTTTTCTCCCTAACTTTTATCTATTCCCTTTAATAAGAAATAATGGCAAGTGACCCTAGTTCTCACTTATGCATCATATTAAGTAGAGATTAAGTCGAATGGGATCAATTGGTGCGTCATACTTAATTGGTAGCTACTGGGGTTTTGCTAAACCTCCTTTTATTTTTCACTGTTTCGAATCATTAAGGTTCAACCTCTGTGTATGCCTTGGGAGATGCATTAGTTATCCTTCATAGTTTGCAAAAGAGAGTAAGCTAAGTTAAGAGTAAGTGGATAGATGAGCTACCAAATGTTTTATGGGGTTATCGAACCACTTACAAGGCCTCAATAGGCTACACTCCTTATAAGTTGGCTTTTGGCTTTGAAATGATTCTACCAATTGAACTCCAAATTGAAAGTGAGAAGGTCTAAGCTTATAACATTTACCTTAATGATATTGGCCTCTAAGCAAACCTCAATATCCATGAGACAAGAGGTCTAGCAAAGGCCCATTTAATTGCTCACTAACAATATGTAGCTTAGTATTATGACAAGCGAGTTAAGTACAAGTGTTTCCAACCTAGTGATTTGGTATGTAAGAAGTTGGAAGCTCTTTGAGTTAAGGGAAGCTAAGGAAAATTCACTTTGGCATGGAAGTCCTTATAAGGGTAAAAGAGGTCATAGGGAATAAAAAGGCATATAGTTTGGAAAGGCTCGATAGTTAGCCTATTCTCCGAGCTTGGAATTCAGATAACTTAAGGCTATACATCAAATAGCTAACCATCAACCTCTTCAAAGTTAAAAAAAAAAAAATACCTAAATTTGCAATCTATTTTCCATGATTAGTTGTGTGGTTCTTCAATTTAACATTTGTAGTTTCACTTTGTAATGTTGTAAAACTATTAGTATTTATGTACCTAGTCATATTTTGTTGAGGTATCTTTGTCTTTCATGTTTAGTAATGATGTTGACAATGAAGTGCCTTAGTTGTATGATGTTCTTTAATATTGTGTTTTGTTTTAATATTTTTTGTTATCATTAAATCTCTATTCAAAATGAAGCTGATCTAAGGTCTAAATTATTAGCCCGAACAATGTAAATGGTTAACAAGTTCTATTGTAACTTCTCTTGAAACATGAGAAGTAAAATATCTCTTAACCCTACATACAAAGGTGACAAGTAAACCGTATAACAAATTATCCCTCATTTGTATAACAAACAATTGATAATGGGAATGGGACGTCTTAAGTTTAGCATCGAAAAGATCTAATTGAAATTCTCAAAGTCCTGTGATAAGTATGGGCAATGAGTTATTTAAAGCCCTAAGCCATTAAGAAGTGATTGGTAGAAGCTCTCTAAGTCCTACAACAAGTACAGACAATGAGCTATATAAAGCCCTAAGCCACCAAGTAGTGATTTGGTTAAAGCTCTTTACGTCTTAAGATAAGCATGGACGATGAGCTACAAAAGGCCCTATGTTATTAAGTCACAATGGGCTAGATCCATGGATTAAAATGAGTGAAAAATACAATCCAAGTATAAAATAGATAAGAATTGATACAGTATTTAAGTCACAAAAAATGAGAATACTTGTATATAAAACATAGGTCAACATAACAACCTAAATGTAGAACGAAATCTTTTGACAGATAGGAAAAAAAAAAAAAAGAAGGCAACAAACAACAGCATGATTTAACTTTTAGCAATGAACAAGAAGAATATTGGTTGAGGCATTGGGATAGGGACTATGGATTTCATCCTAGACAACAGTAAGAGCATTATCACCTTCCATAAGTTGATTGCCCTCCTTTAGGACTTCTTAGTTGGCAACTTCCCCTTGAATTGCAAGTCTTCCTCCTTCCAATATCTTGTAGCAAAGCTCAAGTAGCTCAAATCATAATCTATATAGTGAATCAAGATCTCATTCCTAATTATGTTCATACCATCCAACATTTTTATTTTTTTTTGAGAGCATACTCAGATACTCTTCACTATCTTGGACTTCTTGAAGGACTTTCTCATAGTTGGCCCCTTGGTTGATTTTCTCTTCAAGATTGGTTACCTTAGCCTACAGCTCATCACATGAGCTCTACAGTTGATAAACCTACTCTACATGTTTTCTCTTAAGACTGTCTAGTTCGTTTTAGGTCCCTTAGAAGTTGATGATAAGTTAGGAACTCTTCTTCTTCTCCTCCTCCACTAGGGTAGCCTCCTTTTCCTACTACAGGCTAACTTCCTTATCCAATTTATGCTTTAAACTCTTTACCTTCTCCTCTAACTTAGTCTTCTCCTTACCCCATTTTTACCTAAGTTCCATCTACTTTGCCTTTGCATAGGTTACCTGATCCATAGCCTCCTCTATAATTTGATGAGGGAAGAATGAAGAGTGAGAGTAGATAAAGTAAAGAGTACATAACAAAAACAAAAATAAGACCCTATGTGGTGAAAACCTTGACTGCCTTCTTCTCTTCCACTAGAGCATTGATGATCATGAGCAAATGTTGAGAACACTAAAAAGGAGAGAATAAGTTACATAGGGTGATATGAAATCACTAACCTTCGCAATAATTTAATAAATCCTTACATCATATATTTTGGCAATAGCCAATTGCTAAAGACCATTGGAGCCTATCGATTGACAATGTTTGATGTTTTTGGTAAGTTGGTTGATATCTTCAAGAAGACAAATCCCTTCCAACAGTTGAAGAGTAATCTTACCATTGCTAAGAGTGTAATCACCTATATTAACCTACCAAAGGGAAAAAAATTAGAATACAACTTGATTTTCTTTCTTAGATGGAGCCATGGGGATAGGAATCACCACAGGAGGTTTCTTTGTTTGTGGATTCATAGAAACCCCCTTAAGTTAGCTAGCATCCTTCTTTTCACCATTCATTTAAATTTATTTCATAGCCTTCCCATTCATGGGATCCTAAACAATAAGTTCCTTAGGTTCAACATTAAGTCATTTCCTCAATGGATTAGCCCCTGTGGCCTTTCTCTTTTGAGCAACTACCCCTTTAGGAGCTTACACCTCCTCCTAAGTTCTTTTGTTCATTGTTGTCTTAGGTGGAATAGCCTTCTTTATTGCTCTATCTTTTATAGGAGTAGTTCTAACATTGAGGTTAGCAAACAAACTCCTTAAATCATGGTTCTTAAGCTGCATGTCTTAAAGAAATCCAAGGATAAGTCAAGTTCGAAAATATTAAAAATTAAAAAGAACAACTTACAAATGCCATGTCAAGCATAAGCATGGAGGATCACCCAGCCTCTAAAGTAGTTAGCTAAGGTCCCTTTATCAATAAGCTCCACTTAGTACTTGCAAATAATATGTACCTTTATGGTGTACGAATATACCTTCATTTGTGCCTTCTCGAGTATTATTATCCTCGTGAACTACACCTGTACCCTCTATGGCCCCGAGCTCATCTCTAGGGAAGATCAGAGCTTCACAATAATATTTGTTGATAATTGTGTTAGCGTCCCAAAGAAACTAGTGCTTATTGTACACTTTCATGATCGTATCATATGACACTTGGTCATTTGGAAGCAATTTCTTTATGTTAGTCTACTTAATTGATTAGGACCAAAGTGTTAGAAAATTAAGGTTGATCACCGAACTAACCATAACCCATTTTTTTTTCCAATCATGAATTGAAGATTCAAGCCCAATCAAAATTTTCCTCTTAGGTCAAGCACAAATGTAGAACCACCCATCATCCTATTTATTTGTAAAGAGATATTGAAATAAGCTTGGCATAGCCTTAACCTCTAGGTCCTCATAAATACACTCAAAGACTATCATGAGGCTATAAGAATTGGGGGTTAACATGCTCAAGCATATATGATGATAAATGAAAAAATACCTTTCAAAAAGAGAGAAATGAAATCAAACACAAACCTCGATGTACTTCTTAAATGGTGCAAACTCATACTCTCCAAGGGATTATGTAAACCCCGCGAATTTAGCTTTCTAAATATAGAAATAAACGTCTGAACTGTAGATGATTTCCCGAACTCAAAAAAGCCAGTAAGATTTAAAACCGATTAAAATCTCAATTCAAAACCTCAAGTGGATACGAAAAACCTTAAATCATCAATTGAATCCCTAACTACATACGAAGACCCTAAAACCTCGAACCTTATCAAAACCCTAAGATGACAATCGAAGATTTAATTGCGTAAGAATATATGAAACCCTAAATGTGTAAAAACATTAGAGATGGTGCCTTAAAGTAATAAGAACCCTAAAACCATAACTTTAAGGATATAAAAGCACTAATTCACTATAATTTACCTTAAAACCCTAAGTGATAATATATCCTCCATATTTTGCCATATCATCGATAAACGACTGAAGATAACCCTCAATCATGCATAAACATTTAGAATGCTTAAATGATCCCTTAGAAACTAAGATAATGAATCATAGATTACATTTATGTCTTAAGTATATGATTAGGATAGTCTCACTTAGAGTTAGGGTTATAGTTGAAGATTAGGTTACATGTAGTGAACTTTAATACCCAAATTAGTACTTTTTGCACTTGTTATCCAAAGTAGTTTATCAAATGAGATATATAAGTTATAAAGACCTAAAGTAAGACCTCATCAACTATGTTTGCTAATCAATTCATCAAATACCTCATTTCCTCTCATTTCCTTCATTTTTCCCTTAATTTCCCTTAATTACTATATTATGTGCACAAAATTGCACATACTTAAGGAATGTTGACCAAGATAATGCATGTTGACCAAAGTCAAAGGGTTGACCAAGTCAACACTTTGAAAAATCAACAAAAGACCAAAAGATTAAGAAAATATCTACTCTTTCATGATGGCTTTTCTTATCTTCTCTTTTGATTTTTTTCTCTTCTCTTCTCTTTCTCTTCAATTGTTGCCGTCCATACATCTCCCCTTGTAGACCCCACCATTCTTCTTCTTCCATAAGCAAAACAAAGACAAAAGAAACAAAACAAAAATCCTCCTCCATGCCGTGAGCTTTCCCCTTCCCTTTTACTTTCATTTCTTCACTTTTGCCTCCTTAAATCCAATACATCTAAAGGTATGTACTTGACTTACTTTATGTTGGTTTATGTTATTCATTAGTTAGTTAATTAGGTAGATTAGATAAGTAGTTAGGTGTTTAGTAATGTCTTGACAAAGAGAAAACAAAGTTCCCATCTTTAAGTGTAGAAATTAGGAATTGAGAAGAAGAAGAAAGGAAGACATGAGTATAAGTCTATAAGTATGTACACATAAGGGAATACTAAAAGAATACATGTATGTGAACCTTTGTACATGAGTATTTATCATGTACATAACTTGAATTAAGACCATATCTAACTATATATGTGTATACTACACTAAATACATACATAAAAATACAAAAGAATAGAATTAGGAAGCTTTTCTTAAGGAAAAGATTAGGCATACGAATTTTTGTATAAAAATACGTATATAACCGTATAGGTATATGAGTATGTATACATGGATAAATACGGTATAAACCTAAGTAGATGTATAAGTATACGTATGTATAAAGTATAAGTACATAAGTATACATATTAATATGTTATGAGTGTAGGTAGGTATAAAACATATGCATATGTATAAGTACTTAATGACATATATATTTACATGTAATAAATGCATTACATAAGCCATGACATCATCAATTGGTTACATAAGTGATGATGTAAACATAGGTTTATAATAAAAATATATATATATATATATATAATAATAAGATTACATAAGCACATAACATAGGTATATATATGTATTTAGAAGTCAAAAATTCCTTAAACCCTAATATACCTCTTAGATTGAATTAAACTTAATTAAGTATGTGAATTTGTAACACTAATGTAAAATTTCCTAAGTGTAAGAATCAAATAGCTAATTCAATCATTAAATCCTAAACTAGGGCATAAACATAAGTAATAAGAGTAATTAAACTTCAATAAGATAAAATTTTAACAAATTTAGCCCATATCATAAAACACGGGTCTTAACGTCTAAAACGGACATTACTGTGCGAACGTGCGTCCGAAAATGATGAAAAACGACTATAAGTTCGCAAATATCGGAATCAGAACAAAAAAAAAAAAATTACAAAATACATAAAGGAAGCCTCATACCTTACTAATAAAAGAAAATAGTTATATTAATCTCATGTAGTATGGTAACCCTATACACACTATACTCGGATTATATTGGAGAAAACTAGATAAACTACAATAGATTTTTAGTTGTCTAAGGAGTCTGAATTCTCAGAACACTTATAAGGTTTACCATTTTGATTTAGGCGTTCGATATCGAGTCTTGGAAACCCTAAAGACTTGGAGAATGAGCAATAATCCAGGTGAGGGAGTTCTAATGACTTACTACTTGCTTGTACGTGTTATTTGTATGATGTTTGGTTGTTTGCTATTGCTTGTATGTTTGAATAACTGTTCTGTTTGTGTGACATCATCTGTGTGATCACATTTTTAAATTGATAAATATAAATGTTTGACCCAAATAACCGGTTCTACTCGTTGCATGTCTATGACTTGGTAAAGGTATAAATGGAGAGTGCTAGCCTTGCAAAAATCTTAAGAAAAGTATTTTTGGCAAAAGCTTTTCTAACCTTAAACAAATTTTTGCATGATCGCTGTAAGGGCTTGTGAAGCCATAAATAGTATTTTTAATGTTAAGGTAAAGCTAGCATGGGTTCTCCACTTGATAGCGAGAGGACTCGCTTTATTGTGCCTGAAAGGCCTTGGTTATTTTTGGTTGCGAGAGGACTCGCATGTTTATGGTCGAGGGGCCTTGGAGGGTGGATAGTCCTAGTTCGGACTCCCCCTATTTGGATTGAAACTCTTTTCTCGGCTAGGGTAATAGTCGAGTTTTGCCTAGTGGGGTGGTGCCCCTAGGTAGCCTCTGCGGGTAAGCTGAGGTGCCCTGTACGGGTAAGTACAGGGGATAATTGAAGTGTGGACGACGTAATTCTACACCTTCTATAGTTCCGGACTCCTATGGATGTGTTGCTTGCATTCATCACGCTTGCATTCATTATGTATGTAGATAGCTTGCTTGCATGTATGATAATAATGGATGAAAACTTGCTTGACCGGTAGTGGTGAGGAACGAACTCACTGAGCTGTTTTATGCTCATTCCTCCTTAGTTTTCTTTGCAGGTTTACATACGATGGGATTGGGATATGTCTCGAGTGCTGAGTGCAAGATAAAGATATGTACATTAGTATTAGAAGTAGCTGAGTACTTTTTAGATGATACATAGACATTCTTTGTAGAAAATATTTATTTATTAAATCTTACTATAATGCGAGTATATCCTGTCTTATTATTTGGTAGGGGATACCGATTCTCTGCGGTTCTGAGGAACTGTGGGATACCGGATATCCATAGTTATTTATAATTATATATTATGTCATGTTATAATAAATTAATTACTTGAAAATCATTAACCTTAGTGATTAATCATTTAGAGTCTTGCAATCTCTGACTTGCAAGACGATTTTCATATCATGGGTGTACACATGTTATGAAAATTTTAGGTAATCCTACTAGGCCCTCTTTAGGGTCTTGACAGATTATGAACTTAAGGCTATTCAATTCTCTAGTGACAAGGAGTGAAGCAAAAATAAACCTGCATGTCATTGAATTCTTTCTCTATTAATGTACTTGAAACTTTGTTACGACTCAAAGCATACTTGACACCTCTGTACAAGGGGACAATTAGAAGGTCACTTTCATTATCAAAAGGATAGTCATTGAATGGAATTATTAGGTATCACTAAGCTTTGAGGGCATAAACCCTTGCCAATCTAGTGTTGCCAGATAAATCCAATGGGCAATCATTCTCCACTTTCACCATACTAGTTGTCTACTCTAGAGATGGAACACCAACAACTTCAAGGGCTACAAGCAAGTCTTAACTTCGATTATATGTACCTATTGAATTGTTAGATTGACTATTGTTAGATGTAATGTCAGATATGATTACCTTAAGAAGATAACTGAAATGAACGAGAAGTGAGAGAAAAGAAGGGAGATTTCTAGAGCAAAAGTATGAGTAGGAAGCTAAATTTTTGCTAGAGATTGAAATTTAGTCGATCAATAATGGAAAGCAATGGAGGAAGAAGAAAGAGAAAAAGAAAAAAGTAATAAAAATATAAAGGTATTAATTAGATACATGCTTAAGGATTTATAGTAGTTATTTATAGCTTATAGCCTTATGATAATCCCCCTCTTTAAAAATCCAATAGTTAAGATTAAAACTCCCTATACATAATATGTGTGATGACAGTCATGTCGACACAAATTTTAATGAATAGAATACAAAGCACCACTGATTGGACATGACCATTCCCCTATACACAAATTGAGGATAGGTCGATACTAGCAAAAATCAATAGTAATCCTATAAGTGTAGGGCTAAAATAACTGGCTCAAAATAAACGAACATTGGATACCCCCACTCTATGTTATGTGGATTTTAGGAACCATAATGCATAAAGCATTATGATGCACCATATTACTCTCTTTGGTGGCACCACCAAGGAGAGTTAGGGGCAAATATTGATAGGGATTTTCATCTTAAAGTATTAGAAACCTTTAGGCAACCTAAAAGAGCCAATGTCTGACCTCCCTTGTTCGCCTTAAAACCTCTTTGATTGATAGTTCAAGAAACGAAATAAAGAAATAAAGAAATAAGCTTGGATTAGAGCTATCCACATGAAAAGAGATCGGGGTGACTTAAAATAGGTTAGAAAAGAAATAAAGAGCTTAGGAAGACTTAGTCCAATCCTAAGGAGTTCAAATTTAAATATATGCATGAGTGGTTAGGGGTCATTACATAAATAACCACTTATAACCCACCAATAACTGACCCACGTTTTGGGAATTTAGGGGATGGTCTATAATTTGAATTCCCTACATGGAGATTATGAAGGCAACAATTGAAAGATAGTTACCAACTGCCCTCAATAAATTGAAGTCAACACATTATAGTAAGCTTCCTCTAGAAACTTGAATTCTACATACTCTACCTTACTCTTCACTCTTTATACACTTTACAACTGTAAACCCCACAAATTTAGCATCTTAGAGTCAAGAGTCAAATTCAATTGCTATAGATATTTCCTTGAGTCAACAAAACTATATAAAATTAAAACCAATTTTAATTTTGAAATCTAAAATGACTATGAAAGACCCTATTATATGATTTGAAAACCTTATTCGCATATATAAAGAAAAAAACCCATAAACCCTATGTACACATACTTATAATAAATTGAACCCAAACCTAATGAAAACCTTAAAATTTACCTTAATACTAATAAAGCCCTAGTTTGATAAAATTATCGTTATGTATGTGAAATTGCGTAAAATTACTAATGAATGATTAAAGATAATTTTAAATAATAATAATAATAATTAACCAAGCTAAGTAATAAAATAACAAATTAATAAAATTATAAAAATTAATCTTACATGTACATATACATGGTACTAATATATGCGTACATTTATATTAAGTAATTTCTTTTTCCTTTCCCAATATCTATCGTACAATATAATATATTTTATTTTATTTTACGTTGCCTTCTCTTGCAAATGCCTACTAAGCATAGTATATTCTATTAATAACTAGAGAAACTAATGTAGTTAGGATTTGATTTAATTAAAACACTTTCCTAACCAAATGTCTTACACCCTAAGCCTAAGCATAAGTCTAACCCCTACATGATGAGACGAAAAGAGCCATCATCTCTTTCTTTTTTGTTCAACTTTCCTGCACAAAAGAAGACATCACCACAACTTTTTTTTCAATTCCAACAAATACAAAATATAAATCAAATCCCCCTTTTTCTTCTTCTTTTCCCATTGCTAGAGCAAGCCCCTTAAAACAAACACATTTTCTTTTACTTTATTTATGCTTTTATTAAATAAAACTCCTCTCTATTTCATCAAATCCATTCAAAAGCAGCCATGTCCCTTCTTCTTTATTTATTTTTATTATTCTTTTTATTTATTTATTTATTTCTTTTCTTTTATGTCCTTTGTTTACTTATATTTCCTCCCAACCCTTATTATACCCCATAATATATTACATCTTTACACATATTTCTAACAAGAATTTAACAAACACAAGGGTACCCCTCATATTTTTCTTTAGTCCAACATTTTTTTTTTCCTTTTCTTCATTGCTCTTTTGCTTTCTTATGTAATTTTCATCTTCTTATGTATCACCCTTTGTACTAAGTAGATAGGAGCTCTTTCTTGGCATATAAAGTAGAAGAAAATGTAATAGGATGATAATATGTACTTTGTCTTTCCTAGGAATACAACAAGAATTATATATCCCCAAAAAATGAATATAATAATTTCTCTAGGAATATTTTATTTTTCTACTTAAAGTAATAATGTCTGGAATAGGTATATGTACACATAATTTTCGGAAGTTGTAAGTACACATATATATATTTATTTTCCTCAAAATCTAAGTAATAAGTTGTGATATGTATATGCATGTATGTATGTATGTATATTCAAATACATGAGAATTTTAGAAATTTTTAGAACTTTTTTTTTAGGCTTAAATGACTAAAATACTAAAATGGATGTATTCATCTATATATATATATATATATATATATATATCAAAAGTAATGCTTGAATATATTCTGAATGTACAAGTGTAAATGTGTGTGTGTGTGTATACATACATACATACATACATGCCAACATGTACATGGATTTAGCAATTTTCTATACATGTCTTTACTTTTATTTTTTTTCTAGGCCTAAAATAATAATATACAAAACGTAGCTATACTTATGTATATATATTTATTTATACTGAAAATATCATATATATATATATATATATGATTATGTATTTCTTCTCTTAAAAATTTAACAATAAAGAATATATATATTTATATATATGTGTGTGTGTAAAAATGCATGCATATAGGCAAAACTTATGGAAGTGTAATCTTAGAACATTTTCTTTTATTTAGTTGCTTCTTGTAGAAATATTTATATAATATGCAATGAAATTGTATTATTATTAAGTAAATTATGTAAAAATAACAAATTTAGAAAAAAATCCTAAGGCAACCCCCTCAAAATAGCCATAGCTAACCTTGAAAATTCTAATGCTAATCTTATTACTATGAATAGTGATAATTAGAAATTATCTTAGGACAATTAGAACAAAATTAACTAGAATAATTAGTAAATTGGGGTCTAAATATGTTAATTTGTAAAAATTGGACAAAATAGGCTTAGAACCCCTCCTAAAGGTCACTTCTAGATCTGGTTAGAAAGAAAAAGAGGTTAAATTTTTTTCTTTTTAATGAACAAAAGCATATAAATAATTTACGTTCATAAAATGTAGAAACTAAACAACTTAAAGAAAAAGTCTATTCATGGCTTATGCACAAAATTTTGCCATAAGAGAAACAGAAACCAAGGAATATAAAATTTAATAAAATTATTTAAGCCTTAACCAAAAGTCTTACAAAGCTCGTTAATCATTTAGATAAACCTAACTAGAGCTTAGTGCAAATTTTGACATGAGGGCCCTATAAGAAATTCTAAAGTTTATGGTTGAGGTCAGTAGGAATTAAACATGTAAAAGATTGACCCACATAATTTTTATGCCTAATAACAAATTCACAGGAGGATTGATTTAGAGAATCCTCAAGAAAAGCCCATACCAAATAAATAACGAGATGAATGGGACCAACTTTGCAAAATTCATAATTGTCCAAGCCCATATCAAAAAATACAAGTCCTAACTTCCAAAATAGACTTTTGCCACGTGAAAGTACGTCTAAAAACAATTAACATTGACTATAAGAATGTAAAAATTGGAGTTGAAATGGAACAATTATACACAATTAAAGATTTAATCAAAATTGGAAAATATAAATAGGATAGTTAGTTAATTAGATAGTTTAACATTGCAGTTAAGTACTCATTAAGTTCTTCTTATTATTTTCTTGATCAAGTAACATAGATCGAGAGGGCAAGTTGCCTATAGAGTATCATGATTCTTAGCAGTTTTTGTTAAGTGAGTATTCTAATGACTATTATACTTGATAGTGCTTGTAGATTAGTTACACTTAATTGTTTTACTACTATTAACGAGTTACGTAAGGAATTGCGAATCATGCATGTGATTGATTATTGCTTGTCTTATTTGAAAAAACATCATAAGATATATGAACCAAATCAAGTGATAAATTAACAATACTCTTTTGATATGATGATTGTCTGTGACGATTATTTGGCCACTCAAATAAACCGAACGTAACTAAATTTGACTTATTAAATTAAATGGTCATGTATACCATGCATCAGTAGGGACTTATTAGTTGTCACACCACATGTGTGAGATGGAGAGGTCTTGTCAGGACCCTAAAGGGGGCCTAGTAGGATTACCTAAAATTTCCACAACATGTGTGCACCCATGCTATAAAAACCGCCTTGCAAGTCAGAGATTGTAAGACTCTAAATTATAAATCACTAAAATCAATGATTTTCAAGTAATTATTTTATTGTAACATGACATAATATATAATTATAAATAACTATGGATGTCTGATATCCAACAGTTCCTCAGAACCGTAGAGAATTGGTATCCCCTACCAAATAATAGGACAGGATATGCCAACATTATAAAACTGTAGGTAGAATTAAATTATATTAATTTCTAACATGTGAATATTTTCTACAAAGAGTGTTTATGTATCATCTATAAAAATCTCAACTAATCTTAACACTAATGTACATATCTTCATCTCGCCCTCAACACTCAAGACTTATCCCGATCCCATCGTATGTAAACCTGCAAAAGAAAGACTATTGGGGAATAAGCTACAAGAGCTTAGTGAGATATCCCTCATACCATACTGGCAAACAAGTTATCAAACAAATTATTACAACCATATGAATGCATGCACACGCAGAATGCTAAACAATATATGCAGTTGACCGGTACTGCATATAATATCGGATTTTAACGCCCTCCGAGATAAGGGTTGGAGATTCATCGGCACCAATCACGACCGGGCTCTAGCACCTAGGTTTTTACCCATAACTTGGAATCCCGTATTTCACAAAAATATATTTCCATTTCTAAAAATCCAATAGTTCACAAAGTCCTAAGCCTAGCGGTGAGGTGGCCCCCGCAGTCCACACTCACACCCTACAGCGGTGGTCTCTAGACGTGACCCCCAGTCACCCACGATTAGCATCTCCGGCGCTAATAGAACCCGCGAGCCAAGGGTAGGGTCTTATTGTACCAATGCTCCTGCACGGTACTAATCAAATCATGTGGGAATCCATCCCTCCAAGGCCCTTCATTACCAACCGCGTGAAGTGACGGCCAGAATAAGTAATGCGATGCATAGATAATGCATGACCCTTTTAATTTAATATGAGCCAAATATAATTAGGTCAGATTATGAGGTGATCAATCAATATTAGCAAACCATCTAAATCATACAAAAATCAGTCATACCATCAAATCATCAATTATCGTATTTAACAATATTTCTTACAATAATCAAGCAATATCAAGCATATGCATATCCCGAAACCCCATGCATCAAGTTATTGATATTCAATTTAAGTGTACTAACTACAAGCACAAACAAGTATAGAGTCATCAGGAGTACTTACTTGACTATGACGACTTGCTCTAGTCGTAATAACCAATCGGGAGATCCTCGTTTTCGTCAGGATCACCTGATCATTACGAGATAATAGGAATAATAAGTAGTTGACTAAACTAATGATTTTAGATATCTATCTACCTAATTCTACTTAGATTACTATCAACCCTTATTCGATTAAACCTAATTGCTAATAGTACGTAACTTTTTCATTCTATTTTCAATATTTACGAATTTATAGTTATTTTTCATCGTTTTTGGATGCACGTTTACACAGTAATGTCCGTTTTGGATGTTAAGACCCGTGTTTTATGATATGAGCTAAATTTATTGAAATTTTTAACTATGAAAACTTAAGTACTCTTATTACTTATATTTTTATCTTTTGTTTATACTTACTGATTTAGTTAACCCTTAAATTCTTATACCTAGAAGATTTTACTTTGCTATTGCTAATTCATGTACTTAATTAAGTAAAATCCAATTTAGAAAGTGTCTTAGGGTTTACTAAGTTAAGTACCTAATTATTATACACTCTTCTTATTTTCTCATTTTCTAAACCTACGCTTATATCATCGCTTACATTATCATTTGCTTAGGTCATTGCTTATGTCATCACTTGCTTATGTCATGGCTTATGTCATCACTTGCTTATGTCATGGCTTATGTCATCATGTGCTTACCTCATTATATGATTACATAAGCCTTTCCTCATGCTTATGTCATATGTACATGTATTATGTACATGTTACCTCTTCTCTTATACTTATGTATATATACCTTATACATATATATACTTATACATCTACTTAGACTTATACCGTATTTATACATGTATACATACTTATATACCTATACGGTTAGATATGTATTTTTATACACAAATTCGTATGCCTAATCTTTTCCTTAAGAAAAGCTTCCTAACTCTATTCTTTTGTGTTTTTAAGTGTGTAATTAGTATAGTATAAGTATGTATGGTTAGGTTTTATTTTAATTTAGGTTATGTACATGGAAAATACTCATGTACCATGCTTCTCATGCTTCCCTTCTTTTCGGTTTACCTCATGTACACATTCTTTAAGTACATATTCATGTTTTCCTTTCTTCTTCTTCATAATTCCTAGATTTCTACACTTAAAGATGAGAACTTTGTACTCTCTTCTTCAAGACAACACTAAACACATAACTACTTATCTAATCTACCTAATTAACTAACTAATAAATAATATAAAGCAACATAAAACAACTTAAAGACATACCTGTAATTGTGTTGGTTCTTCTGTCTTGTGTTGATTATAGAAGAAGGCAAATGGTGGGGCCTAAAAGGGAATAAGTGGACGGCAACAATTGAGGAGAAAGAGAAGAGAAAAATCAAAAGAAAAGATAAGAGAAGCCATCATGAAGGAGTAGATATTTTCCTTATCTTTTAGTCTTTTGTTGACTTTTCAAAGTATTGACTTTAGTCAACATGTGTTGACTTGGTCAACCCTTTGACTTTGGTCAACATGTGTTGACTTAGTCAACTTTCCTTAAGTATGTGTAATTTTATGCACATAATGTAGTAATTAAGGGAAATTAAGGGAAAAATGAAGGAAATGAGAAGAAATGAGGTATTTGATGAATTGATGAGTAAACATAATTGATGAGGTATTACTTTAGGTCTTTATAGTTTATATATCTCATTTGATAAATTACTTTGGATAACAAGTGCAAAAAGTACTAATTCAAGTAATTAAAGTTCATTACATGTAACCTAATCTTCAACTATAACTCTAACTCTATGTAATACTAACCTAGTTATATACTTAGAAGATAAATGTGATATAGAATGCAATATCCTAGTTTCTAAGGGATCACTTAAGTATTCTAAATATTTATGCATGATTGAAAGTTGTCTTTAGTCGTTTACTAATGAAATAGCAAAATATGGAGGATATATTATCATTTAGGGTTTTAGGGTAAATTATGGTGAATTAGTGCTTTGATATCCTTAAAGTTATAGTTTTAGGGTTTTTATTACTTTAGGGCACAATCTCTGATGTTTTTACACATTTAGGGTTTCATATATTCTTACGCGATTAAATCTTTGATTGTCATCTTAGGGTTTTGATGAAGTTTGAGGTTTTAGGGTCTTCGTATGCGTTAGGGATTCAATTGTTGATTTAAGGTTTTTCGTATCCACTTTAGGTTTTGGATTGAGATTTTAATCGGTTTTAAATCTTACTGGCTCTTTTGAGTTTAGGAAATCATTTACAGTTTGGACGTTTGTTTCTATACTTAGAAAGCTAAATTCGTGGGGTTTACAGGTCTTGTGGGAGTCATGATTATTATATGTGAGTTTTTTTGCATGGTGCACTCATGCAACAAGACCTCGCCCTAACCTGTAAGCTTATTCAGCATCGGAGATGCCAACCACATAGCAAAGGACCGTGTCCTAGAGTCTATCGCTTAAGGTGAGTAAATTGCATATGCTGCTCACATTTGCACTTATAGCATAAGCTAAATAAAAAAAATAAAGAGAAAGAAGATATCATTGATGGTTGTGTGTGGCTATTTG
This sequence comes from Lumnitzera littorea, assembly GCA_024138015.1. Taxonomy (NCBI): domain Eukaryota; kingdom Viridiplantae; phylum Streptophyta; class Magnoliopsida; order Myrtales; family Combretaceae; genus Lumnitzera; species Lumnitzera littorea. The sequence continues at coordinate 73,796,094 of JAMXBB010000001.1, read as the reverse complement.
GTGGATTAGAAGCTAGAGTAACTAAAAACCTAATCTGAAGGACCATCATCTCCAACCCTAGCTATAGAGGGTGAAAATTCGAGCTATATACGGCTTCCAAATGGTTGTATATATATGTTTGCTAAATTGCATACAACTTGTCTGTATTCATATCATTGCTAATTTAACTTTCTTTCTTTTGCTTGAAGGGTATAATGAATATTCTACTAAGTTGGATATAGCTTACCCCTTTATAGTTTCTATTGTAGATTATCTAAAAGTTAGGATTTAAGGTAGGACTTGAATGTAGAGCATTCTAGCCAATAGAGTAATAAACAAGTAAGAGAAGAATGATAATGTATCAAGCTAGATGATACTTCTATAATAGATATCTTATAGAAGTATTTGAAATTTAGGTACCTAATCTCATTGTTTAGTAGGAGATATTAATTTTCTATGGTTCTAATGGACTGTAGAATAATGAGTATCCATAGTTATACATATTTTAAGTTAAATTAATAAATTATGAATTGAAAGCCGTAGTAATTAATTAATTAGAGTTTTGAAATGTGTGACTTATTAAGTGGTTTTCATATCATGGGTGCTCACATGGTATTAAAATTTTAGGCAATTCTACTAGGCCTCATTTAGTGTCATTACAACAACCTAAATCTAACTTAGGCATCACAATGGCTACACTAAAGTCACCCCAATACCCTCTCTTCAATAGCTTATTTTCTTCTTTTTTGTAGGCTTGGAATTAGTTGAGCAAACCAAGTTTCCTTTCATCCAAGTTTGATTGTTAACACTAGACACATCAATTTACTTGAAAACCCAATTAGACAAACAATAACTTCTCATCCAAAGTTTGTTTTATCAATCTTCATGTAGATGACACTCATGTTTTAAAGTGGATCTTAGAAAGTGGGAAGCAAGAGCACCATTTTGTCAATATAGTGGTTAGGTTCAATGCTTTATAAAATTGCAAATAGGTAGAGATGGAACATGCTCTCTAAAAGCAAAATTTCAAGGAATACAATAAAAAGAACTATGTACTAGACTTGATGAAATTGTAATTGTGGCGAATGCTAAAATACTGATTAATTTAATGACATACTACAACATTCATCTTGAGAAGCCCTTTTGGTTCTTGAGATTATGTACAGTAATCCTTGCTATGCACCATAAACTACTCACAAGAATATTAATAAAAGAGTTAAATAACTAAAATGTAGAGTTCTTACAATCCATAAGCCTTAAATACTTCATTAGAGCATTTCATCAAACAATTTTGAGGAGTTCTAAATCTATACATTAGCTTAATACTAGAGGAGTCTGGTGGCCAAAGGTTTAGCTTTTGTACACAACTACAAAATCAAAGAGCAGTCCAAAATATTACTAGAGCCAAATAGTGGTTTAAAGCTTACTATTTTAGATTGTTTAAGATGATCCAATTAACTATGGTGGCTAGGCTTTTATTCAAGTAATAGGTATAAGTGGGTTTATCCTTTTGAAAATGTGGCCATAGAGCATATAGTTTCAAGCAGCATCTTATACAAATTAGAGGTTATACTCCTAGAATGTTATGTAGCTGTAGATGACTAAAGGATATGAAGAAAAGTTGCATGGTTACTATAGTGATTGCATCTACTCACCATGATTTGAAGTTTCCTGAAGAGAAAGGCATCATGAGAAATGTTAAAACTAGAGAAGATGGCATAAGGAAGTCCTTAACTTACATAAGTCCATAGGGGCATATAAAATATACCTAAAACACTCATATAGGAAAGAAATAAAAGGGAAGGCTAAAATTACCTTAAGTTTTGTCAATTTGGTGATGATAACAAGGAAAGATAAAAACCCTAAAGGTCTACCTCTTGAGATGATCTTATTACTACTTAGTGAAACATTAAACTCAAAGTAATTAAAGAGTGAAACCCTAGTTTATGCTTAGGGTTATGATCGAGCATGCAAGAAGGATATAAGATTAGGTTTTCTTGTAGTGCATTTAGTATCAAGAGTACCATTAGAGAAGAAAAGAAAGTGAGATCGGTTTTGATTGTAGATTGTCATAATGATTTATAGAAAAAGAGAGGGATATGTAACATGTGTTATTTTAAGATGCAAACAAGAGAGAAGAAAAATTTTGTTGAAGGTTGTAGAAGAAAATGTAGGAAGAGAATGGTTGATCTTAATGTTTTTGTACCAATTAAGAAATGAGGAGGAAGCTAAGGCATAAGCAAGATTGAGAAGATGGTTTCATGTAATAGCCGTACTATAATTGTTATGGCACATTTAGGGTATGGGAATAGACATGGAATGGAATTGCAATTCAAAACTTCATTCTCTTTTCCATGTTTGAAAGTGCTTTTATAAGGTAGGAGAATTTAAATCCACCATTGAAAGGGTGGAATCATGATTCTTTTTTGCCCCATAAATTAGAAATTACTTATTTATCATTCAATTTAAGATATATATATATCCAACAAATAAGGGTGTTTTTATAGATTCTAGAAATGCATTTCATTCCATCAACAATATGATAATACCAAACAAAGTATTGGAATGGAATCAATAATTCCATAGGCATTGCTCAATACAGGAATTGATGTCATTTTGCTCCTGATTTCATTCAAATTCATTCCATTCTAGACTACTATTGCACACCAAAAGCGACATTAGCATCAAAGGTAAGGCTCTTCAGATAGATGATAGATGCAAAGAAAAAGAAAAATGAGAGACCACTGTTTGGTCAAAGACATGGACTAAAAGCCCAACAATGTTCATTAATTAAATGCTAAGGTCTTTATAGTTTAGTGATATAAATACTAATATTTTAATAAGATAAATCATATTCAAAACCCCTATGCAAGTTCTATTTAATTACTTCGCATTCAAAGTACTCCACTACAATTACTACAATTATCATCCATACTTTTCATTACAAACTATTACAGTAAACTTTCATTACACCATAAATTTCTATTATACAGTACATTAGAAATTCTAAAAAAATTCCACCATTACAAGAGCTCAACTCATTAAACTCTTTTGAGTAGCTCAACTTGACTAGAATTGACTGAATTCAAGTAATTAGCAAGTAGGTTTGACCATTTTTACCCTTTATAAGACATTACAACTCAAATTTTTTATAACATTACGAATCAAATACAAAATAGAACCATGTTAAAAATTCAAATGCCATCTTTACATGTTTGCCACATGAAAGGTTTATAGAAGTTGTAGCTCTATATCTTTTAGGGCATCAATTGTATAAAATAAAAATCCTTCGATTCTTCTTTGGGTGCCTTCTTAAACACAAGAGATATAAAATGAAATTAAAATCATATATACACTAATCTTAACATAACATACTTGGCATATCCTTATAAAGCATCTTTTTTTCAATCTCAATAATTTGTGAATTTCTATTGGGCTAAAGAATGTTTTCTCTTCTCAATAGACTACTTAATCTTTCAAGATTATTAGATCAAAAAGGGGAACAAAATTCCAAGATTGTCCATTTTGTGTATAAATAATTTTTTACTTCCCTATCTTGTTTTTCACCCAATTAACATCTTTAGAATAAATATTAGTCACCGTAAAAAACTTTTCTAGTGAACTTAATAATAGTTAATTTAATTAATAGATATCCCATCTAGTCAATGGTCTTGTAGCACAATGGTATAGACATTAGTCTCTTAATGGGATATCCTAGGTTTAAATCACCCATCTCCTCTTACTGAAAAAAAAAAAAAAAAAAGCTATCCCATCTAAACATCAAGTTAAAAACCGAAATGAATCAAATACAGACTATACAAAAATCAAACTTAGACAAAGAGTATAAAGCCCCCATAATGAAGGGCATATAGATATACACTCAAAATTTTGAAGGCATGCTACAACTCTTATTTTCTTAGTTATGGGCAATTATACAATTATACAAACAAAAAAATAAATGATTAAATCTTAATGGACATCGAACATGTTCATGTTCCTCGCTTAGGCATCATGCATACAGCATGATTAGAAGAGTACTGGAAAATTTTTTTTCTTCTGTTTTTGGTAATTTATGGTTGAACCAGAGTAGAAATTAAGATTGTCTCATGGTGTATAAGCTTTCACCCACTAGGAAGAAAGGGACATGTTAAGCAAAAGTCATTACTTCAATTAACTTCAGCATTATTTTATTAGTTATGTATCTTTGGAGATGCTTACGCATCATTGATGTTAGCTGATCTTTCTGTTTCTAAAACGTTTTCAACCTAAAATCTGCACTATGAATTACATAGTGATTATTATATATCACAACCAATTTTCGGCTATTGCTTTCTAGTAACTGATATTTATAGGATTTACATGATTTAGTTTCGTTCAGTTTTCTGTATGAATCAAATCAAAATCATAAAATGTGAGTTGGTTTTATTATTGATTTAGATCAAACCGTGCAATCTCATTTAGATACTTTCCAAATCATTACACTTCATAAATTGGTTTGATCCGATTCATGAGTTAAATCATAATTTATATAAGAAAAACTAAATACATGATATATAATCCAGTATCACAAGAAAGCAAATTATTTTTAATAACAACATGCATTAAAAATATAGATGAGATCAATAAAGTTAATGCTGATGCAATTAAGGAATATTAAAGATGTCTTAAGAATAAATTTTATTTATAAATTTAGTATATGTTGTAAATTTTGGGTCCTACATATAAAATTTTATAACCATGGTCATAAAACAAAATACATATGCATTTCAAGAAGAATAGATTTATTATTTTTTCTAAATACCACGCTTAAGTAAAATAACTTTTTCGGTCATAAGTAAAATATTACTTTTTTTCTTGAAATAGTTTGAATTGGTTCACCCTTCCAAACTAACCATATATTTTTTATTTCATTTTCAAAACTAAATTTAAAAAGAAAAAAAAAACATATTTAGGTTATATAGGTTCACAATTTAATTTAGTTTGCCCAGTATTAAAAAATGTCAATATTGGTATAAGGAATAGGTAGAGTCCATAAGTTTGAGCAAATATTTATTAGAATTTGATGTACGAAATATATGTTAAAAGAACAAATTGGAAAGTGCTACAAGCAATTTTATTATTATTATTATTGTTTTTGTTGTTGTTAGCGAATTTTAGGATGAGGGAAAATTCAATAAAAGAATATAAAATGCTTGGTACAAAGGCTAGTCCAGTGCGATTACTCTAATGCTTAAATTAGTAGGATGACTTGTATTGAAAATATATGAGTAAGTAAAAAGTCTTAGAGAGCTCTTACAGAGTTTCTTTCTAATATTTATCGGTAGTTATAGTGTTTAAGACAGTTGTTGAAATAATTGTTAAAATACGTAGAAGCTTTTTGATTTGATATCTCCCCTAATATGTAGGGAGAGCAGGTGGCTATGCAATATAACCATGCTTGTGATAATTGTTAATGCTATGACTTGAATTCAAACCAGGAATGGATTTATTCCACTTGGTAGAAATGCCATATGTCATCTATCTAGTAGTATGCCTAGAGATTCGACTACTTGACATATTGATGGCTGAATAGATGAGTAATTAGATGAGTGAAAACCAACTACCATCATTTTCCACCTCAACTCTTGTGTTTGAGTAATAAATAAAAAGAGTTATATATATATACTACACTAGAGGCCGAGTGGGGGAGTAATTCTTCAAATTAATGTTGAGCAAGGCAAGAAGAAGGACATATCACATCCTAGTCAAAAGGTTGCAATGTCTAAACTCCTGCTTGTTAGAGAAACCAAAATGTTAGAGACACAACATCTGTCACCTAGGTCATCATTTTGTTATAGACTTAATAACTATCAAAAAGTTGTAAGCTATTAAAGTTCTGTCATGAAACACACGTCAACAATCTACGCCATTACTAAATCAGCGCATCATTACTGTCAGAAGCAGATTTACAATTATGAAGATGAATTGTCCATATATAAAGTACTACTTACAATTAGATTTCATTTCTTTGGTCACATCTTAAACTTTCATTTGCTTTCACATCTTCAACCTCACATTCTTCGACTTATGTTATATCATTTCACATAACCATTTAGGTATGGTCTGTAAAGTTGTTTGTCAACTTATCGTCTCTAATTCCGAGGCAACAGAAACTGAGGCAACTTTTCCCCCCTAAATAAGGAGCGAGGTGGCGTGTTCTTTAGGAAATTCGACCTATAGTATGGAGGTAAGGTAGGATAAACTTATTCGAATTAACAAGCTTCTTATGGATAATTATCCTAAGAATAAGGAAGAGAGGTCCTCGGCAATATATCTATACAATACAATAGATTACTCTCGCGACTCCCCAAATGGAACTGCCAATTCCGTCAATAGACTTCTTATCACAAAGTACAATCAGTATTGGCGAGATCTTCCCAGAACATGGAACGTAAGGAGGCCAAGAGATGGGCAGAGGGTATACTTCTTAAGGGAGTGCGGATTCCATATATATCTAAAATATTTAGATTTTGGGTTATGCTTCCCTTTCTTAGCTTTTGTTAGGGGCTTCTTCAACTACTTCAGAGTCGCACTGAGTATGTTCTTACCTAACACATATCAACTTCTAGCGGCTTTTGAGATAGTTTGTGAAGAAATTATGGTCAAGGCTATGCCTCAGTTGTTTAATTTTTTCTTCATCATTCGAAGGTAACTTAATGGGTGGCACTTTGCCGCTGTGAGGCATGGGTATAAGTTTATGGATGGGTTAGAATCTAAGATCCACAAGTGGCATGAAAAATTCGTATCAATAGTGTCTAACAAGGACTTAGACTTTTAGACCCAATGAAATGAGCCCATCCATACAAAAGTTATAGATCTAATGTAGAATGATGTAACAACAGTGAGGAAAATTCAAGAAAGGAGGAGGAACAAAATGTTCTTTGGAGATGTTGAGAGAATTATATGGTGTTATAAAAATAGAGACCCAATTTTTTCTAAAAAAAAAGGTATGCTAATGAGTTATCACTATACCAAGGATAACCATAAGAGAAAAGTCATTCTCAAGACTTGGTAGGAGAAAGTGGCCTTTAAGCCTTGCTCAGCATGGAAAATGTAAGTTCATCTTTTCCTATGTTTATATTAATTCATTTACTTATACTACAGATATGGATGCTAATGAGGTGAATCCTACCAAACTACTAGCTTAGGCCAAAGCTAAGAAATCTAAGGCTGATAAGAGGGCAATTAGTTCAACAACCACCACTCAGCCTACTATAACAAAGAAGGCAACAAAGGAGGTTGCAAGGAAGCAAGCAGTAGTACAAACACAACTTAAGGTATGTGATCATGTTATTTTATATTGCTTTATATTACTCATTAGTTAGGTGATTAGGTAGATTAGATAAATAGATATATCTTATGTGTGATCTTGTAGAAGAAGGCATAAAGTTTCCATCTTTAGGTGTAGGAAGTTAGAAATCATGATGAAGAGGAAAGGAATACATGTGTATATGCCCTTAAGTATATGTACATAAGGATATACTAGAAGAATACAAGTATGGAGATCTTTGTACATAAGTATTTACTATGTACACAACCTAAACTAAGACAAATCCTAACTATACTTACCTATACTATACTAAATACACACTTGAAAACTCAAATGAATGAAATTAGGAAGGTTTTCTTAAGAGGAAAATTTGGCATACGAAATTTGTACAAAAATACGTATATGACCGTATAGGTATATGAGTATATGTACAAGTATAAATACGATATAAGTATAAGTATATATATAAGTATACTAATATACATATAAGTATAGTAAGGGTATATGTATATAGTAGTTTAAGTGAAGTGTACATAAGACTTTTAGATATAACATAAGCATAAGGTAAGGCATATATAATTAAGTGATGAGGTAAGTAATGATGTAATTAAAAGATGACATAAGTGATGACACAAGCGATTGATGATGTAAGTAATGACATAAGCATAGGTTTATAAAATAAGAAATAAGAAGAGTGCATAATAATTAGGTACATAAATTAATAAACCTTAATACACTTCCTAAATTGGATTACACTTAATTAAGTATATGAATTAGTAATAGCAAAGTAAAATTCTCTAAATATAAGAATTTAAGGGTTAACTAAATCACTAAGTATAAATAAAGGATATAAATATAAGCAATAAGAGTAATTAAGTTTCCATAGTTAAAATTTCTATAAATTTAGTCCATATCGTAAAATACGGGTCTTAACGTCTAAACAGACATCATCGTGAGAACGTACGTCCAAAAACGATGAAAAACGACTATAAGTTCATAAATATCAGAAATAGAACGAAAAAGTTACATACAATTAATAATAAAGTCTAACCAGATAAAAGTTAATAGTAATTTAAGTAGAATTAGGTAAATAGATATTTAATAGTACTAGTTAATTCAATTACTTACTAGCATTATTATATCGTAATGATCAGGTGATCCTAAGGTAGGCGAAGATCTCCCGATTGATTACTACGACTAGAGTGAGTCGTCATGGCTGAGTGAGTGTTTACTCTATGATTCTATGCTTATATGTGATTGTAGATAGTGAACTTAAATGTTATTGTTAATTGACTAATATGTGGGGTTGGGGAAATGCTTATGTAGGTTATTATGTGTTGAGTTGTGAACTTATCTTAAGTACAGATAATGCTTTGTTCGTTGTATGGTAGTATAGAAAATGATTGTGTGTATTATTGGATGGTCACAACATAATTTGAACTTAATTACACTCGGCTTACAAAAAGAAACTATTACATACATTAATATGCATTTCATAGATATAATTTTGACCGTCACATCAGACGGAGGTAAAGAGAGGCTATTCGGGAGTTGTTATAATTAATTTATTGGTTCTGTACAGTGCACTTGTATAAAATGACCTTACCTTGCCCCATGGAAATACTAGACGTTGGAGGCACCAACTGCCTAGCTAAGGGTTGAGTCTAGAGGCCTCTGTTTAGGGATGAGTATGGACTGCAAGGGCCCACTCACGATTATACTATAACTTAGTTTTTATGAAAATAAAAGACTTATTTGATTTAAGTACGGAACGTGGAGTTCTATAGTAAAGTAAGTTTTAGTATAATATCCGGGTCTGATTGGTGTGTGTATACTCTAAACTTGACTTTATAGGGCATTAAATCCGAGTGACGTATATGGACTAGTTAGCTATACGTATTGTTTAGCATTGTATTTGATCATTCATTTATATGCCTGAATATAATGTATTTATAACTTGCTTGTAGTGTGGCTGAGGGTTTTGCTCACTAAGCTTAGGCTTATACCCCCCTTAGACTTTTGCTGTAAGATAACTTGTTTGTAAAGGCTGGCTGGGGGATACCATAGGTTAGCTTGGAGACTTGGGTAAGAGCGAGCTATCCTGTGTATTGAGAGAAAACAGTTTATGTAGACTCTTACTCATGTACTTATGTTTTATTAGTATTATAGACTTAGATATACTAAATTACTGTATATTGTAAGCTTTATAGTTCAAATTTTATATAAATATATTTGTATAATGATATCATGTGAATTTATATGTTCTTGGGAAACTAGTGGTTGTAGAGCCTTGTATATTATGTGAAGAGTTCATGATTGGAAGGATAACTAATCGGGGGTTCTTTGTACAATATATGACATCTACTATGACTAAGCTGTCCTTAGTTCGTGACAGGTACTGAGACTATGAATTAAGGTGACAATAAAGCTCACGTCGAGGAAATTGCCTGCTATGAGCCCCTAATTGCCAAAGAAATCCTAGCCACTGATCTAAAAATCACTTTTGTTGAATTCGAGACTAGGCCATAGGATTTCTATTGTATTGGCTCATTGTATTCTCATGTAATTATCAATTGAAATATCTTTAAGATAGTGCTAAGTGCTTGTAACCCTTATTGAGCGAAAACACTCTTCTTACGAGTCTTTGATATGTTTAATTTCACGTACTGTACTTTCTTGGCGTGTATGGTATATGTATGTTGCTTCACTCTTATTCGTCAATATGTTTTATGTCACACGCTAGTTATTTCTCAACATGTTTTAATCCACACGCTAATTATTTCTGGGCATGTTTTATTTTACATGCTAGTTATTTCTTAGCATGTTTTATTTCTTATGCTATTTGTTTCTCGACAAGTTTTATTTCATACTCCCAACTATCACTTAACATGTTTTATTTCACATGCCTATTTTGTATGTCTTTATAGTTCATTAGCCGTTTGAGGCATGGACTAGCCACATTACCCAGCCACGAGGTTAATTTGTATAGTTTGTTAACCGCGTTAGGCTAGAACTTATATCAGTTCATTTACCGTACAACCTAGAAATCATTAATTTGGCAACCATAACAAAAACAGCATAATGAGACTTCAAATATAATTCTTGTAAATAAGTACTGCAATCTTACAAACAAACTAGCTGTCACCAAATGAGTGGTGATAAAAATCATTTGATAGATTAATTGAAATATAATTTCAGATTCTTGGCGATCCATACTCAAGGGATGATAGATCCATCAAACCTTTCTAGTCGATAAGCCCCCTTGTTAATGACTTCTTGGATCCTGACAGGATCTTCCTAATTCATGCCAAGCTTTCCCTGACTCACTCGCGTACCAGTTGCTTCCATCTTGCAACAAACTAGATCTCTAAGTTGGAAAACCATGTGCTTTACTTTCTGATTGTAATACCTTACCGCTCTATGCTGGTATGCCGCAACCCTAGCACTTGAAATATCTTGAATTTCATCAATAGTGTCCATATTCGCTATTAATCCAACTTGATTAAGCATAACATCGAAATTATGCATTCGTAGAATAAGTAAGTCTAGCTCAATCGACAATACAGCTTCTATGTCGTATGCTAACCTAAAGGGCATTTCCTCAATCATAGTTCTATGGGTGGTTTGGTACCCCCATAAAACATTTGATAGTTCATCGACCCATTTCCCCTAAGCTTAAACCACTTTCCATCTTAGGCTATGTAGTATGATTTTGTTTATGGCTTCAACTTGTCCATTCATCTGAGGGTATGCTACAGATGTGTAGCTGAGGCGAACATCGTACTTCTCACAAAATGTTTGGAACTTGTTGTTGTCAAACTATGGGCCAATATCCATAATTATCATGTAGGGAACCCCAAAGCTTGATATGATGGCACTAAAGATGAATACTTACATTTTTTGCTTGGTGATCTTCACTATAGCCTCGACCTCTACCCATTTGGTAAAGTAATCCATTATGATAATGACGAATTGTCTCTAGGTGGTAGACTTTAGAAAGAGTCCGAGAATATCTAAGCCTTACTAAGTGAAAGGCCAAGGGTTGGGTAGGCTATATAACTTAGTTGTGGGTGCATGACTCGGCAACTTGTGCTTTTGGCACTAGGGACATTTTCGAACAACTTCCTTTGCAACTTCTCTCATAATCAACCAATAGTAGTTGAGTAGCAATTCTTGGACATATAGCATCTATGCTTTTACGTAGTTGCTGCATACGCCACCATGCAAATCGGACAAGACCCTCTAAGCATATCTTAAAGGAAGAAATCAAAGATAGGATTGTGACATGCTACATTTATACAACTGACCATCAATTAGTATGTAGTTCATGGTTAGTATGCCAATCTTTGTGCTTCTTTTTTATCGTTAGGGAGAGTACCATCTCTTAGATAATCTACTATGGGATTCATCCAAGATTATTCTTTCGAGCAAGGAGCCAACTCATAGCTTTACAAGAGAGTGGATAAACTTTTTGTTGAGTTTCGTTTATCGCTCAATTCAGGGAATGCCATACTAGCCAACTTCGATAACTTGTTAGCCGCAATATTGTTGCTTCTCGGAATTTTGTGGGCAAAGAAAGATTGTAATTTTTCTACGAGCATTCGTACCACCAGTAAGTACTTGCTCATTTCTTCTTCCCTTGCTGCATAACTTCCTATCATCTGATTCACCACTATTTAGGAATCAGAGTACACTTTGAGTTTCTTAACACTAATTTCTCTTGCTAGTTTCAATCCAACAATTAGAGCTTCATACTCTACTTCATTGTTGCTGGCTAGTAATCCAAATTTTAGAGCGTAATGAACTTTGACACTATGGGGGCCTTAAAGAACTAGGTCTACACCACTTCCTTCTTGCATCGAAGAACCATTTACATAAAGGAACCAAATCAGCTTCTCGGTAATTTTTAAACAATCTTCCTCACCAGTAATTCAACTACAAAATTTGCTAGTACTTGAGCCTTTAATGTTGTTGTGGGTTTATATTGTACACTATGGGCACTAATCTTTAAGGCATTCTTCATCATTCTCCCCAAGGAATCAAGCCATTACAATGCTTATTGCAATGGCTGATCGTTGAGAACAATGATTTGATGTGCTTTAAAATATGGCTTTAACTTTCATACTGAGAGAACCACTGCTAGTACAAACTTTTCAATCTTTGTATACAGAAGCTCTAGCCCTTGTAGAACATGACTCATGTAATAAACAGGTCGATGTTCTTTGCTATCATTTCAGACGAGTACAGAGGAAAGAGCTTGTCAACAAATTGACAAGTACAACAATAACTTTTCTCTAGGAATGGGTGTTGAGAGTATTTGGCATGATGCAAGAAATTCCTTAAGCTAGCTGAAAGCTCTTTGGCAATCGTCCATCCAATTGAATTCTTTTAGGTTCTTTAAATTTTTAAAGAATTCTGTACACCTATCTACACTTCTTGACACGAATCTATTAAGGGTGGCAATTCACCTAATGAGTTCTTACATTTCTTTGACCATGCGAGGTGATTTCATATACCTTATGTCTGTAATCTTTCTCAGATTGGCCTCAATCCTACATCAAGTAACTATATATTTGAGAAATTTTTTTGATGTTGTGCTAAAGACACATTTCTTGCTTTATCTCCTCAATGTGGCCAATGTCTCCTCTAAGTTAACAAGATGCCGATCTTCCTTCATGCTCTTCATAATCATGAGGTCGACATATACTTCAACGTTTCTATGAATTTAGGGTTTAAACATCTTGGTAACAAGTCTTTAGTATGTTGCATTGGCTTTCTTGAGCCTAAAAGGCATCACCGTTAAACAATACGTTCTAAAGTCGGTGACAAAAGACGTGTAGACTTCATCCTTCTTGTCCATCTTGATCTAGTTATAACTAGAGAAAGAATCCATAAAAAAAAGTAAGGCATGTCCAGTAACTACATCTACCATCTGATCAATTTTTGGCAGTAGGAAACAATCCTTGGGACAAACCTTGTTAAGATCTGTAAAGTCTATGCACATCCTCCATTTGATGTTAGACTTCTTAATTAGCATACAATTGGCTAATTAAGTTAAATAAGGCTCTTTTCGAATGAATCCTGCCTTCAATAACTTCTGGACTTCTTCCTCTATTACCGCTTGTCACTCTAGTGCAAAATGCCTCTTTTTTTATTAGACTACCTTTACATTTGGATCAATCTAGAGCTTATGTACCATAAATTCTCTCAGGATACTCCGTATGGCTAAAGGAGACCATGCAAACACGTTAGCATTGACTTACAAGAAGTTGATCAAACTTTGCCGAGTGTTTGCTGATAAGGGTTTCTCAATTCTTGTTGTTTTCCTTAGGTTATCCCCTAAAGGAATTTCCTCAGCATCACTCTTAGCATTCTTAATGCCGATTGACTTGCCTTCTAGGTAGGTTTCAACCTAAAATACTTCTTCTCATCTCAAAGCCCTTGTATATAAGGACTATGCCAATTGCTAATCCCCTTTGCATACACCAACACCCATGGGAGTAAGGAACTTGCTCTTAAGGTGTGTAGTTGAAGGGAAAATGCCAAACAAATGCTAGCACGGCCATCCCATTATCATGTTATAAGGGGATCGACATTTGGCGAAGAGAAAGTCCACTTTATCCTCAACAACATGCTTGTCATTACCAATCTATATCGGCAAAGAAATAACTCCGGCTACTTATTATTATAGGCATAGAGATCATACTTGTAAGACCCTAGCTACACTTTGATTTTAGGCCTCATTTGATCAAAAGCATGTTGAAAAATCATGTCAGCCAAACTTCTTATATCAACACGAATCTTCTTAACTTCAAAGTTGGTGACTCTCATATTGATGATGAGTGCATCATTGTGTAGCCTCTGGATGCCCTCAAAATCTTACTCTTTGAAAGATATTGTATTGTCGATCCTAACATTTTTGCCTCAAATATTGCAAACATAGTTCTTAGCATTAATTAAGTTTAAAGAGCTTGATTGGCTTAGTAGGTCCACCGATAATGGTGTTGATTACATTGGGTGCTCTGTTAGAATTCACATCTCTTGCATCTCTCACAGCTATTGTCAACCATATATCATTCTCTTGTTCTTTACGTCTCCTTTGAGACAGTTTCTCTATATTCTTGGCATCATGCGCTAAGAACTTGCACAAGTGCCTACGTTAGATCGCATCTTCAATTGCATTCTTGAGTTAAATGCACTCATATGTATTATGACCTCTGTCACGATAGAAATCACAGTACTTGTTAGAGTTTCTCCTTAAGGGATTCCCTCTCATTCTTTCCGAGTACTGGAGGACGCCTCTCTCCCTACGTACCTCCATCAAAATGTCCAAGATTGGACAATTGATAGGTGTGTAGGATGAGTAAGTTGGGATCCCCGTTCTCTTCCTCTCAGCATCTAAACTTTAGTCATTGTCCATGCTGAGTTTATCCTTGAAACTTTTTCGCTTGTCATTCTTTCCATCTCCTCTACTCAAATTGGCCTCTCATCATACCTTTATGTTGTCTTCTTGACAGATATGTGAGGTGGCTTTCACTATAAACTCAACAAAAGTTTTTGGCTTGTTCTTTGTGAGAGACATAAAAAAGTCTCCATAGGGCTTAACTCCATCGATTATGGCGTCGAAGGCTACACTCATATCTAGTTTTGGGATTGGAACTATCTCGGCCATAAATTTGGCTAAATAGTACCTGATTGACTCATTGGACTTTTGTTTAATGGTGTTAAGGATTGAAAAGTCCTTAACAAGAAGTTTGCTTGTAAGGAAGCATTGAAGGAACACTTCTACTAGTTCATCGAAATAGAAAATGGTATTTGGTTTCAAATATTTGAAGCATGTATTGACTACATTCTTCAATGCTGAAGGAAAAGCTTGATAAGCTACTACATCACTAAAACCGTGCAACTTGACCAACGTATAGTAGTACTCCAAGTAGTCTTTGAGGTCCTTTATTCCATCATGAGTCTCAAACTGTGACAACTTAATGTGTCGAGTTATTACTTCCTCCAAAATCTCTAGAATAAAAGGAGTCTTTTTAATTTGGAACCGCTTGCTTGGGGCCATAGGGGTGTTGACGTGTAAAGGACCACATGGTGCACTTATTGCGGCTGTTTGCCTTTGTCATTCCTTTTAAAAGCAAGAACCGAAGGTCTTATCATATTCTCATCTTGCTTAGTTTGCAACTCGAGTGAATAAATGGAATCATCACTTTTTTCAGTGCCATGATCTCCTTGGTCTTTATTTTAGGTCAGGTTTGGGTGAATATTACCATGAAGGATATTAAGGACTTGCTTGTGTTTTTGGTTTAATTCTTGGTTTTCTTTGGCTAAGTCGAGGTAGAGTTGCTTGAGTTTGGCCAATCGCTACTTATCAATATGATGACTCCTCCCTTTAGGGTGTTAGGAGGTAGTGCCAATACTTACATTCTCAGAAATTCTTATTTTAGCCATATAGGTATGTTTAGGAAAAAACAGGCAGCACCAAATGTTATTGGTGAGTTTTGGGATGAGGAAAAATCCTATAAAAAAAAGTGAAATACTTAGTGTTGAGGCTAATCTGGTATGATCACTTCAATGCTTAAGTTAGTAGAGTGACTTGTATGGAAAATATATGAGTAAGTAAAAAGTCTTAGAGAGCTCTTATAGAGTTTCCTCCCAAGGCGGTTGTAGTGTCTAAGGCAGTTGTCGGAATAACTATTAAGACATGTAAAAGCTTTTTTATTTGACATCTCCCTTAATATGTAGAGAAAGTAGGCGGTTATGTAATATACTCGTACTTGTGATAACTGTTCATGCCATGGACTTGAATTCAAATCAGGAACAAATTTATTCTACTCGGTAGAAATGCCATGTGTCATCTATCTAGTAATATGCTAAGAGATTCAACTACCCAGCATATCGACAGCCAAATGGACGAGTATATCAAATGAGCGAAAATCGAATATCAACAATTATTATTAATGGAAACAAACAATTAGAGAAGTAGTAATTAACTGTCATTATAAACTATAAATAAAGGAAGTCAAATTTGATGAAAGAATCCCAAACCATGGATCCCCTAATTTTAGTTTAATTTTTCATTTACTTTTACTTATGCTTAAATTAGTTTCTTAATTTGATCGAAATTCTTCTCCTCATGTTAAACTTAACAAGTTTCTTTTCTAGTATATTGATTTATTTTGTTTTAAGATTAAGATAACTTAGTCTTCACTCTCTATAATCCTCTTAATTGATATATAACCTAATCTCAACACCACCTTTAATCCATCTGTCATCAAAACAAAAGACAATGTGATTTGTTTCTTCATTGACAAATTTTCAATTTTATAGAGGACACCAATTTCTTTTGTTACAAATTACAATAAACATCTTATTTCATTTAAAAAATATTGCATGGTCATGGATATATCTTTATTTTATAAAAGAAAAGTAAGCTAAAATATAGTTCACACCCTTCCATATTGAGTAACAACTAATGTATCATTTATTCAAGACATGTTTTTCCATCTAACCTAATGTAAATTTATTGTGTTGATATTTATGGATTAATTAGTCTTAAAATTTCATACACCTTCAACTAAAGGAAATGAATAAATATAAATGGTTAAGATGAATAGCATGTTGTCTAAATGATTAAATAAAAAAGGTTACTAAAACAATGGAACAAAGGCTAGGATTTCTTTATGGAAGTGTCAAGAAGCAAGAGGAGATTTTAGATTTGAATTGTGTTTAGGTAGATGTACGTGTGGCAAATAAGATTGCTACGAACGTGGATTGCTCCATGGATAGGCTTAAATAACTAAGGTTAGATAAGTATTAAACTATTTGAGCCATTTTAATAAATGACCACTTGCATAGATTCTTGAATAGAAATATATAATGTTATAACAAAATGGTGATGTGTCATGTGATGCACTGACCCTAATATTTAGTTACAAGGGAGGAATATTCTGCTATAAATACTACTGATATGTAATACAAAAAGATCTCATTAATGAAAAATACAAAAATATATTACACCTCCTAAGTTTCTCTCATATTTGAGAAATTCTTCATCTTTATTTAAGTGAAGCTAAATTTTTTGTGATTGCATTTTTCCTTATTACAATTGGTATCAAAGCCTCCTAATTGGAGGCCATGGTATCCATAGGAGTGGAAGATATGGAAGCTAAGTTGCAAGCCAAATTCAAGGAAAACTTGAAACCCATTCATGATACATTGAAGCTATTACAAGAATGCTTTTCTAAGTAGAATAAGGATATTATTGAATTGAATCTAGTTCTATTATTCTAGATGATTGCAAGTCCCATTTAATTGCAATTCCATTGAAGTTTGAGAGTATGTTGCTAAACAATTCTGATTCATCAGCTCCAATTAGAGGACTGAGGGTGGAGTTCTCTCCATTTGATGGTGAGAATTTCAAAGATTGGATTTATAAGGCTAAGCAGTACTTTTCGATTGAAGATACACTTGAACATTGGAAGTTACATTTAGCATCAATTTATTTTAAAGGGCAAGCCCTTAAATGGTACTATCATTATTCTCAAAACCATATAGATGCTACAAGTATTGGTTGGAATGAGCTATTAAATGTGATATGATCTTGATTTGGAGATAGAGCTTATGAGGACCCATTAGCCAATTAAAAGAATTATGGCAATATGGTAGTTTATAGGAGTACCTTGAGGAGTTTGAGCACCTTACAACTATAGTATAGTTACCTCAATCTGTGTTGCTAAGTTGGTTTTTGAGTAGGTTTGATAGTTTAATACAATACCTATTACACATGTTTAGACCTAAAACCCTTCAAGGAGGTGTTACCCTTGCTAAATTACAAGAGGCCAATCTTCTTTCATCTGGTTAGAACCTAAAATCCATCAAAGCACCTTTTACCCAACCTATACAATCTTCTAAACCCTACATCCCTGCAAAAACAAACACTCAAACTTACCCTACTCGTACCCCTGTTCCCATTAAACACAATAACTAAACACCACCTAGACCTAACCTTGTTCTTCCTAATAACCTACACATTACCAAAAGGATTACACTTAAGGAACTTGAAGAAAAAAGAAGGAAGAATCAATACTTCTAGTGTGATGAGCCTATTGGACCTGGTCATAGGTGCAAAAATAAGAGATTGAATCTCTTAATGGTAGAAATTGAAGAAATAGAGGAAGGGGAGGAAGGAATAGAGGCTAAGGATATGGAGGAGCTGGAACTGGATTTGTCTAACCTCACCCTCTATTCACTCAATAGTTATAGTACATAGGAAGTAAATTGCATGAAAATCACTGGGTACTACAAGAAGAGATGATTGAATATTTTAGTCAATATAAGAAGCTCTTTAAATTTTTTGGATGTTTAATTGACTAAGGGCATTCATTGCAGACTTAATGCTATTGTACCCTTAAAAGTGATGCTTGCTAATGGGGAAGCTCTATACGGTAAGGCGAAAATTGACAAGTTTGTGTGGAGTATGTAGAACATTGTTTTTTAAGCTGAAGTACACCTTCTCGCATTAATTGGGTATGATTTAATTTTGGGAATTCCTTGGTTAATGAGTTTAGGTACCATATAATGGAGTTTCCAGGAACTCATGATGGAATTTGATTAGCAAGCGAAGTGGTGTTGCCTTATGGTTAAGAAGGAATAGATTATGCAAATTGAGGTAGAGACACTATCTAACCTATAACTTATGAACACTTCCTCGTAAGTACAATATTGGGTTATATGTAGGGAGCTTGTGGAAAGGAAGATAGACCATAATGAGTACTTATGGCTGGAGTTAGTGGATTTGTTAAAAGAGTATCATGAACTATTTGAGGAGCTTAGAGAGCTGCCTCCTAACAAGGCTTTTGATCATAAAATTTCACTTCAAGATGACACTAAGGTAGTGAACATATGGCCCTATAGATATTTTACCATGTAGAAGGATGTTCTGGAGGGGATGATTAAAGAAATGCTTACTAGTGGAGTGATTTGGCCAAGTTATAGTCCATTCACTTCTCCAATTGTGTTGGTGAAAACTAAGGACAACACTTAAAGGATGTGAATAGACTATAGAGAACTAAATAAAACACTATTAAGGACCAATTTCCTATACCTATAATTGAACACTTATTCGATGAACTTCATGGGGCAATTAAGTTCACTAAGCTAGATATGCAATCTAATGACCTATTCAAAACAGCTTTTAGGACTCACAAGGGGTACTACAAATTTGTAGTTATGCCCTTTGGGCTTACTAATGCTCCCTTAACCTTTCAAGGGTCATGTAATTACTAGGTATGGTATGTTAACTAACCCTAAGAAGGTAGAAGCCATCAAGTCATGGACAATGCCCAAAATGTTGAAAGAATTACATGGTTTACTTAGCCTTGTTGGGCATTATAGATGCTTCATCTATGGTTATGGTACTGTTTCCAAACCACTTACTGTACTACTAAGGAAGGGTCAATTTGTTTGGAGTAAAGAAGTAAAGGAAGCATTCCATAAGTTGAAAACATCTCTTACCCAAGCTCTAGTACTTAGGTTACTTGACTACTCAAAGGCTTTTATGATTAAAACTGACACGAGTGGAGATGGGATTGGAGTTGTGCTTATGCAAGAGAATCATTTAATAGCTTATTTAAGCAAACGTTGCCCTTAAGACAACAAGGATTATCAACTTATGAACAAGAACTTATAGCTTAGGTGTTTGCTATGGAAAGATGGAGATACTATCTTTTAGACTAAAAATTTATCATTAAGACTAATCATCATAGCCTAAAATATTTGCTAGAACAACGTTTAGTAAGTCTTAACCAATATAACTGGCTATCTAAGTTGCTTGGGTTGGATTATGAAATATAATTCTAAAGTAGAAAAGCTACCAATGCTGTTAGTGTAGTTTCTAAGAGAAAAGATGCTGAATTGCAAGCCATTAGGTTGAAGTTAGTAGCTCTAAAGTTGTTGGAAGAAATAAAGAATAGCTGGAATTTACTTCATGGGTATGGAGACATAATAAGAAGACTGAAGGAAGTTAAGGATGATGGGAAGTTTTTCCTAGATAGAGTGTTGTTGAAACGGAAAGAGAGGATTATTACTAGTCTCCAACTTGCTCTAAAAAAGAAACTACTTGAGATTTATCATGATGGGATGATTAAAGGACACTTAAGTTATCAAGCCACATTTAAGCGATTGAGTTCAATCAATTATCAGTCAAAAATGGAGCACGAAGTCAAGCAATATGTGCGAGAGTACATGATTTACCAAAGGTTAGGCTTGCTACAACGCTTATAGCACCAACTAAATATTGGATTGAGGTCAGTCTAGATTTCATTGAAGGCCTTCCTAAGTGCAATGGTAAGGATGTAATAATGGTAGTGGTGGATCGACTTAGTAAGTATAAACATTTCATAGGACTTTCTCATCCGTTTACAACTCATCAAGTGGTTATGGCTTGTATGGATAATGTATTTAAACTACATGAGTTATTAGAGAGCATAGTTAGTGACCATGACTCGATCTTCCTAAGCCACTTTTGGAAAGAATTTTTTCAACTACAGGGAGTGGCCTTCCACAACTCAACAGCCTATCATCCACAAAGTGATGGCAAAATCGAAGTGGTCAATAAGTGTTTGGGCACTTATTTGAGATGTATGACTAGTGAGTATTCTAGAAGATGGAATTGGTTTCTGTCTTTGGTTGAGTGGTGGTACAACACTACATACCACTCAAGTGCTAAATGTACACCTTTCAAGATCCTATATGAATTCCCCTCTCTAACTCATCTATCCTATATACTAGGCGACTTAAGAAATAACAAAGTAGACACTATGTTGTCTAATAGGGAAGAGGTGATAAAATTGCTCAAGTTTTACTTGAAATGAGCTTCGAATAAGATGAAAAAATGGTGGATAAGAAGAGGATAGAGCAGGTGTTTCAAATTAGGGATTAGGTGAGGCTTAAATTATAACCCTACAAACAAATGAGTTTAAAAGCAAAACATGAATAGAAACTCATGCCTAAGTACTATAGGCCTTATTGAGTGTTGGATGGTATCGGATTGGTCACTTACCAGCTAGATCTACCAAGAGAGGCCTCCATCCATCTAACTTTTCATGTTTCACATTTGAAACAACACTACAGACCACTACCCTCCTCTTTAGTACATCTACATGTAGAGATAACTCAAGAGTTAGTACTTAAAGAAATTTTAGAGAGGAGTTTAGTTAAAAGAAGAAACCCAATAGTGGTGCAAGAGCTTATGAAGTGGAAGCAATAACCAATCGTTGAAGCGACTTAAGAGTATTTAACTGATCTATGCCTTAGGTTTCCTGATTCTCCATTGTGGACAATAGATTTTGATGGAAGAGGGAATGAAATAATAGAACAATGGCTAGGGTTTCTTTATAGAAGTTTCGAGAAGTAAGAGGAGATTTTAGATCTAAGTTGTGTTTTGGTAGATGTACATGCAGCTAATAAGATTGCTATGGACATAGGCTGCTCTAGGGATGGGCTTAAATAACTAAGGCCACATAAGCATTAAACCATTTGAGCCCATTTAATGAATGACCACTTGCATAGATTCTAGAATAGGAATATATACTGTTATAATGGAATGGTGATGTGTCATGTGATGCACTCACCCTAATATTTAGTCATAAGAGAGGAATATTCTACTATAAATACTGCAGATTTGTAATACAAAATGATCTCATTAGTGAAAAATACAAAAATATGTTTCACCTCCCAATTGTCTCTCGCATCCAATAAATTCTTCATTTGTATTCGAGTGAAGCCAAATTTGCTGTAATTGTATTTTTCCTTATTGTAGTTACTAGTTTTCAAGCTGGTTAAGTGAAAGTATGATACTCTATGTTAAATGAAATCATACATGACTTGTAGGAGAGAATTTTTATTATTTTATAAGTTCACGATTGTGAATATTTTGTCAACATTAACAAAAAAATGTTTAGTCAAATGGTTGAAAAAATCTCATTGGTGTTTTTAGCTTGGTGGTTCACTATTTTTGGCCAAAGATGTTACAAATAGTACTATACCCAAATCTTTTCTAGTAATTGGACAATTTTGGGACTATTTTGAGCCAGTTTAGAGTAAAGGTCTAAGGAGAGCGAAGAGTATCACTAAGGTGTAACTCCTTCAATGTTTTTATGATGACCTATGGGTTAAAGTAGTAGGGAATGAATAGAAATCATACATCGAAAAGGGTGAAAAGAATTGGGTTTAATTGTAAAGTTTTGCAATAAGGACGTTGCATGTTTAAGGAGGGAAGATTGTGAAAACTCATGTTAAGCAAAGTCACACCAGGATTGCAAGAAAGAATTGATATTAGTTCATAAGGCCATGGTATTGAATATTTTGTCAACACTAGTAAGAAACTTTTAAATCAAATAGTTCAAAAAGATCCATTAGTATTTGTTGACTTGATTATCACTACTTTTGGCTAGAGGTTTTATAAAAACCAAACTCCTATTAGTGATTTTAAACTATATTAAGTGGTTAAAAAAGGCTACTTATTGTCTACCCATGTAACCTAAGATTCTTGGGGGTTTTGTAGCGACCCTAAGAGGGGCTTAATAATATTGCCTAAAATCTCCATATCATGTGTGTACCCATGATAAGAAAATCACCTTATAAGTCAAAGATTGCAAGACTTTAAATAGTTATTTGATAGAGTCTTCAATTTTAGTTCATTGACTCATTATATAATATAAATAATTATGGATATCTATTTTTCCATAATTCCTCAAAACCGTAGAGAATTGGTATTCCTTACCAAAATAGTGAAATAAGATAGACAATTCCAGAAAATTCTAAACCTACTAAAGATACTAAACTTTATTGAGATATTAGTCGTTTTTTGGAGCATTCTGACTTAAGTACACAAGCTTTTCATTGTACTGATTCAATGGTAGCACTCTGCACTTGATTCCTATCCCATTCCCAACTATTAATCAACCTGTAAGGAAAAGAACTATTGGGGTGTAAGCTTACGCTTAGTGAGATAAATACCATCATCAATACCGCATGGCAAAATTTATTAGATGTACAATCATATGAATGCATGAATAATCAATATACTAAACAATGCATGCAGTGACCTAGGAACTACATACAACTTAGAATTATGCCCCCTGTAGTTGGGGTTTGGAGATAATTAACCAACCCAAACCAAAATCTAGGTTCTAGACCTTGGGTTTTAATTTATTAACACTATTATACTTAAGTCAAAACAAAACTATGTATATATATACATATATATACTTTCACTACTGAATAATAAATCATATTTTCAAAATCTCAAGTTTAACGGTATGGCAGCCTCCGCAATCCACAAACACACGCCCTAAGTAGAAGCCATAAGACTCAGCCCCTCGCTAACGGTTGGCATCTCCTGGTGCCTAGTAAGCCTATTAGCTTAGGATAAAGACTCAATATATATGATGACATAACTAGTGCCCAATCTTATAGGAGGCACATCTTCCTATGAGTCCCTTCATATCTTCTATATGAAGTGGCAATCAGTGTTATCCGTATGCAATATGGGGAATGCATGATTCATTTTGATTTCTTAATCGTATAAGTGATTAACTCGATTTTCAAGGTGATCAGACAATTTCATTCCATACAATTCGCATGTATATATTAGTACAAACAATTCGCATGTATATATTGCATTCATCCACAAATTCATACACATGCGTTTCCCATATCCTACAAGCATCCAAATTTATATATATAAGTTTAGGTGCATCTATTCTACAAGCAAAATCAAGTAAAGAGTCATCGAGAATTTACTTACTCAATCATGCGGATCAATCAAAATAATCCGGGATAGGTCATCTCCCCAAAGCTAGGTCCCCTAGACATCACAAATACGATACTATAAGGATTTGAAATAAAACCTAGAAAACTAAGCTAAAACCCTTTAAGTTATACTTTTGACTTGGTTTCATAATTTTTTCCCGGTTTTACTTAAAAGTTCAATCGCATATAATTTTCTCCTTTTAAATCCAATTTTTATGATCTTATAGTCAATCTTTATCGTTTTTAGGTATACTTTAACATGGTGAGGTTAGATTTTTGAAATGAGGCATGAAAACCTATCCATGGGTCAGAACAGCAGCAATCTTTATGTTTTGGAGTGCTTTTGGGCCTTGTTTGATAAATGGGCTTTTTGATAACTTGAGAAATCCTTTGGGCTTAGTCTTAAGATTTTATCCTAAGCTTAAAACACTCCTTGAGATCAAATTTACAACTTTGATTTATACTCCTAAGGCTAACAACCGCTTCATGGGCTCTTTAGTGGGCTTCAGTTGTTAAATGGGCTTGTTTTTTGTTTAAACTAAAGTTAGTGATTTTGTTGGGCTTATGGAGCCTTAAGTGGATTTCTTGTGGGCTTCAAAACAACCTCTCTTAATGTTTTAAAGTGCTGGTCAGAATTTTAATGAAGGCTCAACTTAGAGTTCTAGGCTTGTTTTGAGAGTTTTAGGCTTTATGTACTTACTATACTTGCTTTAGTTGATCTTTTCACTTTGTTCACTTACTTTTATTTTATTTTTAAGTGTCTTTTACCCATGTTCTAGATCTGGTTGTGATGATTCGAAGGGGTTCTCATTTGGTTTTTCAACTTGTTTCATCATTTCCTTAAGTTTAGGTATTAGATCATGCACTTAGACTACTTGTATCCAAATCTTCACTTAACCTTTCTTCCATAAGATGATTCTTTAACTTATGCTTTACATAAAGAAATAGAAGATCTTACACTTATTACAACTTCCATATCTTAACTCATGTCATGCAAAGTTGGTTTCTTCATAAAACTTCATGTGATAAATTTTTCCTTAACTTAAGTCTAGATTTGAACATGTTTAACTTAATAGAAATAAAATCAATATCTAAATGACTATTGAACCCTCATGTCCAGCATGCTCATCTTCCATTCAAGTTCTTGTTTCAAGATTTTCTTAACTTAAAATCTTCCATTCAAAGCGTTAAACAGGTGTCTTTACAAAACACCAACTTTATATGCTTATGTTTCAACTTCATGTAAGGGTTTCATGAGTTTGTTTCTTAGAATGGTCTTTGGCGTTATAACAACTTAAATCATACTTATATCTTCAAGAAATCAAAGTCTCCTAACATAAACACTAACCTACCTATCATAAGAAACACTTACTCATCCTTAAAGCAAAATACGGTGGTTGTGCACAAAGGTTTTACTTAAGCTCTTAACTTTGCTTCTTCCTTTTGCAAGTTTTTGGAAACCCGAGTTGTTTTATCCTTTGGAATGGGGTTTGTGGAAGGTTCTCAGGGTTCTAAAAGAGCTTAGGTGTTGGAAGAAAATGACACAAGAAAAAGAGAAGGAAATGTCGTGAGTGAAGTTTGGAAAAATGGTGGCAAAGTTGATTTTGTGAGGTAAGGTTGTTTCTCCTTTTATGTTTGTTTCAAATGAGAGAAAGAACAAGTGAAAATGAAATTGAAAGTGAGAGAAATAAGGGGAAGAGTGGCCAGTTGGGGAATGAGAGAAATGAGTGTTTAAGATGTCTTGAAAGTGTTGTCTTATAGCTTATCTAAAGTCAACAATTGCAACTATTGATGATATAAGCATTAAGGAGTGAATAGTGGTGTATAAGAGAAAGTGATTGGTGGTTGAAAAACAAGAGTATGACCCCCCTTTTCTCCTTATTCAAATCTGTCATTTAGTGTCTTTTGAGGTCATGGAATGGTCTTGTCTCATTTGATGAAGTTAAGCATGTGAAAAATTGTCCATATGTAGTATAAGTGAAGATATGGTAAGGAAAATATTTTATCACTAGATTTTGATAAGTTATCAATTGATAAATGATTCTAACTCTTAATTGATAAGTCATCTAAGGTGATTGGTTGGTTTACTTATTGATGTATAAGGCTTAAACATGAAGATAAGGGCATGGTCTTATAGGAAATTATTTTAAGGTTTTCATTTTGCATTGTTTTGTAATTTATAATTTGATTTTTATAAAATTGTGAAAATTTCTAAAGTTGAATGAAATTATTCAAATTAAAGTATCGATAAATTACTTAAGGTTAAAATTCCTTAATGGTTTTAGGGTTTGAGGTTTAGAGTTTTAAGTGACTTTAGAGCTTGCAGTTCTTCAAGCTCGGGTTTTATCAATAATTGGCTTTTGAATTGGAAAAATTTAATTCGTTTATAAATGTAAACTTAAGTTTTGAGTTTAGTTGATCCTTGGGAATATTTAAGCAATACTTATAATCAAATCTTAGGCCCACTAAAAGTAGAGTTTATAGTTTTGATTAGAAACATGACTATAGAGCTCTTGCTCTCTCTCTCTCTCTCTCTCTCATACACACACAGTTGGAGTCTTTTCAAGGTGAAGTAAACCCTAACCCTCACTATTTCTCTTGTTTTTTATAGTGTTTGATTAAATCTAAGACTAATCCTATTGTCCTTCATTAATTTAAAAGGAAGAAGATGCACCAATTGGTTATTTTGAGCAAACCCTAACTCCTAAAGATACATAATTTTTAAGGGGTAAAGATACCATTTTCTCTCTCTTTTTTTTTTTTTGCCCTTTCTATTTATATATGCTATGATATTTTCTTATAGTTTACAACAAATTTTCTTGCCCATAGGTGCTTGAATTATATCCTACTATTTGTATCACATCTATTATGCATGTTGTTACACAGTGAAATATGTTTATACTATGTAATCTCTGCACTAATAAGCATTTTTCTGTTGTATCTTAGCCTTGTAACATTTTTCTCCCCTTTCTTTGAAAGAAACCTTGTCCTCAAGGTTGTAATCCTGATGAGTCTTTTGAAATCGATCCAAATCCTCTCTTAACTAGTATCTTTTGGTGCTAACCTGGGCCATAAGACCAAGATCTAACAAATAGGTTGTTGACAAATGTGTGCCACTTATAATGCACATTGACACATTTAGACATGCTTTTATTGTAAATTTTACTCAAAAATCAATTAAATGAATGATAGCGGATCAATTGTTAAAATATTTGATAAAAAGGATTAGAGTAGGAACTTTACCATGAATACATGACGGCTGTTAAATCATGGAAGAACATATTTCATGACGGATGTAATAAAACAAGCCTGATAATGATCTCTAATTAAAGGGGCTGTTATCATCTATTGAAGCACAATTTGAAGGAGCAAACTGTGGTATTAAATACTCAAGGGCAGCTTTTGGTCATGAGGAAATTGGAAACAGCAGCTCTAGGTGAAATATAGTGTTGCATGCTGCTCTTGGAAGCACGATTAGAACTCAAACTTGATACCTACTCTGACAATTTTCACTCCTTGAAGATATCTGAAACATGCCAATGAGTATTTATCAGTTGTATGTAAAATATTCCATTGCAGACTAAGGGAATTGTTAGGGGCAATTTACATTTCTCGAATGGACAAAGTCATGAAGAGCAGCGCGGATTCACAAGAAACACACCCTTGAGAGGCGAAAAGTAAATCGCAGCACACTTAAGCTGATGAAAGTGCCAATAAGCTTTACTAATTGAAACTAATTTGTACATAATCATTTTTGTGTGCAGGAAGCCACTTGAGAGCTGTAACTGGCAGTAGAGAGTTCAAACACAGCAGATTGGTCGGATTCTAGCTGATCTGAATTCCGCTTAAACCAATCAGGGTAGCTAGGGACATTTCTGGACCTAGAAGCAACTGTATGTGTCAAGAACATTTAAGCCGAGCAGCTACGGAACAGCAGCATCTGATCTTAGCACCATGTGACAGTGACTAGCAGCTAGATGAGAACAATAGAAGCTCCACACTTCATTGAGCAGCTCACTACTTGAACTAAGCACAAGGCCACGAAACTCCTCAAGCGAAGTACGCATTGCTGACCTGCACTTTACAACCGAACCGTGGTCATGACAAGAAAATAGTTGAGCTCCACAAGACAAGAACCGAGTTGCTTATTTGAGCGCATAGAATGAGAACAAAGCACGAGTGGCCAAAGCAACTCCTAAAGTAGCAGCCCCAACCAACAACAAAAGGCACTCCAAACTTCAGGACTGAGTACTGAGATGGCACCCCAACACTCCACACAAACCTGCATGAGCTGAGCTCCATCTTACCAAGCCAAGTGCAGCAAATGGTGACACAAATGGCGACTTCAAACAGCAAACTCCAGCAGCAAGCCGAGCTCCATACTCAACCCAGGGAGGAAAATATGTTCTCCATTTTTATATTGGGTTGAGCTTGTGGAGTTCCATTTTTTATTGTTTTTATTGCGGGCTGTGAACTCCAATTTCAAGTGCAGCAGCAGCAACTTTTTGAGCAACCAAACTGGATTTCGACAGCTGATCAAGTTATGCTCCAGACGACAAGGACTAAGTTGCTAATTTGACACAAGCAGCAGCTGCTGCCATATGCCGAAGATCTCTTGAAGATGAAGAACAAGCTAAGTGAAGCAAAACACACAAGAATAACACCCACTTGACAGCAATTTGCAGCCAAAATAAACCGAGCTTTATGTTGCTATTGAGAAGTCCAATCCAAGACTAAGAAGCCATGAATTTGGAAGTTGACATTAGACTTTAGTATGCTTCATTCGGGAAACAGTGCAGCACATAGCAGCTGCACTTTTCACAGCAGCTACAACAGGAATTAAAGACAGCAGCTCTCCTTTAATGACAAGACAGAGCACCCAATTGGCATTGATCCAAACTCCATCTGAGCAGGCACGATCCAAGCTGAACCAAGGAACTTATTTGGAGAACCACACACGCTAGTCTCTCGAATTTGTACATTTGGCCACTACTCAAAACAGCAGCAGGACATTACAACAAAATTCAGCTCATCTCAACCCTGTTCTGAGCTTACATCGGCCGAGAACAGCAGTAGCTTGTTGGTGCCCTCCGAACTTCAAGTGACAGCAAGCTGCTGTAACTAACAGACGAGCAGCAGTTTCCTCAAGCAACTCCAAGCCATGACCGAAACAGAGCAAAACAGCAGCAACTCCATTCATTTTTATCCGCAGCAGACCACAAAATCTCGATTTACTCCATCAAGCAATCAGCTGCAGCTAACGCTTGAAGATGTGGCAACAATCCGGAAGAACCGAGCTGAAACTGAGAGCCACTTGAACGGCAGCCCCTGCAGCTGCTCACGGGACACAACAACAGCAGCTGCAACATATTAAAGCAGGCCCTGACCTTTGGTCCAGCAGCCACAGCTCTCCAATCGCCAGCAAACAGCACCCAATTCAGCCGAGAACTCATTGACGGACAGCAGCTACGAAGCAACATACGACAGCAACTTGCAGCAGACTACTTGCTGCACCATGCTAAGCCGAGGACTCCAACCATCAGAGTAAAGCTATTCTCATGACTTATGTGGGGGGTGGG
>JAMXBB010000001.1:73587201-73766032 GCA_024138015.1 Lumnitzera littorea | reverse complement strand
GGGGGGGGGTTGCGGGGGAGTAGACCATTGCCTTTAAGCTTTGCTTGATATGGACTTATGAGTTTTTCATTATTCCTTTCTCTTCCCATATAATACTATCTCTCTTGTGTAGACATGGGTATAAGAGACGTGGATCCCAAGAAATTGTTGGCTTAGGCTAAGGCCAAGAAACAAATCTTGACAAGCATATGGCCATTAATACTCTTGTTAGTCATCCTCTAACACCAAAGAAAACAACCTAGGAGAAGGTTGTAAAAGAAGTTCTTGCTTCGAAGAAGAAGGAAACCATGAGAGTCAAAGAACAGAGTAAATAGGAGCTGTTAGGACCACGTAACTAGAGGTACTTCCTGTGATTAGGGATACTCCTTAGGAAGAGGAGCCAAGTGAAGCTAGTTGTCCTACTATTGTTGACAACAATGCCGGGTTTATTCCCCAAGAAGTTATGGATAGCCTGACAGGCCAAACAAAAACTAAGTAGAGTCTTAGAAAGAGAAGTAGGAAGGAGCATAGTGATCAACCTCCATCATCGAGAAGTAGGGGCATGGACAAGAAGATAGAGGAGGTTTTAAGAAATAAAGCTCTTTGTATTAGGTCTATCGAGTTTGTTCCTAATCATGCAGTAGGTAAATATTTCATACTATACTAAAGCCATAATATCCTAGACATTGATTCAACTTTGGTAGATAGGACAAAGTCCTTAGCCCTAATGAATTAGGTCATTCTCCTGAATGATAAGGAGATAGCAAAGAAGGATGTAGAGAGGGTTAGTGGTTACAACAAAGGTCACATCATTATTAAATTGTATGATGTGAGTTTATAACTATGGTCTACCTTTCAATTGTGATTTATATCTCGTTGCTGACCTAACTCCTCATCTTTGTACAGATTAGCAACCATGTTTTGACAACCTTAGATTATAAACTCGAAGCTCATATCACCAAACTAAAGGAGGCGGCAAAATAGATGCCTTTGTTGAGGAAGCACTATCAATAGTAACTCCTAGTTGGCAATACATGAGATTGCTTTGGAAAAAGTTCTTACAGGTGGTCCAAGTAGCAAGGGTAGAAACTTTAAAAGTTCATCCTAACTACAAGTTGTCATACCTCAACTCTGCCAATGAGGTCGATAATGGCTCTAGTAGTAGTGATGAAGAAGTTAGCAAAGAAGTAGAGGATGAGATTCAAAGGTAAGGTGATAAGGATCAAGCCAGTACTGAATTTCCTACAAATGCTAAGGAATTATCATTAAAGGAGACCCCTTATATTCATCAAGAGACTTCCAACTCCTTAAACAAGACCTTTAGTGTAAACAAAGAAGTAAACTCCAAGAAAGTCTTGAGCTTTGTTGATCAAGGCAATAACTCTACCCAATCTAAAAGGAAGAATGCCTCGAACCCTCAAAGAGCTACTTAAACTTATACTTTATTTTTATAGTATTTTCATAAGCATTACTCGTAGTTGAGACTAGTGGTCGAGATGTTAACCCTTTTTTTATAATTAACCCTTATATTATTTTCAACACCTTTTAATCCTTAGCTCATTTTATTTCATGTGATGTCTAGACTTTGTTTCTTTTCATAGACGTAATGTCATTAGCTATGTGGGGCTTGAACTTTTAAGTGTTAGGTTTTATTTTCTTAGCCACAAAGTTTGTCTATTGAAGGCTACTTAGAGTTTGTTAGCCTTGATTGGTTGAAACTCTTTTCAAAACAAATCTAGAGCTACTCATCAATTAGTATTGCACTCGTTAACCAATGATGGTTGGAGCTTCATTAGGTATTAGTTCGTTCTTAGTATAGTTAAAGCTTCATTAATCTATTAATCGTATATAGATCAGGAATAAAAGGCGATAGTAATGAAAGATGCTCAAAAACTTGAACACAGTAGATTTAAACATAGTGTAGGCCAATGCTTTACATTGTTTTCGAAAGAAAAAGCAAAAACAATCATAATGGTAATGAGAGAGAACTATTCAAAATAGAGCTTCAGATTCACAGCATTCTATGCACAAGATATGATCGCTCCATCCAGCCTTTCTAATCGATAAGCCCTGTTACCTATGACCTCTTGGACCACTACTAGATCCTCTCAATTTGCACTAAACTTCCCTTAACTGTCTAGAGTGCTAATTGCCTCCAATCTCTTATGAACCAAGTCTTCGGGTTGAAACACCTTGTACCTTATGTTGATAGGCAATAACTCTTGCTATCGCAATGTCTCTGATTTCCTCAATTGTATCCAAATTAGCTATAAGACTGACCTTATTCACCATAATGTCAAACTTTTACATTTGGAGATTAAACAACTCCAATTTAATCGACAAAATTGCTTTTGATCCAAATGCAAGCCTAAAAGTTATCTCTCCTGTCGAAGTCTTATGGGTAGTCCTATACCTCTATAAGACTTTTGGCAATTCATAGGTCCATTTTCCCTTAGCCTAATGAACTCTTCTTTTCAAATTGTACAGGATGGTTTGGTTGACATCTTCCCCTTGTCCATTACTTCAAGGATGAGCCATCGAAGTGTAATTCAAGTGGATGCCGTGCTTTTCATGAAATGCTTAAAGTTTATCATTATTAAACCATGGGTTGTTATCAGTCACTATTATAAAGGGAACCCTAAACCTTGATATGATAAAATTGAAGACAAAAGACTCAACTTTTTGCTTAGTAATTTTCGCCATTGCTTCAAACTCAACCCATTTGGTAAAATAGTCCACTATAACTATGATGAATTGCTGCCAATGCATCTCTAAAGGTCGGACATATGGAGAAGCACCATAATGAAGCAAATTGAAAGAAACATAAGAAAAGATAACAATGTCTAGGTAGTTACTGAATGGATATGATGTACCACTCGATCCTACTTGGCCTACAATTTATCAGATATGACTTATTAGTCTGAACTAAAGGGTCACTTGCTACTATTTCTTACTAAAGAGAATAGATAAGAGTTGAAGGATAATGAAAACACTAAGGTTACCTAAAGGAAACATGAATAATTTCTCTATTAATAACTTGTTGTCTGCATACAAGCAAATAGGGGTTTATATACCCATTTACTAGGGCTACTTTATATGTATGGAAAGAAAAAAGGATATTCTTACAATTACGTTACATATGATATTGCAAAAGTGATAAAAGAGACAAAGAATATTTAGTACAAAAAAAGAAAGAATCATTTTAGAATGTCGTGTTAGAAGACACATGTCACTTTGTGGTTAGACATTAGAAATATGATACAAAGTAGGTGGAAATAGAAAAGCATTGTAGTCAAGGGCCAACCTGATTTAGAATAGGTTGAGAGACAATTAGTCCTATAAAGAAGTTAGCTGAATTGAAGTCAGATGTTTATGGTTGATTTAGGAGCTCGGCTCGATTAGGTTAGTCTTAGGCTGTCTTAAAAAATAAAGCATTGCTGCTAGGCAGGAGCAAATTTGGCACACATGAGGATTTGATAGCCAGTCAGCAGGACATCAGTTTAGAATAGAAATCCCCATCTCAAATATAGCTTCAAGCTAGTGTTCTCTATGCAAGTCCTTGGAGTCTTATAGCTCGGCTATGTATGATTGGTTGTAGGGGTTGATTCCTATCACTTGCGTAAGGGTCGAAAAGTTTACCCTTAAATCTGGAGTAGTTTTTGCTTCTTCTCTTAAGGCACTTGTAAGGTCTTCTTCTACTGGTTGGTAAGGGATCAGATCGGAAACATTGAAGGTAAAGGAGACACCACAGTCATCGGGTAATTTGATCTGGTAGGTTTTGTAGTTGATCTTCTTTAGGACCTTGAATGGACCATCAGCTCAAGGAGATAGCTTACTCAGTCTCAAGTGTAGGAATTGTTCCTGGCTGAGGTGAATCTATACCAAGTCTCATGGTTAGAAAGTGATCATTCGACAACCTCGGCTATCAATCTCATGTTATTTCAAATTAAACTTGGTGGTCATCCTTGTTATAGACTAATGTAGTGCTTGCAATTCTTAGGCTCGGTCAACTTTACATTGACTCTCCTTAGCAACTGTTAGAGTATTGAGCATGTCTAAGGGAATTATCAAATTATGGCCATAGACGACATTGAATAGAGTCTTCCCAGTAGTGCTATGGACACTCTAGTTGTATGCAAACTGTAAAACTAGTAGGTATAGATCCCAGTCCCTCAAGTTTGATCCTAGTCCCTCAAGTTCGATCCTAGTCCCTCAAGTTCTTTCCCACAGTAGCTTTAAGTAAGTTGCCTAATGCCCTGTTCACCACTTCAGTCTAGGTCATCAGTATGAGGGTGGCTACTAGAGCTAAATACAAGTTTAGTTTTAAGTCTTCTCCAAATAGTCTTCTAAAAAAGCATAAGAATTTTGTGTCTCAATCTAAAATAATAGTCTTCGATACTCCATATAGTTTGACAACTACCTGCAAAAACAAATCAGCAATATATAAAATATTGCTAGTTCAATGGCACAGAATGAAGTGCACCATCTTGCTAAAGTGTTCTACAACAACAAATATATAATCTTTCCTACTAGATGTTTAGGCAATCCTAGGACAAAGTCCATGTTAAGGTTGGCCTAAGGTAAGGTTAGTGTTAGTAAATGCATGTATTCTCTATAGGGTCTCTCTTTCCCATAGTACGCTTGCAAACTTCACAACTGCCAACTACTTTATGGACATCCCTAGCCAAACTTGCCTAATAAAAGTTCTCCTTCAATAGATTGGCTGTCTTAATATCCCTAAAACGACCTAATAATCCATTGCTATGAGCTTCCCTAATCAATTGCTCATATGTAGAACAGTTTGGTATATACAGCCTTTGATCCTTAAATAAATAACCTTCCTTAAGATAGTATCCCTTAATAGCAATTCCATCCCTACACTATTTTATGATAGGGCCAAAATGAAGGTCATGAGCATGTTGCTCAATGATCAGTATGAATCCCAATAATTTTGTCTACAAAGTGGTTAGCAAAATTTGCCATCATGATAGAATGTTGGTGACCACATTTGTGCTTCCCTTCTTGTACCGAATGATGTACGAAAACCGTTTCATAAACTCCAACCACTTAGCTTATCTTTTCAAGAGTTTGTTTTAACTCTCAAGATGCTTTAGAGACTCATGGTCTATATAAATAGTTTAGGGCAGGACCATTAAACTTCTCATTATGGAAGGTGACTAGGCGTCACTCTTACATCAGGATAGTGCCAATTCCAACTCTTGATGCATTACATTCTAACTTAAAGGGATTGTTAATGTCTAGCAATGATAGGATAGGCACTGAAGTAAGCTTTGCCTTGATCTGCTTGAATCTCTATTCAGCTCATTCATTCCATCAGAAAGCATCACCCTTCTTTGTCAGCTCGGTCAAGGGAACGACTATTGTATTAAAGTCCTTAGTAAATCACCTATAAAAAGATGCTAGGCCATGAAAACTTCGGACCTTAGTGACATTCTTTGCATTGACCATTTTAGAACAGCTCGGATCTTCTCCTCATCTACTCGGATTCCTTCTACTAACATTACAAACCTAAGAAAAACCACTTCATCTTAGTAAAACAAACACTTTTTTTTTCGAATTCCCATATAACTTCTCGGTTTCCAAAATATCAAACACTTCACGGAGATATTGAACATAATTGTTCAGGTCAGTATTGTATACCAGTATCTCATCAAAGTACATGACTACATATCTTCTGATTAGGGGGTGCATTGCATGGTTCATTAACCTCATGAATGTGCTTAACGCATTAGTATGTCCTTACAGCATAACCAATCATTTGTAGAGACCATACCTAATCTTGAAGGTAGTCTTCCACTCATCACCTGGTCTCAAACAAATTCAATGGTAACCACTTTGTAGATCAATCTTTGAGAATATTTTTGCACCACGAAGCTCATTTAACATTTCATTAAGTCTTGGTATTGGGTATCTGTTCTTGATAGTAATTTAGTTGATTGTTCGGCTATCGATGCACATATGCTATGAATCATCTTTCTTCGGAATGAGCAAAGCTAGTACTGCATGCGGGCTCATGCTCTCCCTCACATATCCTTGCTTTATGAGCTTGTCTACCTATCCCTTCAACTTAGTAGCTTTCTTAAGGTTCATTCTTTATGCAGGTTGGTTTGGTAGAGTGGCACCTCACTGTAGATTAATACAATGCTCAATGCTTCAAATTAGAGGCAGTCCTCTAGGCAATTCCTTAGAAAACAGGTCGAAAAACTCATTTAGAAGGCTTTAGATTTCATTAGGAATATCATGTAAATCTCTCATCTCCAATAATCTTCTGATCAATAAGAACATAGGTTCTTCAGCTTTTTCAACAGCTTGGAACTCTCTTCGACTAATAACTAAGGTCTTCTTCTTATTAGCTTAGGTGAGTCGATGATGGGTCTCATTTACTTGGGATGGGGTCATAGGCTGCAACACAATTCTCCTTCCATCCTTAACCAAGGCATAGGTGTTCCTATATCCATCATAAGTAATAGTTATTGAACAACTAAGGTCATCTAAGTAATAGGTATGAAGCTCTCATAGAGATGACATCACAAACTACTTTGTCTTTGTATATGTGCCCAATACTGAATAGTATAGTCACTTGTTCAGTTACGTACAAAGTACCCTTATCGTGAACCCATTGCAATTTGTAAGGTCGGGGATGTTTTGAGATCAACAGTCCTAACTTTTGCACAAAGGACTGTACAATAGCATTAGTTCAAGTCCCTCCATCCACTATAATGGTACACAATTGTCCCTAAACTACTTTGTCCCTATATATGTGCCCAATACTGAATAGTACGGTCACTTGTTCAGTCACGTACAAAGTACCCTTATCATAAAGCCATTGCAATTTGTAAGGTCGGGGATGTTTTGAGATCAGTAGTCCTAACTTTTGTACAAAGGATTGTGCAACGACATTAGTTCAAGTCCCTCCATCCACTATAATGGTACACAATTGTCCCTTTATGGTACATTTAGTATGGAACAAATTTTCTCTCTATTCTTCCTTAAAGCTCGGTAGGGAACTCAATAGTCATCTCAAAACTAAGGTCATCACTTCTCTTTAGTCGACATAGACACATGTTTCCTCTTCTTCCTCGGCTTCTACCTCTTGAACATCCATCTCATCCTTAGGCTTGCTTTCGTCGGTACTATCCACTACATCTCCTCGAAGAACTATGATATGTCTATTCGAACACTTAACGACCATGTGTCTAAAGCCTAATCATTTAAAGTACTTCACCTTGCTGGTCTTTTGTTTAGAGGTCTATCCCTTCTCATATGTCCTCGAGGTCGGCTTAACCTCAGTTTGGCCTGATTGACCTGCTCAGCCCTATTAGCTTGCTCGAGTTTCATCAGGTTAGTCATTCTTGTCCTTGGCTCAATATGGCCTCCTCAACTTGGCTTGAATAAGTCAATACAAAGTAAGGTCTAAGAGAATGTTGACTTAGGTTGGCTTAAAGCATTTCACCTCTACTTTTTGACCCTCTATATAATCTTAGTTGCCTCTTTTAAGCTATAAAACCTTTGCACTTCCACAATGTTGTGAAACTCAAATCTAAGTCCAAAAATAAACCACAATACTATGCAAGCCTCGGGTTCATTTACGTCAGCCTGAATCATAAGCATTTGAAACTCTCTTACATAATCATCAACCGTTTAGCCTCCTTGGCAAAGTTCTTGCAACCTTGAAAATGTATTTAGTAAGTAGGTCTTGAGTACGAGTCTACTCCTTAACAACCTTTTCATCTCATCTTAGGTCCTTACTCCTTGTCTTCCATCTCTTTCTCTAGCTGTATTTAGATTTTTCCACCACATAGTGGCATACCTAGACAACTCAAGTGCAACAAGTTGGACCTTCACAGCTTCTATATAACCATAACAGTTGACTAACTTCTCTACCTTCTCTTCCCACTCCAAATATTCATCAACATCTCCACTTTCACTAAAAGGTGGGATTTGGACCTTGACATTAGCTAGCCCTCGAAGAGCTCGAGGTCTTCGCTCTTGTGCTCGGTAATAACCAGCTTCTTCTTCTTCCACTCCATATTCCTCAGCATCAATCTCCTCATTATGTTCCTTAATCTCCTCTAACTTCAGTCTTCGTCTAATAACTCGATCAACTACTCCTCTAGCTTGTTGTGGTCAAACTAGGTGATTGGTTCGATTATTTTGGCTATATTGTCTCTCAAGGGAATTTTCTTGTAGGTTATGGTGTTGTATACCTTAGATTTGTGCACCAATACTCTGGTCACCGTTAATACCTTGAACACTTGAATCTAACATGATATAATGTCTTTGAAATAGATGAACAACACACTATATAGGAAATAATGCTTTCATATTTCTCTAAACCTCAACTAACACACCAATAATCTTAATACTCAATAACAACTTATTGGAATATAAATGAACTTTCTCTGCTTTCATGGTGAAAAGTAAGGCAAGAACAAAGTAACAATGAAATCACACTTAACAACACATAAATCTTCACTACATAACTCACAATCCCAAACATACTCTACGTGAACACACTGCAACAACTACGAAAGGAACACAATAACTACTAACAGCAAAGTGAACCAAACACTTTACTATAACTTCATACACTCCCTCTCAAAATCCTACTTTGATACCCCAGTGAAGCTGATGCATCTTTGAGGGTCAAACACATAGAGAAGCACTACAACTAAGCAAACTGAAAGAAACATAAGAAAAGCTAGCAAATTTTGAGTAGTTACCGAATAGGAGTATGTGAGGTAGAAAGGGGTAAAACCAGGTTAAGATCTCTAAAGAATCAAGTGGATGACTTAACCTTTTTCTTAAGAATGTGTAATACTTAATGAATTTTTATGTTGATCAGGAGAATGTGAATAGGGTTCGCCGGAACCTTATGCTCTTATTGATGCATGAAGGAGACACCCTCATCTAGTATTACCATAGACTAAGAATACTCTACGAAGACATGGTATTAGCAGGAATGCTATATAGACTCTAAGACGTATGGACATCTTAGAGGTCGGGATTGAGCCCCCATTGGAGAAATTGTTATTAAGACCTTTTGATCTAGACGCTTAGACTATCCTTATCTAATATGGAGCTAGCATACTTAATGGAGCAAGAGGAAGGAGTTGGCATAGAAGTCAAAATGGTGTTTTGGTGTAAAATGGCCAAAGGATGATTGCACTTAGTTTTGTATACTAGCATCAACTAGGGTATGGTTATGCCTTAGCATGTGACCTGAAGGCTAACCACCTTAGAGTAGTTTAGCTAAATGTAAAGCATGGGATTCCTCTACTAGTTGCTCTTGCTAACATTTATTTCTGGTACATGGAACCTGTTGTCATTGATATTCATTCGGATGCTCCTAAGTAAGAGGACGACATTGATATCTTATCTATCATCAAGAGAGAGTATTGAAGGGATGTGAAACCTAAGTTTGACTCTTATGAGTTCCTACTAACTCATGAACTATATGGAGTGGTTTATCATCCGAGATCACCGCCTAACCCAAATGTAGATGCCTCATCACTATTTCTAAGGAAAAGGTCTCAATAAGTAGGCTGGTTAAATGATAATGAAGTTGGACCATCGACGAGGTACAGTTAGTCATGGACATTCTAACTTTTGAAGTATTTCAAATAATGTTGTTTACTTTGAGCGAAGGTTGTAGTGAGGTTCTTATGTATTATGTTATGTGCACTTTTAATTCATGGTTGTATTTAGTACTGTTTCAGTAATCATAGGAAGTATGTGTAACTTCGGAAGGATATGTACTTGAACCTTATGTGTATTTGGAGAATTTATGAAAGAACTTGTTGTGTGTTGATTCCCATTTTAGTAGTTCAATTAAAAAGGAGTGCTTTATAATGGATGAATTGAATAAGGATATTATGATTCCTAAGAAATAAAGTTGTTTCATCTAAGTAAAGGATTGGATTAATTAAATTGTGATTTGAATTAACCATATTAAACTTAAGCCTGGAAATTTTATTTTTAGTGAACAAAGGCACAAGAGATGACCTCCAAGAGATGGAGTGTCGCCAGAACAAAATGTAGAACTAAATGCACCAGTTGACCGCACCAAACATCTTCCACAAATGCCTGTACCACTACCTATGGCTATGGCGAGGCAATATGTAGTAGCGCCTCTGCCTCTACTACTATTGGTAGAGGCAACCAAAGGCCCTTACCTAGTTCCTCATGAGCCTTAACAGTAAAGGAACCTATTACTTAAATTTTTGAAATGCAATAGGTACTTTGATGGAAATACGAGTTGACTCAATGAGGCCGAGGGTTGGTTGATGCAGGTAAAAAGATCATTTGAAGTCTTTAAAGTACCACATCATTTGACATTGACCAATGGTACTTATTTGCTTCGTTTGAGAGAGAGGACATGGTGGGAAATGAAGAGAGGAAACTTAAGACACCCCATTATATGGTAAGATTTTAAAGGTGACTTCTTAAGGCATTACTTCCCTAAGAGCTTGTAGGTAAAATATAATGATAAATTATTTGGAATCAGAAGGGGAAACTACACTCTTGAGTAGTATGAGGTAGACTTTACTCACCTACTCTGGTTTGTTCCACCTAAATGCCATAATAGTGATTGGATGAAGAAGCAGATTTTTATGAGGGGACTAGACCTCGAATTAAAAAGGAAGGTTTTGAAATTTCAACCAAGGGCTTATAATGAAGCTATAGAGAAAGCAAAAGTGTTAGAGGCCATAGAGAGGAAAGGGGAAGAAGTGTTAAAACCAAAAGTTTCTATTTTTGGTAAGAGGCCATTTGAAGGACCTAAAAGCTCAAGTTCTAAGGTAAGAAAGATTTGGAGGCCCCGTAAGGTGATCTATAAGAAGAATGGAAATGGAAATGTGAACGGAATGGTTACTTGTTGGAAATGCAAGGGAAACCACTATCCTCGAGATTATGCCTAGCTTAGAAACAAGTGTTACTTTTGTAGAGAGGGAGGTCACTTGGAAGTAGACTATTTGAAGAAGATCACTACGACTTGCTATATTTGTAAACAAGTAAGATGTTTTGCTAACACCTGCCCTCAACGTTAAAATGCCATTGTATAAATTACGGGATGCTTCGAGATGGGGAAGATTGCTAGAGGAAATGGCCAGAGACTAGGAGCTAAGAATGCCATTTAAGTCTATAATCTAGAAGGAGGATGGGATTATGAGGAATATCTCAAGGAGGAGATAGTTTACTATAAAGAAATAGAAGATGTTGTAGATATTGAGCTGATTATAGGTATGATTCTTAAACTCTCTTTTAAGTTGAGTTATGTTATTAAGTATGTTTTAGTAATAAGAAGCTAAAACAATTAACTTAGTAGCAAGAATTTTAAAGTTCAATAATTGTACCTTGTAAAAACTCAACTTTAACTCGATCTAGGGAATGTTGATATAAAGGAACATTTGGTGTATACCTTGCTCAACATCGAAGCGACTCATTCCTTCGTTGCCTCTAAAGTATTAAAAAGAGCTAAGTTGCCTGTAACCGTCGCTGAATCACATTTCAATGTACAAACCCCTAGGGGAAGTGTGGTCACTAGCAAAGAGATGGTGAAGAAGTGCCCACTCATCTTACAAGGTCATGACAGTGTAACAAATCTCATCATTCTTGACTTAAGAAAGTACAAGATGATTTTAGGCATGAATTGGATGACAGCATGTAGAGGTACAATTCATTGTAAAAAGAAGAAAGTACATTGTAAGGATGTAAAAGGATCCGTGATGGAGTTCTAAGGAGAATCAACGATATTGGGAACACATGAATTAAGCTCCTTTGTGCTGATGTTGGAGATGAGTTAGATAAACACCACTGAAGTTGAGTTGTAGTGGCAAAGAATAGAAGACATTTAAGTGGTAAATGAATTTCCCAATGTGCTTTAGGAAGAACTACTAAGGTTGCCACCAAAAAGGGAAATTGATTTCTCTATTGATTTCATTCTTAGAACTGAGCCAATTTTCAAGGTACCCTATAGGATGGCTCCTATAGAGTTGAAAGGGCTAAAGAAACAACTCCAAAAGTTATTGGACTAAGGTTTCATTAGACCAACTATCGCACCTTGGGGAGCACTTGTTTTATTTGTTAAGAAGAAGGATGGTTCTCTTAGACTCTGTATTGACAACAGGGAACTAAACTGAGTTACTATAAAGAACAAGTATCCTTCACCACGTATTCATGACTTGTTCGATCAACTACAAGGCGTAAGTGTATTCTCTTATATTAATCTAAGATCAAGATATCACCAACTATGGATCAAATCTGAGGATGTACCTAAGACAACATTCAAGACGAGATATAGACATTATGAGTTTTTGGTGATGCCATTCAAATTGACCAATGCACCTGTAGTATTTATGGATTTGATGAATAGAGTGTTCAGAGCATATCTGGACAAGTATGTAATTGAGTTCATTGACAATATCTTGGTGTATTCATCAACCTTAGAACAACATCAAGAACACTTGAGGCTTATGTTGCAGACCTTAAGGGAATATAAGCTATATGCTAAGTTGTCCCAAGTGTCACTTCTAGTTAAAGGAGATATCCTTTTTAGGACATGTCATTTCAAGGGAAGGAATAAAAGTAGGCCTTGAAAAGATAAGAGCTATCATTGATTGGAAAAGGCCTAAAAACATCACTGAAGTGCGAAGTTCTCCTGGTTTGGCTAGATATTATCAAAAGTTTGTGAAGGACTTTATGAAAATTGCTAAACTACTTACTCAATTGATTTAGAAGAATGAAAGGATTGAATGGAATGAGGAAAGAGAAGAAAGCTTCCAAGAGCAGAAGATGAGATTAATTTCAGCACTAGTCTTGGTTTTGCCCAATACTAAAGAACCTTTCTTGGTGTACAGTGATGCCTTTAAGAATGGTCTAGGGTATGTACTAATGCAACATGGAAAAGTAATCGCTTATGTTTAGCAACAGTTTTGACCTCACAAGCAGAATTACCTTACTCATGACCTACAGTTAGTGGCTATAGTGTTTGCACTAAAGTTATGAAGGCATTACTTATATGGTGTTAAGTGCAAGACTTATTGTAAACCTTGCAAATTTAGCTATTTAAGAATAGAAGTGAATTATAATACTAGAAATGACTTGAAGAGTTATCAAAGCCGAACAAAATAAAAATTTAATAAATCATAAATCTAAATATATTATAAATAGTAAAAACCTTAGAAATTGATCAAAACCCTAAATTGTATACTAAAGCCCTAAAACTGCTTTAAGCACTATTAACCAAAATTGAACCCAAATTTGATCAAAATCCTAAAATTATAAATAAAAACCTATAAAATAATTAAATATTACTCAATAGTGATAAAATTATAGTCGAATGTAATTTTTTACTAAATAGCCTATTTGCACGAAATTGCCACAATAACTTGTAAAAATTATAATTGTAACGGGTACCAATTAAATTGATAAAATTTCACAAAATTTTGAAAACTAATTTACGAGGAGATTTGTTATAATTTATATGATTTGAAAAATTACACATATTTGTTAATAACTTTCATTTTCCTTCTCTTCCATTTCCAATTTATCTCATTTTCCTTTTTCCATTTCCAATTCAATTCCTCTCCTGCACAAAACGTAAACCAAAATCAGCAAATTAAAACTAAAAATCAATAGCCCACGTGCCCAATTAAACTGCCATGTGTTAACGTTAAATAAAAAGAAAAGATTACAAATATAATTTAGCTTAAATGTTAAGCTATTGATCACATGAGCAAGAGCAAAATATAAATATGGAAAAAGAAAAATAAAATCTATACACAAACACAAAATTCTACACAAAACCGTGAGAGAAAAAGAGAGAAAGAAAGAAGAAAAAGAAGGAGAAAAGAAGAAGAAGAAGAAGGAAGAAAAGAAGAAGAAAAATTAAATAAATAGGTAAGTAAATTATTTTCTTGTATAGATGCATGTTATATAATATATATATGTATAAATATAGTATTTGTATAGTATTTTTCTTATAAATAAAACATTACTAATACATGTACAGAAGCATAAATACATAAATGGAAGAATATATGCATGTATTAGGCTATGTATGTATACATGTATATTATACGGAAGAGTACGTATTATGTATTTATTTTAGAATACATATAATTAGTATTATGTATTTTATTAAATAATTATAAGTATATCTATATGTGTGTACCGTAAATATGTATATATATATGTGTATCCTTGTATAATTACTTTAGTATATATATACATATATAATCGTATAGTATATATATATATATTAACATACTTCCATAAGTAATAATATGAGATATATAAATATATATATAATATAGAGTATAAGTATTGTAATATACGGCATATTATATATGTAATGTATGACATACATATTTTATGATAAATACTATATAAGTATATATATATACTGAATATATAAAATAGGAATATATATTTAAGTATTTGGAAATTACATAAGTAAATTATTATGTATAAATACAAATACATGAGTATATATATATATATGTACAAAAGAGTAGGTTTATTTTCATATAATAAGTA
The DNA here is from genome assembly GCA_024138015.1 of Lumnitzera littorea. Lineage (NCBI taxonomy): Eukaryota > Viridiplantae > Streptophyta > Magnoliopsida > Myrtales > Combretaceae > Lumnitzera > Lumnitzera littorea. The sequence goes on along the minus strand of JAMXBB010000001.1, from coordinate 73,751,494 downwards.
TATACATTATATATAGCATATAACATATTATATATATATATATATAGTATACCAAAAATATATATAGATATATATATGTATGTATAAATCGTGAAGGACATAAATACTAAGAAAATGAAAAATAATAAAAATAATAACGGTCATAAAAATAATAATAATCATAATAAAGTTAAAAATCGCAAAAATCGAAAATTATACTCAAAATAATAAAAATATCAAATATATGATTTAAATAATTATTAAATCATAAATATGTTACGAAAAAGCAAAAATCAATATTTTATAATTTTTAAATTTAAATAATAATTTTTGTGATATTTTCGTATCACAATTTACATTACGAGTTACAACATCCAAAACGGACCTCGTTATGAGAAAATACGCTTGAAAACGTTCAAAATGGACTATAAGTTCATAACGATCCGAACTAAAACAAAAAAGTTTCAAAATATATAAAGAAAATCTCGTAAATGTAAGAAAATATGAGAAGATAGTTACTATTAACCCCATTATGATAAACCCTATACACATTATACTTGGGTTATATTGAGGGAAACTAGATAAACTACAGTAGATTTTTAGTTAACTAAGGAGTTTGACTTTACAGAATACTTATAAGTGTTATTATATTTTAGGTATTCAATATCGAGTTCTGGAAACCCCAAAAGTTTGCTACTGACCTGCTACTTGCTTGTATGTGTTACTTGTATGATGTTTTGTTGCTTGCTGTTGCTTGTATGTTTGAATGACTGTTCTGCTTGTATGCCATCATCTATGTGATCATTTTTCTTTTAAATTGATGAATATAAATATTTGACCTAAATAACCTGTTTTATTCGTCGCATGTCTATGACCCAGTAAATGTATGGATGGAAAGTGCTAGCCTTGCAAAATGTTGAAAGAGATATTTTTGGAAAAAGGTTTTCTTAATTTTAAATGTATTTTGTACGAATTTGATAAGGGTCATAGTACCAGAAATGGTATTTTATCGTTGAGGTAAAGCTAGCATGGGTTCTCCACTTGATAGCGAAAAGACTCGCTTTATTGTGCTTGTAAGGCCTTGGTTAATTTTGGCTTGCGAGATGGGCTCGCAAATTTGGTTAATTTTAGTCGAGGGGCCTTGGAGGGTAGATAGTCCTAGAATGGAATCCCCCTATGTGAATTGAAATTTTCTTTCTTAGCTAGAGTAATAGTCGAGTGAAGCCTAGAGGGTAAGGCCCCTAGATAGCCTCATGCGGGTAAGCTAAGGTGCCCTATACGGGTAAGTACAGGGGATAATCGAAGTGTAGACGACATAATTCTACACCTTCCATAGTTCCGGACTCTTATGGATGTGTTGCTTGCATTTATCGTGTTTGCATTCATTTTGTATGTAGATAACTTGCTTGCATGTGTGATAATAATGTGTGATAACTTGCTTGAACGGTATTAGTTTCTTTTGCAGGTTTACTTATGTTGGGATTAGGATAAGTCTCGAGTGCCGAGTGTGAGATGAAAATATGTATCTTAGTATTAGGAATAGCTGAGTACTCTTTAGATGATATATAAGCAACCTTTGATTGATAATTTAAATTTTCTTGTATTTCTTTTATAATATTGATATATCCTATCTTATTATTTCGTAGGGGATACCGATTCTTTGCGGTTTTCAGGAACGATGGGATATCAAAAACCCATAGTTATTTATCTTTGTATTTTACAGTAAATTAATTACTTAAAAATCAGTAACCTTAGCAATTAATCATTCAGAGTCTTGCAATCTCTGACTTGCAAGGCAGTTTTCATATCATGGGTGTACACATGTTATGGAAATTTTAGGTAATCCTACTAGGACTCCTTTAGGGTCATGACATTTACACTAATCATAAGAGCTTGAAATATTTGTTCACCTAGAAGGAGTTAAACATGAGGCAATGGCGTTGGCTAGAGTTGATAAAGGATTATCATCTCAACATCAATTACTAACTTAGGAGAATGAATGTAATAGCTGATGCCTTAAGTCGGAAGAACCATGCAGAAGTTGCATCCCTTCTCACTGAGCAAAAAGAATTGATTAAAGAATTTTAGAGGATGAACTTAGAGTTTTCGTGGCATGAAGCAAATGTTGAATTATCAAACTTAGTCCTTGAGCCAACATTGTAAGAAAATATTCGAGAAGCAAAACAAGAGGACCTTGCTCTACAATACGTAAGAGAATAGATGATACTTATGAGGTACATGAATTTCAGTCAAGATAAAGATTGAATGATCCAAATGAAAGGATATGTATGTGTACTTGATAGCATTGAACTTAGGAAGGAGATTTTGAAGGAAGCCTACTATTCTACATATACAGTAGATCCTGGAGGAACTAAAATGTACCAAGATCTTAAGAAAAACTTTTGGTGGAGTGGGATGAGGCAAGATGTTGCAAGTTATGTGCTCAAATGCTACACATGCCAAAGAGTTAAGGCAAAGCACTAGTCACCAGGAGGATTATTGCAACCATTATTCATCCCTAATTGGAAATGGGACTAGATTACCATAGATTTTGTGTGTGGATTGCCTAGAATAGCAATAAACCATGATGCTATATGGGTAGTATTAGATCAACTCATAAATTTAACATACTTTCTACCTACAAATATGACTTATTCCCTAGAGAAGTTGGCTTGGATATATCTAAAGGCAATAGTATGCTTGCCTAGAGTGCTAGCTAGAATAGTGTTTGATAGAGATCCGAGGTTTGCATCTAAATTCTAGGGAAGTTTGCAAAAAGTATTGGGAACGAACTTGAAGTGTAGTACAACATATCATCCCTAAACAAATGGATAATAAAAAAGAACAATCTAAACACTAGAAGATATGCTTTGAGCTTATGTCATGGAATTTAAGGGAAGTTAGGATTCTCACCTACCTTTGGTTAAGTTTGCATACAATAATAGCTACCATTCATCCATTCAGATGCAACTGTATGAAGCTCTATATGGGAGAAAATATTGATCTCTGTTATTTTGGAATGATGTAGAGAAGGCAGCTTTGGGACCAGACTTGGTTCAGGAGGTAGCTGCAAAAGTAGCCATCATTAGGAAAAGGATAAAAGAAGTCTACGGCAAAAGAGTTGGGCTGGCTTGAAGAGAAGAGAATCAGAGTTCAATGTGGGAGAATACGTGTATTTAAAGGTAAGTTTGATCAAGAGCATACATCAAGTAAGGACTTAGGGGAAGCTAAGTCGTACATTAGACCATTTAAGATTCTTGAAAGAGTAGGAAACCTTGTGTACCGCTTAGTATTGCCCCCTAATATGACCAAAATACATAATGTGTTCTATGTGTCGGTGTTGAGGAAACATATACCCGACCTAGACAATGTCATTGAACTAGAACCGATAGAAACTTAAGGAGAATTTGACATATGAAGAACACCTAATCTAGATCATTGATAGCAAGGTTTAGAAGTTGAGGAATGAGGAAGTCAGGTATGTAAAATTACTTTGGAGGAACTATGAAAGAGAAGAGGCCACTTAAGAAGCTAAGGAAGAAGTAAGACGAAAGTACCCTTAGTTATTTGAAGATCCAAGTACGTCTTTAAGTTTTGAGGACAAAACTTCTTAAGGGGGAAGATGTAAACCCTACCATTTAATAGGCATATGAATCAATTAAGAGTACTTCTCGAATATTTCCAAGGATCTACTAAACTAAGAATTTAAGTTTATATCTAAAACCGAACTTAGTTTTTCAATTCAAAAACTTCACTAGCAATAAAAACTTGAATAAGAGAATGATAGACCTAAAGTCACCTAAAACCCTAAACCCGAAAATAATTAAGAATTTATAACCTTAAATGATTAATTGAGAATTTAATTTGGATAATTTTATTCAACTCTAGAAAATTCCACGATTTTATGAGAAATAAATAATAACTTATAAGTTGATTTAAGAACTAAACTCTAAAAGCATTATATATAAGACAATCCCGTTATTTTCATGCACAAGCTATGTACATATTGATAAGTGAGCCAACCAATCACATTAAATAACTCACCAATTGAGAGTTAGAACCAATTATCAATTGATAACCCATTAAAAGCTAGTGATAAGACACTTTTCATATATCACCATAACTTATACTACATATTGACAAGCTATCACATTATTTTATCAATTAAATTTTCAAACAAGTGATAAGACAACACACTACTCTAAAGAGAGACCCTAATGGTAAGTTATAAGAGGAGCTCGGGGGGGTGGGGGGTTAGTGGGGGGCATGCTTTGTCATTTACCCATCAATCAAATTGTCTTATACATCTACTATTTATCCCATAATGCTTACATTATCTAGTCATATCATAGAGTGGCTTTTGTACATGATAAAAGATAACTAAATGAAGCTTGTTGAACACACTTTCCATACATAACCAAATTGGCACACTCACTCCTCTATTCCCTCATCTTTCATTTTCTTTTTCCCACTTCAAACACAAAACAAAATAGGAAACCTAACCCTGCAAAATCTACACATTGCCATCACTTCTTTTGCTTCCACACTCACGGCCCAAACATTGTTTTGTTCCCTTCCTTGTAAACTTCAAAAGCCATTTTTAGAAACTTTAGAATATCCCCAAAACCTACCTTAAGCATCAAGATCTTAGTCATGAAAGGAACTTGCAAGAAGAGGAAGGAAAAACAAGGAGCTAAGAGGACTCTTAGTTGTAAAACCACCATTTTGATGCTTTAAGGACGAGTAAGTTTATTTCCTTGTTAAAGTGCTTTAATATGCCATGTTAGGAGACCACATTTTCATGAAGATATTGGTATGAATATAAGGTGATAAAATAGCTAGACCACTTCAAGAAATAAGCTTATGAATCTCTTACATGAAAGTTGGAATCTGAGCATACTAAGTTGGTATTTTGTAGGATACATGTCTAGCACTTAGAATAGAAGTTTGTAAGTTGAGAAATCATGAAATGTATGTATGGAAGGGGAGATAACATGCTAGAAGTGTAGAGTATATAAGATATTGAGATGTTATTTTTGACTTCATGTGGTTACATATACTCAAATCTAGCTTTAGATAAAGGAAAATTTATTACATGAAATTTTTATGAAGAAATCAACTTTTTGAGATATGAACTATAGCATAGAGTTTATGATAAGTATGTGATCTATCATTTTTATGTAGTACATAAGCTAAATAATCACCTCCTAGAAGAGAAGTTAAGTTGGAAATGGAATATAAATAGCATAGGTCCATGATTTAACACCTAAACCTAAGAAAATGATAAAACAAGTTAGACAACCAACTATGTAACTCTTGAACCAAACCATCTAGATCTGGAACTACAAGAAAAGTCACTTAAAAATATGATAACACCAAGTAAACAAAGTGAAAAGACTAACTAAAGCAAGTATAACAAGTGTATAAAGCATAAAACTCAAAACTGAGCATCTTAATTTATCAATAAAAGTTGTTTGGAGACCCATGAGAAGCTCACATAATACTCCCTAAGCCTAACAAAGTGACTAACCTTAGTTTAGATAAAAACTAAGCCCATTTGACCACTTAAGCTCACATAAAAGTCCAAGAAGATGTTGATGGCACCAAGGCCATAAGGTAAGGAAGGAAATCTAACCTTAAAGAGTATTTTGATTTTATAATAAAATCCTAAGCCTAAGCCGAAAAGATTAACTAAGATAACAAAAAGCCTAATAACCAAACTAAGCATAAAAGAGCACCAAACCTTAAGGACCACTACTTTTCTGATTAGTAGATGGATTTGTGTGCCTCGTCTCAAAAACCTAACCAAACTACATTGAAATTCACTCCAAAATGATGAAAATCGACTATAAGATCATAAAAATTGGATTTAAAACATGAAAGTTATACACAATTGAAGTTTTAAGTAAAACTGGGAAAAAAATGAAACTAAATTAAAAAGTGTAACTTAAAGAATTTTAGGTTAGCCTTTCAATTTCATCTCAATCTCTTAACTTTATCACAATTGTGATGTTCAGGGGACTCAATTGTAGAAGACGAGCTATCCCCAAACTACTACGACTAATCCACTATGGCTAAATGAATGATTCTCAATGACTTCATACTTAATTTTACTTGTAGTATAGTCACACTTAAATTTATGAAATGAACTAGAATGCTTGTGGGTCATGGGAACTACATGTATACTATATTATGGTTGAATGCCATGACTTGCTAATGAGATAATAATGGGAATTGTTGTAATACTAGTATGCATGGATTGTATGGAATGAAATTGCTTAATCGTAATGGATATTGAATAAATTAAGCATTCAACTAAGAAAATGAATGAGTCATGCATTTCTCATATTTGCATTATAATTACATCAACTGCCATCTCATACAGAAGATGGAAAGGGGTCTCATAAGAGTGGGGTCTCTTGCTGCGATTAGGTAAATGTGCCATTTATATTATTAAGTCGCTATCTCAAGCTTTTAGGCTTACCAGGTACTAGGGGATGCTAATTGTTAGCGAAGGGTTGTCTCTTGTGGCTTCTACTTGGGGCATGTGATGTAGATTGTGGAGGCCACCACACCGCTAAACTTAGGAATTTTGACTTAAAAATTTGAATTGTTGAAAAGGAAAGTATTTTTTCCTTATAAAAAGTAAAGTTGTATACATATTATATATTTGTTTGAGTTGATTTGAGCACGATGGTGCAAGTTGTATGAAAAAGCTAGGTGCTAAGACCCAAGTGATGGTTTGTGTGGTTAATTATCTCCAAAGCCGACTATAGGGGGTGTAGTTCTGAGTTGCATGTAGTTCTTAGGTCACTACATGTATTGTTTGGTATTTTAATTATTCATGCATTCATATCTTATGCATTTAAATGATATTGTTTATATGGCATAGAGGAGGGATTTACTTACTAAGCATAAGCTTACACCTCTTTCTTTTGCTGTAAGATCATCTTTTTGTTCATTTGAGTCACGGAATGCTCAAGATGAGTCTCATGCTGACATTAGGTGTGTATCCAAGAAGAGAAGAGAGAATTTTGTGTAAATAGTGAATTATAAATATATTTACTTATTTAGTTAGATTTTCTTAAAAATTTTGAGTACATTGCAATATTCTTTTGTTGTGGAATTCTACAATTCCACACCTTAACTTTAGTGTTTTTATAATTAAATGTTAAATTTTAGTCATCTTGCGTGATATTACTTATTTATGGGCCAAATGGTAACATGGAGTAAAAAGAGCCTTATGTATCATATAGAAGGCCTATGATCGATGAGAGGGTTGATAATAGATCTTTATGCGATACATGGTAATCTACCATGACAATAATACTATTTAGGTCGTGATAATTACTCATTGTAATAGTCTTTGGGTAGCTCGAACACAGTCACCTAAAAGAACATAATAAGAAATAAATACTAGATATACATATAAGATTTCTTTGTTAGTTATTGTCTTATAGTTTTATAAAGTCTTTTAGTTATTAGTGTTATGTTCGAATCGTCATTGTCATTTCATGTTTGAAGTCCATATGTTTAGGTTTTTGGTCCTCTTAATAGGTTTGATCGTTACGATCCAAATAATTAAGGTCAAGAGTATGTCCATGTGTCCAATAAGTCCAATATATCCAAATGTCTCAAGGCCATAATTCTAGGAAATGTACATGTCATAAAGATCCAAACATGAGACTTTGGCATCATTATTTAGGTATGGATTTGTCCACTTAATTCCTTTGAGTTTCTTATCAATTTATTTTGAAAAGGAGCCATAATCTATTAGTCTTGATTTTTAAAGATGTATGCAGATTAAATCTAGGAATGAAATAAAGAACATTTTGATAAAGATAAAGGTTTCCTTTTGTAGAAAACACACCTTATCATTCGTTGAAGACTTTTACACATAGAAAGGGGGTTTTTTAAAAAAAAAAAGATTTTGACAAAAATATTGGTTTTTAGGGTTTCTTTTCTATAAAAGACATACTTTAGCTAAGATGAGCTTTTGCTTATCATAAACATAGTTTTGAAAAATAGTTAATAAGATAAGTTTGAATCTTATATGAAGTAGAGAAGTAAATGAAAAACTTTTGGTTGGTTTGAAAAAGATTTCTAATGGAAAATTGTAAAGATGAAATCATTCTTAGAAAAACTTGAAAGTTCCATAAAATAACTTTATTAAAAGTACTTCATTCATTGGGGATTCTTGAAAAAAATTTTGGTAATAAGAGTTTAGAAGAGTCTTTTGACTTGAAAAAAAGAAAAAACAAACTTTATAGAATCAAAGATAGGTTGTTGGTAGGTATTGTTACCTTTTAAGTTGAGAGTTGCTTTAGAAACTCAAAAACAACCTATCAGGCTTTGTTATTAGCATTGGAAGTTAGGTAGGAGAACAAAAATGCTGGCTAGTTATGGATTGAAGAGAAGAGGAAAGAGGTGGATGTAGTGGACTATGTGGTCCTAAAAGTGGTAAGACATCCCTATTTATTGAAGATAGGGTCATTCCACTTGTTTTAAAAGTTATTCATTACAAGTTGGAAGAAATGTTAAGATATGTTTTTAAGGTGCTTCCTTCTTTATGATATTGACCTAAATATTTAGTTGTTAGCTAGTTAGTTTAGTTAATCTAAGATTGAAGTGGTCATATGATGCATCTTTGGTCATTCAAATGTCATTTTCGACAAGTCCTCATCTTGGCCATCATTTTTTACTAAGGTTGATCAACTTTTACTCTTGATTATTTATCTATCTAAGGAGCTTCTAAAATAAATCCAAGTGGTGTTCTAATAAGATCTTGTCCCCTCTTTAGATGATCGTAAGACAATAATAAGATGATAGGTTACTTAGGGAAATAAAATTCTTCTTTGACTAGGTTTCTCTTTAGGTCACTTGTATGCTTACATGTGTAGATATGTTAGTAGATAGATAATGAAAATGACATTTAGATGACATATGGATATCCCTTTCTTATTCCTAATCTTACACCACTTTGCACCATTCATCCATCCATTCCATTTTCAATTACGTAATAAGTCTTAGTCCTTATCTTAGATGAATTAAAATGATTATGTTAGGTTTAGGCTAGATTTAGAATAGTTATGATAAGCTTTTAGGTATGAATTTTTACTAAAATCTTTGATTTCTAGAAGTGTTATTTTAAGTCTACAAAAGTTAATATTTAACAGTACTTATGAAGTTTATAAGTAGTTTAGACTATATATCTTAAATCTCTTCTAGCGATTTTAGCCTATCTTAAATATATCTCTAAATTAATCCTAGTAATTATAAACTTATATAAAAATTTTTAGGACTTTACAAGCATCATTGTACAACAGTATGTCCTAAAATTTGTGACAGAAGATGTATGGACTTCATCGTCTTTTTCCATCTTAATCTAATTGTAGTAGGAAAATGCATCCATAAAAGAGAGTAAGGCATGCTTGGCAGTTAATCAACCAATTGATCTATTCTTGAGATAGGCCAAATTCAAATTCATCAAGTCTATGCACATACGCCACTAGCTGTACGACTTCTTAACTAACATACAGTTAGCTAGCTAAGTCAGATAAGGCTCTTCCTTATGAATTCGGCCTTTAATAGCTTATAAACCTCCTCTTCAATTACTACCTGCTGCTTAGGAGCAAAATGATAGGAATTAGCCCCGTAGCCAAGCTAAAGGACTTTAAGGACTCACGCAGAGTACACTAGCTTGAAGCCATATCTAAGATAGGGATTTCTATTTCAAACTAATCTCCTATTGACTTGACTGTTAGATCCTCACGTATGTCAGATCTGCTCATACCCAACAGCGATGCTTTATTCTAGAAGACAGCCTAAGACTACCTGAGTTGAGCTATTGAACCAACCATAGACATTTGACTCAAATTCAGCTAACTTCTTTATAGGACTGATTGGCTCCCGACTCGATCCAAATCAGGTTGGCCCCTGACTACAACACTTTTTTGCTTCTGCTTACTTTATATCATATTTCTAATGTCCAACCACTAAGCGACATGTGTCTTTTGAAACAACATTCTAAAACGATTTTTTCTTTTTTTTTGTACTGAATATTCTTTGCCTCTTGTACCCCATTTGGAATATCTTATGTAACCTAATTGTAAGAATACCCTTTTATCTTTTCATATATATAAAGTAGCCCTAGTGGATGGGTATATAAACCCCTACTTGCTTGTACGCAGACAGCGAGTCATCAATAGAGAAATTATTCATGTTTCCTTTGAGTAACCTTAGTATTCTCATTATGCATCAATACTTATCTCTTCCCTTTAACAAGGAGTAGTGGTGAGTAACCCTTTAGTTCAGATTGGTGAGTCACATCTAGTGGATTATAGGCCAAATAGGATCGAGTTGTGCATCATATCTATTTGGTAGCTACTCGAACTTTGCTAGCTTTTCTTTTGTTTCTTTCGATTCACTTCATTGGGGTGCTTCTCTGTGTGTCCAATGCACATCAGCTTCACTAGTATTAGAGCATGATTCAGAGAGGGAGTATGTGAAGTTTTTGATTCAGTTTACTGTTAGTGGCTACTGTGTTCCTTCATTAGTTACTATAAAGTGTTTGCATGGAGTAAGTTTGGGATTGTGAGTTGTATAGTGAAGATTTATGTGATGTTAAGTGTGATTTCATTGTTACTTTGTTCTTACCCTGTTTTTCACCATGAAAGTAAAGCAAGTTCATTTCTATTTTGTTCAAGTTGTTATTGGGTATTAAGATTGTTAGTGTATTAGTCGAGGTTTTAAGAAATATGAAAGCATTGTTTCTTATGTATTATGTTGTTTATCTATTTCAGAGACATTATATCATGTCGGATTCGAGTGTTCAAGGTGTTGTTAGTGACCATAGTAGTAATACACAACCTAGTAGTGGTCATAATGGTAGTAACACCCTAGGGTCAATCGATGACAAACTTGATAGACTCACTAACTTTGTTAAGAGTTTAGTTACAACAATGCAAGTTAACAGACAATAACCCTAAGGTGTATAGCACCATAACTTATGAGAAATTGCTACTGAGAGATAATATGGCCAAGGTAACCGAACCAATCACCAATTCAACTACAGTGAGCTGGTGGAGTAACAGATTGAGCTACTAGACGAAGATTGGAGTTGAAAGAGATTGATGTTAAGTAGTATGGAGAGGAAGAAGAAGAAGCTAGTTATTACCGAACACAAGAGCAAGGACCCCAAGCTCCACAATGGCTTAACAATGTCAAGGTCTAAATCCTACCTTTCAATAGAAGTAGAGATGTCGATGAATATTTGGAGTGGAAAGCAAAGGTGGAGAAGTTGTTTGATTGTTGTGGATATACAGAAGCTATGAAGGTTTAACTTGCTGCACTTAAGTTCTTTGGGTATGCTATTATGAGGTGGAAAAATTTGAATCCAGCTAGAGTAAGGGATGAAAGACAAGGAGTAAGGACTTAGGATGAGATAAAAAGGTTGTTTAAGGGTAAATTCGTGCCTTAGACTTACTTACAGGATACATTTACAAGGTTGGAAGAACTTTGCCAAATAGGCTAAATAGTTGATGATTATGTGAGAGAGTTCTAGATGCTTATGATTTGGGCCAATGTAGATGAACATGGGACTTACACAGTATCGAAATTTATTTTTGGACTCAGATTCAAGATTTACAACATTGTAGAAGTGCAAAGGTTTTGTAACTTGGAAGAGGCAATTAAGATTGTATAGAGGGTAGAAAAGTAGAGGAGAAATGCTTGGAGTCGGCTTAGGCCAACATTCCCCTAGTCCTTAGCTCCTCGCTAACCTATTTAGTCAAGCCAAGGATAGGAATAATCGACTTGATGAAAGTCGAGCAAGCCAGTAGGGCCAAGCAAGTCAATTAAGCCAAATCGAGGCTAGTTCGACCTTGAAGATGTATGAGAAGGGATAGACCTCCGAATGGAAGACTAGCGAGGTAAAGTACTTTAAATGCTTAAGCTTTGGACACATAGCCATTGAGTATCCAAATCAATGTATCATGGTCATTTGAGGAGATGTAGTGGACAACATTGACAAAAGTGAGCCTAAGAAGGAGAAGGATGTTTGAGAGGTAGAACCCAAGGAAGAAGAGGAAACATATGTCTATGTCGACTAGGGAGAAGTGAAGATCCTAATTTAGAGATGTGAGTTCCCTGCCGAGCTTTGACAAACACTAGAGGGAAAATTTGTTCCATACTAAATGTACCATAAAGGAACAATTGTGTACCATTATAGTGGTTAGAGAGAGTTATACTACTGTTGTTGCGCATTCCATTGTGTAGAAGTTGAGACTGCCAACCTCAAAACATCCTCGACCTTAGAAACTACATTGCCTTCGCGATAAGGGTGCTTTGCATGTGACTGAACAAGTGATCGTACCATTCAGTGTTGGAAACATGTATAAGGACCAAGTAGTTTGCAATGTCGTCCTCATGAGAGCTTCATACCTGTTACTTGGATGACCATGGTTGTTCAACCGATGTGTTACTTATGATGGATACAAGAAAACCTATGAGTAGACACCTATTTTTGCTCCCTTTTTTATTTTTAGAATAGGTTAAAAGGGTCCCAAATTAGGAAAAATATCAAAAAAATAGAAAATTAAAGAAAACCCCAAAAATAAGAGATTTAGGAAAAAATAAAGAAATTTAGAATTTTAGGAAAATACAGGAAAAAGCACAAAAAATAAGAAATTTGGAAGAATATCAAAAAATAGGAAATCTATAAAGGAACACAAAAAAAAAAAGAAATTTAGAAAATAAAAAAAATAGGGAATTTAGAAAATAGTAAAATTTTAGGTTGTTTAAATAGCATAGATTTTTTTAATTTGAATAAAGGACCGTTGGATTGAGGTTTAGATTTCAATCTAAACTAAGCTAACCTAGTCCATATATGTAATTTAATTGCACATATGGATAAAGCAAAGGCCAACGGCTAAATGATAAAACACTTAGACTCAATGCATAGACTTGGCTAGATATCATAAGTTCGAAACTTATTGAAGGCATGAGGGTAGTTTTTTATCTTTTCATTTTTTCAAGCTTCACACATTTCCACATGTTAAGGCCTCATTGGGCCACATGTCTAATTGCGACACGTGGTGCTTTATGATTGGCCATGACAATACACTTCTTTTACCCCCATTTTTTTCTCCCCTTTCCTTATTCATTCCATATATATATCAAAAACACAATACACATAGAGATTAGGAAAAGGGGTAATTCATTTTTTTAAAAAAGGCATGCACACAAAGGAGAAACACTCACGCAGGTGGGAGGATTTTTTAATTTAAAATATAAAACATAAATGCATGTGGGGAAAACTGATATTCAAAACACATACAAAGGGGGTTCCATTCGAGATTTACAATACACATATAGTGAAGGAGATTTGATATTTCAAAAAGAACACAAAGTGTAAGGATGGTGAGATATTCAAGCCAAACACAACTCTCTCTCTCTCTCTCTCTCTCTCTCTCCACTATACTCTCTCTCACTCTTAGATCTCACTCGGCCTCTCCTTCTCTTTCGGCCTTCACCCTCTTGAATGCGCACCGCATGCCGCTCTCACTCACCCACCAACCCAATACCATATCGCACAGTCACTCTCTCTCCGACCTTCTCTCTCATTAGCCACATCCTCTCTCTACTATCTCCCAATTTGCTTTCACTTCAAACTCCCTCTCTCTCAAACTCACACACACATAACATACACTAACTCTTTCAATTGACTTTCTCCCTCTCTCTCCAAGCTAAGTGCACAACCGCATGAACCATCCTATACACACACACACGATCAAACCCTACATATATGATCTAACTACGCCACTCAACCTTCACTCCCCAATGCTACTGCGACCTTCATGTACTATTTACTATAAACCTGAAGGTTCTTCCTCACCCCATCCTTCACCCATACACTACAACACAAAAAAGTCCACTTCAACCAGTGTGTACCATGCATCACACCCAAACTACACTCGCAACCATCAATGTCGGCCGCCTATCAAACCCCTATGTCAAAATACCACCCTATACCACTCGATACATGAAATTGAAGCTACGAATGTACTTGTGACATCCAAAAACGAAAAATCCAACCACCTTCCAAGCTGAAATCACCTTCAATTGCCACCAACTAATTCTACCTCTACCGTTCTAAGCACCGACCACCACCAAATGCAGCGACGCTGTTCCTATACCCACTAAGTGCAATAAATCAGCTATGAATCCACCTTCACTTGTGTAAAATTTAGCTTAGAACCACCCAAAGCAAGCCTTGCCATGGTTGCTTTTCTTCTTTGACCATTACACATACAGTGTACGTGAGTTGGGTTGGGGCAACTTAACCTAACCGATTTGTCTAACCTAAAATCTGGGTTCACATAGTGAACTGACCCATGCCCAAAGCTTGGTCCAACCTTATTTTCTTTTTAGTTTTCAACTCTTTTTTTTTTTTTTTTTTTTACTAACATAGTTATTTATTTATTTGCTTTAATATGTAATTGTAATTAAAAAAAGGAAGAAATATTCAAGAAGGAACAAAAAGAAAAAAAGAGAAGGAAAAGAAACAAAAAAGGAAAAAAGGAAGAAGTATTTTATTTTTATTTTTATATTTCAAAATAAATAACCAAAAAATAATAATAGAATGTAAATAAATAAATAATAATAATAAAAAATAAGAAAGATACTTTTGACACTTAGAAAATCGATTTTTCCAAGAATAAATAAAAATAATTCCACCATCTCCAAATTAGGAACACTTTAGAGTTCTTAAAATTAAAACCATAAATTACGACCCTTAGATTTTTTTCTTAAAATAAACTAAACTAGGTAAAAACATATACCTAGCTGTTTTTCAAAAAATTAAAATTAATCAACCAACTATGTTTTTGGTAAATGAACTATAGAAGTCTGATCCCGAATAGTGGATATGTAAGTATAAGGCGGCTTAAAATATGAAAATTTTTATTTTTTTTTCCCCATCTTTATAGATATTTGTGTAAGTGAATTAGTTTAGTCACCTATAACTTGTTTAGCTATTTTAGAAATTAAAAAGGGTATATTTGAAAACTAAAGTTAAATTCGAGAAGTTAAAAAGTAGTACCCGTTTAGGATTTAATAAATTAGCCCTCAAATCAAGATCTCTAGTTTTTTAAAAGCTGTTTTATAAATTGGTTTTTTAATCGATAGACCAATAACTTAACTCTTTTTTCCAACTCTAGTCAGGTGGTGACTTTAATACCTTTTGAAATTTGAAAAATCGATTTTCTTTAAACCCTAGTTAAAGGTCAATATTAAATGGCTAGGATTTAATACTAATCAGTTTAAGGAAGACCTAGTTTAAAAAGAACTGGGAAGGTAAAAAACCAGGCTTGATAACTTGGTGACTCTACTAGAGATGTCAAGAAGGTTGACCACTTTAAAACTTTCTGAAATTGAAATTGTTTTTCATAATACCTATGTTATTTGTTCATTTGTTTATTTATTTGTATGTTTATTTGCTTATTTGTTATTAATTCCATGTATATATTTAGCTTTAATTATCATACAACATGCATCAAGGCATAGGGGGTTCATTTGTCACATCAAAGATACAGAGTAGATGGGGTCAAACCCAAGCCATCTTAGGACCTTAGGAGAGGGGCTATTGTGTAAGTTTCGGGCGTAGTAAGGTAACTACTGTTTGAGGTTGATTAGGTTACCCCACTTAAGCTTATTGTGACCAATGAAAGTGTTTTCTAAAAAACAAGTGAGGTCACAAAGCTTAAGGATCTTTTAGAACCCACCCTAATTATATATACTCTCTTTCAAACTTGAGTTAATACACTACCCTTAAGAAATTGCAACCTTACTAATCGTTTAAGAGTTTTAATGCAATTAAGTTTTTGAAAATTATAGTAGGTTTATAACTTAAGGAGTAATGTATTAACCCAAACGACCCTAACATTTGCATATTTCCACATGCTTTCTTTTGTTGCATTAATGACTAATTGTTGTACATAAGATGTGTAGACTTAGGATGGTAGACAACTAAGCAAATGATTAGGTGAACGATAGGCTACTAGACATCTTTAGGATTCATGAACAGATGCTGAGAGATGAGATTGCCTACTTAAAGGAAAAGCTCAAGTGTTCTAAGGCTCATATACGAAACTTAATATAGGGTTTCTTCCAATTCATATCTGAAGAGCCTAGAATAAAGTTTCAGAATAAATGCTATGATCTTTGCCTTTGTTTTTGTATTCTGATCTCTTTTCAAATAATGAAGTTCTATTTAGTTCATTGTTGTTCATTTTTTAACATTCTCATCTTTTTAAATAGTCCTTCAATAAGTATTTATCTAACTACTTTTCCTTCTCATTTAGGGGGAATGTAAATAGAATCCATAGTCATGTAAATAGAACCCTAAAAACCACTATCCTTATTTGTAAATAATTTTTTTGTTTTTTATAAAATAAAACTTTATCTTTCTCTCTCTAAAAAAAAAAGGAAAAAGAAAGAAAAATTGAAAAAATAAAATTAAAAAATTACAAATAGTTATAAATCCTTATGTGCTCAAGGAACCAACAAAAGCTTAGGCCTCTAGCCCGCTCAAATAGCTAACCCAAATACTTAGCTTCCAACCCACATAAGGCCCCTTGACTTATTCAAGAAGCCAATACGAACCTTTTGGCCCATTTAATATAAACATGAGCCCCTTGGCCTGTTTAACCTAAATACTAGCCCTTTGGATCCATTCAATCTGAACACCAACCTTAGGTTTTCAACCCAAACACAAGCTACTTAACCAACTAGCCAATCCGAATAAGAACCATGGCCTATTGAGGCAGCTAACTTACGCACAATCCTTAGCCCCTAAAAGTAACCAAGCTAAGCCAAAACCCTTGGTTTATTTAAAAAACTAAGCCTAATCATAAACAAAGCCAAAACATAACCTAAAGCCTTGAACTTAAACTAAGTCAAACACTAAGGCATGATTTGAGAAACTAAGGGGCAAAGTCAAATGAAAAGTAGACTCTTCCTTAAGAAATTAGTAACTTACTTTTAAAAGGTTCAGAAGAAAAAGAGGCAAACAATATTCCATACACTAACTTGAAACGCTTTGAGAGTTGAGTGACATAAGGGTGAAGATACTTTAGGCTCATTCCTTAAAGGAGGTCCACTTTGAATGAAATACATAGATTAAAATGAAGTTAGGCATTCATTTCTAAATCCCAAACTCAATTGCCCATTGTTACCCCTATTAGACCAATTTGGAGAATTTTGAAATTTAAACCCTCACAAGAACCACCCCATAATGAGGCAATTCGTAGGTCAGGGTTATTGATTAGAAGATAACGGTAAGATTGGTTTATGCTTATTTAAGTAACATTGATTTAGAAGTGACTTTTATTTTTGATAAATTATTTTTCTTTACAATGAAGAAGAGTCAATTTCCTTTTCAAGTACCTCAAGCCCATACACTAGAAATCCATAGATTTAGGGCCTTTAAGTGTTTAAAAAGCAAAGACTTGACAATGGAGATAATCACTGTTGGGGCTAAAAGAAGAGAGAAGATAATAAGAGATAATGGGGCAAAGCAATTTAAAAAAAAAAAGAAGAAGAAGAAGAAGAAAAGAAGCCAAAGAATTAAGGCCTAAGTATAAGATGAAAGCCCTAAGAAATATTTCACATTCTAATAGGAGTAGCCAAATCAAATAAAAAAGTCCAGAGTTAAAGGCCACATAAGCCCAGAAACACAAAGCCCTAGATTACACTCCAAAGCCTAGAAACCCAAAATTTCTATACCCACTATGAAGCCTCTCTTACTTAGGATGAATCACATAAGGCCTCCCTATCCATAATATCACCCTTACAGGTAAAAGCTCTTTTGATCTTTAATAAAAATTATTTTTTAGAACTAAGAGAAGCATACTTCCAATTTTTCCCTAAGGCTCTTAACTTGTCACTCAAGATAAATAAAAATATTTCTTTCTAAGTCTCCTCATTAGTCCTTTCTAAAACCCTTAGACAAACAACATAAATTCATAAGGTTGAACCGAAAAAGACCTAACAAATTGATCAAGGCGTATCATTTGCAAAATGGACTGTAATTTTTGAAACTGTAATCAACAATGAAATCTAGACTGAGAGTTAGCAAGGAAGACCTCTTTGACTAAACTAATCTTGAGTTACCTTTTTGACAGGACCCTAAAGGAGGCCTAGTAGGATTACCTAAAATTTTCATAACATGTGTGCACCCATGATATGAAAACCGTCTTGCAAGTCAGAGATTGCAAGACCCTAAATAATAAATCACTAAGATTAATGATTTTCAAGTAAATAATTTATTATAACATGACATAAGATATAATTATAAATAACTATGGATGTTCGATATCCCACAGTTCCTCAGAACCGCAAAGAATCGGTATCCCCTACCAAATAATAAGACAGGATTACCAACATTATAAAACTGCAGGAAGAATTAAATTATATTAAATTCTAACATGTGAATATTTTCTACAAAGAGTATTTATGTATTACCTATAAAAATCTCAACTAATCCTAACACTAATGTACATATCTTCATCTTGCCCTCAGCACTCGAAACTTATCCCAATCCCATCGTATGTAAACCTGCAAAAGAAAGACTATTGGGGAATAAGCTACAAGAGCTTAGTGAGCTATCCCTCATACCATATTGACAAACAAGTTATCAAACAAATTAGTACAACCATATGAATGCATGCACACGCAGAATGCCAAACAATATATGTAGTTAACCGGTACTGCATATAATATTGGATTTTAACGCCCTCCGAGATAAGGGTTGGAGATTCATCGGCACCAATCACGACCAGGCTCTAGCACTTGGGTTTTTACCCATAACTTAGAACTTCGTATTTCGCAAAAACACATTTCCATTTCCAAAAATCCAATAGTTCACAAAGTCCCAGGCCTAGCGGTGAGGTGACTCCCGCAGTCCACACTCACACCCTACAGCGGTGGTCTCTAGACGTGACCCCCAGCCACCCACGATTAGCGTCTCCGACGCCAATAGAACCCGCGAGCCAAGGGTAGGGTCTTGTTGTACCCATGCTCCTGCATGGTACTAATCAAATCATGTGGGAATCCATCCCTCTAAGGCCCTTCATTACCAACCGCGTGAAGTGACGGCCAGAATAAGTAATGTGATGCATGGATAATGCATGATCTTTTTTAATTTATGATAAGCCAAATATAATTATGTCAAATTATAAGGCGATCAATCAATATCAACAAACCATCCAAATCATATAAAATCAATCATGCCATCAAAACATCAATTATCGTATTTAACAATATTTCTTACAACAATCAATCAATATCAAGCACACGCATATCCCGAAACCCCATGCGTCAAATTATTGATATTCAATTTAAGTGCACTAACTACAAGTACAAATAAGTATAGAGTCATCGGGAGTACTCACTTGACTATGACGACTCGCTCTAGTCGTAATAACCGATCGGGAGATTCTCGCCTTCGTCGGGATCACCTGATCATTACGAGATAACAAGGATAATAAGTAGTTGACTTAACTAATGGTTCTAGACATCTACCTACCTAATTCTACTTAGATTACTATCAGCCCTTATTCGATTAAACTTAATTGCTAATCGTACGTAACTTTTTCATTCTATTTTCAATATTTACAAATTTATAGTCGTTTTTCATCGTTTTTGGACGCACGTTCACACGGTGATGTCCGTTTTGGACGTTAAGACCCGTGTTTTACAATATGGGCTAAATTTATTAAAATTTTATCTTATTGAAGTTTAATTACTCTTATTACTTATGTTTATGCCCTAGTTTAGGATTTAATGATTGAATTAGCTATTTGATTCTTATACTTAGGAAATTTTACATTAGTGCTACAAATTCACATACTTGATTAAGTTTAATTTAATCTAAGAGGTGTATTAGGGTTTAAGGAATTTTCGACTTCTAAATACATGTATATACCTATGTTATGTACTTATGTAATCTTATTATTTCTTCTATTATAAACCTATGCTTACATCATCACTTATGTAATCAATTGATGATGTCATGGCTTATGTCATCATGTGCTTATGTCATCACTTACCTCATCATATGATTACATAAGCCTTTCCTTATGCTTATGTTATATGTATATGTATTATGTACATGTTACCCCTTTCTCTTATACTTATGTACATATACCTTATACATACTTATACTCATATCTATAGTTAGACTTATACCGTATTTATACGTATATACATACTCATATACCTATACGGTTGGATACGTATTTTTATACTAAAATTCGTATGCCTAAGCTTTTTCTTAAGAAAAGCTTCCTAATTCCATGCTTTTGTGTTTTTATGTATATATTTAGTGTAGTATAGGTATGTATAGTTAGATATGATCTTAAGTTAGGTTATGTACATGATAAATACTTATGTATAAAGGTTCACATACTTGTATTCCTTTGGTATTTCTTTATGTACACATACTTATAAGCTTATACTCATGTCTTCCTTTCTTCTTCTTCAAAAGTTCTAATTTCTACACTTAAAGATGGAAACTTTGCTCCCTCTTCTTCAAGACAAAACTAAACACATAATTACTTATCTAATCTATCTAATTAACTAACTAATGAAGGAGATAAAACAAGATAAGTAACTTAGATACATACCTTTAATTGTGTTGGAGTTATGGAGACAAAAATGAAATTGTGAAAGTAAAAGAGGAAGAAGATTCTCACGGCAATGGAGGGGGATTTATGTTTTGTTTCTTTTGTTTTGTTTTCATCATAGAAGAAGGTAAATGGTGGGACCTAGAGGGGAGAAATTGTGGACGGCAATTGAAGAGAGAAGGAGGAGAAAAAAATCAAAAAGGAAGAAAAGAAAAGCCATCATTAAGTAAGAGATATTTTCTTTATCTCTTTAGTCTTTTGTTGACTTTTCAAAGTGTTGACTTGGTCAAAATTTTGACCTTGGTCAACATGTGTTGACTTGGTCAACTCTCCTTAAGCTAATGTAAATTTGTGTACATAATGTAGTAATTAAGGAAAATTAAGGGAAAAAATGAAGGAAATGAGGGGAAATAAGAAATTTAGTAAATTGATTTGTAAAAATAGATAATGAGGTCTTCCATTAGGTATTTATATCCTATATACATCATTTGGTAAGCTACTTAATGTAATTAAGATGAAAAATAGCATTTAGGGTATTAAGGTTTACTACATTTAACCTAATCTTCAACTATACCCTTAACTCTATGTAATACTATCTTAATCACATGCTTAAGGGATTAATATAATCTATGACTCATTATCTTAGTTTCTAAGGGATCACTTAAGTATTCTAAATGTTTATGCATGATTGAGGGTTATCCTTAGTCGTTTACCGATGACATGGCAAAATGTGGAGGATATATTATCATTTAGGGTTTTAAGGTAAATTATGGTGAATTAGTGCTTTGATATCCTTAAAGTTATGGTTTTAGGGTTCTTATTACTTTAAGGCACAATCTCTAATGTTTTTACACATTTAGGGTTTCATATATTCTTACGCGATTAAATCTTCGATTGTCATCTTAGGGTTTTGATGAGGTTCGAGGTTTTAGGGTCTTTGTATGTGGTTAGGAGTTCATTGATGATTTAAGGTTTTTCGTATCCACTTTAGGTTTTGGATTGAGATTTTAATTGGTTTTAAATCTTACTGGCTCTTTTGAGTTTAGGAAATCATCTACAGTTTGGACGTTTGTATCTATGCTTAGAAGGCTAAATTCGCGGGGTTTACACTTTTCCTTAAGAAAGGAAGGTCTTGAAATCATAAAAGCCCTATGAGAAGCCTTAAGGTCAAGGGCATTAAGAAACTCCACATAATTGCCAAGGATGGGGGTGGTTATAAGATTGGTCCTTAAATATGAATTTATACTCGTTGGCAAAATTTTCAAAAACAAAAAGACAAAAGAGGAGAGAAAGAAAGTAAAGGCTTCTCACAAAATTCTTGTCCAGTCTATGTTGGCTTAAGCAGCCAAGCTTTTAATCTATGTCATCTGTTTCCTTTCCAAGGTGGTGATTTTTTAAATTAAACTTATTAGTTTAGATCTTTTTGCCTTATTGCAGTTTCTTAACTCTTTTTCAAATCAAGGGTCCTATCCCTAATGCATTTTTTCATAAATGGTTTTTTAACAATCTTCTTGTAAATACTTTTCCAAGTTAAGAAGTCTCTTAAAACTGGTTACTTTCCTTACCTTACTTCTTTAATCCTTCATTAAAATTCCTTCTAGGGTTCTAGTCAGCTCTTAGAGCATTGATCCCTCTCTTATTTCTTTTTAGAGTTTCAACCAGCCTTTAGGGTACTATCTCATCTTTCTAAGGTTCTAACCAGCTCTGACAATGGTAAACCCTCGTTTATTTCTTTTTAGCATTTTAGCCAGCCTTTAGGGCGTTGTCTCATCTTTCTAGGGTTAGAGCTAGCTCCTAGAGTGATGAACCCTCTTTTATTCTTTATAGGGTTCCAACCAACCTTTAGGGCATTGTCCCATCTTTTTAGGGTATTAGCCAACTCTTAAAGCACTAACCTACTCATTTATTCTTTTTAGGGATCCTACTAGCCTCTAGGGCACCATCTCATCTTTTTGAGATACTAGTTAGCTTTTAACCCCTCTTTTGTCATCTTCCTTTAAGGTCTTTAGCAAGCCCATTGGGTGCTCACCTTACAAATTCCTCATAACAATCCTACAAGCTGCTTCTCTTCATTAAGTTGTCATAGTAAGCCCATAAGGCACGTCTCCTCATTAACTTTCTCTTAGCGAGCCTGTTGGTCACTTTCTCTCATCAAATCCACTCAAGCGAACCTATAAGGCACAGCTTTCTCCTAACGAACTTGTTGCGCGCTTTCTTTCAACTTTCCCTTAGCAAGCCCATAGGATGCTTCTCTTCATCAAATTCTCTTAACGAGCCCGTTAGGTGCATTTATTCTTTCAATATGCTCATAGGGTGCTTCTATTCCTTTAGCAAGCCCATGAGATGCTTTCTTTCACCAAATTCTCTCAAGCAAGTGTAGACTCTGTAAATTCAACCTTCTAAACATAGTATCGGATTCGAGTGCCGTAGACATTTCTCTAAGTCAATAAAACTACATAAAATGAAAACCGACTAAAATTTTGAACCTGGAACTCAAAACGAACTTGAAAGACCCAATTATATAATTTGGAAACTCTTATCATGCAAGAAAACCCCAATCCCTACATACGTGTACTTTAAAAAAAAACTATATTAATAATAATAAAAAAAAAAAATTTAAAACTCTATAAAATTATCTTAATGCTTGAAAAGCCATAAATCAATAAAATTATCATATGGTTGCATAATAAAACGATGTTCCTAAATAATTAAGCCAATTGATCCTTAAGCTCATAAGTGTAAGTAAATTATTTCCAAGTTGGTGAAAAACCTTAAAAAATACATAATCTCACTCGAACTCTAAAACCTAGGATGATCAAGGACTTACGATCTTAAATAAATAATTAAAAATATATTTTCAATAAATTTTATTTAACTCTAGAAAACTCGAAAATTTCTTAAGAGACAAATCACAACTTACAAATTAATTGGAGAACCAAACCCTAAAAGAATTTCATATATGACAATTCTCTTATTTTCACTTATAAGCCATGTTACGTATGGATAAATTGTAAACCCTACTTTTAGCAAACTTGTGATTCAACTAAGAACACTTCCCGAATATTCCCAAGGATAAACTAAGCTAAGAATCCAAGTTTACATTTAAAAACGAATTTAATTTTTCAATTCGAAACCCTATTATCGATAAAACTCGAATACGAGAACCATAGACTTTGAACGCTAAACCCTAAAACAATTAAGGACTTATAACCCTAAGCGGCTAATTAAGAATTTAATTTGAATAATTTTATTCAATTTTAGAAACTTTCATAATTTTATAGAAATTTAATCATAACTTACAAATCAATTTAAGAAACAAACTCCAAAAGAATTTCAAATTAAACAATCTCCTTATCTTCATGCATAAGATTTGTATACATGAATAAGTAAACTAACTGTAAACCCTACTGTTAGTGGGCATAGGATTTGAGTACGAGTAAATTCTGAACGTTCCCAAAGGATCAACTAAACTAGAAACTTAAGTTTATATTTAGAAACGAGTTAAATTTTTACAATTCAAAAGCCAATTGTCGATAAAACCCGAGCTTGAAGAACTGTGAGCTCTAAAGCTACTTAAAACCCTAAACCTTAAAACCATTAAGGAATTTTAACCCTAAATAATTAATGGATAATTTAATTTGAATAATTTCATTCAACTTTAGAAAATTTCACAATTCTACAAAAATCAAATCATAAATCACAAAACAATGTAAGATAAAAATCCTAAAACAATTTTCTATAAAGCTATGCCCTTATCTTCATGCATAAGCCTTACATATAAATAAGTAGACCAACTAATCACCTTAGATAACTTATCAATTGAGAGTTTGAACCATTTATCAATTGATAACTTATCAAAATCTAGTGATAAGACAATTTCCTTATCACCTCTTCACTTATACTACATATGGACAAATTTTCACAAGAAATCATGAGCTTAACTTTAATAAAGGTGACAAGACCACTCCATGACTTAAAAAGACATCCCATGGTAGATCTAAAAAGGGGAGAAGAGGGGGCCATGCACTTGTCATTCACTCATCAATCACTTCCTCTTACACATCACTATTTACCCCTTAATGCTTACATCATCAAGAGTTGCAATTGTTGACTTTTTGTAAGCTTTAAGACAATACTTTCAAGACATTTAAACACTCCTTCTCTCACCATTCCAACCGGCCACACTCTTCCCCATTTCTCTCACTTTCAATTTCACTTTCACTTCATCTTTCTCTCTTTAGAAACAAACATAAAAAGGGGAAACAACTTTACCCCACAAAATCCATTTTCTTGCATTTTGAAGCTTCAACTCACGGCATTTTTTTTCTTTGCTCATGTGCCATTTTCTTTCATCATTTAAGACCATTAGAATCTTTCATAACCCCCTTTCCAAAAGACCAAAGGATTCGGGTTTCAAAAGGTAAGCAAAAAGGAGGAAGCAGAGTTAAAGGCTTAAGAGGAACCTTAGTGCACAACCACCAAACTTTGCGTTAAGGACGAGTAAGTGTTTCTTGTGATGTGTGGATTAATATTTATGTTAGAAGACTTGGATTTCTTGAAGATATGAGTAAGGTTTGAGTTGTTATAGCACAAAAAATCGTTTTAAGAAACAAACCCTAAAACCCTTACATGAAGTTGAAATATGAGCATGTAAAGTTGGTGTTTTGTATGGACATTTGTTTAATGCTTTGAATGGAAGATTTTAAGCTAAGGAAATCTTGAAATGAGAACTTTAATGTAGGGTAAGCATGCTGGACGTGAAGGTTCCATGGTCATTTGAATGTTGATTTTGTTTCCATTAAGTTAAACATGCTCAAATCTAGACTTAAGTTAAGGAAAAATCCATCACATGAAGTTTTATGAAGAAATCAACTTTGTATGACATGAGCTATGATATGGAGGTTTTATGAAGTATAAGATCTTTTATTTCTTTATGTGGAGCATGAGTTAAAGGATTATTTGATGGAAGGAAACTTAAGTTAAGATTATACACAAGTAGTTAAGTGCATAATCTACCACCTACACTTAAGGAAATGATGAAACAAGTTGAAAAACCAAGTAAGGACCCCTTAGGACCAACATGAACAGATCTGGAACGTGGGTAAATGAGGCCTAAAAATATGATAAAAGTGAAAGAACAAAGTGGAAAAATTAACCAAAGCAAGTATGATTAGCATACAAAGCCTAAAACTCAAAACCGGGCCTAAAACTCTCAAAACAAGCTTAGAACTCTAAGATGGGCCTTCAACAAAAATCTGACCAGCAACTTAAAGTACCAAGAGAAGTTGTTTTGAAGCCCATAAGAAATCCACCTAAGGCCCCATAAGCCCACCAAAGTCATTAACTTTAGTTTGAACCAAAAACAAGCCCATTTGATAACTTAAGCCCACTAAAAGGCCCAAGAAGTGGTTGTTAGCCTTAAGAATATAAATCAAAGTGGTAAATCTGATCTCAAGGAGTATTTTAAGCTTAGGATAAAATCTAAAGACCAAGTCCAAAGAATTTCTTAAGTTATTAAAAAGCCCAATTACCAAACAAGGCCCAAAAACATTCCAACACATGAGGAACGCTACTATTCTGACCCATGGACAGAATTGTATACCTCATTTCGAAAATCTAACCCTACCACATTAAAGTACACTCGAAAATGATGAATATTGACTATAAGATCATAAAAATCGGATTTAAAACGAAAAAGTTATACGCGATTGAACATTAGGTAAAAACCGGGAAAAAATTACGAAAACTAGTTAAGAATATAACTTAAAGAAAACTTACATAGTTTCTTAAGTTTGTTTCAATTCCTTATAAAAATTATTTCAATGACCAGGGGACACTGTTTACGGAGAGGACTTGCCTCCGGATTATTTTGATTGACCCACATGGTAGAGTGAGTAAATTCCCGATGACTCTTTACTTGATTATGCTTGTAAAGTAGATGCACCTAAACTTATATATATGAATTTGGATGCTTGTAGGATATGGGAGATGCATGTGTTTGAATTTATGGATGAATGCGATGATTTTTTTTTAATTATATATAATAATGGGAATTGTTTGTAATGCATATATATATGTGAATTGTATGGAATGAAATTGTTTGGTCACTCTAAAAATCAAGTTAATCGCTTGTACGATTAAGAACTCAAAATGAATCATGCATTCCCCATATTGCATACGGATAACACCGACTGCCGCTTCACGCAGAAGATGGGAGGGGACTCACAGGAATACGAGTTTCCTGCAGGATTGGGCACTAGCTATGCCATCATATATATATTGAGTCTCTGACCTAAGCTGATGGGCTTACTAGGCACCGGGAGACGCCAACCGTCGGCGAAGGGCCGAGTCTTGTGGCTTCTACTTAGGGCGTGTGTTTATGGACTGCGGGGGCCACCACACCGCTAGACTTGAGATTTTGAAAATATGATTCGGTAGCGAAAGTATATATACGTAGATATATACTTAGTTTTGTTTTGACTTAAGCACAATAGTGCTAATGAATTAAAACCCAAGGTCTAGAACCCGGATTTTGGTTTGGGTCGGTTAATTATCTCCAAACCCCGACTTCAGGGGGCGTAATTCTGAGTCGTATGTAGTTCCTAGGTCACTGCATGCATTTTTGGCATACTGATTGTTCATGCATTCATATGATTGTGCATATAATAAATTTCTGCTATGTGGTATTGACGAGGGTAATTATCTCACTAAGCGTAAGCTTACACCCCAACAGTTCTTTTTCTTACAGGTTGATCGATAGTTAGGAATGGGATAAGAATCGAGTGCAGAGTGCTACCATTGAATCAGTATGATGAAAAGCTTGTGTAGTTAATTCGGATTGCTCCGAAAAACGACTAATGTCTCATTTAAGTTTACTATCTTTAGTAAGTTTAGAATTTTCTAAAATTGTCTATCCTATTTCATTATTTTGGTAGGGGATACCGATTCTCTACGGTTCTGAGGAATTGTGGAAAAATTGGATATCCATAATTATATATATTATATAATGAGTCAATAAACTAAAATTGAAGACCTTAGCGAATAACTATTTAGAGTCTTGCAATCTCTAACTTGTAAGGCGATTTTCTTATCATGGGTGCACACGTGATATGGAAATTCTAGGCAATACTACTAGGCCCCTCTTAGGGTCGCTACAGGAAGCCTATAGGGTACTTCTCTCGATCAAATCCCGTAGCAAGCCCATAGGCCGCTTCTCTTCATTAGGTTTCAATTTAGGGTCTTAGTTAGCTCTAGGAGTGCTTCACTCATTTCACCTAGGATAGTTAGCTTAAAGGAGCACTACTAGGTTCTTCAGATCAATCTAATTTTAAGGTTGCTAGTCCCTAAGAGATGCTTCTACCTAGGTTAGTTAACTCAAAGGAGCACTGCCAGGTTCTTTAGATCGATCCAATTTTATGGTTGCTAGTCCCTAAGAGATGCTCCAACCTAGGCCAGTTAGCTCAAAGGAACACTATTAGGTTCTTCAGATTGATCCAATTTTAGGGTTGCTAGTCCCCGAGAGACGCTCCTGCCTTGGTTAGTTAGCTCATTGGGGCATAACCAAGTTTTCTCATCTAGTTTAGGGTCTTAGCCAACTTTAGGAGTGATTTACTCGCCTTAGTTAGTCAAGTCATTGAAGTACAACCAAGTTTCCTTATTCAGTTTAGAGTCTTAGCCAGCTCTAGGAGCACTTAACCGTTTCGTTCAGTTTAGGGTCTTAGCCAACTCTAGGAGTGCTTTGCTCACCTTAGTTTATCAACTCAATGGGACATGACTAAGTTTTCTCATTCAGTTTATAGTCTTAGCCAGCTCTAAGAACACTTTGCCTACTTTGGTTAGTTAGCTCATTAGGGCATGACTAAGTTTTCTCATTCTTTTTAAAGTCTTTGCCAGCTTTAAGAACACTTTGCTCACTTTGGTTAGTTAGCTCATTAGGGCATGACCAAGTTTTCTCATTCTTTTTAAGGTCTTAGCCAGCTGTAAGAGCACTTCGCCCATTTCATCTCAACTTGTCAACTCATAAGAGCGCAACCAAACTTATTTGAGTCTTTTAGCCAACTCTTAGAGCGCCATTACTCTCTTCACCAAATCTTTAGTACATCGAACCTAAGATAACTAGCTAGCTATAGCTATTCTTAGGATTAAATCCATCCTTGAGGTAAAAATAGTGTTTCTTTTGTTTTTGTGGCAAAATTTTGCTCAAACTTTACTATAAAGAGGAGCAGCTGTAAACAACATAAAAAGGGGTCATATATTAGGAAAAATATCCAAAAAATAGAAAATTAAAGAAAACCCAAAAAATAAGAGATTTAGGAAGAAATAAAGAAATTTAGAATTTTATGAAAATACCGAAAAAAGCACAAAAAATAAGAAATTTGGAAAAATATAAAAAAAAAAAGGAAATCTAGAAAGGAACACAAAAATAATAAGAAATTTAGAAAATAAAAAAAAAAGAAAAATAGGGAATTTAGAAAATAATAAAATTTTAGGTTGTTTAAATAGAATAGATTTTTTTTAAATTTAAATAAAGGACTATTGAACCTAAGCTTAGATTCGGCTTAGATTTGAATCTAGTCTAGGCTGACCTAGCCATATGTGCAATTTGGATAAAGCATAGGATAACAGCCTAATAATGAAACACATGGATTATACGTATAAACTTGGTTGAAGATCATGGGTTTGAAACTCACTGGAGGCATGAGGGTAGTTTTTTATCTTTTCCTTTTTTCAAGCTCCACATGTTTCCACATGTCAAGGCCTCATTGGGCTATGTGTCTAATTACAACATGTGGCACTTATGATTAGCCGTAACAACACAATTTCTTTCCCTCCATTTTTTCCTTCCCTTTCCTTCTTTTTTTTTTTTATATATATATAAAAAACACAGCATATACAGAGATTAGAAAAAGGGGGAATTCATTTTTTAAGAAAAGATACATACACAAAGGAGAAACATACATGTAAGTGAGAGGATTTTATGATTTTCAAAAAAAAAAAAACAGATGCACATAGGGAAAACTGATATTCAAAACACACACAAAGGAGGTTCCATTCGAGATTGACAACACATACATACAGTAAAGGAGATTTGATTTTTCAAAAGGAGCACACAGTATAGGGAGTGTAAGACAGCAGGCTAAACATAACTCTCTCTCTCTCTCTCTTGAAACCGATCCCCTCTCTCTCTCTCCACTACACTCTCTCTTACTCTCAGATCTCACTCAGCCTCTCCTTCTTTGTTGACTAAATCTCTCCACCTTCACCCTCTCGAACGCGTGCCACACGCCACTCTCATACACCCACCAACCTAACACAATATCGCACGATCACTCTCTCTCTCACTAGCCACGGCCTCTCTCTACTATCTCTCGATTTTCTCTCTCTTTGGACTCCCTCTCTCTCAAACTCATGCACATACAGTATACTCCAACTCTCTCAACTGACTCTCTTCCTCTCTTACTAAGCTAAGCATACAACCGCATGAAGCATCCTATACACACATACAACCGAAGCATATCACTTGACCTTCACTCCCTAATGTCATCGCGACCTACACACACTATCCACTTTAGACCTAAAGCCTCTTCCTTATCCCATCCTTTACCTACACAGCACAACACACATAAGTCTACTCTTACCAGTACACACCGTACATCATACCCAAACCACCCTTGTAACCATCAATGTCAGCTGCCCATCAAAACCCTATGTTGAAACACTACCTTATACCACTCAATACTAGAAATGGAAGATACGAATGTACTTGCGATGTCCAAAAATGTAAAATCTAACCACTTTTCGAGCTTGAATCAACTTCAACTGCCACTAACCAATTCCACCTCCACCATTCTAAGCATCAACCACCACCAAATAAGGCGGCATTGTTCTTGCATCCCCTAAGTCCAATAAATTTCCCATGAATCCACCTTCACTCATGTAAAATTTAGCCTAAAGCCACTAAAAGTAAGCCCTATTGCAGCTGCTTTTCTTCTTCGACCATTACACGTGTAGCACACGTGAGTTGGGTTGGGCCAGCCTGGCTCGACTGATTGGTCTGACCTAAAATTTGGGTTCTTACAGTAAATCGATCCACGCCTAAAGCTTAGTCCAATCTTGTTTTCTTTTTAGTTTTCGACTCATTTTTTTTTTACTAACATAGTTATTTATTTATTTATTTACTTCGATATGTAATTTAATTAAAAATAGAAGAAAAATTTGAAAAGGAAAAAAAAAAGAAAAGAAACAAAAAAAGAAGTATTTTATTTTTATTTTTATTTTTATATTTCAACCAAAAAACCAAAAAAAAAAATACAATAGAAAGTAAATAAATAAATAATGAAAATAAAAAATAAGAAAGTTACTTTTGATACTTAAAAAATCTGTTTTTCCAAGAATAAATAAAAATAATTAGATAATCTCCAAATTAGGACCACTTTAGAGTTGTCAAAATTTAAATCCTAAATTAAGACCCTTAAACCCTTAAAATTTTTTCTTGAAATAAACTAATCTAGGTAAAAACATAAACCTAGTTGTTTTTCAAAAAATTAAAATTAATCAACTCGCTATGTTTTTGGTAAACGAACTACGGAAGTTTGATTCTGAATAGCAATACATAGGTACTCATACGTTAGTACGGGGCAACTTAAACTATGTAAATTTTTGTTTTTTTTCCATCTTTATAGATATTTGTGTAAGTTAATTAGTTTAGTAACTTATAACATGTTTAGCTATTTTTGAAATTAAAAAGGGTATATTTGAAAAGCGAAGTTAAATTTAGGAAGTCTAAAAGTGATACCCATTTAGTGTTTAATAAATATGCCCCTGGATCTAGAGCTTTGGTTTTCAAAAAACCGTTTTATAAATTGATTTTTTAATCGATGGACCAGTAACTAAGTTATAACTAATCTACCCAATTGGTTATAACTTAACTCTTTTTCCTAACTCCAGTTAGGTAGTGACTCCAATACCTTTTCAAATTCGAAAAAATGGTTTAATTTAAACCTTAGTCAAAGGTTGGTATTAAGCGAGTAGGGTTTAGTATTGATTGGTTTATGGAAGACTAAATTTAAAAAGAACTGAGAGGGTGAAAAACCAAGCTCAACACTATGCCTTTGTTAAGGATAAGAAGAAGATTATGTTGCAGCCCATGACCTTATCTCAAGTAAATGTGACCCATCATCAACTCACCTAAGCCAGTAAGAAGAACACCTTAGTTTTGAGTTGAAGAGAGCTCCGAGCTATTGAAAAAGCTGAAGAACCTATGTTTTTATTGATTAGAAGACTGTTAGTGATTAAAGATTTAAAGGATAATCCTCATGAAATTTGAAGCCAGCTAAATGAGTTTTCTAACCATTTCTTGAAGAACTACCTAGAGGACTGCCTCTAGTCCGAGGCATTAAGCACTATATTAATTTATAGCCAAGCGCTACTCTACCAAATTGATTTACATACAAAATGAACCTTAAGTAGGCTGCCAAGCTAAAAAGATAGGTGGATGAGCTCATAGAGTAAGGATATGTGAGGGAAAGCATAAGCCCTTGCACAATATTAGCTCTGCTCATTCTAAAGAAAGATGGCTCATGACAAATGTACATCAACAGATGAGTAATCAACTGAATTACTATCAAGTATAGATACCCGATACCGAGGCTCAATGACATGTTAGATGAGCTTCATGGTGCAAAAATATTTTGGAAGATTGATCTACAAAGTGGTTACCACCAAATTCGCCTAAGACCATTAAGCATAGTCTCTATGAATGGTTGTTTATGCCGTTTAGACATACTAGTATGCCAAGCACATTCATTAGGTTAATGAACCAAGTGATGCGCTCCCTAATCAGAAGATGTGTAGTCGTGTACTTTGATGACATCGTGGTATACAATGCTAACCTAAACAACGATGTTCAACATCTCTATGAAGTATTTGACATTTTACAAACTAAGAAGTTATATGAGAATTTGAAAAAGTGGTTGTTCTGTAAGGATGAAGTGATTTTTCTTAGGTTTGTAGTGTTAGGGGAAGGAATCCGTGCAAATGAGGAGAAGATCCGAGTTATTTTGGAATGGACAATGCCAACAAATGTCATTGAGGTGTGAAGTTTTCATGGCTTACCTTCTTTCTATAGGCGATTTATTAAGGACTTCAATACAATTGTTGCTCCCTTAACTGAGCTAACAAAGAAGGTTGATGGATTCCGATAGAATGAACGAGCTAAATAGAGCTTTCGAGAGATCAAGGCAAAGCTTACCTTAGTGCCTGTCCTATCATTACTAGACTTTGACAAACCCTTCAAGTTAGAATGTGATATATCAGGAATTGGAATTGATGTTGTCCTGATGTAGGAGCAATGATCCATCACTTATATAGTGAGAAGCTTAATGGTCCAGCCCTGAACTATTCTATGTACAAGAAGGAGTTATACTCTCTATATTGAGCCCTTACTATTTGGCAACACTATTTGTTGCTATAAGAGTTTGTTATTTATATAGACCATAAGTCTCTAAAGCATCTTGGGAGTCATAATAAACTTTAGAAATGATAAGCCAAGTGGTTAAAGTTTATGAAAGGATTCTCATACGTCATTCGACACAAGAAGGGAAGTGCAAATGTAGTTAACAATGCTTTGTCATGATGGTAAACTTTGTTGACTACTTTGTAGACAAAATTATTAGGATTCTCACTCATCATTGAGTAGTATGCTCAAGACCTCCATTTTGACCCTATCATAGAACAGTGTAGGGGTGAAATTGTTGTTAAGGGATGCTATCTTAAGGAAGGTTATCCGTTTAAGGACCAAAGGTTGTGCATACCATACTATTTCACTCATGAGTTATTGATTAGGGAAGCTCATAACGATTGACTATTAGGTTACTTTAGGGAGACCAAGATAACCAATTGCTAAAAGAGAACTTTTACTGGCTTAGTTTAGCTAAGGATATCCATGTGGTAGTTAGCAATTGTGAAGTTTGCAAGTGTACTAAGGGGAAGAGAGAACCCTATGGAGAATACATGTCTCTACTGACACCAACCTTACCTAAGGCCAACCTCAACATGGATTTTTTCCTAAGGTTACCCTAGACATCCTGAGAGAAAGATTCTATATTTTTTATAGTGGACTACTTCAGCAAGATGGTGCACTTCATTCCATGCCATGAGATTAACAATGCTTTATATATTGTTGATTTGTTTTTGTAGAAAGTTGTTTGACTACATAGAGTACCGAAGACTATTGTTTTAGATAGAGACACAAAATTCTTGAGCAATTGTTGGAAGACTCTTTGGAAAGGATTGGAACTAAACTTGTGTTCAGCTCTAATAGCTACCCTCAAACTGATGACTAGACTAAAGTAGCGAATAGGATACTAAGCAACTTACTTACAGCCTGTTCACTTTACTTTATAGAACGAAGGAGGAACGTAATAAAGGTATAACATATATTACTTTGTTTAGTTGGATTAATAAACAACTTAAGAATAGACACATAATACAACTTTAATGACTAAATAACCCTTGAGCCATTTTCTTTCTTAAAGAATTTTAAAGTAATAGGTGGTGGTGATGGAAATTAACTGTGGGGGCGAAGGTAGTGGTAATGGTCAACGACGGTTGCAAAGGGTGGTGATGATTGGTAGTGGTAACAGTAGCAATGGTTGATGGTGGTGATGGTAATTGGGGTAACGATTTGGAGTGAGAGGGGGGTGGGGTAGGGGTAGTTGCGATGCTGGTGATGATAGCGGTGGTTAGAGGTGATGGTGATGGTGACAATAGCGACAACAGTAGTAAGTGATGGCAGCGACGGTGGCGGTAGTAGTGGTAGTGATAGGTGATTGTGGTGGTAGTAGGGTAATGGTAATGGTATTAGTGGTGATGATGGTAGCATTGGTAGTAGTCAGTGGTTAGTAATAGTGGTGGTGGTGGTTGTTGTGGTGGCAACTGCAACAATAATGATGGTTAGTAGTAGTGTTGGCAGTGGCTGTAGTAGTAGTAGTAGTCGATAATGATGATGGCAATGGTGGTGGTGGTCATCGTTAAATTGATATGAGGTTATTTTTGGAAAAAATATGAAATTTTGTGAGGAATCATAATTCTTTGGTGAATTAAGAAATCCCTATTAGTTAATTTCTCTAATAGGAATTCCTAAGGAATTGCAATTCGGAGATAAAAAACCAAGTGAACGTTGTAATAAGTAATAAGGGGGGAATTGAATTCTAATTCCCTTCAAGTAAACAAGGCATTGGAGTTGTTATGAGAAAGAACTTAAGGGATTGGGAGCTATGCCTATCAGTTATGGAGTTCATATACAATTGGACTGTCCACAATACTACTAGGAAGACTCCATTCTAGGTCATTTATGGCCTTAATCTGACAATTCCCTTAGACATGATCAGTACCCTAGTAGTTGCTAAAGATAGTTAATCTAGAGTTGATCGAGCCCAAGAATTGCAAGTGATATACCAATCTATAATAAGGAAGATCACTAAGTTCAATTAGAAATAACATGAGATTGGTAGCCGAGGTTGCTGAACTATCACTTTCCAACCAGGAGACTTGGTATGGATTCACCTCAGCTAACAACGATCCTAGCAATTAAGGTAAAGTAAACTATCTCCTTAAGCTGATGATCCATTCAATGTCTTGTAGAAGATCAACCTCAACACTTACCAAATCAAGTTACATGATGACTATGATGTCTCCTCCACCTTTAATGTATCTGATCTGATCCCTCACTAATCAGTAGAAGAAGACCCTATAGCGCCTAGAGAGAAGAAGCAAAAACTACTCCAGATTTGATGGAAAATCTTCTTAACCCTTAGGTAGATGATGGGAATCAGCCCTCTATATTAGTTACACGTAGCTAAGCTAGAGTACTTTAAGGACTTGTGCTAAGAACACTAGCTCAAAGCCATATCTAAGATGAGGATTTCTATTCTAAACTAATCTCCTATGACTTAGCTATTAGATCCTCATATGTATCAAATTTGCTCTTACCCAACAATGGTGCTTTATTCCAAAAGATAGTCCCTAACTAGCTGAACCGACTATAGACATCTAACTTTAATTCAGTTGACTTCTTTATAGGTTTCATTGGCTCTTGACCTGATCCTGATTAGGTCAACCTCTAACTGCAACGCTTTCCTACTTCTACTTACTTTGTATCATATTTCTAATGTCTAGCCACCAAGTGACATGTATCCTTTGATAGAACATTCTAGAATGATTCTTTCTTTCTTCGTACTAAATATTCTTTGTCTCTTTTACCTCTTTTGGAATATCCTATGTAACTTAATTGTAAAAATAGCCTTTTATCTTTTCATACATGTAAAGCACTTGGAATATCCTATGTAACCTAATTGTAAAAATAGCCTTTTATTTTTTCATACATATAAAGCAACCTTAGTAGACAGGTATATAAACCCCCACTTACTTGTATGCAAATAATGATTCATCAATAGAGAAATTATTTATGTTTCCTTTGAGTAAACTTAGTATTCTTATTATCCTTCAACTCTTATCTATTCCCTTTAACAAGGAGTAGTGGCAAGTGAGCCTTTGGTTTGGACCAATAAGTCACATCCGGTGGATTGTAGGCCAAGTAGGATCGAGTGGTACGTCATATGCATTTGATAGCTTCTTAGACTTTGCTATCATATCTTTTGTTTCTTTTGGTTTGCTTCGTCGTAGTGCTTCTCCGTGTATCTAACCCTTAGAGATGCATCATAAAATGCCTCTTGTTTTGCTTAACTATCTTTGTACTCCGATCAATTTGGAGCTTATGCGTTATCACTTTTCTAAGGATGCTTAATATATCTAAGGGAGACTAAACGAAGACATTTGCATTATCTTGAAGGAAATTAATTAAAATTTAATGGATATATGTTGGTTAGCATATCCAAGGGAGACTAAGCAAAGACATTTACATTATCCTAAAGGAAATTAATTAAAATTTAATGGATATATGCTAGCAATGGTCTCCTTATCTTCGTTCTTTTTCTAGGTTCACTTCCTAATGGGACTTCCTCTACTTCTTCTTTGGCAATCTCATTGCTAGTAGACTTCTTTTCCAAATTAGTCTATGCTGAAAAGACTTCTTCACACCATAGCACTTTCAAATATAAGAATCTAGCTTATTGTTGGTCTCCCTTAAATGTTCTAACCTTAGTGGGAGTAGGGAATTTAGCCTTGAGATGTGTTGTTAAAGGAACTATACTGAACAGATGCTGGCATAGCTAGCCCATGATCACATTATAAGGAGACCAATACTTAACAATAAGGAAATCCACTTTGTCCTTCGTAATATGTACATCATCTTTAAGCTAGATAAGATGAAAAATAACTCCAGTAACTCATATAGGTTGATTGTCAAAAGTGTATAGACCATACTTATAAGATCTCAGCTAAGCTTTGATCTTTGTCTTCATTTGGTTAAAGGCGTGTTGAAAAACAATGTCTATCAAACTCCTAGTGTCAACCAAGATCATTTTAACCTCAAAGTTAGCAATCCTAGCACAGATTACTCGTACATCATTGTAGCGCCTTTGTACACCTTCAAAGTCCTCCTTTATGAAAGAAATGGAATTGTGGACCTTGACTTTCTTGCCCTGTACATTACAAGATATATCGTATGGTGTTAATCAACATCAGAGAGCTTGATTGGCTTAAAATAGAAGGTCCACCAATAATAGTGTTTATAACACCATTTGGTGCTCTATTATTACCTTGGTCTCTCACATCTCTCATGGCTTGAGGAGGCTATACAATGCTTTCTTACTTATCACGTCATCTTTAAGTTGGCCACTCAATATACTTGGCGTCAAGGCAAGTTACGTACACAAGTACCTTCATTGGATTGCATCTTCAATTGTGTTTTTGAGTTGAATACATTTGTTATTGTTGTGACCTCTACTACGATGAAAATCATAATATTTATTAGAATTCCTACGTGACGGATTTCCTTTCATTCATTCTAGTGATTGTAATACTTACCCCTAGTTACATAACTTCATCAAGATATCTAAGATCAAACGATTGAGTAGGTATTGATGCATTGCCAACCTCTGGATCGCTAATTCCCACTTGCCTTTAAAGCCTACAATATCTCATGAGGAGGGTACTCTCTTATCAACCTACTAAAGATGAGCTCTTGTATATGGAAGAGTTATGGGTAAAATCTTTAAGGTCCCAATTCAGACACATTCTACTCTGCTTGAACACTTATCCAGTTGCCAACCAATCATATGGTAAGTTTTACTTGCTAAGTATCGAGGTTAATGATACAAGTTAAATGCACCTATCAATTTTAATATAGTGGATATAAGTTCGAGTCGATCCCTTAGAGACCTCAAGTACTAATATTAACCTTAGCTCTATTATCTAACTAGAAAATTGTGATGGGTTAAATGAATTAAAAATACTAAAATTAATAAACTAACCTAATTATGAGACTTTATTAAGCAATTTAGAAAGCGATAAAATTAAGAACGACTTCAAGAAAGCAAATAACGTATTTAGGAATTATTTCCCCTAGTGTTTAACATGTGACCGCTTAAAATGTATCCAATTCAATCTTTATTATTTTAGACCGGAGGGATTCACAATTAAAGTTAACACCTTTCTCAAGCATATTAACCCTAATCCTAAATTATTTATTGGAATCTCTTCACTTAGTAATATAATTCAGAATTGCATTAATGTATAATGAATTCCTAAACAAAAGAACAACTTTCCAGAAGAATCATGTATCTTATCTCTAAGTACACATGTAATTCTCTCCAATTATGTCAAGATCCCATTATTTATGTGATTTCTCAATCATCATGCATTATATTATAGATTGATACTCTAGAAAATATCAATTAATAATTAAAAAAAAAAAAATTGAATCAAGAAAAGATAGAAACTTTATTGAAAATTATCCATAAATCTAATAGTCACATGAAACCCTAGGTTCCACAATCCTAAATACAAGAATCTTAAGCTATCATAATGAAACTAAAAACAAATTGCAGCAAAATTAAGAAATAAAACATGAAAAACTCCTTTTATTGATGAAAAATCTCTTCAATCTTGAAGTTAGGCATTGCTTTCGCCTTTTGCACCTCCTTTTCTTCAAGTCTCTTCTCTTTTGAATGTCCAAAGTTACGTGCGAAACTCCAGTATGTCCTTTTATAATGTATTGTAAAGTTTCTTTTTTCATCACATGACACAGCCTAGAACACAGTTGTGTCCCCCAGGTTATGTAACTTATTGACTTTAGCACAAAAAATCTTCCTGGATGAACATAGCCTGGGGACATAGTTGTGTCCCAAATTGTGTAACTTTTTGATCAAAATTTGCCACTTTCTCCTATTGTTTACATAACTGAAAAACTTCATAATTCATTCATTTGAACTCCAAATTGAGTGAAACTTGATTCCTTTTCTTTGTTTTCAATCCGAGAACATGTTTAAACCTTGAAATCAAAGTTTTACTCAATCATGTGTCAATTTCTTTACAAAAAACTAAAGATGTAAGGGAAATACTATAAAATCACCATGTGAAATGTGTTTAAAATAAGAGTTATTAAACTTCCCCACACTTGAGCATTTACTTGTCCTCAAGCAAATAAATCAAAACAAAAATTTTGGGATAAGAAACGCCAAACAAAATTTATTACTATTTAGGACACCGATAAATGAATACACTTGACCCGAAGAAAAGTAAAAAAAAAAAACATTTTTCAATTAACTAGCAATAATAAAGTTAAGCAATTTCACCCGTAACAATGTCATAATTTCACTCGACCATATTTGAATGCTCCAACAATATTTAATACCAAAGTTCACTAGTTAATTTATGGAAGTCAAACTTTACCCAAGTCATTTAACCAAGGATTCTTAAACTAGAAATTGGATTTAACATCTTACTAACTGAGAAAGAGTCATAAAAATTTTGTCCATTTGACTTAAGTGTATACAATTCTCTCTTCAATCTCACCAAGCACCATAATCCAAAAGAAACACATTTTACATCTACTCATCCTCTAATCATCCCCTTAGTTCATGCTTTTGTTGGGAGGTTTTTTAAATTTACTTTATTTAAGCATAATTACCTTTAATGGACAATTGTGTTAGTAGAGGGAAAGAATCTCGCTCTTTTGACAAACCAAAACCGATCCATACCAACTTATCCCTTATATTGATAGTGGGAAAGAACCCTGCTATTCTGACGAACCAAGGTCGATCCATACTAATTTTTTTTCATTAGTATTGGCATTGGGACTCAATCTCACTGTTCTAACGAACCAAGATGAATCGTTACCAATTTTTTAACTATTCATACACTTGTTATTACTTTTTACCTCCAATCATTGTGATTTTTCAAGGGTTTCTCAAAATAAAAATTTCATTTGTTTGTTTGCTAAAAACTATGAGGCTCTAAAATTTTCCAAGAGAAAGATATACAGAAAAGTAAATTTAAAAATAACCATGACTAACTCTCAACTAGTGATGTTGTTCCAATCTTAAGTCTTAGAGTCCTAAGCTAAATAACTCGTAACTTTGCCCTGCAAAGATTTGACTAATGAATTCAAGTAAAGTGTAATAAGATCAATAATGATCAAGATGACACAGTTGATTTGCCCCAATACTTGTTAATCACCTATTGCAAGTTAACTTAAAAATTAATTAGGTCAAATGTAAATAATTGGTCTCTTAAATAGTAACAAATTCATATATATCTTTTCCCTATACTTAATAATGTACATTGTCCTCAATGTACGACTAAGAAAGCACAATAGCAAGATATCAAATAATTAAAAAATATCATAGGGAAAAAGGAAATACATGTATTGAAAAAGAAACTAATACTTCCCTACCTTGAAGCATAAGATACTTTAGTGGAGAAAGGGTAGCTAGTAGCTCGACAATAGTGCCCTCATGAGTGGAAAATGATATAATAGATTTAGGCTTCCTTTGAACGATCTACTTTTCACAATTTTCCATTGACTACTTGGATCAGGTTGGATTTGATGAAGAAATTTGTTGATGAAAAGTAAAACGTGAGGAGAAGGTGGAGAGAAGATGAAAGGTGAAGTGAAGTTGTGTGTGTGTTTATGTTTTGATAATGTTGGGCAGTACGTGTACTAATATCGTGTAGGTGCTGGGCAAATACAGTCTGGGACACAATCGTGTCCCACGTTCATGTAACTTTCTGCTTTGGGTGCATGTTCCTAGGTGAACACAGGTTAGGACACAACTATGTCCCACGCCCATGTAACTTTCTGTGCTTATGGTCCATTGAAGGGGCTTGGGTGGACACGGGTTAGGACACAACCGTATCTCATACCCGTGTAAGTTTCTGTTTGTTTATTTGTTTTTTTTTTTTTTTGCCTAGCCTAAATTCATGAATTTAAATGTAATAAAAATTTAAAAAAATAAGAAGAGAAAGAAAAAAATTAAATTAAATTAAATAGATTAAAGAAGTAAGGCTAAGTTATATAAAAACAAAATAAAATAGAATGGAATAAAAGAACTATAGTGCAATCAAAGAATATTAAAGCAAAACATAAATAAAAGAAGAGTTTGGCATGGGTTACCTCCTATGAAGCGCTATAGTTAATGTCAATAGCTCGACGGGATACATCTTGTCATTCATGATTCTTCATCCAAGTGGAGATAGGACTCCTCTTGTATCTCACTTTCGAACTCTCCATACGAGTGTAAATTTACCCTTAGGCCATAGAACTTGTCAATTCCATTTCATTGGTGCATAACTTCCATAGTTTCTCTCCTTATTATGCCACTTATCAAATTCATGTAGCCTGAACTTCTTCATTTTGTCCACTTTCAAATTCTCTTTGAAGGATCTTAACTTAAGATCATTTGGCTTATGTAATGGATCAACCCCCTTCTTGTTCACAATAGATTCATGAACTTCTATTTGAGCTACCACTTTTGCACGATTGGGGTTGGTCACCAGATTTTTATTTCCCTTTTGCAAGCAATAGCTTAAGGAATTTTTAGCAAGCGTTTCTTGCACACATGTAGATATAATAACATTAATGGCAATAACATTGTGACATGTTTCCTCTAAGTTATGAAATTTGTTCATTACCTTTGGAGTTTTAAAAACTATTTCATCATCCTTGACCCGTAATATCAACTTATGCTCACCAACATCAAAAATAGCCCTAGCGATGGCTAGAAAGGGTCGACCTAAAATGATTGGCACCTCAATATCCTCATCTATATCAAGTATAACAAAATCTACTGGAAAGATGAATTTGTCTACTTACACTAAAACATCTTTTATGATGCCTCTAGGGTATGTGATAAACCTATTAGCTAATTGAAGACTCATGTGCATTAGTTTAGGTTCTCCTAACCCTAGCTTTTTGAACAATTTATACGACATCAAATTTATACTAGCTCTTAAGTCTGCCAAAGCATTATCTACTAACAAATTGCCAAGCATATAAAGAATAGTGAAACTCTCTGGATCTTTTAATTTTTGTGGCAGCTTTTTCTAGAGAAGTGCCAAGCATTCCTCATTTAATGTGATGGTTGTAAGCTCCTCCAACTTCCTCTTGTTCAATAGAAGATCCTTTAGAAATTTCGCATACTTTGGTATCTGCAAGATGACATCAACAAGAGATAAGTTAATGTGTAATTGTTTGAAAATATCAAGCAATTTACCAAATTCCTTATTCTGGTCAGTGTAACTTTGCTTAAGGTACTGTGAGTAAGGGATGGGGGGCTTGTAGTCCTTCACTTTCGGTGGTTCCATACTTTCTTTTGATTTTAGTGGCTTTGCATCTTTCTTACGGTTGACTTCCACTTCTTTCTCAACTACTTCCTCACCATCCTTCTTCTCCACTTGCAATTTTCTATCACTTCTTAAGGTCACAGCATTAACATGTTCCTTAGGATTGATCTCGGTATTTCTTGGGAGTGTCCCTTGTTGCCTCTCGGAGATCATTTTTGCAAGTTGATCAATTTACTTCTCAAGATTGCAATTAGAAGCCTCTTGATTTCTCAATGATGATTCAATGTTGGATAACCGAGCCTCATTGCCTTGAATATATTTCGTGAGAGGTTCTTCCAAACTGGACTTCTTCTCTTGAGGAGGGGGAGGTGGTAATGGTTTTTGAAATCTAGGTGGACCAAAGTTAGTCTTCTGCTGCCTTTGGTTTTGGTTTCCCCATGAGAAATTAGGATGATTTCTCCACCCGGAATTATAAGTGTTGCTGTAGGGGTTATTTTGTTGCATGGGTGGATTTCTTAGATAATCTACCTGTTCTAGTTATTCTTGTACTCCATAACCCTGTATGTCAAAGTCACTTACATTCGGTTGTACTTGTTGAGGGCTAATAGAGAGTGTATCAATCTTCTCACTTAATAGATTCACGTTGGTTGCTAGAGCATTGG
Organism: Lumnitzera littorea; assembly: GCA_024138015.1. Taxonomy (NCBI): domain Eukaryota; kingdom Viridiplantae; phylum Streptophyta; class Magnoliopsida; order Myrtales; family Combretaceae; genus Lumnitzera; species Lumnitzera littorea. The sequence goes on along the minus strand of JAMXBB010000001.1, from coordinate 73,708,425 downwards.
TTAAGTCCACATCATAAATTCCCACAACCTTTTGCCTAGCTCTAGTGCTTTCCTACTAATAATTGTTTATTGCTATTCCTTCAATCAGGTTTTGTGCTTGCTCGGGTGTCTTTATATTCAAAGTACCTCCTGTGGATGCATCAATTGTCTATCTCGTAGATAAATTGAGACCATTATAGAAGGTCTGAATCTACATTCATAGTAGGAGGCTATGATATGGGCACCTCTTGAGCAAGTCCTTAAACTGCTCCTAAGTATCATATAGAGTCTCTACTTCCAATTGGGCAAAACAAGAAATGTCATTCCGAAGTTTAGCGGTCTTCACAAGTGGGAAATACTTCTCCAAAAATTTCTCTGCCAATTCATTCCAAGTTGTGATTGAATTTCGTGGTAGAGAGTTCAACTATTGCTTTTCTCTACCCCTCAAGTAAAAAGAAAATAGCCACAGTCGGATGGCATTATCCGTAGCTCCGTTGATTTTAAATGTATCACAAATCTCTAGAAAGCTAGAGATGTGAGCATTAGGATCTTCATCTTGGAGACCGTCAAACTGAACATATTGTTGCACCATTTGTATGATGTTAGGTGTAATTTGAAAGTTATTAGCTGCGACAGTTGGTTTTGTGATACTAGAGTCAGCTCCTGTAAGTATAGGCCTTGAATAGTCAGACATAGTTCGATTTACTTCATTACCGTTGTTAGCCATGTGTGGTAGAGTTTCTTGATTGATGAATTGAGTGTTAGCCTCTTCACCCTCTTCCTTAATCTTAACGATTGACTCGTCTTCTATGGTAGCTACAATTTGTTTAGGTCGCAATCTCAAATTTTGAAGGATAGTTTTCTCAATTTCAAGATCAAATTCTACCAAATCTTCTAAGTTGCTTTAGGTCATGCACTATAAAGGCAAGAAATATAGAATCAATTGCAACTCTAGGTAATAAAAATAAACAATGAAAACCAAAAATAAAAAAGAAAAAAGAAATGGTCAAAGTAATAAAGTAACTAGTGTTCTTAATATCGAAAGTCCCCGGCAATGGTGCTAAAAACTCGATACAAGGTAAGTGCACCTATCGGTTTTCATATTTTCATATAGTAGATATAAGTCCGAGTCGATTCCTTAGAGACCTCGAGTATTAATATTAACCTTAGCTCTATTATCTAACTAGAAAATTTTGATGGGTTGAATGAATTAAAAATATTAAAATTAACAAACTAACCTAATTATGAAACTTGATTAAGAAATTTAGAAAGCGATAAAATTAAGAACGACTTTAAGAAGGCAAATAACATATTTAGGAATTATTTCCCCTAGTGTTTAACATGTGACCACTTAAAATGTATCTAATTTAATCTTTATTATTCTAAATCGAAGGGATTCACAATTAAAGTTAACACCTTTCTCAAGCATATTAACCCTAATCCTAAATTATTTACCGAAATCTCTTCACTTAGTAATCTAATTCATAATTGCATTAATGTATAATGAATTCCCACACAAAAGAACAACTTTCAGAAAGAATCATTTATCTTATCTCTAAGTACACATGTAATTTTCTCTAATTATGTCGAGATCCCATTATTTATGTGATTTCTCAATTATCATGCATAATATTATAGATTGATACTCTAGAAATATCAATTAACAATTAAAAAAAACATAATTGAATTAAGAAAAGACAGAAACTTTATTGAAAATTATCCATAAATCTAATAGTCACATGAAACCTTAGGTTCCACAATCCTAAATATAAAAATTTTAAGCTATCATAATGAAACTAAAAACCAATCGCAACAAAATCAAGAAATAAAATACGAAAAACTCCTTTTATTGATGAAAAATCTCTTTAATCTTGAAGTTAGGTGTTGCTTTCGCCTTTTGCTCCTCCTTTTCTTCAAGTCTCTTCTCTTTTGAATGCCCAAAGTTATGTGCGAAACCCTTATATGTCCTTTTATAATATATTGTAAAGTTTTTTTTTTTTTTTTGTCACCAGACACAGCCTGGGACACAATTGTGTCCTCAAGTTGTGTAACTTATTGACCTTAGCACAAAAAATCTTCCTGGATAGACATAGCCTGGGGATACAGTTGTGTCCCAAACTGTGTAACTTTTTGACCAAAATTTGCTACTTTCTCTTATTGTTTATGTAACTTCATAACTCATTCATTTGAACTCCAAATTGAGTGAAACTTGATTCTTTTTCTTCGTTTTCAATCCAAGAACACGTTTAAACCTTGAAATCAAAATTTTTCTCAATTAAGTATCAATTTCTTTACAAAAAACCAAAGATATAGGAGAAATACTATAAAATCACCATGTGAAATGTGTTTAAAATAAGAGTTATCAGCTAACTTGCCATATGCCAAGCTCAAGGTCACCATACGTCGAACCCTGCTCTTCCAATCTATACAACTGATAAGGGCCGAGGCCAACTTACCAAGTGCCCAGACCAAGGCTGTTGCACACCGAGCTCTACTCATTCAGCTTACTAAACAGCAATGTTCCTTATTTGTCTCAACAACTCTAAGTACCCTTCATCAACAGCATCCCTAACCTCAGTATAGCTTAACTAAAGTGTCCTAAGATCCCAAAGTGTGGACCAAATTGTGGCATGCTACCTATCATTCCTTTTTCTAACATTGTACTATATTTCCTTGTATTATTTAACCCTTTTAGCCTTTTAGAAATATACTAAGATAGTATTATTGTATTACCCTTACATCTTGCAGTTAAATTCATCATATACCTTATACTTAATAAATATTCTTGTTCTTATGGATACCCCTCTTCGAGTACATTTTTCTCTTACATTCTTATCTAATCTTTTGAGTAGCTTAAGATTAGTGGTAAATGGACCTTAATATTAGCTTGTGAGTCAAGTGAGGTACTAAGTCATGTTGTGTTCGTTGGTGCATTATATCCTTCAAGTAACTTTAAGTAAGCTACTATGTGTTGTTGACTAATCCATCCTCACTTTCTTTAATATCTCAAAGGAACCATCCGATTATAGTTTTACAGTAAATCCTAATGATCAACTCAGCTCCTAAACACATTAGGTATGAACTAAAAAAGTTGGAATGCATGGCCTCTTCCATTTGCCACTACTTACCTTCAAAAATTGGTCATTACGTCTGCCTAGACATACTGGGGAGAAGAACCGACACCTACACTCATGGTCATTCTTGTTTTTGCCATCTGGGTGGATTATTATTGAAATAGATGGTGCCAAATGCTGTTAGTTGATTTTGGGTGTGAAACTTTGCTCTTGTAAAAGTAAAGAAGAAAGGGTAAAGGTAGTGCTAGGGCCAATCTGGCGTAGTCACTCCTATGCCTAAGTAAGAGAATGTTTAAGGAAAGTAAATGAATGAGTAATTTGAATGTTAAGGAGTGTAAGAGAGTTCTTACTATGCTTTCCTTCCCTTATTTATAGGTGCATATTGGATGTTTGCAATACCAAGTAATCATTAGTCGTAAATCACATAGCAGCTCTTGAATTAAGCATATTGTAAGCCCCAAGTAACCGTAGGATTGAACATAGAGTTCAAGGTTTAGGGCGATCGGTTAAAAGATCCGATCAAACCCAAATTATAAATTATTTAACAAGATATCAGTAAAAATGACCCTGTAAACTTAAATTTAAGAAAATAAGTAGTAAAATAGGAGACTATAAAATTTTCAAATTTTAAGCATAATAATTGCTAATTACCAAAAAGGCAAAAAGTGTAATATAATAACTAATAAATTATTAGAGACAGATTATATGTATACTAAAAATTTTAGAATGACCAAAATAATATTTAAGAATTTTTATTTGTACTATATATGAATATACATGTAAGTATAAATACGTGTAATTACTTAAAATACGCGAAATGTGCTAAAATAATACTAAATGCTTAAAGAAAATTCATAATTAATTAAGGAAAAATCAAGAAAAATCAGGAAAAATCATGAATCATCCAGAATTGGGTCGTGGCAGCTGGGAAAAATAAGAAAAAATTCGGCCAATTAAATTAAGACAACATAAAAGCCAAAAATCAAGGGATAAGGCAATTGTCTTGTCCCATTTAATGCACAATAAATTCCACAAAGCCCTATAAATAGCAGGAAAAATTACAGAGCACATTTGGACAGATAAAAATCAGAGAAAATTAGAGAGAGTTGAAAATTCGAGAGAAAATCCAGAAAATAAAAAAAATAAGAAAAACTGTGCAGTTAAGGGTTTTAAAAGGAACCCGCACCAGACGAGGAGCTGGAAGTGGACGGCCACCACCACCACACGGTGGTGGCAGCGCCCAGGCCGGCCGACAAGGCCACGGCGGCCCGCGGTGGCCGGAGCCACCCAAATCGGTGAGTCCGATTTCCAGCCCGAATCTTGTAAATTTTTGTAAAAATAGTAAATATAATTAGAAAATTATGAATTTTGTTATTCTGGGATATTTCTGTATGTAGTTTGTAGGAAAAATATTATTTTGATGAAATTATATCCCGTAATATATGGCCCCTAAGAAATCGTGCAAAACCGAGCACATTTCGATTTAGAAATAAATGACCTTAGGAGTGTAGTTTCAAGCCCAAAATTTTTATGTAGATTACTCAGATGATATAGAACAGTGCTATGAAGCCCTTTTTCAAAAATTAATTTTCGAAATTTTTAGATAATTTTTAGGTCCTAAAATGAGGCATAAAATGGGTAATTTAGGATCAATTAAGTAATTCAATTATTAATTTCTGACTTAGTGAATAAGTAGATGTTTTAGGGTGTTAAGATCTGATGGAGTATGATACTTATAGCATTTAGGGTGTTAGATGTAATTACTAGGTTAATTTTGTAATAAATGAGTAATAGGAAAAAATAGTTAATTTTGTAAATTAGGGAAATTTGGAGTAAAATCTGATTTAGGATGGATTTAGACATTTTGAAATAATAATTGGTGTTTAGAGATGGTAATTAGGGTAATAGAAATATTAGAAATGCATTATGTGCATAATATGCAATAATGCATAATGTGTAATTATTGAAAATATAATAAATAGAAAATATTATAATAAAAATTGATATTTTAAGAATAATAAAAATGCACAATAAATCTGATAGGAAACTTGAATTTATGGAATTATATGAAAAATGTAAAAAAATGTCACATTAGGAGTGAATTCGGTACACTGATATGGATTTAAGTGTACCGAGTAAAATAAACACTGACAAAGGGTAATGATGGTATTTAGGTTATCGGGAAATAATGTGATTAATTTCACATTATGGGTTGAAACTAATTTCTAGGGTTGGAATATAAAACGCTACTTAAAAATCGAACTAAAAACCTGGTTTAGAAATCGATGCGAAAACCGAACCTGAACCTAACCCCAAACCTAGAATAATTGTAAAAGACTTAATACCTAGATAATTGGGCATATTAAACCTTAAACAAAACCTAACAAGAAGCATTATAGGATAAAACGAACCTATAACAATTATATGAAAAGCTGAAACTACGTTCGTGTTATAGGGATAATCGGCGATGGCCTGAGCAAATCGGACCTCGAGTGAGCGAGTGAGGAGTCGAGGTAAGTTGGGATTAATACGATGCTGTATTTTGGAGGCTTAAGATTATGCTTGGTTGTGCTTGTTAGATAGTTGAATGTATGCATGTGCTTGATTATGGGTGATGCCATGATTCTGTTTGTTGCTCTGGTACATACTATATGAATTGTATGTAATGATTGATCACCCTAAACTGGACCAAATCAAATATACGACCAGTAATCATAATCGAGCATGCATGGCAACCCGTTAGGGGATTTAGGACTCTCCGGCCAAATACCGACCCCTTCGGAAGGGATAGCGCAGGATTGCAAAATGGTCCCTTCTTCATCCTCAGTCGAACTAAGTGACAGGAGAGGAGGTCGCGGCGGGGATGAAGACAGTGGTTCGAAGGTAGTCGCGGGAGGAGCAAGGTCTCCATTACACAAGCCTGGGTTTGGTTGTGAGCTGTTGCATTAACGGTAACTCCTCAACCCGGATTAGAGCGGGCGCAATTTCTCTAATCTTACGACGGGCCGGACAACGTCGTGCGATGGCATTTGCTTGCACATGCATTGCACTTAATAAGTGATTGAAAACCTTGTTGTGTGTATGGTATAGTTTTAAGTCCTCCGTCCCTACTTACTGAGCTGTGGTTGCTCACATCCCTATAAACGTCGTGCAGGTGCTGGCTAAGAAGCGGTAACTAATTACTCAGAAGCTAGCAACTGCTAGATCCTGGGGAGTGAGGAAAAACATGTGAGGAATAAACACATATTTTAAGGTTTAAGTTTTTATTTTAGAATTACTTTTCATTTTGAATAATGTAACAACTAGGAAATATATTACGGAGAAATATTGTAAACCTTAATTACAATAGCTGAATTATAGCATATATATATTTCCTCACTTTCTTAGATAAATGATTTATTTAAATTACAAATTGTCTACTTCAAAGCGGGTTAGTTGTGGATGCCTTGTGTAGATCAGGTCTAGGATAGCGGTTGTGAGGCCAACTTCTATCTTAGGGTGGTTTACACGGCGGGGCTGTTACGACTCTACCGCTTCGGGGCGTGACACATATGCCTAAAGAATAGGAGTAATTGGCAATTATGCAATAGGATTGTGCAAGGTAAGAGAGTGTTTATAGAAAGTAAATGAGTAAGAGAATGTTTAAGGAAAGTCAATGAATGAGTAATTTGATTGTTAAGAAGTGTTAGAGAGTTCTTACAATGCCTTCCTTCCCTTATTTGTGGATGCATATCAAATGTCTATAATAACTGGTAATCATTAGTCATAGACCATGTGGCAACTCCTAAATTAAGAACATACCCAAAAGAACAAGAGTAGTAAGAGGTTATGCAATAGGATTTGCCAAGGTCGTAGTTGTCCGTACCAATTTGCCAAATTAAATATATAAGTAGGCTAGGCCTTTAAGCCTATTAGATCAATTGAGCCATTAAAGGCCTAAACAAAAAATAGCGATAGTCAACTGCTCAGTAGATAAGATGCCAAGCAATATAGCTAAGAAATTCTCCTATCAATAGCTACCACTTAGTTGTAGTAAAACTAATATTTAGAGCTACAAGATAACAATATTTAGATAGATGATTAATGACCACCAATACCATGGTTATTTTTTTCCTATTTCTACCCATAGGCTTCCTCTAAATTCTCTTTCTTAGCCTACACAACACTGGTGCCCCACAATGCTTGACTTCTTCCTTTAGAGTAGCACTAAGGATCATCTTCCCTAAGAAAGAGGAACATCGAAAGCTACTTGATGTCAAATCACCTCAATAACATGGGATTATGGCATGGCAAGACTTGTGAAGAGATATACCCTTAATAGAAGTAGTTAAGCCACTACCTAGTAGCAGTTAACCTATGGATAGATGTACCAGCAACAACTAAAGGTCACCATCTATGTGGTTTGATCCAAAGGGCCAATCCTCCTCCTATATAACCCTTCAGACAATATTGTGGATCACTTGGAACTCTCATCACATAATGACTTCAATGTATAATTTAAAAACTCTCTTTTTCTCTTTGACCTTCAAGTGTTGAGATTGAAGGTTCTCCTCTTGTTATGTGCCTTTCACTAACTTGAATGTTAGAATACATACATTAAAACCACCTTCAACCTACTCTTAACTCACATGTTCTCTTTTACAAGATTAAGATCTAACTCTGCTAAACAGTCAAGCTCACAAGAACTTTCAACCACTAACAGGTGCCCATTTATGGGTCTTTCTCATAAAAAGGACCATCCCTAGTACATGAAACACCAAAATGTTAAAGAAAAACTACAAATTAGCCCAACTACACCTTACTTGAAACCTCAAACCTCTTACCTTAAGATAAAGTAAGGGTATAAGCATCACAAGTTGATGCCATCACCAAACTCTAAGAATGAATGGATGAAATGATTTAGGAAATATACACTTCACATAGAATCTCGTTGCCTTCAAAGGGTGTTACACCAATATAGCAGCCAACATAACTATGCTAACAATAACACATCATGCCATAACTCCAAAGCATCATCTTGGCATTAGGCTCCAACTTCATCATGAGTGGATCATATAAAGGCAACATGTTGAGCATTTTGCAGCATAGTCGAAAAGTTTCCACAAACTTGAACTTAGATGACATCAATGACATGATCAAGAAACTTCAAGATGCCAATGAGTGTAAGTAAGAGAGCTACTCATGGACAACTTTATCCATCGAGCATTCCTCTTTCATTTAGGCAATAAGAAAGGAGACCCTTCCTCCCAATGTCAAGATCCCTCAAGTAGAGATTTATGATGGTACCTTCAAGCCTTAATTTTTGGTTTCATTTTCCCTAACTCAATTAATATTAAACCTTACCCATTTAATAAAACCATCGAATACAGATTAAGGAAAATTCAATTTCTTTAAGGGTTAGAAAAATATTTAGAGTCATTACCCAACTAGGGTCAGAAAAAAAAAGGTTAGTTTAAAATCAATTGGGTGGAATGATTTTAGCCTAACAATTAGTCTATGAGAAAAATCAATTTTGAAAATGATTTCAAAAATAAGTGATATTGGGTTCAGAAGCTAATTTATTAAACCTTAAATGAGTACCATGTGAGCCTTCTGAAATTAAAATTATTTTTCAAAATATTGATTTATTAGGAAATAAATCAATTGTATTTTTTTATTTTGATTTACTTTTACAAATAAAGTAGGAAATATCCTTTCATTTACAAAAGGGAAAAATTCGAATAATAAAATCTACTTATTTACAAAAAGGTGAAAAATAAAAATATTCCATATTTTAAGTCACCTTGCAATTGCTTATAGGTATCTACATATCCACCATTTGAAATCATACTTCCATATTTTATGTTTATAAAACTTTAATGTATTACTTTGTTTTAATTCTAAAAAGAGGGTTAAGTTTATATTCTTGTTCATTTGACTTTTGTTTAAGAAAAGTTCTAAAGAAAGGCTCCCAAACTTTGAATATTTTTCTAAAAGATGCCCTAAATTTGAAAAGGGTTTGTTATATTATTTTTCTTTTATTTTGGAAAATTGGTTTTGATAAAAGAAAAAACATTTCTTTTTAGAAATCTCTAAAAGTTCCTAATCTTGAATAGGTTTCTTTCTTTTATTATTTTAAAAATAAATTTTCCTAAATCTCAAACTACTTTTATTATATACATATATGTATATATATGTATGTGTGCATGTGTGTGTTAAACAGAAAGAAAAGAAAGAGGAAAAATGAAAACTTTCAATAAAATAAACATTTTTTTATTTTAATTTTCTCTTTAAATAAGTGAATAAGAGAAGAAGGAAAATGAATAAATAAATAAATAATACATTGGGAAAGGGTCGAACCAAATCTAAAGTAAGGCTTACGGGTCAAACTAAGTGATAAGAATCAACCCTCTAGACCGATTACGTATAACTAAGCTAAAGGACTCTAATGACTCACTTAGAGGATACTAGCTCTAGGCCATAGCTAAGGTAGGGATTCCTATCTCAAGTTGGTCTTCTACTAACCTGACTATCAAATCCTTACTTATGTCAAATCTGCCCCTACTCAACAGTGATACTTTATCCCAAAAGACAACCCAAGAATAGTCGAGGCGAGCTCCTAATCCGACTATAGGCATCCAACCCTAAATCAAACTGATTTCTCTTCAGAAAAACTAATTGGTCCCCGACTTGGTCCAAATCAAGTTGGTTCTTGATTGCTAGCACTTTCTATTTCACCTACTTTATATCATAGTCCTAACTCCCATCCATCACATGACACATGTCATTTGGCACGATCTTTCTAAAAGGATTCTTCACTTTTTGGCTTTAAATATTCTTTTCCTTTTTTACCTTTTTTAGTATATTTCATGTAACCTAATTGTAGAATATCCTTTTGTCTTTTTATATATGTAAAGTAGTTTGCTTCATTATGGTACTTCTCTGTGTGTTTGACCCTAGAGATGCATCACTAGGTTCACGAGTCAAAGCTCCAAAAGGATCAAATTTAGGTTAAATAAGGGAAATTGATTGCACCTTAGAGAAGAAGATGGCTTAGAGGGTTGCTACAACTCAATTCAGTGACCAATTTAAGTGACTGAAGGCATTTTTATAAGAAATTCATTGATGAAATTAGGTTTGATGGCAATTTATTGGGACATAATCATGGTTTTAGTGGTTATGCAATTTCGGATGGCGATGACAATTGTTGGGTGGTTATGATTAGGGTGTTTAGAGTTCTAATGGGTAGGAACAATGTACATGAGAGTTTTTATAGCAGGATAAGTGGCAACTAAGGTTTCATGGTGGGAGTTGGTGGCTGAAACCCTAAGATGGAGTTGTTCAAGCTAGGGGGTACAATGAAAAGTGAGAGGAGTGGTGTTGGAAAGCTCAGGTAGCATGGAGCAAGGTGGTGTGATTGATTTTCTTTGATTAAAAAAGGAGTTGAAGAAAATTAAGAGAGAGAGAGATAACTTATGGGTTAAGTTTTATAGAGAAAAAAATTGAGAGTTCAAGCTCAGGGGAAGTGCTTCAAATGAATGTTGATGGTCTAAAAGGATCCTCTAATCCCCTTCTATACTTATCTAGCTTGTGGAGGTTCAAGAAAGTTAGTTATTTGCAATAATTCAATTTTTTTGCAGTAATAGGTCCTTGATAAATTCTGATATCAGTTGTCGAGAAGGTAGACACACGGATACCAATATTACATAAATTGGGGGTAAGTTTGAGCCATGAGATGGCTTAAAAGATAAATGAGAGTCAAAGATTAAGCAAGGGTTTCTTAAGCATCAACAGTAGATATGACACACTAATGCCTCACACGAACTTAGGTTACACTTGATACGACACACAAGTATGGTTAGAGGTTATTCATTAGTAATTCACACTCATAATGGACTAGATAAAAGAAGGTTGGAGTAATCGAAAAACTTAACTCATAAGAAGAAAAGTCTAAAATTGATATTCACTAATGATACGGCAATTACATGTGTAATGTATTTATATGGCCTAATTAGGGTATGTCTTAGGTTATTACAAATGACCAAAAACGATTCCTATTAGAAAAGGAATAATACATGGTGTGCAGGGGCATTTCGACAATCAACATAAATTTGGATGTCAAGAAATAGGATACATATCCACTTTTGAGTGTAGTGGTCTAAACGGTACTTGCTAAGCAAAGTTGGTTAGGTTAGCAGCTTAACAAATTGGTAGAGTAGGGCCTAGAAAATGTTGGTTAGGCAAGTGTTTACACTTAAGCTCAGTAACGATTGATCTATTAGGAAGTAAGGTAGCTCGGCCTCGGTCGTATATTAGCTCGATAATAGGTATGTTCATTATTTGATCTCGAACTTGTTTGGCCTCAGGAAAGTGTCTTACCAATAGGCTGGCCACTTTAGAAGACTCCATGATGAGATAAAGAGATTGAAATGGAATAACTTAGCAAGTTGAGTTGGAGAAGGCATTGCTCTTTAGGGCTTAGCTCTCATAGGATAGCTTAGCGAACCAAGTTAGTGAGTCGTTGAGTTGGGGAATGACTGATCGGTCCATGATCCCAATCATCCCCTTTCAGCTATTTGTGATATGGAATCAAATCTAGCTCAACTTCTTGTTGCTTGTCATCTGGGACATATAGATGAAGGGCAGCAATGTTGAAGGAGGCTAAGACTCCATTGTCTTTAGGTAGTTCAAATCTATAGGCATTAGGGTTGATCTTCTTAGGTACTTTAAATGGTTAATCAGTCCTTAGAGACAACTTGTTTTCCCTCAAACTTGGGAACCAATCTTTATTGAGATGGATTTAAACTACATTGTTGAGCTAAAAGTTTTTGATCTTCCATCCTTGGCCTTGCTTCTTTAGCTTAGAAGCAGCTTAGGTTAGATGCTCTACAACCTTTTGATGCATTGCCTTGATGGCCTCTAATCTCTTGATAGTTGATTGATCTTCATTTTGACTTGGAAGAGCCATTTGGTCTAGTCAAAGATTAGGATTGAAACCATAGGCGACCTCAAAGGGTAATATGCTTATGACACTATATGCCCTATTGTAGAGAAACTCGATTATGGGTAGATATAGATTCCAATCAGTTAGGTTTTGACCAATGGTAACTTGGAGCAAAGTCCCCACCATTCTATTGATAACCTCGGTTTACCTTTCCATCTAAGGATGGTAGGATGCATTGAACAACAATCGGTTCCCATTCACTTCTATAATGTACTATAAAAGTGGCTCATAAACTTCGAGTTTCAATCTAATACAATGGTCTAAGGCACTCGATGGAGCTTGGTGACCTCTTGCAATGAAAGAAAAGAGATAGCCAAAGCATTGTTAGTTCGAGAACATGGTACAAAGTATACCATCTTACTGAGTTGGTCTACAACCACCATGATGGAGTCCTTCCCTCGAGATGTTCTCAGCAAACCTAACATAAAATCCATACTTAACTCAATCCATGGTTTGGTTAAGATCGACAAGGGTAGGTATTATCCTTACACAGCTCCATCCTTAGCCTTTCAATAGGTAACACAACTCTCTAGCACAGCATGGACATCCTTCATCATTCTTGACTAAAAAAATCTAGATGCTAGTACTTCATAGGTTTAGTATTTATAGAAATGTCCAAATAATCCTACTCCATATGCTTTACACATAAGTAATTCTCACATCAAATAGGTCAAAATATATAACCTCCTCCTCTTAAGTAGGTACTCATCATCCCTATAATAATCATCAATGGTTTAGCCATCTTCACACTTGAAATAGATCGGACCAAAGTGCGGATCTTAGGCATACAAATTCTTTACCATAGAAAAGCCAAGTAATTTGGTCTATAGTTTGGTTAAGAGGGTATGTCATTGCCATAGGGCATCAACCACCACATTGTTCTTGCCAGTCTTATGCTTGACGACATATGAGAATCCCTCCATGAACTTAAGCTAATTAGCTTAACTCTTAGATAGATTGAGCGAGCTCTTTAGGTACCTCAGTGATTGATGGTTACTGTAAATCACAAATTTCTTAGGCAACAAATAATGTTACTAAATGATGAGAGCTTGAATCACTGAGTAGAACTCCTTATCATACACTAAGTAGTTGAATGTGGCTCTCCACAACTTTTCATTGAAGTAAGCGATAGGTTAACCCTCCTACGTCAACGTGACTCCTATACCCAATTTGGATTCGTCATACTCCACCTCAAACACCTTGTTAAAGCTTAGAATAGCTAAGATAAGGGCTATAATCAACTTCTTCTTCACCTCCTTAAAACTAATGCTCTTTCTCTTCCCACCTGAATTCAATGTTCTTTGTGGATAGCTCAATAAGTAAGGCTACAATAGTACTAAAGTTACTTATGAAATGATGATAGAATGATGCCATGCTATGCAAGCTTCATATGTCAGCAAAACAAGTCAGCATAGGCTACTCGGTGATCTCCCTCACTTGCTTCTCATCAACTTATATTCCACTATCACTCACAATAAATCCTAAGAAGATTACTTTAAGTCAGTAGAAGTCATACTTCTTCAAATTAGCATACAATTTTTCAACTTAGAGTTTTGAGAAAATAGTTCAGAGATGCTCATAGTGAGTCTTTAGGTCAAGACTATAGACAAGAATCTCATCAAAATATACAACAACAAACTTCCCAATTAGTTCTTAGAGCACATGGTTCATCAACCTCATAAATGTGCTCGGCACATTTGACAATCCAAACGGCATCATAAGCTAGTCATATAGCCCATTGTCTGTTTTGAATCTATTTTTCAACTCATCTCCTTCCTGCATTCTAATATGATGATACCTAAATTTGAGTTCGACCTTAGAAAATATTCTTCTTCCATGCAACTCATGTAGCATGTCATCAAGCCTAAGTAAGGGGTAATTATTCTTGATGGTGATATGGTTAATAGCTCAACTGTCTATAAACATCTTCCATGTGCCACCCTTTTGCACCAATAAACTTGGTATAGGATAAGGGCTTAAGGACTCTCTTACATATCCTCTCTTTATTAGCTCATCAATATACCTCTATAACTTACCAACCTACTCAAGGTTTAGCCTATATGTAGGCTTATTTAGTAGTACGACTTCTAGCTATAGATCTATTGCATGTTCAATCCTTTAAATTGAAGGTAATCCTTCTGGTAGTTGGCTTAGGAATAGGTCAACAAACTCATCCAGTAAGGCTTTCACCTCGGCAGGTAGTTCATCATTCGATTCCCTCATTTAAAGTAACCTTCTAATCAACAGATAGGTCAGTTCTTCAAGCTTCATCTTTCTCTTTAGCTTAACTTTGGTCATCACTAAAGCCTCCTTCAAAACTTAGTTAAGTTGAGCTTGCATGTTTTTTACTTGCTCAATAGTCATAGGCCTTAGCTTTACCATCTTGCCTTCGACTTTAATGAACATGTATTCTTCCTTCTATCATAAATCACCTTCTGATCAAACATGTACTGTCGTCTAAGAAGAATATGAGATACACTCATAGGTAATACATGACAAAGCACTTCGTCTCAATAGTTTCTAATACAAATTGGCCTAGCTAATTGCTTAGTCATTTATAAGGCTCCTTTGTCACTGATCTAGTACAGCTTGTAAGACTTGAGATGGGGCTTGGTCGGTAACTTCAATTGTAGCACCATAAATGTAGATGCCACATTGATGTAAAAGCTACCACTATCAATAATAAGTGCATAAAATGACTCATTGACCTTACAACCAATGTGGAATAAATTCTCTCATTACTTGTCTCCTTATGTTGGGCTCATACTCATTACTCACCTCAATACCATTATTGCAGGTATGAAGTTACCTTCTTTACTGTAGATAACCTCTTCCTCCTCGAACTGATTAGTTTGTCTAGATTCCTTTAGTTTTTCAACCTCCTCATTAGTATTATCAACTTCAATGGTCAAAACTTCACCCTTTATCACCATCACTTGTCTGTTCAAACATCATGCTGCCATGTGCTTGAATCTTTAGCCCTTTGAAGCACTTGATCTTATTGGTCTTCCTTCTTAAGCTCTACCCTTTCTCAAACACCCTTACCCTTACCCTCGGGTGCTTCTTCTCCTTAGCTCAAGTGGCTACAGTAAGTCAAACATCATTAGCCTTACTTGATTCCACTCACTTAGTTCTGCTCGGAACAGGCCGACTAGGGGTAGCTTAACTGATAAGAGCTCAAAATCTACTCACTCTACATCTTCTCTAATAAACTCAAATTGCCTCATCCAAGGATCTAATGTCTCTGGTATCAAGGATATTGCCTATTCATACTTCAACCCACTAATAAACTTAGAGATAGTTCGGTCTTTTGGCTCTGCAACTTCCCATTGGATCATTAGCATTTGAAACCCCTTCATGTAAACATCAATACTATGTCTTCCATGCCTCGTCTCTAGCAACCTTTTGAAGGCATCTTGTAGATAGTAGCTTGGCTAAAATCTCCTTTTCATCACTCTCTTAATCTTATCCTAGTCTCTAATCTCCTTCTCTCCTTCTCTTCTTTGTGTAGCGTATAGATTTTTCCACCACAGGGTAGCATAACCTATGAACTCCAGAACAACAAGCCTCACTTTAGCATTCTCAAGCACTTCATGACAGTCAAATTGCTTTTCTATCATATTAACTCAACCAAGATAGTCTTCAACATCGCCACTACCAGAAAAACTCATAATCTATAGCTTTAATCCTTTTACTTTAGGAACACGAACATTTATCTACTGGGGTTCATAGTACTTTCCTTCTTCATCACTTATCTCCTTACCCTCTTCTTCTATCTCCTCCAATGCAAGTCTTCATTGAGTAACCTTGTCCATTCTTCTAGCTAGGGGTGGTGGAATTGAGAAATTAGCTTAGTCAAGTCAACCATTGCCTTTTTAACCAGTTCACTGGCTCAACCTCTATATGGGTCATTTCTGATTCACTACTTGTCCTTGTTTATGGTAGTTACTAGGTCAGTAAGCCTGTTTAGACGTTCATCTACAAATTGGGGTCTAAAACTCCCTTATTGACCTTAGCTATTATGAGCACTACTCTCTTAGTTACCTAGGGTTCCTTAAACACTAGAATCAGACATTATTTTTTACTTTAATGGACTAACAACTAATCCTCACTTTAAACAACAACACAAGTTATACACGAACAACAACTACTACAACAACACCAATAATTCCCTGCATAATGATAAGCTAATTAAAGACACATACTTTGTTTTGTGAACACAAGATAAAGGAAAACAGAGCATTAAGCTTCTTCAACACAACACTTCTCAAACACTTACTACAATGACACAAAACTCCTTCAACACTTCTTAAGCCTCTACTAACTAACTTCACACACAATACACTTACAGCAAGTCACTTAAAGCACAAAGGACCAAAAACTTACTAGAATGTAGTGAAGCTCTAATACTAAGATGATATAGATTGTCAAGAAGGTTAATACACAGCTATCAATATCATATGAACAAGAAGGTAGGCCCAAGTTACGAGACAGCTTAAAAGATAAATGAAAGTCGAAGGTTAAGTAGGGCTTTCTCATGCACCAACGGTAGATATGATGCACCAACAGCTTACACAAACGCATGTCACACTTGATATAATGCATAAGTATGGCTGGAGGTTACTCACCACTAATCCACTCTCGTAATAGACTAAATAAGAGTAGGTTAGAGTAAGTGAAACACTTAGCTCTCAAGAAGAAAAGTTTGAAATTGATATTCACTAATGATGAGGCTATTACATGTGCAAAGTATTTATATTGCCTAATTAGATGATAGGAATTAGCCCCTTGGATTGGCTATACATAGCCAAGCTAAAGGACTCACTTAGAGAATATTAGCTTAAAGCCATATCTAAGATGGGGATTCCTATTCCGAATTGATTTCCTACCAACCTAACTGCTAGACCCTCATCTATGCTAAACCTTCTCCTACCCAACAATTGTACTATAGGATATTTGAGAAGACAACCTCAAGACCATCCAAGTCGAGCTCTTAAGCCAACCACAAGCATCCAACCCCAACTCAAGTTTACTACTCTACAACGGGATTGGCTAACCTCTAACTTGATTTAGATTATGTAGCCCCGACTAACAGCTCCCTTTTCTCTTCCTCACCCGCTTTGTACCATATTTTTAACATCCAACCACCAAGCGATGCGTGCCTTCTAGCATAATATTCCAGAAGGATTTTTACTTTCTCGTATTGAATATTCCTTTTATCTTTTACCCTTTATAGTATATATTATGTAACATAATTGTAAGAGTACCCTTTCGTCTTTTTATACATATAAGGTAACCCTAGTGGATGGGTATACAATGGAAGTTAATAAGCAATAACCTAAAGGTATGCCGTTATACAACGTAATTGAAAATATTTAAGAGAGAGGTTGTGGTAAAGGTAGCTGAGCCCATTGCCCTATTTGACCCCCTTAAGCTGGAGGAGTTATAGACCAAGCTATTAGATGAAGATTGGAGTTAGAGGAAATTTAGGAAGATGATGAGGAGGTTGATGTTGAGGAGTATAGAGGGGAAGAAGAACCGGCTTGTCATTACTAAGTACAAGAGCGAGGACCCTGAGCTCCTCAAGGAGTAGACAATGTTAAGGTCCAAATCCTACCCGATAGTGAAAATGGAGATGCAGAAGCTATGAATGTTCGACTTGCTGCACTTGAGTTCTCTAGTTATGCTACTATGTGGTAGAAAAATCTAAATGCAGCTAAGGCAAAGGATGGAAGGTGAGGTGTAAGAACTTGGAGCAAGATGAAAAGATTGTTAAGAGGTAGATTTGCCCTCAAGACCTACTTATAAGATACATTTGCAAAGTTGCAACAACTTCGCCATGGAGGTTGAACAGTTGATGATTACGTAAGAGAGTTCCAAATGGTTATAACCTGGGCTGACATAGAAGAACCTGAGGCTCATACAATATTGAGGTTCATTTCTAGACTCATATTTGAGATTGGTAACATTGTAGAAGTGTAAAAGTTTTATACCTTAGAAGAAGCGATTAAGATAGTGTAGAGGGTCAAAAAGTAGAGGAGAAGTGCTTTAAGCCAGCTTAGGCCAATATTCTCACGAACCCCAGTTCTACGCCAACCCGTTCAAGCCAAGCTGAGGAGAGGAATTGTCAAGACCCTAAAGGGGGCTTAGTAGAATTACCTAAAATTTATATAACATGTATGCACTCATGATATAAAAACCGCCTTATAAGTTAAAGGTTGCAAGACTCTAAATGATTAATTACTAAGGATGTTGAATTGTTAATTAATTAACATATTATAGGATATAAATAACTATGGATATCCAATATTCTATAGTTCTTTAGAACCACAAAGAATCGGTATCCCCTATCAAATGATAAGATCAAATAGAATAAACTTGAAATTCAAACTTATTGAAGTTATTAAATCTAAATATATAAGTACATTTAAAATCTCAAATGAGCTATACAATCTTTCTCTAATTCTAACCTCCAAAACATATCAATACATGTACTTAATGCTCAACTCTTAACCTATGCGCAAATATCTAGCACCTGTACAAGAAAAAACTATTAGGGGGTAAACTATAAGAGCTTAGTGAGCTATCCCTCATACTATACTAGCAAATAAGTTATCAAACATATTGTTACAACCATATGAATGCATGCATACGCAGTATGCCAAACAATATATGCAGTTGATCGGTATTGCATATAATATTGGATTTTAACGCCCTCCAAGATAAGGGTTAGAGATACATCAGCACCAATCATAACCAGGCTCTAGCACTTGGGTTTTTACCTATAACTTTGAATTCCGTATTTCATAAATATACATTTTCATTTCCAAAAATCCAGTAGTACACAAAATCCTAGGCCTAGCAGTGAGGTGGCCCCCACAGTCCACACTCATACCTTACAGTGGAGATCTTTAGACTCGACCCTCAACCATACGGTTGGCGTCTCCATCCCCTAGTAAGCTCGTAGTTTCGAGTAAGGTCATGTTGTATAAGTGCACTGTATAGAAACACTTTAATATATATAAACAACTACATAAGGCCTCTATTTACCTCCACGTGAAGTGATGGCCGGAATAAGTAATGCAATGCATGGATAATGCATGGCCCTTTTAATTTAATATAAGCCAAATATAATTAAGTCAAATTATGTGGCGATCAATCAATATCAGCAAACCATCCAAATCATGTATTAATCAAACAATCAATCATACAATCAAATCCTCAATTATTGTATTAAACAATATTTTTCATAGTATGCAATTAGTATCAAGTACATGCATATCCCGAATCCCCACGCATCAAGTTATTACTCTTTAATTTAAGTGCACTAACGACAAACACAAACAAGTATAGAGTCATCAGGAGTACTCACTTGACTATGACGACTCGTTCTAGTCGTAATAATATATTAGAAGATCCTTGCCCTCATAGGGATCACCTGATTATCACGAGATAACAGGGATAATAAGTAATTGAATTAACTAACAGTTCTAGATATCTATCTATCTAATTCTACTTAGATTACTATCAGTTTTTATTTGATTAAACCTAATCACTAATCGTATGTAACTTTTTCATTCTATTTTTGATATTTACGAACTTATAGTCGTTTTCCATCATTTTTGGATGCACATTCACATGGTGATGTCTGTTTTAGATGTTAAGATCCGTGTTTTACGATATGGACTAAATTTATTAAAATTTTAATTGTTGAAGCTTAAATATTCTTATTGTCTAGTTTTATGCCATATTTTAATACTTAATGATTTAATTAGCCATTAGATTCTTATACTTAGATGATTTTACATTGTTATTACTATTTTATGGGTTCAAATAAGGCTAATTCAATTAGAGATGTATGTTATGGGCTTAAAATAATTTCGGTCCATATATGTAAATATTTGTACATATCGTATAGTTTATTATTTTACTATATTATCTTATGGTATTTTAAATAATTATGTTATAAATTATTTATGTATAACTTTTACACTTAAGTGCTTTTGTATCCTATACTTATGTTATGTATATATATACTTCTAATACACTTGTTTGTATACTACTATACTTGTACATATACCGTATCTATACCCATACATATACTCGTATATGCATACAATGTTATACATATTTTTATATGTATTTTCGTATGCTTTGTATAACCCTTTAATAAACTTCATGTAATCCATATTTTTGCACCTTATAGGCTTATTTAGTAACTTATATGTATGTATACTTAGTATACTCCTCATTTTAGGTTAGATGCATAGAAGATACTTATGTATAAGGGTATCCATACACATGTACATCAAGAATATTCTTGTTGAGCATATATATATGTGCTCCTTTTTCAATTATCTAAGGATTTCTTATACCTATACTAAAGTTTTCACTAAAACCCTTACATATACACTTCACATGTACTCATTTATTGTATGTACATAGGTATTTATACATGTATACCTAAGTAATTATACATTCCTAAGCATAAGTATAGTGCTTTCTACATTCAATAACACGTGTACATATTACACAAAGTTCCTACACTAACCTAAAGTAGACACTAATTCACTTGTTGAAATAGAAATTCAAATCAAATCATACCTCTTTTTTCTTCTAGACAAGGGTGAGGAGTTTACTTTTTTAGTATATGAAAAGTTGTTGTAATATAGAAGTGAGTTTAGAAAATTAGAAGAGTGAAAGGAGAAAGGGAGGTGACGGTTTTGGAGATGGGGGAAAAGGAATTTTCTTTGTGTAAGTTTTGTGGTTGAAAATGAAGACAAGTGGGGTCTAGAAGTCCCCATATGTTGGATGGTAAAGAGGATAAGAAAGGAAAAAATCCATGTGAAAATGAGTACAAAACTTTAGAAAAGAGGAGAACTTTCTAGTTGAAAATGACCTATGTTGACTTTGGTCAACATGTTTACTTAGTCAACCTTTGACTTGGTCAATTGTTGATTTAATCAACTCTCTTAAAATTATATGTAATTTGTGTGTACATAATGGGTTAATTAAGGATAATTAAGAGAAAATTAAGGAAATGTGATGTTTATTAAAATGATTAGTAAAAATAGTTAATGAGATCTCCCTCTAAGTATTTATATCCTATATACATTATTTAGTATGATACTTATTGTAACTATTATAAAAGGTGCCATTTAGGATATTAACATTGACTATATGTAATATAAACATCAACTAAACACCTAACTTTATGAAATACTAATTTAGTTATATGATTAGAAGATGAATGTGATCTATAATGCAATGTCTTAGTTTCTAGTAGATTACTTTAGTTTTATATATATTTATGAATGATTAAAAGTTATCTTTGATATTTTATTAATGATTTGGTAAGATTCTGAGGATATATTATCAACTAGGGTTTTGGGGTAAATTATAGTGAATTAGTACTTTCATGTCTTTAAAGTTATAGTTTTAGGGTTTTATCACTTTCGAGTGCAATCTCTAGTATTTATATACATTTAGGGTATAAAAGTTTTCTACTCGATTAAATCTTCGATTGTTATATTAGGGTTTTCATCTTAACTAGCCTTGTCAACTCTTAGAGTCTTTAAGCACACTAGGGTCTACTTTAGGTATTAGGTTGAAAATTTTAGGGGTTTAAAGAAATGATAGACCTAACAATAGTCAAGTAGGCCATTATGGTCGAATACGCCAGTCAAACAAAGTTGAGGCTAGACCAACCTTAAGGACATATGAGAGAGGATAAACTTTTAGATAGAAGACTAGCGAAGTGAAGTGCTTTAAATGCTTAGGCTTCAGATACATGGCTATTGAGTATTGGAACCAACATATCATAGTGCTTCAAGGAGATGTAGTGGATAACATCGGTGAGAGCAAGCTCGAAGAGGAAAAGGATGTTGGAAAATTCAAAGTCGAAGAGAAAGAGGAGACTTATATCTATGTCGACTAAGGAGAAGTGATAACCTTAGTCTTGAGATGAGTATTGAGTTCCTTACCAAACTCTAAAGAAGATTAGAGAGAAAATTTATTTCATACAAAGTATACCATCAAGGGGCAATTATGCACCATTATAATGGATGGAGGAAGATGTACTAATGTAATTATACAATCTTTTGTGCAAAGGTTATGTTTACCGACCTCTAAGCATCCCCTACTTTACAAGCTACATTGGCTTTATGATAAGGGAGCTTTATACATTACTAAGCAAGTAACTATGCTATTAAATGTTAGGAATGTACATAGAGATGAGGTAATTTGTGATGTCATCCCCATAAAAGCATCACATCTACTGCTTAGACGACCTTGGTTGTTTGACCAATGTGTTACTCACAATGAGTATAAGAACACGTATGCCCTTGTTAAGGATGGAAAGAAGATTGTGTTGCAGCCTATGACCTTAGCCCAAGTGAATGAGACCCATAATCAGCTTATCTAAGCTAGCAAGAAGACCTTTGTGATGAGCTAAAGAGAGCTCTGAGCTATTGAGAAGGACAATAAGCTTATGTTCCTATTGGTTAGAAGATTATTGGAGGCGAGAGATTTAAAGGGTATTCCTAATGAGATCCGAGGCCCTACTAAATGAGTTCTCTAATCTATTCCCTAAAGAATTGCCTAAAGGACTACCTCCAATCCGAGGTATAGAACATTGTTTTGATATATAGCTAGGCCTTGCCCTGTAAAACTGACCTGCATATAGAATAAACCCTAAGCAAGTTGCCGAGCATAAGAGACAAGTGGATGAACTCATAGAGCAAGGATATGTGAGGGAGAGCACGAGCCTTTGTACGGTACAAGCTCTACTCATTCTAAAGAAGGATGGTTCATGCTACATGTGTATTGATAGCTAAGCAATTAATCGAATCGCTATCAAAGACAAGTACCCAATACTAAGGATCAGTGATATGCTGGATGGGTATCCATGGTGCCAAGATATTTTCGAAGATTGTTTTGCAAAGTGGCTACCACCAAATTCCCATGAGACTAGGTAATGAGTAGAAGACTACCTTCAAAACTAGGTATAGTCTCTACAAATAGTTGGCTATGTTGTTCAAACTTACTAATGCGTCGAGTACATTCATGAGATTAATGAACCATATGATGTACCCCTTGATTGAAAAATGTATGGTCATGTACTTTGATAACATATTGGTATCAAATGCTGACTTGAACAACCATGTTCAACATCTCCAAGTAGTATTTAACATTTTGAAGACCAAGAAGTTATATTAAAATTTGAAGAAGTGTACTTTCCATCAAGATGAAGTGATTTTTCTCAGGTTTGTAGTGTTAAGGAAAGAAATCTGAGCAAAAGAACAGAGGATCACAACTATCCTAGAATGGTTGATGCTGAAAAATGCCATTGAAGCATGAAGTTTCCATGGCCTAACTTCTTTTTATAGGCAATTCACTAAAAACTTTAGTACCATAATCACCCCCTTAATCGAGATGACAAAGAAGAGTGATGGGTTTAGATGGAACGATGGTAAACTCCTAAAATTTTCAATCTAGCTTTTGAAATAGACACGAGTATGTTAGATAATTTAAGAGTCGATAAGGCTAATAAAAGTAAAAACCCTAAAAGAATTAATCAATTGCATAAAAAACTTTTCTACCCTAAATGTATGTAAACACTAAAGATTTCATTCAAAAGTGATAAAAACACTAAAATGATAACCATAAAGACATATGTGCACTATTTTATCATAATATACCCTAAAACCCTAATTGATAATATAACCTTCATATTTTGCCAAATTGTTAGTAAAAGGTTAGAGAGGACTTTCAATCATGCATATATGTTTTGAATCCTCAAGTAGTCCTTTAGAAATTAAGATATCGAATCATAGATTCCATTTATCTCTTAAGCATATGATTAAGATAGTATTACATAGAGTTAAGGGTATAGTTGAAGATTAGGTTAAATGCAGTGAAACTTAATACCCTAATTAGTACTTTTCATATTAGTTACACAAAGTAGTTTACCAAATGACATATATAGGCATAAATACCTAAAATAAGACCTTATCATCTATTTTTACTAAACAATTCTCCAAATACCTCATTTCCCTAACTTTTCCCTTAATTACTACATTATGTGTACAAAATTACATATACTTAAGGAAAGTTGACCAAGTCAACACATGTTGACTAAAGTCAACAAAAGACACTAATGCATAAGGAAAAATATCTTAGCATCTAATGATTTCTTTTCTTTTCTTTTCTTTTGGTTTTTCTTTCTTCCCTTCCCTTTTATTGCTGTCCATTCATTTCTTCTTCTAAACCCCACCATTTCCTTTCTTCCATAATCAAAACAAAGCAAAAGAAACAAAACAAAAAGCCCCTCCATTGCCGTAAGCTTCCCTTCTCCATTTCACTTTCATCACTACTCTTTTTGTCTTCTTAATTCCAACACAAACTAAGGTATGTAATTAAGTTACTTTATATTGCTTTATATTATTCATTAGTTAAGTAATTAGGTAGATTAGATGAGTAGACATGAGTTATGTGTGATCTTGAAGAAGAGGGCATAAAGTTCCCATCTTTAAGTGTAAGAAGTTAGGACTCATGAAGAAGAAGAAAAGAATACATGAATGTGTGCTCATAAGTATGTATACATAAGGGAATACTAAAAGAATACAAGTATGAGAATCTTTGTACATGGGTATATACCATGTACATAACCTAAATTAAGACAAAACCTAACTATACATACCTATACTATACTAAATATACACTTAAAAACACAAAAGAATGGAATTAGAAAGATTTTCTTAAGAGGAAAAATAGGCATACGAAATTGTACAAAAATACGTATATGATCGTATAGGTATATGAGTATGTATACAAGTATAAATATGCTATAAGGATAAGTATAAGTATAAGTATATGTATAAGTAGAGGAAAGGTATAAGTGTACATAAGTGCACATAAAACACATAATCATGAGATAAGGCTTAGGTAAGCAAAGGATGTTGTAAGTAATGAGGTAATCAAATGATGAAATAAGCAATGACATAACCAAATGATGATGTAAGCGATGACATAAGCATAGGTTTATAATAGAAGTAATAATAAGATTACATAAGCACATAACATAGGTATATACATGTATTTAGAAGCCGAAAATCACTTAAACCCTAAGATACTTCCTAAATTGAATTAAACTTAATCAAGAACATAAATTAGTAATACCAATGTAAAATGCCCTAAATATAAGAATAAATGACTAATTAAATCATTAACTACCAAAATGAAACATAAAACTAGCTAATAGGAATAATTAAGCTTCAATAGGTAGAATTTCAATAAATTTAGCTTATATCGTAAAACATGGGTCTTAACATCCATAACGGACATCACCGTGTGAACGTGCGTTTGAAAATAATGAAAAATGACTTTAAATTCGTAAATGTTGAAAGTAGAATGAAAAAGTTACGTACGATTAGCAATTAGGTTTAATTGAATAAAGGCTGATAGTAATCTAAGTAGAATTAGGAAGATAGATATCTAGAACCATTAGTTGAGTCAACTACTTATTATTCCTGTTATCTCGTAATGATCAGGTGATCTCGACGAAGGCGAGGATCTCCCGATCGGTAATTACGACTAGAGCAAGTCGTCATAGTCAAGTGAGTACTCCCGATGACTCTATATTTGTTTGTGCTTATAGTTAGTGCACTTAAATTGAATTTCAATAACTTGATGCATGGGGTTTCAGGATATGTGTGTGCTTGATATTGATTGATTGTTATAAGAAATATTTTTAAATACGATAATTGATGATTTGATGGTATGATTGATTTTTATATGATTTGGATGGTTTGCTGATATTGATTGATCGCCTCATAATTTGATCTAATTATATTTGGCTTATCTTAAATTAAAAGGGTCATGCATTATCCATGCATCGCATTACTTATTCTAACCGTCACTTCATGTAAAGATAAAGAGAGGCCTTGCGGGGGTTATTTATATATATATTAATGTGTTTCTGTACAGTGCATACGTACAACATAACCTTACCCAAGCCTACGAGCTTACTAGGCGATGGAGATGCTAACCATATGGCTGAAGGTTGAGTTTAGAGATCTCCACTGTAGGGTGGAGTGTAGACTGCGAAGGCCACCTCACTGCTAGGCCTGGGATTTTGTGTATTATTAGACGACTTAGGAATGGAAATATGTTTTTATGAAATATGATATTCAAAGTTATGGGTAAAAACCCAAGTGCTGCAGCGCAGTCGTGATTGGTGTTGATGAATCTCCAACCCATATCTCGAAAGGCGTTAAAATCCGATATTATATACAGTACCGGTCAACTGCATATATTGTTTGGCATACTATGTATACATGTATTCATATGGTTGTAATAATTTGTTTGATAACTTGTTTGCCAGTATAGTACGAGGGATAGCTCTCTAAACTCTTGTAGCTTATTCCCCAATAGTCTTTCTTTTGCAGGTTTACATACGATAGGATTGGGATAAGTCTCGTGTGCTAAGTACGAGATGAAGATATGTATATTAGTGTTAGAATTAGTTGAGATCTTTATAGGTGATACATAAACACTCTTTGTAGAAAATATTCACATGTTAGAATTTAATATAATTTAATTCTTCTTGCAGTTTTATAATGTTGGCATATCCTGTCCTATTAATTGGTAGGGGATACCGATTCTCTGCGGTTCTGAGGAACTGTGGGATATTGGACATCCATAGTTATTTATAATTATATATTATATCATGTTACAATAAATTAATTACTTGAAAATCATTAATCTTAGTAATTTATTATTTAGAGTCTTATAATCTCTGACCTGTAAGGTGGTTTTCATATCATGGGTGCACACATGTTATAGAAATTTTAGGTAATCCTACTAGGCCTCGTTTAGGGTCCTGACAATGATTAAGTTGAACAGGGCTTTAGGGAGAATAAGGAGAAGCTCACCTTTGTCCCTATCCTATCACTTTCGAACTTTGACAAGCCCTTTGAGTTAGAATGTGATGCATCAAGACTTGAAATTGGTGCTGTCTTAATGCAGGAGTAATGATTAGTCGCCTACTACAGTGAGAAGCTTAGTGGTGCTGCCTTGAACTATTCTATATATGAGAAAGAGTTATAGTCTCTTTTTTGAGCCTTTATTGTAAGGCAACACTATTTGCTACCATGGGAGTTTGTTATTTATGTAGACTATGAGTCTTTGAAACATCTTAAGAGTCAAAACAAACTCTCAAAGAGACAAGCTAAGTGGTTGGAGTTCATGGAGGGGCTTTCATATGTAATCTAATACAAGAAGGGAAGCGTACACATGATCGCCAACACCCCATCATGACGGCAAACCATACTGACCACTTTATAGACAAAGTTACTAGGATTTTCACTTATCACCGAGTAGTATGGTAATGACCCTCATTTTGGTCTAGTTATTGATCAATGCAAAGTAGGAGTAGTTATTGGAGAATATATCTTAAAGATTGCTATCTATTCAAGGACCAAAGGCTATGTATAATAAACTATTCCACACATGAGCTGTTAGCTTAAGAAGCTCATAGTGGTGGATTATCTGGTCATTTTAGAGAGACGAAAATAGCCAACCTATTGAAGAAAAAATTTTACTGGCCTAGTTTAGCCAAGGATATCCATAAGTTAGTTGGTAGTTATGAAATATGCAAGCGAGCTAAGGGGAAGAGAGTGCCCTATGAAGAATACATGCCCCTACCAATGTCAACCTTACCTTGGGCCGACCTTAGCATAGACTTTATCCTAGGTTTGCCTTGAACATCTAGAGGAAAAGATTCTATATTTGTTGTAGTGGACTACTTTAGCAAAATGGCATACTTCAATTTGTACCATCGAACTAATGATGCTTTATACATTGCTCATCTATTTTTACCGGAAGTTATCCGACTACATGGAGTAACGATAACTATCGTTTCAGATTGGGATAGAAAATTCTTGAGCTATTTTTGGAAGACTCTTTGTAGAAGACTTGGAACTAAACTTGTATTCAACATCGGTAGCCACCCTTAAACTAATGGCTAGATTGAAGCAGTGAATATGATGCTAAGCAACTTACTCAAAGCTATTGTAAGAAAGAACTTAAGGGACTAAGACCTATGTCTACCAGTTGTGGAATTCGCATATAACTGAACTGTCCACTAAGAAGACCCAATTCGAGGTCATTTATCGCCTTAATCCTACCATTCCCCTAGATATGATTGGTATCCCAACAGCTGTTGAAGAGAGTCAAATAAGAGTTGATTGAGCCCAAGAACTGCAAGTGCTACACTAGTCTGTAACTAAGAAGATCACCAAGCTCAATAAAAAAACAACATGAGATTGGTAGCTAAGGTCATTGGACCATTACTTTCTAGTTAAGAGACTTAATATGGATTCACTTTAGCCAAGAATGATTCTAACACTTGAGAAGAGCAAACTATCTCCTCATGTTGGTGGTCTATGCAAGGTCTTGAAGAAAGTCAACCACAACACCTACTAGATCGAGTTACCTAATAACTATGGTCTTTGCCCCACTTTCAATGTGTCCTACCTCATTCCTCATCAATTGGCAAAAGAAGACCTTGTAAGTACCCCAATAGAAGAACAATTAGAGATCACTCCAAATTTGGGAACAAATCCTTCCAACACTAAAGCAAATGATAAGAATCAATCTCTTAGACCAATCATATCTAGTTGAGCTAGAGGACTCTAAGGACTTACTTAGAGAATACTAACTTAAAGCCATATCTAAGATGGGGATTCCTATTTTAAACCGATCTGTAGTTGATGTAACTATCAGACCCTTACGTATGCCAAACTTATTCCTGCCCAATAGTTGTGTTATGGTAGGATATCCAAGAAGACTGCCTCAAGACCATTTGAATTGAGCTGCCAAGCTAACCACAAGGATCTGACCCTAACTTAAGTTGGCTACTCTACAATGGGATTGGCTGACCCTCAACCTAATCCAGATTAGGTTAGCCCTTGATTAAAAGCTCCATTTTCTCTTACTTACTCACTTTGTACCATATTTCTAATATCCAACCACCGAATGATACGTATCTTCTAGCATAACATTCCCAAAGGATTCTTACTTTTTTATATTGCATATTCTTTATCTCTTTTACTCTTTTTAGTATATATTATGTAACCTAATTGTAAGAATATCCTTTCGTCTTTTCATACACGTAAGGTAACCTTAGTAGATGAGTATATAAACCCTCACTTGTTTGTATTAATCGACCATTAATACAGAAATTATTTACATTTCATTTGAGTAACATTAATGTTCTTATTATCCTTCAACTCTTACTTGTTCCCTTTAGCAAAGAATAGTGGCGAGTGACCCTTCAGTTCAAACCAGTGAGTCACATCTGATGAATTATAGGTCGAGTAGGATCGTATGGTGCATCATATCCATTTGGAAGCTACATAGACTTTGCTAGCTTTTCTTTTGCTTCTTTCAATTCACTTCATTGTAGTGTCTCTTCATGTGTCCAACCCTAGAGATGTATCATTAGGGCAAGTCTTAGGTTACTATAAATGACCAAAAAAGATTACTATTAGGAAAGGAATAATATGTAGTGTACAGGGTCAATTCAGTAATCAACATAAAAAGGAATATCTATCTACATGGATAGTATGGATGTCAGGAAATAGGATACTTATCTACTTCTGAGTGCAATGGTCTAAATAGTACTTTATCTTAAGCAAAGATGGTCATATTAGCAGCTTGATAGATTGGTAGAGTAGGGTTAGGAAAATGGTGGCTCGGCAAGTGGTTACTTGTTTGCTCATCGACGGTTAGTCAGCTAGGAAGTAAGGCAGCTTAGCCTCAGTTGTCTAGTAGCTCAATAGTGGGTGGGTTCATTGTTCAATTTTGAAATTGTTTGGCCTTAAGAGAACATCTCAATAATAGGTCAGCCACTTTAGAAGACTCTGCAATATGATAGAAAGAGATCGGAATGGAATAGCTTAATAGGTTAGGGTAGAGAAGGCATTGCTCTTCAAGGCTCAACTCCTTGAAGATAGCTCGGCGAACCAAGTTAACAAGTCCTTGAGCTCGAGAGTGAGTGATCGGTTTACGATCATTATCAAATTCAATTTGAATTGATTGTGTTTTAATTTGTTATCAATAAAAAAAATAATAACAAAACATGTTCCCTTTTACTTTGTTTTTGCCAAAAAGATCAATTGGAAGCTTCAATTTCCATTAAAGAAGCTTAAATTATGGAGATCCAGGTTTTTCAAATCTTTTCAATCCTTCCTAACTAACTTGGTTGTTAAGAATATATGTATTTGGATGAGATATGCATACCAATTTATGGTAATCTAAATGATTGTCTTGATTTTACGATTAATTTGGTGAAGTATTGGATAAAAAATGGACTTAAAGTGAAAACCTTAGGCATATTTCATGTGAGAAAGTGAAGGAAAATGGCACGGTTAGCTAATTAAAGGTCAACATGTGTCCATTTTCAAGAAGAAAATAAAAGGAGTGCGAACGCCTTAAGTAAGATTCGAACTCTTCACATCTGGATGTTTATGCTTATCCTTCCATACGAGCGATTTGCTCTTGTCCTGTCCCTACATGCAAACAAAATGCTTATATAGACTAGGTTAGTCTAGGCAAAATTTGAATTTTGGATTTAGCCTAAGCTCATACCATCCCCAAATGCTTTTTCTATTGAAAGACCATATGTGAATACTAAACCCTTATTATTACTATTCTAATATAATTAAGGTTCTACTAGTTTATCATATATATATATATATATATATATATATATTTCACATTTTTCATTTTTCTTCTCTTTTTTTTTTTCTAAGCTTTCTATTTTTTTTTTGTTTTTTTAAAATTTTTTATTTTTTATTTTGTAATTTTTTTCATTTCTTCTATTTCTATATTTTCTTTATAATTTTTCCATTTTCTCTTTCTATATTTTTTTAATTTCTTTTTGTAGTTCTTAATTTTTCAAATTTTTATATATTTTTTGAAATTACGAGCCTTTCTTCAATCTTGAAAAGAATCAGAAAAGACAATAGATGGCAAAAATGGGATGTTTACAATAGCCATTCTTTGTGAAGTTTGGGTAAAACTTTATTACAAAGATAAAGATTGATACCATTTTTGCCTTAAGATCACTAGGGATTTGTAGAAGTAGGTTAATAGTTCCTATAAAAGGAAAAAGACTCTTGCTAAAGGTCATTTATGATTAGAGGGAATTTTTAAGTGAGCCAACTACCCTAAAGTGAGTATGGCTCTCTTTGCAAAAGTGATGTGAACAATTTATCTAGAGAAGTGGAAAGGGCTCCTTGATGAGTTAACTTTCCCTAAGAAGGGCTTGGGATCATTTGGTGAGCTAACAATCCTAAAGAAGTGGATTGTACTAAAGACTTTCTAAGGATCGAAATGAGCTCTTTGACAAGCTAACTTACCTTAAGAAGGGCTTAGACTCATTTAGATAAGCCCTTCTTGACCCTTAGCAAAGGTAAGGAGGCCTTTCTTATTTTTTGTTAACTAGTATGTTGCCTCATATCAGGATCTCACTATGCTACGTGTCTTAATACGTGGCATCGTTAGATTGGATGACCTTGTTGATGTAGTGCCACATGACATCCACATGGCATGCCATGTCAACTGCTACAAGTGACGTGATGACATGTAGTACGTCAAGATTGGTTGAGTTGGCTGACATGGTGCCATGTTAGCTCTTTTCCTCTCTTTCCTTTAGTTTTCCCCCATTTTCTCTTGATTTTCCTCCTTTTTCCTTCTTAAGAACAACCTATTCCCCTTACTTTGGCTTCAATTTTGCATAGATTTCATACACTCATGCCCAATTTCTTGCTTTGATATTGTTTATCATATAGCATATTGTAAATCGAATCCATTAACACATTGAGCTTTCAAATCGAGCTTTAAAATCCGAAAAGAAAAACTAAAAATTTAACCATTCCCATTAACTCCGATCCGAGCTTTCTTTTGTTTCTAAGCTAATTCTAACTATAAATTGAGTGTTGAGGGTAATCATGGAACACACACAACAACACATATGCTTTCGAATCAACTCCCAAGCTCTCTCTCTTTCTCTCTCTCTCTCTCATGACTACTTTTTCTCTCTATCGAACTCTCTCTTGCTTTGAGTCTCTCCCTTTCATTACTTTCAGCTGAAGCTTACTACTATGGTCGTTACCCCCACCACTCAAGCTTCAGAAACCGACCACCATCATTCACCATTATAGCTCTTAGCCACACCACCAAACAACTACCATCGAAACCCTAACTAGCCAACCTCCTCTCCTCGGACCACCACTTCTGACCCTCTTCAACCTAAACTAACCCTACGGCTAAATTCCCTATGACTTAAAAACCCCACACTACACTTCTCTTTCAACCTTAGCAACCCCCAACAGCACCAACCAAACACCACCACCAGCTACCGTACCTGAACACCATCCAAACCACCCCCAAACCCCGCAGTACTCTTTCTATCCCCCATATCCCCAATCTAAAACTCATGAAACTCCTCTTCCTTCTTCGATTTGGTGGCGAAACCAAGCAAAATCGACCTTAACTACTACTATTGAACTTGAAGACAACTCGAACCTGACCCAAATCCACGTATTGACCTAGAGTCTGACCCATGACTTGAATCTACAAACCAACCTAAAGTCCAACCCACGTCTTGTCCAATATTTGGCCTTACCTTTTTTCTTTTTTTTCTATTTGTTTTTTGTTATTTGATTTATTTCCTTTTTTTGGTTTTGCATTACTCATTTTTATTTATTTATTTTTTATTTATTTGTTCATCTATTTATATGTAAATGTAATCAAATGTAAAAAAAAGAAGAGAAAAAATGACAAGAAAAAAAAAAGAAGAGGAAAAAGTGAAGAAAGAAGAAAAGAAAAAAAGAAAAAGTATTTTATTTAGTTATTTATTTTTTTAGTAAAATGGAAAAATAAATAGAATAAATAAAATAATAAATAATAATAAAAATAAAAATAAATAAGTAAATAGAAAGAATAAAGATTATTATTTCTTTTTATCACTTAGAAATTGATTTTTCAACAATAAAAAAAAACAACAATTTTTCAAATTAAAATCATTTAGAATTTCAAAAAATAAAAACCAATTTAGGTCTTTTTAGGAAATTTTCTTAAATAAATCAAAACGGGTAAAAACGTAAACCTAACTATTTTAAAAATTAAAATCAACTCAACCCACTAAAGTTTTTTCATTAAAAGAGTTACGTACGTTTGATCCCAAATAGTGAGTACGTAGATATTTACAGGGCAACAATAAAAATTTAAAGAACTAATTTCCATTTTTCTTTAGTTTAGATTATTTTATTTATCCAATTATAATAACCAAAAATCAAGTTTTGTCTTTTAAAATTAAAAGGTGATTTTTAAGTTTAATTTTAATTTTGAAAAGTCAATAGTACTTGTAAAGGTTTAAAATTCCTAAACCTTAGATCCATGATCTTTGGTTTCAAAAACCGTTTTACAAAATTAGTTTTTCTCATTAGATTAGTGGCTAAGTTATAACCAATCTACCCAATTAGTTATAACTTAATTGTTTTTTTCGATTCCGGTTAAGTAGCAACTCCAAAATGTTTTCAAAGTATAAAAAAATCAATTTTCTTTAAACTCTAGTCGAGGGTCGATATCAAATGGATAAGGTTTAGTACTGATCAATTTAAAGAAAACTTAATTTTTAAAGAACTAGAAGGTGAAGAACCAAGCTCAACAGCTTAGTGACTTTATTGGAGATCGTCAAGAGGGTTTAATCATATGACTTTTCAAAATTAAAATTAAACTTTAAAAATCACCTTATTGCAATTTATGTACTTATCTGTTGTTTGTTTATATCATAATTATACTAACATTTTTGCAAGTTTAGTTTTATTTATTTTATTGTTTTGAGGGGGGAATTTATTTCCTTTACTATGAGCAAATGATAGATACAGTCGAACTTGAGCCATCTTAGGACCTTAGTACAGGGAGCCAATGTGAAAGTTCCAAGCATAATGGGGTAGCCACCATTCGAAGCTGATTAGGCTACCCTATTTAAACCTTGATGTGACTAAGGAACCGTTTTGTATTAAACACGTGATGTCATAGAGTTTAAGAACCCTTAGAACCTACCCTTTTTGCATACATTCTTCAAGGTTTTCAGGTGACATTACTATAAAAGAGAAAAACAAAAGACAAACTTGAAGCTTCTTTCCCTGTATTTTCCTAGAATTCACTCTCAACTTTTATCTGTCTTGCATGTTGTATGCTTTAGGATATGGGGGGTCATTTGTTGCACCAAAGGTGCAGGGTAGATGCGGTCAAACCTAGGTAGTCTTAGAACCCAAGGAGAGGAGCCATTGTATAGGCTTCAGGTGCTGTGGTGTAACTATTACTCGAAGTTGATTAAGCCACCTCACTTAAGCTTAATGTGACCAATGAAAGTGTTCTTTAACAAGTGAGGTCACAAGACTTAAGGACCTTTTCAAAACCTACCCTAATTGTATGTACTCCCCTCCTTGAGTTAGTACACTCCCCTTAAGAAATTGTAACCCTACTGATTGTTCAAGAGTTTTAATGCAAGTAAGTTTTTGAAAATAATAGTAGGTTTACAACTCAAGGGAGTAATGTATTAACCTAAACAATCTCAATACCTGCATATTTCCATGTGCTTTCTTTTTCTACATTAATGATTGATTCTTGTCCATGAAATATGTAGAGTTAAAAATGGTAGGCAACCAATAAGAGAATAATCAAAGACTGCTAGTTGCCCTAAGAATCCATGAGCAACTGCTATAAGCTGAAGCTACCTATTGGAAGCAGATGGCTAGGTGTGCTGAGGCCTCTAATAGGGCCTTGTTAGCTCAAGTTGAAAAAAGCGAGAGGACCATGAATTGGGCTTTAGAAATGTTGGACAACATTAAAGCCCAACTACGGAAGTTAGATTAGAAACTTTAGATGTAGTTGAAGGACTTTAAGTTTCATGTACTCTAATCTTTCCAAAATAATTTTTGTTTCTCTCTTTAGTCATCCTTCGTTATTTTCTTCTTTGTAGACAATCCTTCAGTAGAACTTTTCATTATCCCTTAGTCAAGGAAGTAAAAAAAAAACCCAAAAAAAAAAAATCCATCATTTTTATCTAGTTTCTGTAAAATAAATTTTTAGCTTTCTTTCTCTTTAAAAAAAAAAGATAAAAAAAAGTTGCTAATTGGTAAAGAAATTCTTCCAATCAAGTTCACATGGTTGATGATAGACTCACCTCCCTAGAAAGGATGATGCATCAGATGACCTAATGATGGTAAGTTTTGTTTCCAATAATCACCACTCTCCATATATCCCAAGATTTGAACCTAGAAAGGAGATTCTCAAATCTGGAAGAGAAAAAAGCCATGTTACAAAAGATCGCCATAGATCTAGAAATGGCAATGGGCCCTATGCTTAAAAGATTTCAACACCTAGCATTCAACACTGATCAAGTGCTAGTAAGCGCAAGTGATGAAGGAGGCCCAAATGTTAAGCCTAGATTTTCACCACTTAGGTCTTTAAAAATTAAGTTTTCTTTAAACTAATCAATAATGAACCCTTCCCGTTTAATACCAACCTTCGACTAGTGTTTAAAGAAAATATATTTTTTACTTTAGAAAACTTGATTTTTGTAAGTGTTAAAAAACAATCCTTATTCCTTAACTTATTTACTTATTTATTTTTATTTTTATTATTTTTTATTCATATATTTTTTATCATCTTATTTGTTATTCCATTTTATCTATTAAACTAATACAAATAAATAAACTATTTTTTCTTTCTCTTTTTCTTTTTTTTCCTTTTTTTCTTTTCTTCCTTTTTTTAAAATTACATTTACAATTACCATTTAGAAACAAATAAAAATAACATAAATATAAATAATAAATAAAAAAAATCAACTTCAAATTGGAGGAAGGTCGAACTAAGGAGAAGACTTGGGCATGCAGGTCAGTTTAGATCTCGAGTAGGGTAGCAGGTTAGAGCTTAGATTGGGTTGAGCTTCCAATGTCTTCAACAGTAGCATCGACAGAAGGTGATTCAAGTTGATCTAGTGGCTAAAGTGAGTAAGAAAGGGGGGATTTGTGATTTTCTTATTGGGCTTATGGGCTGTAGGGAAGATGCCGCAGTGGTTAGAAGTCGTTTAGGTGGTGTTCGAAGATGAATGGTGGCGGTGGTGTAGCTTGGGGGTTAAGGGGGTATTGGGTCTTATATTTTTGAGGTTGGTGATTGTCGTGGTGGGTTTAGTTTGCTCTACTGCGATGGTTAAAGTGGTGTTTTGAGCTTGGGTTGGTGATGGCTAGGGTTTTGATGGTAAAGGAGCTTTAGGTTAGGGCTAAGGGTAAGGGTGGTTGGGTTTGGAAGCGCGCGTAGTAGGGAAGCTAACCAAAGTGGTGGTGCTTTCTAAGGATGGCTAGAGAGAGGAAATCGAGGAGAGAAAGAGAGGTTGATAGAGAAAGAGTAAACGAGAAGAAAGAGAGAGCTTGTAAGTTTATTCTACAGCTCGTGAATAGTTGTCTGTGTGTACCTGAACATCCCCTAACACTTAATTTATAGTCAGAATTAGCCTAGAAACAAAGGAAATCTCAGACCAGAGCTAATGGGAGTAGCTAAATTTTTAGTTTTTTCGGGATTTTGGAGCTCGATTTCAATGCTCCTTTAATTGTATTTAGACATATGAATGGATTCGATTCACAATATGCTACACGATAAATGAAATCAAAGCAAGAAATTAGGCATGAGTGTATGAAATCTGTACAAAAATTAAAGCCAAAGTAGAGGGAGTAAGCTATTGTTGAGAAGGAAAAAAGAGGAAAATCGGGAGAAAATAGGGGAAGAGTAAGGGAAAGAGAGGGAAACTACTGATGTGGTACTGACATGGTGCTACGTTAGCTAACTCGACCAATCCTAACCTACCATATATCATCACGTGACACGTGGCGGCTGACATGGTATGTTACGTAGCACCATGCCAACCAAGTCATTCAATTCGATGATGCTACGTATTAGGACAGATGATGTGATGAGATCCTAATACGTGGTAGCATGCTACTTAACAAAAAATAAAAGATAAGGCTTCCTTACCTTTGTTAAGATTCGAACTTAAGAACTCACACTCAATAGCCAAACAAAGTCTATGTGTTTAACCATCAGGCCGTTGGCTTGTGCCTTGTCCATATGTGCAACTAAATTATACATATAGACTCGGTCAATTTAGGCTAGATTTAAATCTAAACCTAATTACGACCTAATTTCTAAATCTAATTAAAAAATAAAAATCTACCCTAATGAAATGTTATTTTCTAAAATCTTTTATATTTTCAACTTTTCTAATTTTCTTTTGTAATCTTTCAATTTTCTAATATTTTAAACTTTATTTTCTAAACCTTTTATCTTTTAGGGTTTCTTTCTAAATTTTTTTATTTTTTGAGCTTTTTCTTATTTTTGAATTTTTTGTATTTTTCTATGATTCTTATTTTTTCTAAATTTCTTTTTTTTTGTTTTCTTTAATTTCCTATTTTTTCTAATTTAGGATACTATAACCTAATTTGAAAAATTAAAAGAGGGCAAAAATTAGGTGTCTACAACTACCACTCATTTGGGTAAAGTTTAGGCAAAACTTTACCACAAAGATAAAACAGATACTATTTTTACCCTCATGAAGACTCTAAAACAACTGTAACTATCCTAAAATTGATTTAGATGAAGAAAAGAAACCTGGTCATGCTTCTCTAGGCTCACTAACTTAGGTTGGAGTGTCATTAAGGGATAAGTAATCTTATGTTGGGATTGGTCCAAAACCAGGTTGTGCCTCATAAGGCTCACTAAACTAGGCAGAAGCGCCTTTCGGGGACTAACAACTCTAAATTGGGATTGATCTAAAACCTGGCCATGCCTCAGTAGGCTCACTAACCTAAGCCAGAGCATCTCTCAAGAACTAACAACCCTAATGTAAGATTGATCCAAACCCTAATTGTGCCTCATAAGGCTCACTAACCTAGGCGGGAACGTCTCTTGGGAACTAGTAACCATAAACTAAGATTAATCTAAAACCTGTTCGTGCTTCACTAAGTACACAAACCTAAGTAGGAGCGTCTGTTAAGGACTAGCAACCCTAATGGGGGATCGATCTAAAACCTAGTTACACCTCACATGGCTCACTAACCTATGCGGTAGTATCTCTCGAGGATTAGCAACCCTAAACTAGGATCAATCTAAAACCTAGTAATGCCTCATTAGGCTCACTAACCTAGATGGGAGTATCTCTCAAGCATTAGCAACCTTAATAGGAGATCGATCTAAAACCTAGTCGTGCCTCATTAGGCTTACTAACCTAGGTGAGAGTGTCTCTCGGGGACTAGTAATCCTAAATTAGGATCAATCTAAAACTTAGTCATACCTCATAAGGCTTACTAACCTAAGCAAGAGCATCTCTTAAGCACTAGCAACCTTAAACTAGGATCGATCTAAACCCTAATCGTACCTCACAAAGCTTACTAACCTAGGTAGGAGCATCTCTCAGTGACTAACAACCTTAAATTGGGATCAATCTAAAACCTGGTCGTGCCTCATAAGACTCACTAACCTAGGCGTAATCATCTTTCGAGGATAAGCAATCCTAATGTAGGATTGATTTAAAACCTAGTTGTGCCTCGTAAGGCTCACTAACCTAGGCAGGAGCGTCTCTTAAGGACTCGCAACCCTAAACTAGGATTGATCTAAAACCTAGTTGTGCCTCATAAGGCTCACCCTAATGTGGGATCAATGTAAAAGCTAGTTGTACCTCACAAAGCTCACTAACCTAGGCCAAAGCATCTCTTGAGGATTAGAAACCCTAATGTAGGATCAATCTAAAACCTAATTGTACCTCACAAAGCTCACTAACCTAGGTAGGGGCATCTCTCGTAGACTAGCAATCCTATTGTAGGATCAATCAAAAACCTAGCCATACCTTACTAGGCTCACTAACCTTGGTAAGAGTGTCTCTTGGGGACTAGCAATCCTAATGTAGGATCGATCTAAAACCTAGTTGTGCCTCACAAGGCTCACTAACCTAGGTATAAGCATCTTTCTGGGACTATCAACCCTACACTAAAATCAATCTAAAACTTAGCCGTGCCTCATTAGACACATTATCTTAGGCTAAAGCGTCTCTCTTGGACTAGCAACCTTAATGAGGGATCGCTCTTAAACTTACTCGTGCCTCATAAGACTTACTAACTTAGGCAGGAGCATCTTTTGGAGACTAATAACCTTTAAACTTGGATTGATCTAAAACTTGGTCATGCTTCACTAGGCTCACTAACCTAAGCCGGAGCATTTCTCAAGGACTAGCAACCTTAATGGGGGATCAATCTAAAACCTAATTGTACCTCACTAGGCTTACTAACCTAGGTAGGAGCGTCTCTTCAGGAGTAGCTACCCTAAACTGGGATTGATCTAAAATCTACTCATGCGTCACAAAGCTTACTAACCTAAGTGGAAGCATCTCTCAGGGATTAGCAACCTGAAACTTGGATTGATCTAAAACCTAATTGTACCTCATAAGGCTCGCTAACTTAGGCAGGAGCATCTTTTGGGGACTAGCAACCCTAAATTGGGATCGATCTAAAACCTGGTCATGCTTCACTAAGCTCACTAATCTAGGTGAGAGTGTCTCTCAAGGACTAGCAATCCTAATGAGGGATCGATCTAAAACCTAGTAGTGCCTCACCAAGGTCATTAACATAGTTGGGAGCATCTCTCAAGGACTAGCAACCATAAACTAAGATCGATATGAAACCTAGTCATGCCTCACAAGCCTCACTAACCTAGGTGAGAGCATCTCTCGAGAACTAGCAATCTTAAACTGAGATCGATCTAAAACTTGGCTCACTAACTTAGGCCGGAGTGTCTCTTGCGGACTAGCAACCCTAATGTAGGATTGATCTAATACTTAGTCATGCCTTACTAGGCTTACTAACCTAGATGGAAGTCCTCTCGAGGATTAGCAACCCTAATGTGGGATCGATCTAAAACTTAGTCATGCCTCACTAGGCTCACTAACCTAAGCGAGAGTGTCTCTCAAGGACTAGCAACCCTAATGTGAGATCGATTTAAAACTTAGTTTATAAGATCAATCTAAAACTTAGTCGTACCTCACTAGGCTCACTAACTTAGGTGAGAGCATCTCTCGGGGACTAGTAACCCTAAACTTAGTGTGAAAAAAGTAATTGATGAGGAGAAGTGCCTTATGAGACTTAATGAATAGATGGGAAATGACCTATGGGCTTGCTTAAGAGAAATTTGGTGAACAGAAGGGCCCAATGGGCACACTTAAAACAAAAATGCCTCATAGGCTTGCTTAAAGAATTTAGAAGAGAGATTGAGTTAAGATCGCATCTTCAAAGACTAGCTAATCACTTGGACGTAGAAGGTGAGTGTCTTTTAGGCTTGACAAATGAGATGATGAAGAGAAGTGCCATTCAGACATGTTAAGAGAAATTTTATGAATAGAGGGGCCTAATGAGTATGCCTAAAGAAATCCAGCATCTTATGAACTCACTATAAGATCTTTGCAACAAGAAGTGCCTTATGGGCTTATTAAAAGAACTCAGTGTACTAAAGGGTCTTATGAGCACACTTAAGAGAAGCTTAGTGAATGCTTTATGGGCTTGTTGAGAAAGACTTGATGAACAAAGAGGCCCAGTGGGCTCACCTAAAGAAATTAAGCATCCTATGAGTTCACTATAAGATTTTTGCAAAAAAGAAGAACTTAGTGAACTAAAGGGCCCTACGGGCATGCTAAAGGTAATTTAAGGAATAGAGGTGCCCTATAGTTTTACTAAAGACCTTAAAGAGAGTTAAATGGATGGAAGGTAGGATAGCCCATTTAAGAGCTAGTTTGGATAATAACTTATACTAAAACACTACCCGATTGTTTAGGAAACTATTTTTAGAAAGACCCTTTTGGTGAAAACCATTTATGTTGAAAAGGACGTTGGGTATAAATTCCTTTATTTTTAAAAGAATGAGAAAAGCCCTAACTCTCAACTTTTTTTTTTTTTAGAATGAATTGAAAACTTAGCCACTTAGGCCGACATAGACTTGAAATACTTTCTCTCTCTTTTTCTTTTTCTTTTTTTTTTGTCTCTTTTTTTCTTTTTTAGTTTGCTAACAAGTAAAGAAGCCCTTCTTTAATAATCACATGGGGCTTCTTATGTTCCCCTTAACTTGGATGCCGAGCTGTTTGGTGGGGCCTTATGATTTCAAATATTCTTAAAAGGTAACTCATGACTAGTTTAGTTAAAGAGGACTTCTTTGTAAACTCTTGGCTCATATTACACTCTTGACTACAGTTCTAAAATTATAGTCCATTTTGCACGTGATACACCTTGATCAATCCATTAGGTCTTTTTCGGTTTAAAATTATGAATTTAGGCTTTTAGTCTAAGGGTTTTAAAAAGAACTATCAAAGAAGCCTATTTTGAAATATTAATCCCAAGTGTATAAGTCAAGAACCTTAGGAACAATTAGAAATATACCTGCCTTAGCTTCAAAAAACAACTTTTATTTAAGATAAATTATCTTTAAAGATTGGAAGAGCTTTTACTTATGTAAGGGTAGTATTGTGGGTAGGAAGACTAAGTGTGAAAGAGGCTTCAAAGTGAATGTAAAGATTTTAGGTTTTTGAGCTCGAACTATGATTCAGAGCTTTGCATCTTTAGGATTATTTAGGCTTTGACTTTTGATTTGATTGCCTCTACTAGGATATGATATGGCTTTCACTTGGCTCTTGGCTTACACTCAGGCCCAATTTTCCAACCTCTTTTCCTTATCTTTTCCTTTTTCTATTCTATTATTACTTTGCCCTACTATTCTTTTGATGTTCTTTCTTTTTCTTTTGGCCTTAAGTCTTAATTGCTAAGCTTCTACCTTTAAGCAATTTAAGGTCCTAAATTAATTTATTTCTATTATATGGGCTCGGGTGAGGTAAGTAAAAGCTCGAGATGTTTAAAAAGGATGTGGCTCTTCCTTATTTCAAAAAACATAACTTATTAGAAACAAAATTTTCTTTTGAATTTAATGTTACTAAAGCTAATACAAACCAATTTTAATCCCTCTCTCCTTATCAATGACCCTAACTCCGAATTGCCTTATTGCGAGATGGTTCTTGATAGGGTTTAAATTGAAAAAATTCTTCAAATAGGTCCAACGGGGTAAACAAGAGATGATTATGTTTAGGATTCAAGAAATGAATGCTTAATTTCATTTTAATCTGCGTATTACATTCAAAGTGGACCTCTTTTAAGGAATGAGTCTAAAGTATCCTCAAATTTATATCGCTCAACGTCTTAAAGTATTTTAGGTTAGTGTATGGAAAATAGTTTGCCTCTTTTCATTCTAAACCTTTTTAAAAGTGAGTTACCAATTTATTGAGGAGGAATTTATTTGCCTAAATAACACTACAATCATTTCATTGAAAAGGCAACTATATTATTCCAACTATTACAGACTTAATTGAAAACAACTTTCTTTGCCCCTATCTTAACAAGCACGTAATTACTTGAAACAACCCGTAAGTTTATCAAAAGGCATTGGTAGGCTAAAAAGAAATGGAGCTTTAGGCGACTCATTTGGACTATCCTCATGACTTGAAGAAGGAATGTCTTGTTATGGCTCTAGCTAAATGACTTTTGCATAAATCAGGTCTTGAATCTTGTTCTTCAATCTCCAGCATTTTTCAGTGGAGTGCCCTTTTGACCTATATGATAGTCGCATCTTGCTTCTAGGTCAAAGCTGCGTAGTTTGTGATTTGGATTAAGGGCTTCACAAGCTATAACCTTCGCTACTTTCAAATGATAAAAGAGTTGAGTGATTGATTTCTTTAGTTGAGTGAATTGTCTCCTCTAAGTCCCTTAGGTTTGTTCTTTCTCGCTTCTCCTAGGCTTCTTTTTGCTTGGGCCTCCTTCATCACTTGGGCATACTAACATTTGACCAATACTAAATACCGAATGTTGGAATCTTTTAAGCATTGGGCCTATTGCCATTTCTAGACCTATAATGCTCTTTTGTAACATAGCTATTTTCTCTTCCAAATATGAGAATCTCCTTTCCATGTTCGAATCTTGGGATATCTAAAGAGTAGTGATCAAGACTTACCATTGTTGGGACATTAATATATCATCCTTTCTAAGGAGGCGAGTCTGTCGTCAACCGTACAAACCTGGTTGAAAGAATTCTTTACCTATTAACAACTCTTCTTTTCTTATTTTTTTTTCCTTATAGAGAGAGAAAGATAAAGCTTTATTTTATAGAAACCAAATAAAAATGATGGATTTTTTATTTTTTATTTATTTTGGTTTTTTAATTGCACTTCCTTAAGTAAAGGAGGATGAAAAATTCTATTGAAGCATTGTCTAAAAAGAAGGAAAGAATGAAGAATGACTAAAGAAAAAAATTTTATTTTGAAAAGATCAAAGTACAAGGAAAAGGAAACCTAACAATCATTCAAAACTTAAAATTTATTCAAAGCCTTTCAACTCCATCTAGAGTTTTCTAATCTAACTTTTGCAATTGGGCCTTAGT
This sequence comes from Lumnitzera littorea, assembly GCA_024138015.1. Classification (NCBI taxonomy): domain Eukaryota; kingdom Viridiplantae; phylum Streptophyta; class Magnoliopsida; order Myrtales; family Combretaceae; genus Lumnitzera; species Lumnitzera littorea. The sequence goes on along the minus strand of JAMXBB010000001.1, from coordinate 73,664,799 downwards.
CTTATTCAACATTTCTAAAGCCCAATTCATGGTTCTCTCGCTTTGTTCAACTTGAGCTAATAAGAACATGTTAGAGGCCTCAGCACACCTAGCCCTGTACTTCCAGTAGGTAGCTTCATCTCGTAATAGCTGCTCATGGATTCTTAGGGCAACTGGCAGTCTTTGATTGTTCTCTTGTTGGTTACCTACCATTCTTAAGTCTACATATTTCATGGACAACAATCAATCATCAATGTAAAAAATAAAGCACATGAAAATATGTAGGTGTTGGGATCATTTGGGTTAATACATTACTCAATTAAGTTACAACTCTACTATTATTTTCAAAAACTTATATTAAAACTCTTGAATGATCAATAGGGTTACAATTTCTTAAGAGTTGTGTACTAACTCAAGGAGTGGAGTATACACAATTAAGGTAGGTTTTGAAAAGGTCCATAAGTTTTGTGACCTCATTTGTTAAAGAACACTTTCATTGATTACATTAAGCTTAAGTGAGGTGGCCTAATCAACCCCAAGTGGTAGCTACACCACAGTACTCGAAGCCTACACAATGGCCCCTTTCCTAGAGTCCTAAGACAGCATAGGTTTAACCGCATCTACCTTACACCTTTGATGCAACAATTGACCCCCCATATCCTAAAGCGTGTGACATGCAACACAGATAAAAGCTAAGAGTGAATTTTAGGAAAATACAAGGAAAAAAGCTTCAAGTTTGTCTTTCTTTTTTTTTTTTCTCTTTTATAACAATGCCACCTTAAAACCTTGAAGAACATAAGTAAAAAGGGTGGGTTTTAGGGGTCCTTAAACTTTGTGACCTCACACATTTTTTACAAAATGGTTCCTTAGTCACATCAAAGTTTAAGTAGGGTAGCCCAATCAGCCTCGAATGGTGGTTGCCCTATTATGCCTGAAACTTATACAATGGCTCTTGTCCTAAGGTCCTAAGGTCTTAAGACAACTTGGGTTCGACAATATCTATCATATGTTCATAGTACAAGAAATAAATCCCCCCATCAAAATAATAAAATAAATAAAACTAAAGCTACAAAAAAAAAAAAAAAGCATTAGTATAGTTAGGATACAAACAAAGAAGGAATAAGTACATAAATTACAATAAGGTGATTTTTAGAGTTTAATTTTAATTTTAGAAAGTCGAATAATTAATCCTCTTAACAGTCCCTAGTAGAGTCGCCAAGTTGTTAAGCATGGTTTTTCATCTCCTGGTTCTTTAAAAGTTAAGTTTTCTCTAAACCTTATCTGTTTAATATTGACCCTCGACTAGAATTTAAAGAAAACCATTTTTTTAGAAACAACTATAGAGTTGCCATCCAACCGAAGTCGGGAAAAATAGTTAAGTTATAACCAATTGGGTGGATTAGTTATGACTTAGTCAATAGTGTATGAAAAAAACCAATTTTTGAAAACTAGAGATTTGGCTTCAGAGGATAAAGATTTAAACTCTTATGGGTACCATTAACTTTCCAAAATTAGAATTAAACTTAAAAATTACCTTTTAATTTTGAAAAACAAAACTTGGTTATTGGTTATTATAATTGGATAAAATAATCTAAACTAAAAAAAAAAAAGGAAAATTAGGTTTTCTTTTTAAATTTTTATCGTCACCTCATAGTTGCCTACATACCTGCTATTCGAGATCAAACATATGTAGTTCATTTTGTAAAAACTTTAGTAGGTTGATTTTGTTTTAATTTTGAAAATGATCAAGTTTACATTTTATTCAATTTAATTTATTTAAGGAAATTTCTAATAAAAGAAAGCCCTAAATTGGATTTTTTTTTTTTGGAAATTTCTAAAAAGTCCTAACTTTAAAAAGAATCCAATTATTATATATTTTTTTTGAAAACTTGATTTTTGTAAGTGTTAAAAAACAATCCTTATTCCATAACTTATTTACTTATTTATTTTTATTTTTTATTCACATTTTTTTTATCATCTTATTTGTTATTCTATTTTACCTATTAAACTAATACAAATAAATAAACTATTTTTTCATTTCTCTTTTTCATTTTTTTTCCTTTTTTCTTTTCTTCCCTTTTTTTCTTTTCTTTTTTTTTTAATACATTTACAATTACAATTCAAAAACAAATAAAAATAACATAAATATAATTAATAAATAAAAAATAATTAACTTCGGATTGGAGGAGGGTCAGACCAAGGAGAAGACTTGGGCATGTAGGTTGGTTCAGATCTCGGGTTAGGTAGTAGGTTAGAGCTCAGATTAGGTCAGGCTTCCAATGTCTTCAAAAGAAGCATCGATAGAGGGCGATTCAAGCTGATATGGTGGCTAAAATGAGCGAGAAAGGGGGGATTTGTGATTTTCTTATTAGGCTTATGAGGGGTAAGGAAGATGCCGTGGTGGTTGGAGGTCATTTGGGTAGTAGTCGAAGATGAATGGTAGCGGTGGTGTAGCTTAGCATCGTATAATGGCTACTGGCGGTTAAGGGGATATTTGGTCTTAAGTTTTTGAGGTCGATGATTGTCTTAGTGGGTATAGTTTGCTCCATTGTGGTGGTTAGAGTGGTGTTTTGAGTTTAGGTTAGCAATGGCTAAGGTTTTGATGGTAGAGGAGCTTCAAGTTATGGTTAGGGGCATGGTTGGTCGAGTTTGGAAGCTCGCATGGTAGGGAAGCTAACCAAAGTGGTGGTGTTGTCCAAGGATGGCTAGAGAGAGGAAATCGAGGAGAGAGAGAGAGATTGGTAGAGAGAGAGCTTGTAAGTTGATTCTACAACTTGTCAATGGTTGTCTATGCATGCTTGAACATCCACTAACACTTAATTTATAATTGAAATTAGCCTAGAAACAAAGGAAAGCTCAGACCAAAGTTAATGGGAATGGCTAAATTTTTAGTTTCTTTAGGGATTTTGGAGGTCTGTTTGAATGCTCCTTTGATTGTATTTAGATGTATTAATGGATTTGATTCACAATATGCTACGGGGTAAATGAAATCAATGCAAGAAATTGGGTACAAGTGTATGAAATCTATACGAAAATTGAAGCCAAAGTAGGGGGAGTAGGCTATACTTGAGAAGGAAAAAGGAGCAAAATTGGGAGAAAATGGGGGAAAATTGAGGGAAAGAGAGGGAAAGTACTAATGTAGTGCCACGTTAGCCAACTTGACCAATATTAACCTGCCAAGTATCTTTACGTAACACATGGAGGCTAACATAGATGCTACTTGGTGCCACGTCAGCCAAGTTGCCACGTGTCAGGACATGTGGGGCGGTGAGATCCTAACACATGATATGTGCTACTTAACAAAAAATAACAAATCCAAGGGACTTAGAGGAGATAATTCACTTAATTGAAGATATCAATCACTGAACTCTTTTATCATTTGAATGCAGCGAGGGTTACAACTTGTGAAGCCCTTAATCCGAATTACAAACATGCAACTTTGACCTAGAAGCAAGATGCAACTATCATATAGGTCAGAAAGGACACTCCACTAAAAAATGCTAGCGATTGAAAAACAAGATTCATGACCTGATTAATGCAAAAGTCATTCAACTAAAGCTACAACAAGACATTCCTTCTTCAAGTCATGAGGATAGTCCAACTGAGTCGCCTAGAGCTCCATTTCTTTTGAGCTTGCTTATGCCTTCTAATAAGGTCACTAGTTGTTTCAAGTAGATTGGATGCTCGTTAAGATAGGGATAGAAAAAAGAAAGTTATTTTCAATAAAGTCTATAATAGTTAGAATAATACAATTGCCTTTTTCACTGGAATGATTGCACTATTTTTAAAGTAAAAAAGTTTTCCTTAAGGAATCAGTAACTCACTTTTAAAAGGTTTAGAATGAAAAGTAGTAAACTATTTTCCATACATTAACCTAAAACACTTTGAGAGTTGAGCGGCACAAAGGTGAGGATCCTTTGGACTCATTCTTTAAAGAAGGTTTGCTTTGAATGTGATACGTAGATTAAAATGAAATTAGGCATTCATTTCTTGAATCCTAAACACAATCTTCTCTTATTTACCTTATTGGACCTATTTGAAGAATTTTTCAAAATGAAACTTGTCGAGAACCACCTTATAATGGGGCAATTCAGAGGTTAAGGCCATTAATAAGGAGAGAGGGATTAAAATTGGTTTGTACTTGCTTGAATAACGTTAAATTCAAAAGAAAATGTTTTTTATGATAAGTTATGTTTTTTGAAATAAGGAAGAGCCACATCCTTTTTATACATCCAGAGCTTTTACTTACCTCACTTGATCTAATGCATTAGAAATCAATGAATTTAGGACCCTAAATCGCTTAAAAGGTAAAAACTTAGCAATGCAGACTTGGGACCAAAAGAAAAAGAAAGAACAGCAAAAGAAAGAACAACAAAAGAACAGTGGGGCAAAGTAATAGAAAAAGGAAAAGATGAGGAAAAGAGATTAGAAAATTTGGCTCAAGTGTAAGTCAAGAGCCAAGTGAAAGCCATATTATATCCTAGTAAAGGTAGTCAAATCAAAAGTCGAAGCCTAAAAAGCCTTAAAGACACAAAGCTTTGAATCACAATCCAAGCACAAAAACCTAAAATCTCTATATCCACTTTGAAGCCTTTCTCAGACTTGGCCTTCCCACCTACAATACCATCCTTATACAAGTAAAAGCTCTTTCGATCTTTAAAGATAATTTATCTCTAATAAAAGTTTTCTTTGACTAAACTAGTCATGAGTTGCTTTTTTAAAGATATTTGAAATCACAAGGCCTCACCAAACGGCTCAACATCCAAGATAGGGGGAACATAAGAGGCCCCATGTGATTATTAAGGAAGGGTTCTTTACCTGTTGGCAAATTTAAAAAAAAAAAAGAAATAAAAAAGAGAGGTAATAAAAAAAAGACGAAAAAGAAAAAGAAAGAGAAAGTATCTTTATTTCAAGTCCATGTTGGCCTAGGTGGCCAAGTTTTCAATCCATTCTAAAAAAAAAAAGGGTTAAGAGTCTAAGCTTTTCTCATTCTTCCCCAAATAAAGGAATAATACCCAATGTCTTTTTCAACGTAAATGGTTTTTTGCCAAAAGGGGTTTTTTTTTTCTTTTTTTGTAAATAGTTTCCTCAAAAATCAGGTAATGTTTTTGGACAAGTTTTTATCCTAACCAACTCTTGAATGGGCTATCCCACCTTCCATCCATTTAACTCTCTTCAAGGTCTTTAGTAAACCCATAGGTTGCCTCTATTCCTCAATTACCTTTAGCATGCCCATAGGGCCTTTCAGTTCATGAAGTTCTTTTAACAAGCCCATAAAGCACTTCTTTTTTGCAAAAATGTTGTAGTGAGCTCATAGGCCACTTGATTCTTTAGGTGAGCCCATTAGGCCTCTCTATCCATTAAGTTTTTCTTAACAAGCCCATGAGGCATTCACTAAGCTTCTCTTAAGTGTGCTCATAGGGCCCTTCAGTTTACCGAGTTATTTTAATAAGCCCATAGGGTGCTTCTTTTTGCAAAGATCTTATAGTGAGTTCGTAAGATGCTTGATTTTGTTAGGTGAGCCCATTGGACCCGTCTATTCATGAAGTATTTCTTAGCAAATCTGAATGGTACTTCTCTTCATCATCTCATCTGTCTAGTCTATAAGATACTCACCTTTCACATCCAAGTAATTAGCCAGTTTATAAACCATACTTTTAAGTAGGCCTATGATTCGACTAAAAGTACTTCTTGAACATTCCCAAGGATCAACTAAACTAAGAACTCAAGTTCACAATTAAAAATAAACTTACTTTTCCAATTTGAAAGCCTATTATCAATAAAACCCAAACATGAAAAACTATAGACTCTAAAGTTACTTGAGACCTTAAACCCTAAAACAATTAAGGAATTTTAACCTTAAGCGACTAATTGATAATTTAATTTGAATAATTTCATTCAACTCTAGAAAATTTCACATTTTATAAAAATTGAATCATAATCTACAAAACAATTCAAGAAGTAAATCCTAAAACAAATTCCTATAAGACAATTCTTTTATCTTCATACCTAAGCCTTACATATGAATAAGTAAACCAACTAATTGCCTTAAATGACTTATCAATTGATAGTTAGAGTCATTTGTCAATTGATAACTTATCAAAAACTAGTGATAAGACACTTTCCTTATCACCCATTAACTTATACTACATATGGACAAGTTATCACAAGATTTCACATGCTTAACTTTAATAAATGAGATGTGATGAGACAATTCTATGCCATAAAGAGATCCTAATGGTCAGTTCTTACAAGTTAGAAAGGGGGGGAGGCACATGCTTTTGTCTTTTATCCATCAATCACTTTATCTTATACTCTACTATTCACCCCTTAATGCTTACATCATTTAGAGTTGCAGTTGTTGACTTTTGTGCATACTACAAGACAACATAAACAAACTTCTTAAACACACTTCCACCCTCATTTCCAACCAGCCACTCTTTCTCCCATTGCTCTCACTTTCAACTTCATTTTTACTTCCTTTTCTCTCACTTTGAAAACAACTTAAAAGAGGAAGCGCAAAATCTTGCACTTGTCACCACATTCTAAGCTTCCATTCTCACGGCATTTCAACTTGACTTTATGTCTTACATTTTCTAACTTCCAAAGCTCTTTTTAGGATCTTTAGAACACTCCTTAAACCCCACTTCAAAGGACCACAACTCAAGTTTCCAAAAAGGGTGCAAGAAGGAGGGAGTAAGACAAAGAGCTTAAGTGGAAACTTTGTGTACAACCACCATATTCTTGCTTTGTGGACAAGTAAGTATATCTTGCGTTAATAGTCTAGTATTCATGCTAGGAGACCATGATCTCTTGAAGATATAAGTATGATCATAAGTTGATGAAACATTTGAGACTACCATAAGAAGTAAACTCATGAAACCCTTACATGAAAGTTAAAATATGAGTATGTAAAGTTGGTGTTTTGTAGAGATACTTGTTTAACACTTTGAATGGAAGATTTTAAGTTGAGAAAATCTTGAAATGAGAACTTGAGTGAAAGGGAAGCATGATGGATGTAAGGTTTTAAAAGTCACTTGGATGTTTTTTTCACTTCTATTAAGTTAAACATGCTCAAATCTAGATTTAGGTGAAGGAAAAATCCATCACATGAAGTTTTATGAGGAAACCAACTTTGTAAGTCATAAACTATGATATGGGAGTTATGATAAGTATGGATCTTCTACTTTCATGTAAAGTATGAACTAAATAATCATCTAATGGAAAAGAAGTGAAGTTAATATTTGAATACAAGTGGCTTAAGTTCGTGGTCTAATACCTAAACTTAAGGAAATGATGAAACAAATTGGAAAACCAAGTTGGAAACCCTCACACCTAAACTGATCAGATCTAGAAATTTGCTAAAAGACACTTAAAAATATGATAAAAGTAAGTTAACAAAGTGAAAAGACCAACTAAGGCAAGCACAATAAGTGTATTAAGCTTAAAACTCAAAACCGAGCTTAAAACTTCCAAAACAAGCCTCAAACACCAAGTTGAACCTACCTTAAGTTTTTGAGCAGCAACTTAGCATAACAATAAAAGTTATTTTAAGACTCAAAAGAATCCCACAAGACACCCCCTAAGCCTAAGAAAATGACAATATTTGATTTGGATAAAAAACAAGCCCATTTGATAACTTAAGCTCACTTAAGAACACAAGAAGTGGTTGTTAGCTTTAAGAATGTAAATCAAAGTTGTGAATCTGATTTTAAGGAGTATTTTGAGTCTAGAATGAGATCTTAAGCCCAAGCCCAAAGGATTTCCCAAATTATCAAAAAGCCCATTAACCAAACAAAGCCCAAAAGCACTCCAAATCATGAGGATTACCATTGTTCTAACCTATGGGTAGTTTTGCATGCCTCATCTCAAAAATATAACCTCACCACATTAAAGTACACTAAAAAAAGATGAAGATTGACTATAAAATCATAAAAATTGGATTCAAAATGAGAAAACTCTACATAATTGAACTTTAAGTGAGAAACTAAGAAAAATACAAAAACTAGTCAAAAGTATAACTTAAGGGGTTTTAGCTTAGTTTTTTAGGTTTATTTCAAATCCTTATAGTATTATGATTGTGATATCTAGGGGACCCAACGTTTAGAGAGGACCTACCCCCAGACTACTTCGATTGACCAGCATGGCTAAGTGAATGAATTCCTTATGACTCTTTACTTGATTTTGCTTATAGAATAGATGCACCTAAACTTACATATATAAATTGGATGCTTATGTGATATGGGAAATGCATGTGTGTGAATTTTTGGTTGAATACTATGGCTTGTTAATCACATAATAATGGAAATTGTCTATGATAACTCATATATGCGATTGTATGGAATGAAATTGTCTTATCACCATGAAAAACTAGATTAATCACTTATATGATTAAGATATTCAATGAATCATGCATTCTCCATAATTGCATTTGGATAACACCAACTGCCACTTCACATAAAAGATGGGAAGGGACTCATAGGAGGAGGGCCTTCTACAGGATTAGGCACTAGCTATGTCATCATTTATATCGAATCTCTATCCTAAGCTAACGAGCTTACTAGGTACCAAAAGATACCAACCATTGGTGAAGAGCCGTGTCTTGTGGCTTTTAATTAGGGCCTGTGTTTATGGACTATGGGGGCTACCATACCGTTAGACTTGGGATTTTGAAAATATTTTTTTATTCCGTAAAGAATGTATATATATATATGTAATTTTGTTTTGGCTTAAATACAATAGTGTAAATGATATAAAACCTAAGGGCTAGAACTCGGATTTTGGTTTAATTTGGTTAATTATCTCCAAACCTTAACTACAGGGGACGTAATTCTGAGTCATATGTAGTTCATAAGCCACTACATGCGTTGTTTTGCATACTGATTATTCATACATTCATATATTTATGCATCTAATAAATTTTTGCCTTGCGTTATTGACGAGGGTATTTATCTCATTAAGTGTAAGCTTACACTCTCAACAAATTTCTTTTATTGTAAGGAAGCCTCTTCATTCATCCAGGCCAAAGAATACCCGATGTGAGTCTCGCGTAGAGACAAGTTGGAGTGATTAAGGAGCAGAGAGGAGAGGAGATTTTGTAATAGTTTTTGTAGATAACTATTTATCTTTATTTTTGTTCATAGTATAGTTTGAAGATTATCATGCAGTTTCTTTTACGAACTACATTTGCTTGTAATATTCTTTTGGTGTGGAACTTAACAAGTCTACATGTTTATTTAATTAATTTATATCATAGAAATTAATTTTAGTTAAATTGCTCTATATTACTTATTTATGGCATTATTGGTAACGTAAAGTAGAAGGAGTCTTGTGTGTCATATGAAAGGCATGTAATCAATAAGGGGGTTGATAGTAGACCTTTATATGGTACACAATAATCTACCGCGACAATGATACTGTTGGGTCATGATAGGTTTTAGGGGTATCAGAGCGTTAGGTTTAAACCAATAATAAAGTAAGTAAAACTAGATCCTAAACACTAGGAATTCCCTACCAAGTGAGATAGAGTTAGGTAGAATCGAGTTAGGACCTTTAAGTTGCTTGATAAGTAATGAAACTTTCCTAAAAGAATGCATAATCTTTAACAAATTTTCTTATTGATCAAGAGAATGCAAACAGGGTTCGTTGGAACCTGGTGCTTCTAATGATGTACGAAGGAGAGACTCTTCTCGAGTATCGATGAAGACTTCGAATTTTATGTAAGGATATGGCCCTAGTAGGAAAGTCATGTAGGCTTTGAGATGTATGGACATCCTGGAGGGTAGGATTAAGCCCCCATTAGAGAAGGCGTTACCAGGATGCCATGATCTAGATACGTAGACCCATTTTATCCGACATAGAATTAGCTTACCTCATGGAAAGGGAGGAAGGAGTCGACATTGAAACTGAAATAGTGTTCTTGGTATAAGATGACCCAAGAATGACTGCCCCTAGTTTCTAGCACTAGCATCAACTAGGCTATGGTTATGCCTTAGCGCATGACTTGAGGGATGAACCCCCTCAAGTGGTCTAAATGGATGAGCATAATGGAATTTCTCTACCAGTAGCTCCTACTAATATCTAATCCCTTATGTAGAGCCAAACATCATCGACATCTACCATGATGCCCTTGAATTAGAAGAGGACATTGATATTCTACCTCTTTTTCCGAGGGAATATCGAGTGAAAATGCCACCTAGGCTAGACCCTTATAAATTTTTGTTGCCTCACGAGTTGTTCTAGGTGGTTTACCATCTAAGGTCACCACCTAGTCCAGGTAAAGGAACCTTGTCTCTACTTCTTAGAAGGAGGCCTCAATAAGTAGGCTAGTTAGACGATGATGAAACTGGACCTTCTACGAGCCATGATTAGTCAAGGGCAACTTGAAAATCTAAAGTGTTTCCAGTATCATTATTATGGTGTTGATGTTATTGTTTTTTGAGTGAAAGTGTAGAGAGGTTCACTTGTAACGTGTTATGTGTACTTTCAATTTGTGGTTGTATTAAGTTTCAATTTCAATGATCCTAGGAATCATGTGTAACTTCTGAGGGATTTGTATTTGAACTCTATGTATGTTTGGAGAATTAATAAAAGGACTTCTTATATGTTCTATATTACTTAATCTTGTTCTAATGATGTAATTAAGGAGGAGTACTTTGTGATGGATAATTTAAATAAGGACGATATGATTTTCAAGTATTAAAATTGATTTATTTAAGTAAAGAATTGGATTGAACAAAGTTGTGGATTGAGTTAATTTAAACCTAACTCTAGAAAAATTGTTTTCAAGGAACAAAGCCATAGGAGACGACCTCCTAGAGAAAGAGTGCCACCAAAGCAAAATCCAAGATAGAATATGCCAGTTGATAGGAATGAAGAGATCTTAATGGCCATACAAGCTAATAATGCTCTACTAAGGACTTTTCTAAAGAGGACATAAGCACCTCCACCACTAGCACCACAAGAGCAAGTCCGTTAAATGCCCGTACTACCACCTATGGCTTTGGAAGGCCAGTTTGCAACAACACCACCGCCTCCACCACCATTGATAAGGTTAGCAAGAGACCCTTACCCAATTCATCATGAGCCTCGACTACCAAGGAGGTTATACTAGTATGTAGGTTATCCGAATAACTATACTAGCAAGCCTAGTATAGTTATTCGGATAAGTACTAGTCCTTGAGAGACACTCCTACCTAGGTTAGTAAGCCTAGTAAGGTACGACCAGGTTTTAGATCTATGCTAGTTTAGGGTTACTAGTCCTCGAGAGACATTCCTACCTAGGTTTAGGTTAGTGAGCCTAGTGAGGCACGGCTATGTTTTAGATCAATCTCAGTTTAGGGTTACTAGTCCTCAAAAGACGCTCCCGCTTAAGTTAATGGGCCTAGTGAGGCATAACTAGATTCTAGATCGATCCCATTTTAGGTTTGTTAGTCCCTTAGAGATGGTCCTGCCTAGGTTAGTGAGCCTAGTAAAGCATGGCAATGTTTTAGATCGATCCTAGTTTAGGGTTGTTAGTCCCCGAGAGACACACCTACCTAGTTTAGTTAGCCTAATGAGGTATGACCAGGTTTTAGATTAATCCCATTTTAAGGTTGTTAGTCCTTAAGAGATGCTCCTTCCTAAGATAGTGAGCCATATGAGGCACAACTAGGTTTTAGATTGATCCCAGTTTAGGGTTGCCAGTCTTCATGAGATGCTCCCGCTTAGGATAGTAAGCCTTGTGAAGTACGACTAGCTTTTAGATTGATCTTAGTTTAGGGTTGCTATTCCTTAAAGGACGCTCTCACCTAAGTTGGTGAGCCTAGTGAGGTATGACCATGTTTTAGGTTGATTCAAATTTAAGGTTGCTGGTCCTCGAGAGATACTCTCGCTTAGGTTAGTGAGCCTAGTGAGGCATGACCAGCTTTTAGATCAATCCCATTTTAGGGTTGCTAGTCACCAAGAGATGCTCCCGCTTAGGTTAGTAAGCCTAGTAAGGTATGATGAGGTTTTAGATCGATCACAATTTAGGGTTTTGATCCTCAAGAGATACTCTCGCTTAGGTTAATGAGCCTAAAGAGGTATAACCTAATTTTAGATAAATTCCAGCATAAGATTGTTTATCCCTTAGAGATACCCCTACCTAGGTTAGTGAGCCTAGAGAGGTATGATCAGGTTTCATTTCTTCATCCAAATCGATTTTAGTATAGCTATAGTTGTTTTAGAGTCATCATGAGGGCAAAAATAGTGTCTTTTTATCTTTGTGACAAATTTTTGTTCAAACTTCGCTTTAAAGAGGGATAGCTGTAGACACTCAATTTTTACCCTTTTTATTTTAATTTTAATTTTTTTTTCTTTTTTTTTTCTCCATAAGACCATAATTAGGAAAAACACAAAAAATAAGAAATTAAATAAAACCCAAAGAATTAGGAAATTTAGAATAAATAAGAATTATAAAAAAATACAAAAAAATTCAAAATTATGAAAAGGCACTAAAAAAATAAAAAATTTTAGAAAAAAACCCTAAAACATAAAAGGTTTAAAACATAAAGTTTAAAAATTTAGAAAATTGAAAAATTACAATAAAATTAGGAAAGTAGAAAAAATAAAATATTTTTGAAAATGACATTTCATTAGGGTAGATTTTTTAAATTAGATTTAGAATTTAAGCTGTTGAACTTAGACTTAAATTTAAATCTTATTTAGGCTAATTGTGTTCATATGTGCAATTTAGTTACATATATGGATAAGGTACAGGCCAATGGCCTAGCAGTTAACACATGGACTTAGTTTGGGTATTGATTGTAAGGTCTTGGATTTGAATCTTGGGAATGGTAGGAAGGCCTTTTTTATTTTTTGTTAACTAGCACACTACCACGTGTTAGAATCTCACTATGCCATGTGTCCTGACATATGGCATCATCGGATTAGACGACCTTGTTAACATAGCATCTACATGGCGTGCTAAACTATCGCCATGTGTCACGTGAAGACACGTGGTAGGTCAAGATTGGTCAAGTTGGCTAACGTGGCACCACGTTGGTGTTTTCCCTCTCTTTCCCTTAGTTTTCCCCCATTTTCTCCTGATTTCCCTCCTTTTTCCTTCTCAAAAACAGCTAAATCCCCTTACTTTAGCTTCAATTTTCACACAGATTTCATACACTCGTACCTAATTTCTTACTTTGATATTGTTTACCGCGTAGCATACTATAAATCAAATCCATTAATATGTCCAAATACAATCAAAGGAGCATTCAAATCATGCTCTAAAATTTGGAAAAACAAAACTAAAAATTTGGCTATTCCCATTAACTCCAATTAGAGCTTTCCTTTGTTTCTAAGCTAATTCTGACTATAAATTGAGTGTTGGGGGTGATCATGGAATACACACAACAACAAACAAGCTCCAGAATCAACTCCTAAGCTTTCTCTCTCTCTCTTTATTGAGCTCTCTCTCTCTTCTTGTCTCTCCCTTTCTTCACTTTCATCTGAATCTTACTACTAAGGGCCGAGACCCCCACCACTCAAGCTTTAGAAATCGACCACCTTCGTTCATCGCTGTAGCTCCTAGCCACACCACCAAACAACCACTATTGAAATCCTAACTACCCTACCCCCTCTCTTTGAACCACCACTTCTGACCTTCTTCAACCCATACCAACTCCACGTTGAATTCCCCACCTTACACCACACTTCCCTTTCAACTCCAATAACCCCTAATGACACCAATTAAACACTACCACCAACCATCGTGCCCCAACACCATCTAAACTACCCCCAAACCCCACAGCACTCTTTCTACCCCCAATATCCCTAACCTGAAACTCATGAAACTCCTCTTTCATCTTCGATTCAATAGCTAAACCAAGAAAAATTGACCTTGGCTACTACTATTGAACTTGAAGACAACCTAAATCTGTACACTGACCCGAAGTCCGACCTATGACCCGAATCTACGAACCGACCCCAAAGTCTGACCCACGTCTTTGACTCCCATCCTATCTAATATCTAGTCTTACCTTTTTTCTTTTTTCTTTTTGTTTTTTTATTTTTTTCCCTTTTTCCAGTTTTGCATTATTTATTTATTTATCCATCTATGTACATGTAAATGTAATCAAACGTAAAAAAAAATAAATAAATAAAAGAGAAAAAATGAGAAGAAAAAAAAAAGAAGAAGAGAAAAAAAGGAAGAAAGAAGAAAGAAAAAGAACAAGTAGTTTATTTAGTTATTTATTAATTTTATTTTTTTAGTAAAAAGTAAAAATAAATAGAATAAAAAAAACAATAAAAAATAATAAAAATAAAAATAAATAAGTAAATAGAAAGAATAAAGATTATTATTTCTTTTTGTCACTTAGAAAATTGATTTTTCAAAAATAAAATAAAAGTAAATCAACCATTTATAAATATATTACTAGGCAATTTCCTTTTCTTTTCTTAATCTATTGTATATATATATATATATATATATATATATATCTATATGTTGCATAATAAAGCAATAATCTTTAATAATTAAGCCGATTGAACTTTAAGCTCATAAGCATAAGTCTATTACTCCCGAATTGGTGAAAATCCCTAAAACATACTTAAGCTCATTTGAACCCTAAACCCTTGGATAATTAAGGACTTATGACCCTAAATAAATAATTAAAAATATAATTTGAACAAATTTTATTTCAACTCTTGAAAGTTCTAAAATTTCTTAAGAAGCAAATCATAACCTACAAATTAACTTGAAAACCAAACCCTAAATTAATTACATACAAAACAATTCTCTTATCTTCACTTATAAGCCATGTTTGTAAACCCTATCTTTTAACAAGCTTGTGAATCAACCAAGAGTAATTTCTAAATGTTCCCAAGGATTAACTAAACTAAAAATTTAAGTTTACATTTAAAAATGAATTTAAATTTCCAATTCGAAAGCTTATTATCGATAAAACTCAAATGTGAGAATAGTAGACCTTAAGTCGTCCAAAAACCTAAACCTTAAAACAATTAAAAAAACTTGTAACCCTAAATGACTAATTGAGAATTTAATTTGAATAATTTTATTTAACTCTATAAAATTTTATAAGAATTAAATCATAACTTACAAATCAATTTAAGAAACAAACTCTAAAAGAATTTTGTATAAGACAATTCCCTTATCCTTAATGTATAAGACTTGTGCAAATGAATAAGTAAACCAACCAATCACCTAAAATAACTTATCAAATGAGAGTTGAAATCATTTATCAATTAATAACTTATCAAAACCTAGTGATAAGATACTTTCCTTTTATCACCATAAGTTATATTACATATAGACAAGTTATCACATTATTTTATGTATTCAACTTTTAATTAAGTTACAAGACAACTCAATGCGAAAAAAGGACACCCTATGGCCGGTTAGAAAGAGAGCCTAAGGGAGGCCATGTTTTGTTAACTTTTAATTACTCATTTGTCTTACAAATCTACTATTCACCTCTTAATACTTATATCATCTAGTCTTATCTAAAGTTAGCATTTGTGCATGCTAAAAGACAATCAAATTAAAGCTTCTTGAACACACTTCCCTCCCATCCAAAACAGGCCATCTACTCCCTCATTTCACTTTCATTTTCACTTCCTTTTCTCTCACTTTAAACACAAACCAAAAGAAGAAATCCAACCCCATAAAATCCCAACATTGTTACCACCATTTTGCCTCTATACTCATGGAAAAAAGCTTTATTTTGTGCCATCTATTTATCAACTTCAAAAACCACTTTTAGGGACTTTAAGATATCTCTAAAAACCCACCTCAAAGATCAAGACTTTAGTTTCCTAAAGAGCTTGCAAAAAGAAAAAGGGAAACAAAGGAACATAAAAGGATACTTAGTGCACAACCACCTTGTTTACGCTTTTGAAGATGAGTAAGTTGTTTCCTTGTTTAAGTAATCTAATATGCCATGTTAGAAGACCATATTTTTATGAAGATATTGGCATGAACTTTAGATGATAACTTAGCTAGCCACTTTAAGAAATAAGCTTATAAATCTTTCACAAAAAAGTTAGAATATGAGCATAATAAGTTAGTGTTATGTAAGAATACACGTTTAACACTTAGAATGGAAGATATTATGTTGAGGAAGTCATGAAATATGCACACGAACAATGAGAAAACATGCTGGATGTGAAGTGTAAGAAAGCTATTCAAGAGTTATTTTCACTTCTATTAAGTTGAACATACTCAAAACTAAAATTAGGTAAAGGAAAAATCCATTACACGAAGCTTTTATGAAGAAAACAACTTTGTGAAATGTGAACTATGGTAAGGAAGTTATGATAAGCATGAGATCTATTATTTTCAGGTAGAGTGTATGCTAAATAATCACCTTATAGAAGAGAAGTTAAGTTAGAGTTAGAATATGAGTAACATAGGTTCATAATCTAATACCTAATCTTAAGGAAATGATGAGACAAGTTGAAAAACCAAGTTGGAAGCCTCCACACCAAATTGTCCAGATCTAGAACAAAAAGAAAAGTTACTTAAAAATATGATAAAACCAAGTAAACAAAGAGAAAAGATCAACCAATGTAAGTACGATAAGTGTATAAAGCCTAAAACTCAAAACCGAGCTTAAAACTCTCAAAATGAGCCTAGAACTCCAAGTTGGGCCCTCATTAAATTTTTTACCAGCACTTTAAAATATTAGGAAAATTTGTTTTGAAGCCCACAAGAAGTCCACCTAAGACTCCATAAGCCCAACAAAGTCACTAACTTTAGTTTGAACAAAAAATAAGCCCATTTAACAACTTAAGCCCACTTAAAAGCCCAAGAAGTTGTTGCTAGCCTTAGGAGTGTAAATCAAAGTTTGAAATCTAACCTTAAGGAGTATTTTAAGCCTAGAATGAGATCTTAAGCCCAAGCCCAAAAGACTTCCCAAGTTATCAAAAAGCCCAATAACCAAACAAAGCCCAAAAACAGTCCAAATCATGTAGATCGCTACTGTTATGACCTATTGGTAGATTTTCATGACTCATCTCAAAAATATAACCTCGCCACATTAAAGTACACTCGAAAATGATGAAGATTGACTATAAGATCATAAAAATCGGATTTAAAATGAGAAAGTTATACGCGATTGAACTTTTAAATAAAACCAGGAAAAATACGAAACCAAGTCAAAAGTATAACTTAATGGGTTTTAGCTTAGTTTTCCAAATTCTATTTCGAATCCTTATAGTATTATATTTGCAATATCCAGGGGACTCGGCTTTTGGAGACCACCTGTCCCCATATTATTTTGATTGTTCTACATGGTTGAGTGAATGAATTTTCGATGACGGCTTTTAGAAACTCAACTATAGAATTTGAATGCTCGTAGGATATGGGAAATGCTTGTTTGTGAATTTTTGATTGAATACCATGGCTTGTTAATCAAATGATAATAGGAATTGTTTTTGGTAACGTATATGTGCAGTTGTATGGAAAGAAATTGTCTGATCACTATGAAAACCGAATTAAACACTTATACAATTAAAAAATTCAATGAATCATGCATTTCTCATAATTGCATTATATGACAAGATTGCCACTTCACGCAAACAATGAGAAGGGACTCATAGGAGGAGGGCTTCCTATAGGATTGGGCATTAGCTATGCCATCATTTTATTGAGTCTCTATCCTAAGATAATGGGCTTACTAAGCACCGAGAGATGCTAACCGTTGGCAAGGGGCCATATCTTATGGCTTCTGCTTAAAGCGTATGTTTGTGGATTGTAAAGGCCATCATATTGCTAGACTTAGGATTTTGAAAATATGATTTGTTGCTTGGAATGAAAGTATATCATATACATTCTATATATATATATATATATGGTTTTGTTTTGACTTAAACACAATAGTGTGATCGATATAAAACCTAAGTGCTAGGACATGGACTTTGGTTCATGTCGGTTAATCATCTCCAACCCTGACTATAAGGGGCAAAATTCTGAGTTACATGTAGTTCTTAGGCCATTGTATATATTTATCAGCATTTTGATTGTTCATGCATTCATATGTTTGTGCATTAAATAAAAATTGTTATGTGGTATCGATGAGGAGATTATCTCATTAAGTGTAAGCTTACATCCCAACAGTTCTTTTACTTACAGGTTGATCGATAGTTAGGATAAGGATAAGGATAGGGATTGAGTGCAAAGTGCTACCATTGAATCAGTATGATGAAAAGCTTGTGTAGTTAATTTGGAATGCTTCAAGAAATAACTAATATCTCAATTAAGTTTAGCATCTTTAGTAAATTTAGAATTTTCTAGAAATTGTCTGTCTTATTTCACTATTTTGGTAAGGTATACCGATTCTCTACAATTTTGAAGAACTATGGAATATTGGATATCCATATTTATGTATATTATTCAATGAGTTAATGAATTAAAATCTAAAACCTTAGCGATTAGCTATTTAAAGTTTTGCAATCTCTAACTTGCAAGACAGTTTCCTTATCATAGATGCACACGTGATATGGAAATTTTAGGTAATACTATTAGAACCCCTATAAGGTCCTTATAAATGAGCTAACTTACCTTAAAAAGGGCTTAAGCTCTTTTAAACAAGCTAACAATCCTAAAAAGATAAATAGTACTAAAGACTATCTTAAGGGTCAGAAAGGGCCGTTTGACGAGCTAACAATCCAAAAGAGGTAAAGATGGTATTGAAGACCATTTTAAGGTTGGAAAGGGCTCCTTGATGAGCTAACTTAATCTAAGAAGCATTCAAGATCCTTTAGATGAGCTAGCAATCCTAAAGAGGGAGGTAGTATTAATGACTCTCTCGAGGGCGGAGAGGGATTTTTTTCATCAAGATAACTACCTTAAAAAAGGATTAGGCTCCTTTGTTTGAAAGCTCATATTCCTAAAGAGAGAGATAGTACTAATGACTATCTTGAGGGAGGAAAAGGCTATTCTCCTTATAGGCATTAGCCTATAACTATCTTCAATCTAAGGCTGACCTATCCCAAGCTAACATCGACCTATCAGAAATTGAAGCCGACCTACTCTAACTTAAGGTCGAATTGTTCAAAGCTGAGGTCAATCAACTCTTACCGAGAAAGTCTTGATACCAGAAGGTTAAGAGGAAGAGAAGGAGCTATTCGGCATTAAGTCTATCATTTACTAAGAAGCCGAGAGACCACACATC
Source organism: Lumnitzera littorea (assembly GCA_024138015.1). NCBI lineage: Eukaryota > Viridiplantae > Streptophyta > Magnoliopsida > Myrtales > Combretaceae > Lumnitzera > Lumnitzera littorea. Next base: position 73,645,666 of record JAMXBB010000001.1, on the reverse strand, counting down.
TGAAAACTCGAGGCCATATATTCACTCGGTATGGCATAGAGCGATTAGTACCGACTAACCTTAGAACTCAATAATTCTAGGCCGACCTTTTAAGCATCTTAACCAAGTACTATAGGACTTCAAGGGTTCTTACCCAGACCTAGACATCTAGTTGTCAATCTCGCCCAATTTGGATCCTACTCCTTTTAACACAACTTGAATGATTACATGCTGAATCCTTTTACTAAACATACAGTTTTGTATTTTTGTGAATATTTTCTTTATTTTAATTATAGGCCCATTCTTTAGGGTTTAAGGCCTTATACATTACTTACAGCTTTGCTACTAGAGTTTTAAGAATTGCTATAAATAGCAACATTTGTAATTAGATAGATAAAGAGATAGAGAACCATTAGTGAAGAATATTTGACAGTGTGTTTACACTTGAACGTTCCTTTCTTTTTTAGTAAGGATACTCTTAAGCTCTTGGAGCTTGCATTTGTTGGATTATTAAGCGTTGATTAACTCTTTAATCTTTCTTGTTTTCTTATCGATCGTGATCTTAAGATTGTGGTGAACCCTTCATTTGAGTTAATTAGTGAGTTACATCTAACCTTCATTTGAATCTTAAGTGACATTTAGTGTTCGTGAGTCGTATTGAACCCTATTTCAAGCTCAATCCTTGATTGTGTTGATGTTTTGGTGTGTGATATCTATACACATCTACCGTCAAAATCCCATTTTCACTCTCTCTGTTCCTTATTCTCATTCGAACTTAGATTACCTCATCCTTGGTTTCAAGACCTACTGCATATCATCTTTGTATCAAAGCAATTTTTAGGTAAACACGCATATAGTGTTCTTCAAAGTTTGCTTTGTCGTTTGAACATTTATTAGTTGTCGTTCTGCACTGTAGTGTATTTATGCTTTTAGTAGTAGCAGTATTGTGATACTATTGAGTCAAGTAACATTAATGTCAATAGTTCATTCTAGTTGCTGTAGAAGTGTTTGTCAATTGTAGGTAGCTACAGAAGTCGAGTACTAGTTATTTATGGGTTACTATAATTGTGTTTTGTTGTATATCGTATTGTTCAATTTTCATTTGGAAATTACTGTACAGATAAGAATGTTTAAAGATAGTGTCAATAACAGTGGTGATAGCCCTCACGGAAGCTTAAGGAGATGTATTGGTGACTTAGAATATTAGATTCAAAATCTCACTAATTCTATCTAAGAGCTCACTGATTTAGTTAGAACCTGCAAACGCAATGGCCGAGAAGAAAGAAGGAAATGAACACCCATAAATAGAAGTGGTTCTAATGAGCTTCATAATGATGAATGACAGTTGAGAAGAGCTATTGATATAAGAAGATGAGAAAGCCCACCTAAGTCGAGAAGAGGCAATGATAGAAGTGTTGACACCGAGAACCTAAGAGCCCGAAGAAGAGAGCCAAGGCCAAGAAGAAATATGGCCAAGCAAAGCTCCAATAGAGGTAGCCCATCCGAAGTGAACCAACTAGCTTGAAATATAAGGGATGAACCACTAACACCTGGCTGAGGACTTGATAATATAAAGCTTAAGCTACCGACTTTCAATGGAAGTTGCCAACTTGAAGAGCTCTTAAACTAGATTCCCTAAGTTGAGAAATTGTTTGAATGCTATGAATGTGACAATTGGACAAAGGTTAAGCTGGCTTCATTTTCCCTTGTTGAATATGCAAGCCTTTGGTGGGATAAGTTAATGGCTAAGTGAGATGCTGAAGGAGAAAAGCCAATCAAAACTTAGAGACTTATGAAAATATTGATGAACCAATGCTTTGTGCTACCATACTTCAAGCAAGAGATGCTCCATGCTTTCCAACATTTAAGGTAAGGTCGAAACACTATTGAAGAGTATCTACAAGTGTTTGAGACCTTAATGATGAGATGTGAGATTGCTAAGCCATAGGACCATACCATTGCTAGGTTTTTAAGTAGATTCCAAGATGACATTGCCGACATAGTTGAATTGCAATCTCTAACTCGTTGGAGGAGCTGATCAATCTAGCATTGAAGGTAAAAAGATAGAGGAGAAGAAGGCATTAGAGGCTGACTAACTAACATTAACAAGTCAACCATAAACCTAAGAGGTATGTCTAGAGAAGAGGACCAAAGAAGAAGATGCAGAAAGGTAAGTCTAGTCGACCTAATCAAGTCGAGACAAAGAATGTAGAGAAAGAGAAAGTACTTATCACTAAGGCTCGAGAAGTCAAACGCTTCAAGTGCTTAGGCTACGAGCATATTGCTTCTCAATGTCTGAATAAAAGGGTCATGATCTTGAAGGGCAAAGGACTTGAAGCTCGAGTAGAGAGTCAAAGTGACAAGAGATCGGGAGATGAGTTAATAAAAGGAAATGTCTATAGTAAAAACTTAGATGAACTCTTAGCTGTGACAAGCCAACGAACCAACTTGAAAGCAAATCCCAAACAAAGGGAAAAAATTTTTCATATTCGATGTTTGGTGAATGGGAAAACCCGTTCCCTAGTTATTGATGGAGGAAGATGCGCCAACATCGTTTCCATCGAGCTAATGGAGAAGCTGAAGATGCCAACCTATTTGTATCCTTGACCTGACGGACTAAAGTGGTTTAATGACAAGGGTATAGTCCATGTACATAAGAAGGCTCGGATAGCATTTAAGATAGCACAGCATGAGGACGAGTTTGACTTTAACGTGGTCCTTATGAATGTAGCAAATTTACTTCTTAGCCAACCATGGGAATATGACTAGAAAGTGATCCATAATGGCTTCCTTAACACTTACACGGTTCGGAAGGACGAGAAGAGCTATTGCTTAACCCCCATGAGCATTGAGGAAATCTAAAGCCACTTGGTACCTACAGTAAAGAGAAAAGGAGAGAGAAGTTTATTCAACATCTCAGCCCATACTCATTGTTTAGCATCGAGGACGACTTCTTTTTAGACCTCGATAATGATAGGAATCAACCTATAACTATCTTCAAGTTAAGGTTGACCTGTCATTTATTGAGAAGCCGAAAGAGCATACATCAGGGACTCAAGGCCGTAGATCCACTCAACATGATGTGGAGCAATTAATGCCAACTAACCTTAGAACTCGGTAACTATAGGTCAACCTTTCAAGTATCTCGACTAAGTACTATAGGACTTCGGGGGTTCTTACCCAAACTTGGACATCTAGTTGTCAACCTTGTCTGATTCAGATCTTACTCCTTCTAGGACAACCCGAATGACTATATGCTGACTCCTTCTACTAAACACACTATTTTGTATTTTTGTGAATATTTTTTTTATTTTAATTATGAGCCCATTCTTTAGGGTTTAAGGCCTTGTACATTATTTATAGCTTTACCACTAGGGTTTTAGTACTTGCTATAAATAGCAATATTTATAATTAGATAGATAGAGCAATAGAGAATCATTAGTGAAGAATATTTAGATAGTGTGCTTGCACTTAAACATTCCTTTTTTTTTTAGTAAGGATACTCTTAACCTCTTAGAGCTTGCATTTATTGGATTATCGAGTGTTGATTAACTCTTTAATCTTTCTTGTGTCCTTATTAACATTTCTCTTTTTAGAGTGCTCTTAATCCTAATGACTATTTTAGTGAAGCTCATTAGGGAAGATTGAATAGGATGCAATTTATTTAGATTTTGAAAAAATTGCAAATAACCCCTCTAAACTTTGACTTAGGTGCAGATTTACTTCCTAAACTTTAATAAATTGGCAAGATAAAGGATATTTCAAGTTTTGGTTAAAAAAAGTCATACTATAGTCAAAGTTTATGGAGTCTTAAAGTATATCCTGATAAGTTTAGGAGTATTTGTGCACTAAAATCAAAGTTTAAGGAGTTTATTCTCAACCTATGAGTGTTGTTTGCCAATTTATTAAAGCTTAAGGAGGTTAAAAACCATACTTTGAAAGATTAAAGAGTCAATTCACACCTAAGTCAAAGTTTAAGAGAGTTATTTGTATTTTCCCCTTAGATTTTTTGTTGAGGAGAACCTTAAAGATATCCATTGGAGGATGATCTTAAGGGAGGAATTCATTTGACCTAATTAGGTCTTATGAAAAAGGTATTATCTTAAACAGATGGGAAAACTATTTCCAATTTCAACTTTAAAAACTAGTCACCATCTTAGATTGATGGATATTTCGATTCACTATCTTAAATTGATGGGTTTTTTGTTCACCATCTTTAATTGATAGGTCTCTTTGTTTTGATCAGATTTTTATTCTTTAGGCAAACACCAAAATGCCTTGAAAAAAATCTAATATTTAGTCAATGGAATAAAGTCCTAGACAAGATTGACATTGAGGGTTAACTTGAACTTCCAATAGGGCTGAGCCCCTTGAACTAACATGAGGGAGAAACAAGAGTAACCCCTAGAGCATAAGCTTTATAGCACTGGAAACTCTCTCTCTCTTCTCTACCTCCACCACCTACCTATATTTAAACTTTTCAAGTAGGAAACGTTTGAGACGAAATCCCTTAATTTTTCTTTGATCCTCACAAGCTATAGTGGATTCATTACCTTGTTTGTCAACATTTTTTGTTCCTTACATTACCATCAACTTCTATCTACTTCATTGTTGCCCTAGAGAAAATCAAATCCCCATCTTGTTCCAACAATTACTTGTTTATCCCAATAACAAAGAATTCACATTACTTTTAGTAGAAGCTTTCCCAAAACACTTTCTTAGCATGAAGAGTGTTGGCTTAGTTAAAGGAACATGTATATTCAATGATCTAGATAAAGCTTTATAGCCTGTAGTATTAAAGTTTACATGTTGCTTGCAAGAAAAATGAGACGCTCTTTTAGAACATCTTTTGCCAATAGAAATTGAAAAGCATTGCATTGTTTGATCAAAAGCATAAGAGAACTGATAGCACTCATTTAGCATACATGTTTTAGGGTGATTTTACATGATTTTATCCATTAATTATGCTAATTATTGATGATTTTGAGCTTAATTGTTTACGATTTCATTTACAGGTGTTTTTGAAGCTTTCAACAAGTTTTCGAGCAATTTTATAGAGTTTTAAAGCTTTATGAAGGGATTGTATTGATTGACTAAGCCATTCGAAGGAGTGAAGTTTAGTTGAGAAATGAAGTCAAAGGAAGAACACATGCTAGTACATGGTCGTATAGCTCATGTTAAGAATTTTCATTAAAAATTACAAGTTGCATGTGAAGAACAAAAACACACCTAAGATAATGGCCCTATTTCTAAGGCATGTACTTGCCATGATTTACAAATCTCTTGTTTTTGCATCGTTTCTTGTGTAATCTTTAGTCCAGGTCTTATAAATATAGAGTGTTAGGTTTACTATAGAGGGATGAGCCCTAGAAAAGAGCATTGTAGAGTAAAGTACAAGGGGGTCTCTCATGTCTTTAAGCTTTTATTTTTTATTCATGTCATAATTAAATTATGCCTAATGAATTTTTTATTGAACTTTATTCTGACATGACAATTATTGTATTTTCTTTTCAATCCATGATATTGTCTCTTATGATCTAATTGTATCGTTTTGAATTATCTTTAATTCAATATAGCCAGCTATTACATTAACGTTTGAATTGACTGAAGAGTTTGTGAGATCCTATAATAGATGGACTAGTGCAATTGGAATTAATTGAATAAGCTAAGCAATTAGGTATTCAATTTCTTTAGATTAAGACAACCTAATAAAGGGGTTCAAGATCTTGATGTGATCTTATGGTACATTAGTATAGAAGCAATTTGAATAGGGTATCTTATGATTTGGAATTAATCAAGAGATGTAAGTTCCACAGTCTAGGAGTATAATTGAGATTGAAAGTCACATGAAATAAGGTAGTAGATAATAGATTTGCTGAGGGTTATGTTCTCACAATGTTAATTAATTTTGCTTACCTAGTTTAGTTGTTTATTTTCTTGTTAATTATTTCATGTAATTGTTATTTATCATTTTTTATCTTATTATGTTATTTTTGTATACTAGTTTAACTGAGATGATAAATTAGATAATTGGTAATTTTTTGGGATAGTTGCTAGTAATAGAGGGTTTCTCAGTATTCATGGTTCCTTAAGGGATTGACAACTCGAATTCACATTTTCTTTACTATAAAACTAATAGGTGCAATTGTCTTTGATCAAATTTTTGGTGACATTGCTAAGGAATCAAAAAGAGTGACCCAATTAGGATAATAGGAAAATCCCTTTTTACCTATTATTTTAACCTATTTTGATTTATTGTATCCTTCTTATACTTGGTGTTTCCCTTAAATTATTACTTCTAATCTTTGAAAAGGCTTGTTGAGTTTGATCTTGAAATCGAGAAGACTACCTATTTTCTACATAAGCGAGAAGATGAAGCCTCGAGATCGATAAATCAAAGACCATTAATCCAATTCAAGGAAGAAGAAGAAAGTAGTTTAGACGAAAAGGGAGTAATTGAAGACATGGCTATGAATGACAATGGTGCTAACAAATCCATGTTAGAGTATGCCAAATTAAAAGCAAATGTAGTCTAGTCTAGTATTACTAGACCTACAATTCAAGTTGCTAATTTTCAAATTTAGCCAAATGTAATTCAAATGACGTAGCAATTTGTTCAGTTTAATGGTTTAGCTGATGAAGACCTAAATTATCACATCTCGAGTTTCATGGAAATCAATGACACTTTCGAAACCAAGGAGATCATAGATGATGCAATCAAGCTTAAATTATTCCCATTCTCACTTAAAGGTAAGGCTAAAAATGGATTAACTCACTTCCTAAAGGATTGATTACCACATGGGAAGATGTGGTTAAAAAATTTCTAAGGAATTATTTTCTGCTTGCCAAGATAGCTAAGTTCAAGATTGATATTTCATCATATGCTCAAATTGATGGGGGAATGTTGTATGACACTTAGGAAAGGTTTAAGGCCTTGCTTAGATGCTATCCACATCCCAATTTACCCCTATGGATGCAAATTCGGACCTTTTATAATGGCTTCAATTATCTAACTAGGTAGATGATTGATGCTATAATTGGAGCACTCTAAGTGCTACGGCATTAGATAAGGTCCAAAAGCTAATAGAAGGCATGGCCATGAATAATGCCTAGTAAGATAATGTGAGAGCTAAGGTGAAAGTGTCTAAGAAGTTTGAAGTTGACTCAGTTACAACTCTGACAACTTAGGTAGAGAATTTGAGTAAGAAAATTCAGGGATTAATGAAATCAGTAAATTTAGTGCAAGATGACGCACCAACCAACATAGAAAAGGTTAATTTTCTTGCTAATAGACCATTGAATAATCATTTTAGTAACACTTATAATCCAAGTTAGAGAAATCATCCCAATTACTCATGAGGAGGATAGCTACAACAATAGAATAAAAATACTCAAGCTCAAACTAGGAACCCCAATTTAGAAGAGTTGCTAAACAGGTAGATCAATATGTCAAATGCCAAGTTCCAAGCCATTGAAGTTGCAATTAAGAATATTGAGGCATTACTAAAAACAAAGGAAATCAGTTAGGATGGTTAGCTTGAAAGTTACAGAATGATAAGGAAGTTTGCAAGGAAATATAAAACCTAATCTTAAACTGGTGAGACTTGAACAAAACTAAAGGAAGGATGAGATAGTCAATCTAACGAAGTTAAACAATAGTGCTCCTTAGGAGACAACCAAGTTATTTCTATTTTTATTCTTTTGAATAATCATTGTTTCTAAGTTTCTTTTATTGTTAAGTCAAGTCCATTAATTTTGCTAAAATTATTTGAATAAACATCAGTTTGGTTCTTGCACGAATGACTATCATTTTTGTTAAGCAGTCCATTGTTGAATTAGCACCATAATTTGTATTTGAAAACGAATTAGTCTATCCAATAAATTTCATTATAGTTGAATTTTTATCTTTGCTAATGTAATTTATCATGATTTTCAATTTTCTAAGAAGTGTTTTTAGATGAAGAGATCAAGCAAGTTGAAAATCATGGAATTTAATGAGTAAAAGAGAAACATGGTCTGAGTTCATGCTTGTGAACATAGAAGTGCTCCTTTCATAAATAATTTTGAATTGAAAGTATAAAAGAAATTTAGGACAAGAAGATTACAGCTAAGATCACTCTAGTGATCCTTACCTGTAATCATGGCTAAGGTAAATGCACTCGTCAGGACAAGAAACACGATAATGATTACGCCTATATTCTTGCTCATGTACTTCCAATGGTTCAAAAATCACAAGTCCTTTCTTTTCCGTTCAAAACCCCTACTCTTGCTCTAAAACATGCCTCAATCTCTCATTACAAAGCCCCAAATCACTATGCTTTTGTTGTGAATCTTGCTCTAGATCAACAATCTAGTGTATGTAGAACTTAATCTCTACTTAGTTTTGTTGTGTTTACTTCTTGTTTTTAGAAAAATTTTGTCTTGAAGTTAAGGTCTTATGTAAGATTAGAAAGTTTACATGTGAATTGATATCTGGTTTTAGGAGTAAATATTGAATGATTATTCAATGTAATGTGTTTCTATTATAATATTAGATGAAAGTTGCTCTTAAAAATATGATTTTGAAGTGGGGGATGAGAAGACCATAAAGGAAGAAGAGGAAGAGAGATATTCTTGTGGAGTTCTTAACTTGAATCTATGTTGTGTGATGGAACAATAAAAACACTCTTGTATTGGTTATGTTATCATATACTTATAACATGAATTTCAATAACATGCTTTAGTAGGATTTTGTGAAAATCGAACAATTTCCACACAAGTTTTGTATTACCACTTAAGTACTAGGTGACAGAACTCTAATCATCAAGGCACCTTTTTTTGTACTAGCCTAGAGTACATCGAAACTCTAAAGTTAAGCGTGCTCGAGCTAGGCCAATTCCAAGATGGGTGCTCTTATGGGAAGCTATTGTACCAAGGAATAAAATCGTGCAGTGTTTCATGCCAAAGCAAACAATACTTCAGTAGGAGGAGTTTTAGTCAAGTTATTACAGGTAGTGTCAGAGCAGACTACTAACTAGAAAGGCGTAGTCCCTACCTAGTGGTGGTCTTGGACTTATGTAATAAGATTGACAAGGATGTTGGTTTTGTAAGGCGGGTGGATTATAGTACCCCTTACGTGCTAAGTGATAAAACTCTAATCATTGATGTGTCTTTTAGTATGATAGCTTTGGGTATGTTGCAACTCTAAAGTTAAGCGTACCCAAGCTAGGCTAATTCAAGATGAGTGACCTCTTAAAAAGCTGCTTCACTAAGGGATAAAACCGTATGGCATTTCATGCCAAAGTAAACAACACCTCAATAAGAAGAGTTCTAGTCAAGTCAGTACAAGTGTGATTATAGAAAAATTAGTTCGTGAAAAAACTTAACATGCTATATTAAGATTCTAGGATTAGTTGGATTGTAACTAGCAAACAATTCTCTTCAAAACTTCTATTAGAAAGTGATTATGAATTGTTAGAAACAAGGAAATTGAGACTCATGACTTCTTTAGAATATGCCAAATCTTAACAAAATGTTGGCTTCTTATTTTTTTAATGTCACGTCGAGTTATCAAATTCATCTTCTAAGTTTCCTTACTCTTGTTTCAGATGATGCCAAGAACAAAACAAGTTGTAAGGAAGGGTAATGCAAGCACTAGTACCAAGCAACATACCATGCTTTAGTTTAAAGAAACATGGTAGTGAAAACGTTACAATAGACTATGTGAGAAGGGATTAAGAGAAAACACCATAGTCAACTAGGACAATTTAGCAAAGGTAAGATATGAAATAGTAGTAAGATGGTATCTAGAGATCGAACACTAAGATAGGCTCCTAACTATCAATGAGCATTACTTACAAAGAGCTTACTCTTGAAGTCCTAAGTACTCTTACTTTAGACTTCAATCACATTGAAAATGGAACTCAAAACCCCATGATGTTTTGAGTTGATCAATAACAAGTGTCATTACACTTTGATTGAATACCAATGGCCTTAAGCCTGTATTTCGAGGATTTTGTTCATTCAACTAAATACCACAATTTGCCAATGATACTATGATGGGTATGTAAGTGCATCTAGTCAAGTTTTAATATAGTAAAATGGATTTGATTCTGAGTGTCAATCTTATAGGGAACTATCAATATGTGGAAACCTTAGATTATTAGCAATTTATTTTAAATCACCAATTATCTAACTTAACAATTTAGAATAATTCTAGTTAACAAGTAAAAATAAATATAGAATAAGATAAGAACAATAAAATAAACAAGGCTAAATAAAATAAATAAGATTCACTGAATTTAAGAAACACATAATCCTTAGTAAATCTTGTTATTTATTACCTAATCCCATGTAACTTTTTACTCTTAATTGTGATTTTGGACCATAGAAATTCTTAGAATGAATTAACGAGACTTGCATCTTTGGCTAATTCCTAACCTTAAGTATACTCTACTCGAATCACTTCTCCAATAGTGTATCTCAATATTGTATTAAGATCTTGAATCCCTCTATTAGGTTGCCTTAATTCGAAGAAATCAAATAGCTAAACATTTCAATCTATCATTTTCTTCTAATTACACCTATCTATCATGTTATAGGATCTCATGAACTCTATAGCAAAATCACACATTAATTCAACAACCAAAAATATTGAATTTAAGACAAATATGCAACACAATTAGATCTCAAAATATACTATCATAGGTTGAAAGCAAAAATAAGATAATTGTCACATTAAACTAGGGTTCAGTAAAAGATTCACTAAGATGATAAAAGTTACAACATAAAATTAGAAGAAACGAGATAGAAAGACATGAGAGGACCCCTTGTATTATACCCCACAATGCTCTCCTTAGGGCTCCTCCCTCTACAACATAAACCTAAACATCTATTTATGGAAACTAAACTTAAATTTATAAAGAAAACTTGCTAAAAATAGATGATTTACAAATTATGGCATCACTATGTCTTAGGATCACGATCATGGTGTTATACTTTATATGCAAATCCTTTTAATTTGATGGAAATTCATGTGAAGAAGTATACAGCTATGGAACATAGTCGTGGGGGCTACACATGGTTCTCTTTGGACCTTAATTCTTGAGTGAATTGCCTTCATTTCAATTGCTTGACCAATGTACTTCTTCATTTTGGCTCCAAATTTCATAAAAATTTCCAAAAATTCATCACAAGCTTCTAAAACTCCTACAAATGAAATTTTAACAAATTAAGCTCCAATTCACTATAAAGCTAACACAATTAATAGATAAAATCATGCAAAATTATCCTAAAATACATATTCTAAATGAGTGTTATCAAACTACGAAGTGGGTTAAATGATGCACATGTGTAGGCATAAGTGAGCCTTAGTGCTAAGGTATACAACTTAAGTAAATCAAAAGCCTCTACTTTGAGAGATCCTATCTTAAGGATTATACTAAGCCCTTATTAGGAGTGTAATTGGGTACAAGAATAGTACAGGCATAGTCTATTCAAATGATATTGTATTTTTGCATAGTCTAGTGATGCAACACACAATCAATTTAGGTGTTCGCATGGTTTTTCTTTTTAAGAGCCAACCTATAGAAGGAAGGGCTAGATATATTTTTGCAGGACCATTTACGACTAGATTAGTGAAGGGGATTGGCATATTGAATCACCAACCACCAATGGAATTGATCTACCACCCTACCCCCATGAGCTTTGAATCAAATAGCACTATGAAGCTCCCACCAACACCTCTACCACCTAAGTAAAAGAATTTGTTAAGGAAGCACTTGAAGCTCTACTACCAACACCAACATAAGGTGAATCCTTCCACTTCATCATCAATGTATGGGAAAATCAAAAGGATGTGGGGAGGATACTTGAGAAACAAAAGACACTGGAAACTAAGCTAAGGTACACTTAGTCATATATTGAGGCTATCATGGAGCAATACCACATTACCATGAGACCATCAACACTTACCACTCAAGACTCTAAGGAAGAAGAGGATATTGAAGAACTTGAAGAGGATGATGCAAACACCAACAATGAGGAGTGGTTTTTTTTTTTTTCTTCTATGTTACTTTACCAAAGACTTATTACTTTTTACTTTTAGATCAATGTAATAATTAGACTAACTTTAGATTTTCTTTTCTTTTTAGACAGCTTGGTACATTTTGGCTTATTTTGTGATGATGTTGCAAGAACTAACCATTTGATGCACTAAGATTTGTAGTAATTAAGTTTTATTTTTCTTTAACAAATTTTCTTATACATAATTCATTTTATTTCTTGTTGTAAGGAACCTTTAGTTTTGAAATGGCAATATTTAGGTATGGACAACTCAATTTTATCAAATGTAAATCTAATAAAAAACCAGGGAAGCTTTAGTTATTTTTTACTCTTTCTTTTTCCCTTTTATCTACTTTTTTATGCTTTTACGATAATGTACATTGGGGACTATGTACAATTTAAGTATTGGGGATGGGGGGAAGATTAAGGATACTGAAATATTTGTATGAATTAGCATGCCTTGATTAAATACCACATACTTGAGTTTTCTTTAGTTTTGTTAGAAACAATTTAGAAATTTGCATCCCATTATATAAGCAAGTAATTTTTTTCTAAATCTACCCTAATTCTTTATGACCTTACTCCACTTTGCCGAATTTGAGTAATTAAATCCCTATGATTTAAAGTTTCCTATTACTTAAGCTTAGGCTTAGAGTTAGGATCGGGATATATATTGACAAGTTAAGGACTAATTATCTACATATCCGAGCTTAATTTGAAAAGGATAGTTATCTATTCTTGTTTCTCTAAAATATTTTCAAAATTGGATGAATGGATAAGATTTGTCTTTTGAAAGTCTCCTAATAATTGAAACAATTGGAGGCAAAATTAACAAGTTGAATAAAAAGGGAATTAAAAGTTGATAAGGATCGACCTTAGTCCTTTAGAAGAGTAAGGTTCTTTCCTATTGCCAACTGAACGAATTTGGTAAACAAACCAGTAAGGATCAATCGTGGTACTTCAAAAGAGCAAGGTTCTTTCTTGCTACTAACTTGAAAATTAAAATGGTATGAATCTACCTTAATTTGTCAAAGAACAAGGTTATTTCTCGTTCTTGACAAAATTGTTCTTAATCAAAAGGAGTTGAATTGGAATTAAAAAATCCTCTTAATGAAAAAAAATAAAGGAGATAATTGGAGGATGAGTTGATGTGACATATATCCAGTTTAAGTTTTGTAACAAAAATAGCATAAGGAAGATTTTTCTCCTCTTGCATTAAAGCGGTGAAATACTTATAACTCTTTCTTAATTTGTTATTAGTTGTTTTGATCTTTAGTTTAGTCTTTGTTTAAGTGATAAGGCTAACTCTATGTTATTTGTATTGATTGTTGGAATTTTGTAGCCCTTTAATATCAATATCTAAGTGCTCTAAGGGCATTACTAATGAACGAAGAAAGGGTGATGATGATGAGAATTGCAAAGCCCTTTGAAATTTGGATATACTTTTATTGAGCCCTATTTTGATTTCCTTAATTTAACCTATATTAAGCTCACTCGCTTAATATAAATTATTCGCCATTAAACTAAGGAAAAGAAAAAGATTTTATTTTTAAAAAAATGGAGTCACCAACCAGTTCAAATGGTTAAAAAATAAAAGAAATCCTAATTTGTCCACTAGTTTGCAAATATTCTAAAAAAATTAATTTTTGGAAAATTGAACCAGAAACTAGGTTCGAGGGCTAACTTATTAAAACTAAGTCACCATGTGAAAAAAAAAAAAATTTGATGGCCTTTATTTTTTATAATTTTTCTAAAAATATTAAAAATATACTTAACTTAACAAAATGTAACTAAAAATGATATTTTATTATTTTTTATTGCAAATTTCTAAGAAAAGGGGTAAAATTTTTTTTTATTTTCTAATAATTGCCCTGAAGGTACTTACATACCTGCTAATTAGAATCAAACTAGTCGTAGTTCTTTTTTTATAAAATTTTTAGTGAGTGGGTCATTTTTATATTGAAAACCGAGATAAGTTTATGTTTTTATCAATTTATTATTTTAAGAAAAGAAACCTAAAAAGAAATCTAATTTTTACGAAATAAATAAAAAAACCCACACTAACCGAATCTTTTAAAAAAAAAAACTTATTTTAAGATTTCTCATTTTTCAAAACCACTATATGTCAAAATATTTTTTATTTAAAAAAAAACATGATTTAAAAAAAAACATAATTCAACTAAATTTTATTGGAAAATAAAAAAATTTGCAATAAGAATAAACAACAATAAAAAGAAAACCTACACTTAAACATAGAAATAATTAATAAAGAAAAAAAACATAACTAATGAAGTAAATTAATAAAAATTTACCTAGCATCGAGTCATATCGGTATTAGGATGGGAGGTAGACTAGGTGTTGCTGGGTGGTAGACTAGGCGCTACTGGGCAACACTAGGTAGAAGACTAGGCAACGTTGGGTAGTAGGCTAAGCGGTGCTGGGCGATGCTAGATGGTGGACTGGCAGTGACTGGATGATGCTAGGCAGTGGATCGGATGCTGCTAGGTAATAAATTGAGCGCTATTGGGCAATACTGGGCAACGTTGGGTAGTAGATTGGATGCTACTAGGCAACGGATTGAGCACTATTGGGCAACACTGGGTGGTTGACTAAGCACTACTAGGTGACACTAGGAGATGGACTAAGCATTGTTGGGCAACATTGGGCGGTAAACTAGGTGATGCTAGGCGATACTAGGCGATACTAGGCAATGGATTGGGCATTGCTAGGTGACACTAAGTGGTGGACTAACGGTGAACTAGGTGATGCTGGGTAGTAGAGTGGGCATTACTGGGCAACGTTGGGTGATGGACTAGGTACTGCTGGGTAACGCTGGGTGATAGACTAGGTACTGTTGGGTAACACTGGGTGGTAGATTGGGTGCTACTAGGTGACACTAGGTAGTAGACTGGCTGTAACTATAGTTGTTGTGCAGTGGTGCTAGGGTGGTATTATGTAGTGTTGCATGGTGGTTGTTTGGTGGCGTGGTGGTGTTTATGTAGTGTTTTGGGTAAGAATGTGATTAAAAAAACCGTTTTTTGAATCCCCTGTCCATGTACTATTTATAAGCTCAAAATCGAATCTTCCCTATCGAAGATAAAGAAGATACGATTGTAATTCTTCTAAGATTTACCCTAGCTTTTAAAAATCCTGATTTATCTTAGGCTTTTTTTTTTATTCTTCCAAGGCCCAATCTGACCCACCACAATTTAACCTAATAATTCCTTAATCTAATTTAAGTCCTTAAATTAGATGAATTTTATTCTATATTGGTTTGGCTCAAAATTAATTAAACCCATATCATCACCTAATCCGATAATCCAACTCAATTCAATTCAATTCTACATGACTCAACTTATGACTTAACTTGCTATGACTTAACTCAATTTTTTATTATTAGTTTTTATTCTTTTTATTTTTTTATTATTTTTTTATTAACTTGGCTTAATTATTTGAAATTAAAAAAATTGGCAAAAATGAGATGTCTACAGCTGTCTCTCTTTGTAGTGAAGTTTGATTAAAACTTTGCTATAAAGTCAAAAGAGATACCAATTTTTGCTAAATCCTACTTTAAACTGATCAACTAAGCTGTGTTTTATTTTGATGAAGGATATCAACTTGAAAGGTTGATCTAAAGAATAAATTGCCCATCTTGAAAAGATGGGGCAAATGAATACTTGTCTTGAAAAAACAGAGCAAAAGGTTAAAGGGCTTATCTTGAAAGAATAAGGCTTAATGGTGTCTATCTTGGAAAGATAGAGCAAAAATTTCAAGATGGCTTATCTTGGAAGGATATTGCAAGAACCATTGGAGGTAAAATTAACTTGCTTTAGTTTAGTGGATGATCCGAAGAGGATAGATCTCTCCAAGATTCCTTTTTGGTTTGTGATTTGAACAAGACAAATCTCTTCGAAAACTGATTTCACTCTAGTGACCTAAAGAGCATAGATCTCTTCAAGATTCTTGCTTTATTTTGGTTGGTGGATGACCCATAGAGGATAGATCTCTTTAAGATTGGTATTAGCTAATTCGAAGAGGATAGATCTCTTTGAGGTTAGTTTCGGTTAATCTGTAGAGGATAGATCTCCTTGAGATTTGATTTGCTTGAAGGGATAGATTTTTCAAAGACAAGATAAGATGACACAAGACAACGCTCTCATGAGTAGGTGATCTTTTAAATGATTGGACAACACTCTTTTGAGCAAGCCATCTAAGCGATTCTATAAAGCAAGCGATCCTAAAAAGGACTAGGATAGCGTTCCTTTAAGCAGGTGATCTAACTACGAAATAGGTAGGACAACACTCCTTTAAGTAAGTGATCCCTACAAAAGACTAGATAGGATAACATTACTTGCTCCTATGAGCAAGTAATCATAGAAAGGACTAGACGGTGCTCCATTGAGCAAGTGATCTAGGAAGTAAGAAAACTTTCATGAGTTTTGACAAATTGATCTATGACTTGAGTTTGAGGGATTTTGATGATTCCTTGAAAATTTTTGAAAAGTTTTTCTTTTTCTCTTTTTTTTTTTTTAAAAAAATACACTCTTTAATAGAAAATTGTGTTGCTAACAAGTAAGAAAGTCTTGAAAACTCTTATAGATTACTAATAAGGGGTTAGCTTACCCCTTAGCCGTTCATCACTCATTCTCTTAGTCTTGTTCCCTGGAACATAATTCATGATCTTTGAACTTTTTAGAATTACCGATGACCATTTATGTTTTTGACAAAGTACTCAACTCTTCAATTTTCTACTAAGGGGATAGATATCATTACTTGAAATGTTTAGTCAAACTAGACTTCTTTACACTCTCATAAGTTTGTTTTTACTCTCAACATCAATTCTAAAAATTGTAGCCTATCTTATAAGTGATACATTCTGGTCAATCAATAGGCCTTTTCAAGGTTTGCAATGTAAGGTTTCTAGTCAATGGTTTAAGCAAATGGATATCAATGTACTTGGCCAATTTTGAAGAAATCATATGTAATCAGTCCTGGGTTTACAAGCCAAGAACCTAGGAGAAACTAAACTTGGGCTTGCCTTAGTTTAATGAGCAAATTTCACTTAAGATAAGTTAATTTCTTTAGTCAAAAGAGTTTTATCAAAGTTGGTATAATGAGTAGGATCATAAAATGAGGGCTTTGCTTTTGGGTTTGGGAATTGATAATGTTCAAACTTTGGGTACCAACACCAGTTCAGACTTCAAGCTATTTTGGTAATTTGGATATTCTTTGAAGGTGATTACCTTACGAATATCTTCAATCTCTCTTTTTTTTTTCTTTTTTTTTTTCTTTCTTCTCTTTTATTATTTTATTTTTGTTTTTCCTTTTTTTTTTTTTGGGTCAAGGTAGTCATCTTCCATTGTTGAGTTTTCACTTAATATACTAAAAGGTAAGTTCAAGGTGTATAAGCTTAGGAGAAGTGTATATGGCTTTAAAGTGTTTGGGAATGAATGTATGGACTTAATGTGCTAAAATGAATGTATAGTCCCTAGTGAGGTGTATATGGTTTGAAATTCTTCTTCATCCTAAAGAAATTGAATTATCTATGACAACATTTTCTTGTGAATTGGCATAACTAAAGCAAGCATAAGTTAGTCTACTCCTTTTCTCTAAATTAATGATCCTAACCTCCTAATTGCCCCAATTTAGGGTGGTTCTTGGAAGGGCTAATTTTAAGAAAAACCCCCTAATCGTATTTAAGGATGATGAAATAAATGGCTAATATCATTTTGATATGTGTACCAAGTTCAAGACAAGCCTCCTTTAAGGAATGAGCCTAATTGTCACCTTAATGGCACTCTTCTCTCATGGTTTAGGGTTAGTGCTTAGGACATGAGTTTCCTCTTCTCATCCTAAACCATTTAAGTAATGTGTTATCATTCCCTTAGGGGGGGAATTTTAAGTTTCGAGTTCACATTTTCTTTATCTATTTTCACTCATTCAAAATGCCCCTATTTGAATTGAGCTAGTTTCATAGCATACAAAGATGAAAATGCACATGAAAACTACTTTATTCAGTAACTCATGTGTAAACCTTACAAATTAGGTATCTAAGTATAGAATCAAACGCCCAAATTGTAGATGATTTCTTGAAGTCAATAGAGCTAATGAGATTTAAAACTGATTAAAAATCTCAATTCAAAACCTAAAGTGAATATGAAAAACCTTAAATTATCAATTAAGCCTCTAATCGCATACGAAGACCCTAAAACCTTAAGTATATGTAACTACAAAAGTTAACCTCAAACCTCATCAAAACCCTAAGATAACAATCGAAGACTTAATCGCGTATTAATATATTAAAACCTAAATGTATAAAAACACTAGAGATTGTACTCACAAGTAATAAAAACCCTAAAACTCTTACTTTAAGGATATAAAAGCATTAATCCGCCATAATTTACCCTAAAACCCTAAGTGATAATATATTCTCCATATTTTGCCATTTTATTAGTAAACGACTAAAGACAACTTTCAATCATGCATAAATAGTTAGAATACTTAAGTGATCCCTTAGAAACTAAGATATTGTATTCTAGATCACATTCATCTTCTAAGTGTATAACTAGAATAGTATTACATAGAGTTAGGGGTATAATTGAAGCTTAGGTTAAATGTAGTGAATCTTAATACCCTAATTGGTACTTTTCATATAGTTATACTGAGTAGCTTACCAAATGATGTATATAGGATATAAATACATAAAGTAAGATCTCATCATCTATTTTTACTAATCAATTCACCAAATGCCTCATTTCCTTAATTTTTCCCTTAATTTTCCTTAATTACTACATTATGTATGGAAAGTTGACCAAGTCAACACATGTTGACCAAAGTCAAAAGGTTGACTAAGTTAACATTTAGAAAAGTCAACAAAAAAGTCCCTTTCATTTGAAAAAAATATATTCCTTCTCATGATTTCTTTTCTTTTCTTTTGGCTTTTTCCTTCTTTTTTTTTTCTTTTTGTGCTATCCACGTCTTCCTTCTTCTAGACCCCACTTTTCTTCACTTTTTCAAACATAAATTAAAACAAATCAAAGTCCCTTTCTTCTTCCCCTTTCCAATTGTATCTTCCCTTCCCCTTTCACTCTTCTTTCCTTTCTAATTTTTCATCCATTTTTAAGAGCAAAATTAAGGTATGTACTTATGATACTATGTCTTGCTTCATCTTCTTTACTAGTTAGAAGGAGAGTAGGACAAGTTAAGTGGTTATGTGTTGTGTATATATATGTTTCTTTAGGCCTAAAGTTTCAATCTTTACATGTGGAAGTGTATAAATCTTCAGGCAATGGAAGAAGATGTATGTGTACATGTCTTTGAGTATGTGTACATAAGGGTATGCTAGAGATATACATGTATAAATACCTTTGTACATAAGTATTCATTATGTACATAACCTAAATTAAGACATCTACTAACTATACATACATATACCATGTTAAATATACCCTTAAAATACAAAAAGATGAAATTTGAGAAACTTTCTTAAGGTGGTAGATAAGGCATACGAAAATACGTATAAAAATACATATGTTACCGTATGCGTATATGGATATGTGTATTAAGTACTTATAAGTACACAAGTATACATATTAGTATATTAGAAGTATAGGTATGTATATCACATATGTATAAAGTGTGTAACTATATAAGGATAATAATAGACTACTGATGTAAGCAATAATGTCATCAAAGGATTACATAAGCCATGACATCATCAAGTGATTACATAAGCAATGATATAGGCATAAGCTGGTAAAATAATAAATTATAAGATTACATAAGAATATAACCTATATATGTATACATGTACTTAGGAGTTGAAGATCCTTTAAAACCTAATACACTTCTTAGATTGAATTAAACTTAATCAAGTATGTGAATTAGTAGTACCAATGTAAAATTCCCTAAGTGTAAGAATCTAATAGTTAATTAAATCATTAAATACTAGAATAGGATATAAACATAAGCAATGAGAATAATTAAGCTTCAATGAGTTAAAATTTTAATAAGTTTAGCCCATATTGTAAAACACGGGTCTTAACGTCCAAAACGGACATCATCGTGTGAACGTGTGTTTGAAAACAATGAAAACGACTATAAGTTCGCAAATATTGGAATTAGAATGAAAAAGTTACAAAATATATAAGGGAAGTCTCATAACTTACAAATATAAGAAAATAGTTACTATTAACCCCATTGAGTATGATAAACCCTATACACATTATACTTGGGTTATATTGAGGGAAACTAAATAAACTACAATAGACTTTTAGTTAACTAAGGAGTCCAACTCCTTAAAATACTTATAAGTTTTACTATTTTGGTTTAGGCATTCAATATCGAGTTCTAGAAACCCCAAAAGCTTGGAGAATGAGCAATAATTCAGGTGAGGGAGTTCTAATGACCTGTTACTTGCTTGTGCGTGTTACTTGTATGATGTTTTGCTGCTTGCTGTTGCTTCTATATTTAAATTACTGTTTTGCTTGTATGCCATCATTTATGTTATCACTTTTTTAAATTGATAAATATAAATATCTGACCCAAATAACCGGTTCTATTCATCACATATCTATGACCTAGTAAATGTATGGATGGTATATTTAAATGACTGTTCTACTTGTATGCCATCATCTGTGTGATCACCTTTTTAAATCGATAAATATAAATGCAAAATGTTGAAAAGGGTATTTTTGGAAAAAGTTTTCCTAATCTTAAACGTATTTTGTACGATTTCGATAAGGGTCGTAGTGCAAAAAATGATATTTTATTGTTAAGGCAAAGCTAGCATGGGTTCTCCACTTGATAGTGAGAGGACTTGCTTTATTGTGCCTATAAGGCCTTGGTTAATTTTGGTTGTGAGAGGACTCGCAAGTTTGTGCCTGAGGGGCCTTGGAGGTTAGATAGTCCTACTTTGGAATCCCTCTATTTGGATTGAAACTCTTTTCTTAACTAGGGTAATAGTCGAGTATTGCCTAGAAGGGTGATGCCCCTAGGTAGCCTCATGTGGGTAAGCTGAGGTACAGGGTACGAGTAAGTACAAGGGATAATTGAGGTGTAAACGACATAATTCGACACCTTCCATAGTTCCGGACTCCTATGGATGTGTTGCTTGCATTCATTTTGTATATAGATAGCTTGCTTGCATGTGTAATAATAATATGTGATAACTTGCTTAAATGGTAGTGATGAGGGATGAACTCACTGAGCTATTATATGCTCATTCCTCCTTAGTTTCCTTTGTAAGTTTACTTACGATGGGATTAGGATATGTCTCGAGTGCTGAGTGTAAGATGAAAATATATATACTAGTATTATAAGTAGCTAAGTATTCTTTAGATGATACATAAACATCTTTTGTAGAAAATATTTATATGTTAGAAATTATTATAATTTCTAATTTTTTGTTTATATATATATGTATATATTTTTTATATAATGTTAGTATATCCTGTCTTATTATTCTATAGGGGATACCGATTCTCTACGGTTCTGAGGAATTGTGGGATATCGGATATCTATAGTTATTTTTATTTATATGTTATGTTACGTTACAATAAATTAATTACTTGAAAATCAATAATCTTAGTGATTTATTATTTAGAGTCTTGCAATCTCTAACTTGTAAAGCGGTTTTCATATCATGCGTGTATACATGTTATGGAAATTTTAAGTAATCCTACAAGGACCCCTTTAGGGTCCTGACATCATGTCTATTACAAGCTCTAAAATGAAAGATTATTCTAAAAAAAAAATGTAGGAACTAAAATTCTTTTCTACTTCTTACCCCTATTTCTATCACTTGTTGGAACTCGACCCATTCAATTGAATTGATCTCTTAAAGATATCCTTAATTACTTCAAATGATAAGTTAACTTATCAAATCATAGTAACAAATCCTTAATGCTTGATGTTAGAGGTTTTCTATTTGATGCTTCTTTAAACTTGGGGAAGGAATACCACTTCTAATCGACCTATCAATCTCTAGAAAATTTGGTTGGATAATCTTAGCATCAATCAAATCTTGCACCTTAAGCTTCAATCTCCAATAATCTTTAATGGTATGCTCCACTTGGCCTACATGATAATCACACCATTTGTTGGGGTCATGATCCCTTGGCTTGCATTTATTTGTTAGGTTTTCACATGTCAGTAGTCCTACATCTCTCAATTGCTTGAATACTTAGGCTATTGGAATATTGAACTGTGTAAATTGCATCTCTTATTGTAGACGACCTTATTTTGATTATGGGATTTCTCAATTGGCACATTCACTCTTGATTTCTCTTTTGTTGAATTATCTCTACGCTTAGGCTGTAACTTTCTATTCACATCAGGATGTAGGTTTTCGAGTTTCTTGAGCACATAACCCATTGCCATTTCTGTACTAGTGAGCCTTTTTTCTAAATTCACTAACTTTTCTTCTAAGGCTACAACCCTTTCTTCTAGACCTTGGTAGTAACATATCCCTTGGACTTGATCATTCAAATCTGTTTCTAGCAACTTTTCTAATCCTTATATCATGTTAATAGTAGGCTCTATGTAGAATTTAGGCCTTAGAACCCTAACAAATTGCAACTGGACCAATTTTTCATCAATCAAATCTTGGACTTTATTCTTCAACTCCCAGCAATGGTCAACAGCATGCCCTTGCTAACCCATGTGGTAGCTGCATTACGCATTAGGATCATATTTCCGAGGTTTATACCTTAGTGTTGGAGTCTTAGGATGTAGTAAGCCCTCTTCTTTTAAGCAATGATAGACCCGAGACATAGGAATTGAGATATGAGTGAACTTTCTTCTAGGTGATTTCTGGCTTAGCTTATTTTCCTTAAGCTCTAGACCAATGCTTAGAGCACTAAGCTCGGACATCATTAGATAAGACATCGTAGTATTCATAGTGGCCTCTAAATCCAATGGAGCTGATCCCTTGCCTACCAATCTCCCCATTCTAATAGAATCTTCTATGTGACTACTAGCTACAACTACATCTGCAAACATAAAAGCAGTATGGCCTAAGAGGTGATTATAATAAGGTTTACCTAATATGCGGATGAATATGTTGATCAATAGCTTGAATTGCTATAGATTTTCACCTCTAGACATACTCCTTAAAGGACTCAGTCAGCTTCATTTTCATGTTATTCAAATCCATTAGGGATAGAGCTACTTCTTCATTGAACTTGTATTGTTGATAAAAGGCTCAAGCTAGCTTATCCCAAGTATCAAGCTTAACTAAGTCTGATTAGGCATACTAAGTCAACAATGGCTCAATTATGCTATCTTGGAAAGTTTGAATCATCAACTGCCCATGATTAGAGAATTGGGTCATCTTGCAAACATAAAGCCAACGGTGAAATTTAGGATAACCTGTTCCATCATACTTTTCTAAATTTGGTACCTTAAACTTCTTGGGTAACTCATGGTCTTTAAAAGTGCAAACATTACTCAAGCTCAAATCACTCTACACATCATGATCCTTGACAACTCCCATTTTATCTTTAATTTTTTGGAAGATTTCATATTTCATCTTCATCAATTTCTGTACCAATTCTTACCCCCAACCTTTACTTCTATTGTTAAGCTCATGAACCAGCAACTCTTTACACTTGTCTATCTCAGATGGTATGTTAATGGCCCCTTAGGCTTAGGCATAGGACATGGTCTCAACTTGTTTCCCATACTTGCTCAGAACCCCTTCTGTTTTAGCTATTCTCAGTTCAAGAGTTTCAAACATCTTATTTTTGAAAATGAATGATTATGGGCTTCAAGTTTGGCTAAATCACTTAAAAAACAATCTTTTAAAGCGTATAAGAATCCCTTCTTGTTAGCAACACTACATCAAGATTTTAGTTTTGAAAATCATTCATTCTTTTTCCTTTTGGAAACTTTTATTGGAAAATCAATTCTTATTTTATGTCATAGAAGCTTAATACTGACATCGATGAATCTAAACAAAGAAACCATTGAGATTGACGACCAAGGACATAGGATGATGATAATATTACAAGAATGATATGGAGAAGTGGAAATTATTTTACAATGGGAAACTTATTGAATAAATGACACAAGAGTGACAACTTATGGAGAAAACTCTATTAAAACCATAACAACCTAAGGGCTAAACACAAAGAATGAGAACATAGACATTTACAAGATTAATAACTTTAAGATGGAAAATAATTCACAATGGAAATTTAATGATTAAATCTTTTTTTTATTTTTTTTATTTTGTTAGTTCCTAACAGTATGGTGCATGTAGGGCATTGCAATAGAAATCAACTAACTAAATAATTATCATGAAACTAGTTTTCAATAATAAAATTTCTTTTTTAAAAAAAATGTTGGAAAGTCTTTTAAAAAAAATGGCAATTCCATAATAATATTTATCATTGTTAATTTCCATGATTACATGCCTAAAAAAAAATTATAAGTTGATATAGAAGTTTCTTTTTAACATTGGCACAGGGGGAATACTAATGATTTTGAGCATTTTATATTACATAACCTATTACCGATGAAATAAAACAAAACCTACAAGATGCACATATATTACAAAAGATAGCATATATAAACAACTATGCAATGCAATATACTACACATGCATGCGATGCAATGAGGTTAGTCATTAATAAACTATAGGGAGTATGATAAATGTACGGTCAAAGAGCATTCTTATATATAAGTATATTCAAAATAAGATTTAATAAAAATAAAGCTCATGTATACGTAAATATAAGGGTTACTGATTTTTTTAATTAAAAATGGACGATAAACTGACCACAGATTAAATGAGGCTTTTTCTATAATTTTAAAAATAATTATCCCTTTTAAAAAAAATTGATGTAAGAGGGTAGGGTTTATAGGTTTTAGGCTCTGTAGCTCTAAGACTTTACGAAGAAAAGCCATGTAGGCTATATCAAAGCCTGAGTGGATTCGCCTATCACTACTAAGTGGGGGTAAAGACCCCAATTACCAGAAAGTTAGACAATGGTGGCTTGTCCTAAGTTCCTAAGGTAGCCTAGGTTCAACCACATCTAAATATGTAGATGATTATTACAAAATAAATAAAAGGAAAACCCCCGCTACTTCTCAAATAAGGGCCATTAGGCCAGGTTTTTTTTTTTTTCTTTTAGGGCTTACATCACTAAAAACTTAGTCATTACAACTAATATACAATAAAAAAATACAAAAGCCCACAATTAATTTTTAATTTTTAATTTTTACATGGCTAGCCCATCAGGCATCACTAGTAGAGTCGCCAATCATGTTGAGCCCTCTTTTTATTTCCTTAATTTAATCTATATTAAGCTCAACTCACTTGTCAAAAATTACTCAACATTAAACTAAGGAAAATAAAAAAATTATTTTGTTTTCGAAAAAAGGAGCCACCTACCAATTCAACTAGTGAAAAATAAAATAAAATTAGGGATTTTGGGTAAAAAAACCTTAATTTAATCACTATTCTGTGAATATTCTAAAAAAATTAATTTAAAAAAAATTAAACTAAAACACTAAGTTTGGGGCCTAACTTATTAAGACTAAGTTACTATGTGAAAATAAAAAACAGATTGATGGGCTTTATTTTTTATAAAAATATTAAAAATATACCTAAGTTCACAAAATATAACTAAAAATGATTTTTTATTAATTTTTTATTACAAATTTCTAAGAAAAGGGGAAAAAGTTTTTTATTTTTTATTTTTTAATGGTTATCCCGAAAATACTTACGTACTCGTTAATTTGGATTAAACCAGCCGTAGTTCTTTTTTTATAAAATTTTTATTGAGTGAGTCATTTTTTAATGAAAACCAAGCTAAATTTACGTTTTTATCAATTTGTTATTTTAAGAAAACAAACCTAAAAGAAAAAAATCTAATTTTTTCGAATTAAATAAAAAAAAAACCATAACTAACTAAATCTTTTTGAAAGAAACTCAATTTAAGATTTTTCATTTTTCAAAACCAATATATGTCAAAATATTTTTTATTTAAAAAAATGATTTTTCAAAAAAAAACTTAATTCAACTAATTTTATTGAAAAACAAAAAATTTGCTATAAGATGAAACAATAATAAAAAAAACCTACACTTAAAACAAAAATAGTTAATAAAGAAAAAAAAACATAACTAATAAAGTAAATTAATAAATATTAATGAAATAAATAAATAACACTAAAAATTAATGAAAATTTACTTAGCGTCGGATCGGGTTAGTGCTGGGCAATGATGGGCGATGCATTGGGTACTATTGGGTGATACTGAACGGTGGACTGAACGTTACTAAGTAACATTAGGCAGCAGGCTGGGCGATGCTAAGTGATGTTAGGCATTGTTGGGCGATGCTGGGTGTCACTAGGCAATGGACTAGGCATTGTTGGGCGACACTGGGTGGTGGACAGGTGGTGACTAGGCTTTGTTGGGAGATGCTGGACAGCAATTAGACGTTGTTGAGAGACACTAGGCAGCAGACTGGGCGTTGCTAGGAGACACTAGGCAACAAACTGAATGTTGCTAGGTGACACTAGGTGATGGACTAGGTATTGTTAAGCGACATTGGGCGTTGCTAGGCGACGGATCAGGCACTGTTGGGCGATATTAGGTGATGGACTAGGCACTGCTGGGCGACATTAGGTAGTGGACTAGTGGAAACTAGGCTATTGGGTAACATTAGGCAATGAACTGAGGGTGAACTATGAAAACCCCACGAATTTAGCTTTCTAAGTATAGAAACAAACGTCTAAACTGTAGATAAATTCCCGAACTCAAAAGAGCCAGTGAGAATTAAAACCAATAAAAATCACAATCCAAAACCTAAAGTGGATACGAAGAACCTTAAATCATCAATTGAATTCCTAACTACATACGAAGACCCTAAAACCTCGAACCTCATCAAAACCCTAAGATGACAATCGAAAATTTAATCGCGTAAGAATATATGAAACCCTAAATGTGTAAAAACATTAGAGATGGTGCCTTAAAGTAATAAGAACCCTAAAACCATAACTTTAAGAATATCAAAACACTAATTCACCGTAATTTACCTTAAAACCCTAAATGATAATATATCCTCCATATTTTTCCATTTCATCGGTAAACGACTGAAGATAACCCTTAATCATGCATAAACATTTAGAATACTTAAATGATCCCTTAGAAACTAAGATAATGAATCATAGATTACATTTATGTCTTAAGTATACGATTAGGATAGTCTCACTTAGAGTTAGGATTATAGTTGAAGATTAGGTTAAATGTAGTAAACCTTAATACCCTAAATGCTATTTTTCATCTCAATTATACTAAGTAGCTTACCAAATGATGTATATAGGATATAAATACCTAATGGAAGATCTCATTACCTATTTTTACTAATCAATTCACTAAATTTCTTATTTCCCTTCATTTCCATAATCTTTCTCCAAATTTTTCTTAATTAGCTCATTATGTACACAAAAGGGGCTTTATTTTTTTGAAAGTTGACCAAGTCAACACATGTTGACTAAAGTCAACAAAAGTGTCTCTTTCATTAGGAAAAAAATATCTTCCTTCTCATGATTTCTTCCCTTTTCTTTTGATTTTTCCTTTCTTTCTCTTTTCTTTGCCGTCCACAATTTCTCCCCTTGTAGACCCCACCATTCTTCTTCTTCCATAAGCAAAACAAAGACAAAAGAAACAAAACAAAAGCCCCTCCATGCCGTGAGCTCCCTTTCCCCCTTTACTCTTCTTTCCTTTTCAACTTTTCAACTATTTCATCCATAGTCAAGGGCAACTTAAGGTATGCTATTTCATTCTTATGTCTTACTTCATCCTCTTTATTACTTAGAAGGAGAAAATGTTAGGTTATGTGTTGTGTACAAATATATATGTATATGTTGATCTAGGCTTAAAGTTGCAATCTTTACATGTTGAAGTGTAGAAATCATGAAGAAGAAGAAAGATATGCATGTGCATATGTCCTTAAGTATATGTATAAAAGGATATGCTAGAAGAATACATGTATAAATACCTTTATACATAAGTTTTGATTATGTACATAACCTCAATTTGAACATCTACTAACTATACATACATAAGCCATGTTAAATATACCCTTAAAATACAAAAAGAATGGAATTGTGAAGATTTCTTAAGAGGGTAAATAAGGCATACGAATTTTAGTATAAAAATACATATCCAACCGTATAGGTATATGAGTATGTATACACGTATAAATATGGTATACGTATAAATATGGTATAAGTATAAGTACATGTATAAGTATATGTTTAAGTATACTAGTATACATATAAGTATAGTAAAGGTATATGTACATAATAGTTTAATTAATGTATACATAAGACATTAAGACATGATATAAGCATGAGGAGCATGGTACATGAATATTTTCCATGTACATAACCTAAATTAAAACAAAACCTAACCATACATACTTATACTACACTAATCACACACTTAAGAACATAAAAGAATGGAATTAGGAAGCTTTTCTTAAGGAAAATATTAGGCATACCAATTTTTGTATAAAAATACGTATATGACCGTATAGGTATATGAGTAGGAATACATGTATAAATACGGTATAAGTATATGTATGTATAAGGTATATGTACATAAATATAAGTATAAGGCATATGTACATAAGTATAAGTAAAGGACAAATGTACATAAGACATGTACATATGACATAAGCGTAAGGTAATGCTTATGTAATTCAATGATGAGGTGAGTGATGAGGTAAACACATGATGACATAAGCCATGACATAAGCAATGACATAAGCAAATGATGATGTAAGCATGACATAAGCATGAATTATAAACTAAGAAAAGAAGAAGAGAGTAACATAATTAGGATCCTAAATTAGTAAACCCTAATACACTTTCTAAATTGGATCATGCTTAATCAAGTACATGAATTAGTAATAGTAAAGTAAAATCCTCTAAGTATAAGGATTTAAGCGTTAACTAACTCATTAAGTATAAATAAAAGATATAAATATAAGTAATAAGAGCAATTAAGTTTTCATAGTTAAAATTTCTCTAAATTTAGTTCATATCGTAAAACACGGGTCTTAACGTCCAAAACAGACTTTTAGTTGACTAAGGAGTATACATTCTCATAACACTTATAAGGTTTAACATTTTGATTTAGGCATTCGATATCGAGTCTTGGAAACCTTAAAGGCTTGGAGAATGAGCAATAATCCAGGTGAGGGAATTCTGATGACTTGCTACTTGCTTGTGTGTGTTATTTGTATGATGTTTTGTTGTTTGCTATTGCTTGAATGTTTGAATGACTGTTCTGTTTGTATGCCATCATCTGTGTGATCATTTTTTTTAAGTTGATAAATATAAATGTCTGACCCAAATAACCGGTTCTACTCGTCGCATGTCTATGACTTGGTAAAGGTATGAATGGAGAGTGCTAGCCTTGCAAAAATCTTGAGAAATGTATTTTTGGCAAAAGCTTTTCTAACCTTAAACAAATTTTCGCATGATCACTGTAAGGGCTTGTGGAGCCATAAATAGTATTTTTAATGTTAAGGCAAAGCTAGCATGGGTTCTCCACTTGATAGCGAGAGGACTCGCTTTATTGTGCCTGAAAGGCCTTGGTTATTTTTGGTTGCGAGAGGACTCGCATGTTTGTGCCCGAGTGGCCTTAGAGGGTGGATGGTCCTAATTCGGACTCCCCCTATTTGGATTGAAATTCTTTTCTCGGCTAGGGTAATAGTCGAGTTTTGCCTAGTGGGGTGGTGCCCCTAGGTAGCCTCTGCGGGTAAGTTGAGGTGCCCTGTGCGGGTAAGTACAGGGGATAATCGAAGTGTGGATGACGTAATTCTACACCTTCCATAGTTCCGGACTCCTATGGATGTGTTGCTTGCATTCATCACGCTTGCATTCATTATGTATGTAGATAGCTTGCTTGCATGTGTGCTAATAATGTGTGAAAACTTGCTTGACCGGTGGTGGTGAGGAACGAACTCACTGAGCTGCTTTATGCTCATTCCCCCTTTGTTTCTTTTGCAGGTTTACATACAATGGGATTGGGATAAGTCTCGAGTGCTGAGGGCGAGATGAAGATATGTACATTAGTGTTAGAATTAGTTGAGATTTTTATAGACGATACATAAACACTCTTTGTAGAAAATATTCACATGTTAGAATTTAATATAATTTAATTCTTCCTGCAGTTTTATAATGCGGGTAATCCTGTCTTATTATTTGGTAGGGGATACCGATTCTCTGTGGTTCTGAGGAACTGTGGGATACCGGATACCCATAGTTATTTATAATTATATATTATGTCATGTTACAATGAATTAATTACTTGAAAATAATTAATCTTAGTGATTTATTATTTAGAGTCGTGCAATTTCTGACTTGCAAGGCGGTTTTCATATCATGGGTGCATACATGTTATGGAAATTTTAGGTAATCCTACTAGGCCCCCTTTAGGGTCCTGACAATGGGTATCTGATATCCCATAGTTCCTCAGAACCATAGAGAATTGGTATCCCTTACCAAATAATAAGATAGGATATACCAACATTATAAAAGGAATACAAGAAAAATTAAATTATCTACAAAAGATGTTTATGTATCATCTAAAGAGTATTCAGCTATTTCTAATACTAAGATACATATCTTTATCTCACACTCGGTACTCGAGACTTATCCCAATCCCAATGTACGTAAATCTATAAGAGAAACTATGAGAGATTGAGCATATAACAGCTCAGTGAGTTTGTTCCTCACCATTACCGGTCAAGCAAGTTTTCACACATTATTATCATATATGCAGGCAAGTTATCTACATACAACATGAATGCATGCACGATGAATGCATGCAACACATCCATAGGAGTCTAGAACTATGGAAGGTGTAGAATTATATCATCTACACTTCGATTATCCCCTATACTTACCTACACAGGGTACCTTAGCTTACTCGCATAAGGCTACCTAGGGGCACTACCCCTCTAGGCAACACTCAACTATTACCCTAGTTGAGAAAAGAGTTTCAATCCAAATAAGGGGATTTCAAACTAGTACTATCCACCCTCTAAGGCCCCTCGGGTACAAACTTGCGAGTCCTCTTACAACCAAATTTAACCAAGGCCTTATAAGTACAATAAAACGAGTCCTCTCACTATAAAAATATAGCTAAAATATCTAATTTTAATTGGAAAAGGAAAAAAAAATAGAAGAAAATTATAAAAAAATCCTAAAAATACCAGCCTTAGGAAAATAACCCCTAAACTACAGCACTTGAAATTGCCTCGATTTCAAGTCCAAATTGAAATCACCTATTCAAGAGGCAATTTTATCGTACTACTTAAAATCGCCTCTTAAAGAGGGAATTGTAGTTGAAATTGAAGAAGTGATTTTAAGCACTATAGTCTTGAGAATATTTTCTTGAGACTGATATTTTTGAGAATTTTTTATATTTTTTTCTTTTTTTTCCTTTCCCTATTTTAATATATTGTCCTATAATTATTGGAATTATGTGAAATAAGCTTTTATAGTAAGTAGACTTTTCGAGATAAATTATAAGGACAATAAAATTGTTAAATTACATGAAATGAGATGTAGAAAACATACATGTTAATAGAGCTTAATTATACCTATTTTTAGGTAGATACTATAGTGCTTTTATAAACCTTTTTAGCATAAATTTAGTGTTATTTAGTACTTTATTTCTTAATATTTTATTTTAACACTTTATTACACTAATGTACGTATTTTTTTTATATTTCTTGAGAGGAAAAATATGTGAAGTCAGAAAATATACACATGTTAATGTGAAGCACATGTGATTCTAAGGAAGGAAATTTGGTATGACAACTTCACAACCAGGCAACCAGGTCGTGTAACAATTACATGTCGTATATTGCTCCTTAAGAATTCTACACATCGTATGTTGATTGAAGGCTGTGCATCACAATTCTATATGCAATACACTTATCGATCCCATGCCATGTATCTAATTTTCCATGTGTGACAATTAAAGATTAATTCACAAAAAATACAATCGTACCTTACAGGGCCACTTCCATATGGGATTCCTTGTAGTATAAATAGAAGGCCTTGTAAATAGAATAACAAGTATAGAATGTCCAATACTATTATTGTTTTTAATATATTCTTGATTTGAATATTGTTTTCCCTATTATTTCTTATGTATGCTTAATTAATATTATTAATTGGATTGTTAGATTATAAATTTAATGAATGTTGTTTGTTAAATTCTTTCATTCCCTAATCACTAAAATATATATTTTGACTTTATTGGAATATGTGTTAATTAGAATTAAGTTACGAGACCTTTTCTAATTGATTACTATGAATTGGATAATTTGAATTAAAGAAGGATATAACGATATATTCTTTAATTCAATTAAGGCTTAGGAACATGAAATGATTAATTTAGTTTATCACTTGTCTAGCAATAGCATAGATAAATTGGTTAATCTTAGGTAACTATTCACTTTACAAGAAGAAATTCCATCTAAAAGCTTAATTGCTTTAAAACTACACTTGTTAAAGACTTGGTATTACATCAACTAATTCTCTATTTATCTAACCTACAATTGAATCCTTTGAAGATATTAGATATCCTAATTAATTCACTTTAATAGATTAGTTTTTAGAATTTAATTATTTAGTAAATCCTTGATTTTATTTACCTAGATTTAGATGGGACGAATACTATTACAAGTTAGAGAGCATTCCTTATGGGCTCAACCTGGTTCTCACCAATTTTATTATTACATTTGTGACCTGGTGCATTTACTAGTAAAAACATGCTTTTGTTATAAAAAGTAGAGTTAGGTTAAGTGTGTTGAGTTTTTGACACTTTTGCAAGGGAATGTTTCATGTTAATTTAAGTTTTTAAGGCTGTTTAAAGCTAGGTATTTGTTTTCTTTGCTTATTTCCTTTCTTTATTTTCATTTTCTTTGTTTATTTTCTTTTAGTTTATTTTTATTATCATATTTCTACTTCCTTTTATTTTATCTTGGATCTGATCCTTTTACTAGTCTGCCCTTTGCACTAGTGGAAGGGGGCATAACCACTTGGACACATGTTCGCTTAAGACTCATCTATATTGACAGTTGACAAGGGATATGCACTGTAGGGCTAATAGAGTGCCTTTGGGAGTTAATCAGCCATGACCACACTAGTAGCCACATCTATGATCTCTAGGATTGACATTCTTAAAATATGTCAAGTATGCTAACTATATTACAGATGCCTAGCTAGAATTAACGAGCCAAGGTAGGACATTGATGTTAGAGACAAAAAAGAGGCGAAGAAGCAAGGAAGGTGGAATAGATGTGTTGTGAACAATGAGCTGAGCCTAGGGGGAGCTCACGAGGCTAGGATGTCCTTACTTGTCATGCTTAGACTAGATGCAGGAGTAATTCTTCGCATATCGAGCTTGGCCAACTTCCTCATGTTTTAGGCAAGCCCTCTAACTTTAGGTTCATTGGAGTGGTCGCTTTAGTCTTCAAGGCAAGTGTTTGGTAGACAACATTTTGTTGGGCTTACGGATAGTTAAGGATCTAAGTAGGTTGAGGTACTTGGAGAGAGTAGAGCCTACAAGGACCTCCATCTGAATTGGGCCTTAGGCTTAATGAAAATTAGGTAACAACATTTGCACACACACATACCCTTATCGCCCCCTCACCCCTTCCCTTTACCACCACTCCCTTGCTCTGTACCTCATGACTTTCCTCAATATCAAGGATACAGGAGAAGTAAGCAAGCTAGGAAGCCCAGCTTTAGGAGAGGAGGATCTAGCTTCAAGCAGGGAACCTACTTCCCTCATGGTGATGTGATGTGTGACATTTGATTAGACTTACCACCTTGTACAATGATGTTCGGCATGACTGATGCAACTGTTGGGGCATACAAGGTGTCATGATTATCTTTGAAAAGAGCAATAGGTTAGGAATTCATGTGTATCGGTTAATCATGGCCATTTTTCTAAGGAGTGGGACACATGGATGATCAGGATATAGTACACGTCCTTGCAGTTAGTATGTGCTTTGGTAGTGGGGAAAACCATTCATCTTCCCTTTGAGCTTATCTACATAAGGGGGTTCTTAGAGCCTCATTTCTCACTTTTCACTTTCATTTAAGAGGAAACTCTATCGAAATCTAAACTCTTGAGCACATTTCCTATCCCTTTCTACCTTCACCTTATTATTGACCATGGTTGATTAGGGTACTTCCAATTCTAAATGAGTCTTCGAGTAGATCTATTTTACGAGAGATTGATGAGTCTTCTAAATAGGTGATGAGCGGTCTTTTTGCTTATATGCAAAGACGTTCAAGTAAGGGCATCGATGCCATTCTCAGAATTCTTGGTGGAAGTTTTCAACTATTTTAAGATTGTTATAGGCTCCTTGAGCACGAATGTTTAGGTGTAGTTACTTGGCTTGGTGTTAGTATTATGGTTCTACGAAGGCTAACAACATGCCTCTTGACATATTTTTTCTATGTGAAGAAATCTACTGATGGTTGGGTATACATTGTGAATCAAGGTGGTTTGCTAAAGGTGTTCAATGGCCCTTCAAATAAGTTCAACCATTGGAAGGAGCACTTCTTCCACATTTGAACATTTGAGAGCCCAACTTTCGAATAGTTGGTAAGAACCAATTTGGACTTCACTAGTCAATCATATGGGTATAGAGGATGACGAGGCAAGGAAAGAGGTGTTGGACCTCACAAAGTGGAAGCAATTCTGTGCAATAACTTGTCAAGGAGGAGTGGGTAGGTACCTACTACATTGCATCGTCGTTCTTGTAGGGGATGTTAGGCTTACTCATCCTCGGTTTAGTGAGTGTGAGTATCTCACTTTTGGCTTATTATGCTAAGTCTTTGTTTGTGATTATAGCTATGCAGGTGGCTTTAGAGGACATGAAGTGAAGGCTACTCGTTACTTGAGCCAAGTGTACAAAGGAGGCAGTTGAGCCTGGAAAGTAAAGGAAACATACCATTGTGGAGGGAGGGGGAGGGGGGGATAGCATAGCTCCACTCTAAGAAGAGTAAGAAGAAGAAGGGACATAAGCAGCAAAACATTATGGAGGCAATGTGTCATGTGGTGGAGAGTATTCTTAAGGAAGAGGATTAGAGCGAGCATCGATTGCATCTGGAGGTAAAGCTAATTAGGTTGTGAGAGTCATGGAGCTTTAGGGGATCGAGGAGATTGAGGAGATTGAGGTTGGTGGCTCAAGAGGTAACCTAATAAGGTACCGTAGATCAACTTAATAGGTCAATACTTGCCCCCAAGAACAGTAGGGGAATTCTAAGGTAACCCCCAAAGATGTCGAGCTCTAAGCCATTGAAATCCTAGACAATGAGGAGCCCTTGCCATTAATTCCTTGAGATAAGTAGCTTGTCACTTAGTGGGAGCTTAAGGCTTTAGCCAGCTTGGTAGTAAGGCTCGTGTAGAGTATGGATCAACTCAAGGCTAAATTTGGGTGATTTTTTACTAAAAGGAGTGACATTGAAGCTTCTATAGGGTTGCTTTGGAGGCATATTGAAGTGAGTTGCTTGTTATTTTTCCAAGTTTTATATGTTACTCGTCTAACTAAGGCGTTGTCTTTTTCTTTTTTCCAGCTATATGACATGCTCGACTATGTACTCTTGTATAACTGTGAGTATTAGAGGTCAAAGAGGTACGAGGTGAAGGCTGAGGTAAGAAGGCTCCATAAGGCATTAAAAGATGAGAAGAAGCTACATGATGGCCCCTTTGCCAAGTATGGAAAGCAGGAGCACTACCATCGAGAGCTCAGAAAGTGAGCTAGGAAGTTGGGGGCTGACCTAGAAGAAGCCAAGGCCTATACTAAAGCCTCTAGAGAGGATCTAGCTAAGTTGCAGGTAGAGCTTGAGGGTAAGAACAAGGAGTTAGAGGGTGCTTAAGATAAGTTTGCCAGAAGGGAAGCTAAGTTTTTTAAGGCGAGGGTCTATTTACTAAGTTAAAGTGACAACTTTCCTTTAAGATGTTAAATGACCCCTTTGTAGAGATGGCAATGAGCAAAGTTGAGTTTACCTTTGTTGAGGAGTCTTGGAAGCAAGTTTGCAAGCACTTCCTAAAGGAGGACTTGACTTACATGAATTAGCTTAACAATCTGTAGGCTACCACTGGTGAAGGGGGGGAAGCATTGTCAAAGGCTTTACTGAGGGGAGTTAACAGTGGTATGAATGAGGATGGGGTTAAAGAGGCTAGCCAAGAGGAGGAGGAAGAAAATTTAGTTGTAGATTAGGCCAAAGGGGCCTCGCTTTTGTTTTGCTTTTTTTTTTTTTTCTTCAAGTATTATGTATAGCTTGAGTAGAATGCTTGCTTCTTTTTGCTCTTAGGGGGATTAGGATGTCGATCTCCCCCCTTTGTTATGTAAATGATCAATTAACTTAATGGAATTAGCCTCATATTTAGTTTACTTCCATTCTACTCTCCTCTTTTGTTATTTTCTTTTTTTGTTGTTTTACTATTATCCTTAGTGTTCTAGTAGGAACTCAAATCATGAAATTTCTCTATGTCCCTCTTTGTGCTCATTATTTAACGCACTTTGATTATGTCTCTTAACTCAGTCTTGTTGAATTTACTTAAGCACGACGTATTTGGATTGTATATGGTTTATCTAAGAAAAGTGTAAAGTAGGTTGGTTGGCCTAGACATATCTGCACTGACATCATGCCATCTCTTGGATAGGGTATACCTACTCGAATAGATCTTTTGTGAGATCATGCAGTCTCTTAGACAATACGTACCTTGGGTAGAGTGCACACTTGGTGGATGTATCGTCTTAGGTAATGATAGGAATCAGGCTACTGGGCCTTTAACCTACAACTGAGCCCAAAGTTTGGAGGGATTAGGGAGGTGAATCCTCTTACTCTAATCATCTCATGCCGAGACCAAGTTTCTCCTTGCTACTAATTAACTCTATATGCCGAGTCATATGGCTACCCACCTTTCGGAAGCTATGTACCGACTTGAAGAATGCCAAGATAGCTACTAAACCTTGCATATCTACTCAGCCATGTCCCAACTGACTAATTGCTCAGTGTTGCTCTTGCTGAGAGACCAAGAGAGCTACCTTAGACTAATCCTCAATCATCCTTGTTCGTACTCTTTTGTCTGCATCCTCCAACGGCGTCGCCAATGCATCTCTGTTACATGTACAAGATCACGTGCAGAATCTACTACACTAATCATTGTTTTTCTTAAATATTTATTTTTACTCTTTGTATTCTTGTACATTACTTTTTTGGGGCAATACCCTTTTTGTCTTTCCCCTTTAGGCTAATTGTCTTAAAATTCTCTAGTATAAATGCCCCTTGTATATGTAGCTGAAAATAAGGAGATTACCATTAATACATTAAATATTCTTCCTCTCTTAAACACTGATTGTTTACTGTTATTTCACTCTTATCCTAACCCTTGAGCAAGGCTAGGTAGCGAGTAACCTCATCGGATCACCTCATGTATCATATCGAGCTATACCGTGAGCCCTTGGAAGTTTTACTGGTGCATCAAATCCTTTGGGGATGTTTATGGGTTTTACTTGCTCCTTCATTCGTTGTTTGTCCTTTTGCGAGTTTCCCCATCACCCTTTTGAAGCTTTTAGCAAGCTTAGACCCATCTTCACAACCTACTTTGTTTGTCTTTAGCTATGGTTCGTATCATCTTGGTATTATGGTGGAGGTTTCATTTAGATTACAGAAGTTTGTTTCAAAGTTTTGTCTATACTCTATTTTATGAGTGTGAAACAAAGCAAGTTTCCATGTTAACTTAGCTATCATGTTTGTTGGTTGTTAATCTTCTAGCTTAAAGGAAGTGTGTTGTGTGGTTTCGAGAGATAGCTTCAACTGTTACACCAAATTGAGGAGTTTGAGATTTAAATCATTTAAAGAAAATGTCAGACCCGAGTATTACTACTGGTGATGGAGATGATAATAATGGTGTTGTCCACCGTGGCCAACAGTCTTAAGGTAATCTAAGAAGTACTGATGAAAGACTTGATGAGATGGCTAACCTCTTAATGGATTAAACTTGAATTATACATGCATTGGAATATCAGCCTATGGAAGTTGCACATAACACCCTATAAGCTGCCCGACCTATGAGAGGTTAGAACTTATCTTGACAAGTTCGAGGTAGAGGAGTAGGCGAATGGGTGAGGAGAAGGATTGATTTAAGAGATATAGGAGAACAGGACGAGGAAGAGTATTATGAAGAAGAAGAGCAAGCTCAAGCACTTAGAGCATCTGACTATGTGAAGCTTTGGATTTCAAGCTTTAGTGGGTTTGGAAGTATGAATGAATACTTGGATTGAGAAGAGAAGGTGGACCGTGTTTTTGATTATTACCAATATGAGGATTACGAGAAAGTAAGAACTGCTGCTATTGAGTTCTTTGAGTATGTTGACATGTAGTGGAAGAATTTTTAGGCTATGGGGAGATGAGAAGGATACAGAGAGATTAATACTTGGCTTGAGATGAAGAGAATACTAAGAAATAGATTTGTACCAAATACTTATCAACTAGACACTTTCACTTGACTTCAGGAGTTGAGATAAGGAGGTTAAACTATTGAAGAATATGTTTAAGAGTTCTAAATGCTGATGATTTTCTACTAAGTGGAGGAACCATCAATGTGAACAGTCTCTAGGTTCCTTATAGGCTTGAGGAGTGACATCTGAGACATTGTGGAACTTCAAAGATTTGCCATTATGGATGAGGCCATATGAATAGCTTAATGAGTGGAAAGGTAAAGAAGAAGCCAATTACTGACTAGACTATTGACTAGCTAACTTGGACAGGGAAGTCACTAAGCTTTATCAAGTGCCGAGTTGATCCAAAAGGTAGATGTCTAAGCTGAATAGAAAGGTTGACTTGATAGTGACATGCCAACTCAAACTTATGAGAAAGGGCAAGGATCTGGAAGGAAGACGAGCTAAATCAAGTGCTAAGGGTTTGGACATATGGTTACTTAGTGCTTAAACCGAAGAACTATGGTCATCAAGGGAGATGTCCCGAAGCTAAAAGTAGAAAGTACTGATGAGGGACTTGAGGAGGAGGACATTATAGAGGAAGAAGTCTCTCAAGAGAATGAACTGATTAAGGAGGATGTATTTGCTGAGGACATGGATTTGTTGATCTTAGTTTTCAACACACAAAGAACTTGGAACCCTTATGCGAGGAGACATAAAGGGATAACTTGTTTTATATTACCTATAGGGTGAATGATCAAGTGCGTGCACTAATTGTGGATAGCGAAAGTTGCACCAATGTAGCATTAGCCGATCTAATTATAAGGTTGAAGTTGTCAACTATCACACACTCGAAGCCGTACAAGTTGATTGGTTAAGTGAGAAGGATGCACTACATGTCGCTTGGCAAGTACTATTACCGATCACTATTGGAAATTACTCTGATGAGATTCTTTATGATGTGTTGCCCATGTGCACTTCATATGTATTTCTTGGCTGAGCATGGCTGTTTGATAGAAGAGTTTTCTATGATGGATACAGGAACATATATGTGTTCAAAAAGGATGGCCGGAAGGTTCCATTGAACCTGATGCCATCGAGTGAAGTTAACAAACTGCAGGCAAAACTTACTTGTGGATTAAAGAACACTTTGATGATGAGTAGAGCTAAGCTCTAAAAGGCTAATAAACCAATGTATCAACCCTCATGATGGTTAAACATCTATTAGAATTGAAGGAGCAGGTAAACTACCCTTAGAGATAAGATACTTATTGCAAGAATATGACAATCCGTTTCCAGAATAGTTGCTTAAAAGATTATCCCCTGTTTGAGGCATAGAACATTGCATTGACTTAGTACCCAATGCTGCCTTATCGAATGAGCTAATTTATCGGATGAGTCTTGAACAGGCTTTTGAGCTCCAACGATAAGACAATGAGCTACTAGAGAGAGTGTATGTTAGGGAAAGTCTCAGCCTTACACTATTTCGATGCTTCTAATGCCAAAAAAGGATGGAACCTGGTGATTATGTGTTGATAGCCAAGCTATAAACAAGATCTTAATCAAATATAGGTATCCTATCCTGAGATTAGAAGGCATGCTAGATGAATTGAGTGGAGCTAAGATCTTTAACAAGATTAATCTGAAGTCTAGTTACCATCAAATTATCATGAAGGTAGGAGATGAGTAGAAGGTTGTGTTAAAAACTTAACATGGACTCTATGACTGGATGGTCATGCCATTTGGCTTGTTGATTGCCCTGAGCGCTTTCATGTGACTAACGAACCATGCGCTAAGAAATCTAATAGGGAAGTGTATCGTAGTGTACTTTGATGACATCTTAGTGTATAGTATTGACATATCGAGTCACTATGAACATCTTTGAGCCATATTGAATGTTCTCCGTACCAAGAGATTATTTAACAATCTTAAGAAATGTTGCTTTTGCTAGGAGGAAGTGGTATTCTTAAGTTATGTAATAAGTGGATGACGAAAAGATTCAATCAATCGTCGAGTAGCCGACTCCTAGTACTTGTGCCGAAGTTAGACGTTTCCATGGATTGGCTTCTTTTTAGAGACGATTTATAAGCAATTTCAACACCATCATCGTACTCCTTACTAAGTTGACAAAGAAGAACACTAACTTTAAATGGGGAGAAAAGGAGGAGAGAAGTTTTGCCAAGGTGAAGGAGAGATTGACCTCTGCCCTTGTACTATTAGCTTTACCTGACTTTGAGAAGGTATTTGGATTGGAATCTGATGTGTTAGGAATTAGGATAGGCATTATCCTAATGTAGGAGGGCCGACCAATTCCCTACCATAGTGTGAAGCTCAAAGGACCTCAACTAAACTACTTTATATATGACAAAGACCTCTTGGCACTGATCTAAGTACTGCAAATATGGCAACATTATTTGATACTAAGAGAATTTGTCATCTATATTGACCGTGAATCTTTGAGGTATCTCTGAAGTCAGAAAAAGTTGTCAAAGCGACAAGCGAGATGGGTCAAATTCCTTGAAGGATTTAATTTTGTAATTAAATACAAACAAGAAAAGAGCAACATGGTTGTAAATGCTCTTTCGAAAAGACATGCACTCCTAATAAAACAGCGAACCAAGTTGTTTAGGTTTATAAGCATTAAAGAATAGTACTTTAGGGATCTACAATTTGGACACATACTTACATGTTGTGTTGATGGAAGGACAGTGGACGAGTATCATATGGAGGAGGGATACTTACTTTGGAAGGGAAATTATGTGTGCTAATCTATTCACTAAGGGAATTACTAATTAGGGAAGCCTACAATAGAGGACTCTTTGAACATTTTAGGGAAAGAAGAACATATGAGTTATTGAATGGACATTTCTTTTGGTCGAGGATAAGGCAAGATGTACACCAAGTTGTTGAAGGATATACCATGTGCAAGAGAGCTAAATGTCGAGCCAAGCAACGAAAAGTGATGCCTTTGCCTGTTCCGACGCAACCATGGACTAAGTTAAGTGTAGGCTTTGTTCTCAAATTACTACAAACTGTTTGAGGCAAAGATTCTATAATGATTGTCGTGGATAGGTTCAGTAAGATGACACACTTTGTGCCCTGCTCCAAAACTAATGATGCTTTGGCTATTACTTCTCTTTTCCAGCAAGAAGTTGTTTTGTTACACAGTGTGCCAAGAAGTGTAGTTTTAGACAGAAATCTAAAGTTTTTGAGCCATTTCTAGAAAACTCTATGGCGATGGATGGGGACCAAACTGCTATTCAGTACTTCCTATCACCCCTAAACAAATGGCCAAATAGAGGTAGTCAATTGTACTTTAGGATTACTACTTCGAGCAATAGTGGGCAAGAACTTAGCTAATTGGGATGTTTGCTTACCAACAGTTGAATTCATTTACAACTAAATAGTGCATAACACCACTAAGCAGACTCCCTTCAAAGTTATCAATGGTTTTAATCTTGAGTTATCCCTTGATCACACCCTTATACCTATATCCAAGCACGAAGACCTTGACACGAGAGCTCGAGCATAGTCCCTTTAACACAACTACAACAAAGTTACTCGATAGATCGACTAAGCTATCAGACAAATGTAAGAGAAGGCCAAGGGTAGGACGATGAGATACTATCAGCCAGGAGACTTAGTGTGGCTGTACTTTAGTAGAGAAAGGTTTTTGAGCAAGAGGAGGAACAAACATCCATAAGGGCTTAAGGACCTTTTAGAATCCTCTGGAAGATCAATGATAACACTTGTAGAATGGAGCTGCCTAAGGACTATGGGGTTTCTAACACCTTCAAGATTGCCAACCTTAGTCCATATCACCCTAATAGAGAGCTGATTGAAGACCATTTGGATTTAAACCTAAATCTAAATCAACCTAGAGGGAATTATAGGAATCAAGATATTATGACTTTAACCCATAGCTGAGCCCGAGGACTAAAGGAATTAGCAAGGCAAATCCTCCTACTCTAGTTGTCTCATGTTGAGACTAAATTTCTCCTTGTTGCTGGTCAACTCTATATGCTAAGTCGTATGGCTACCTACCTCTTGGAAGTTGTATGCCGACTTGAGGAATGCTAAGATAACTAGCGAACCTCATACGTTTGCTCAACTATGTCCCAGCTAACCAATTACTTAGCATCACTCTTGCCGAGAGACTAAAAGAGCTGCCCTGGACTAATTCTTAGTCACCCTTACTCGGACAACTGATCTACTCGTACTCTTTTATCCGTATCCTTCAACGACATCGCCAATGATCTCTGCTACTTGTATAAGACTACATGTAGAATCTACCATACTAATCATTGTTTTTTTTAATATTCATTTTTACCCTTTGTAATCTTGTACATTACTTCTTTGGGGCAATACCTTTTTTGTCTTTTTCCTTTTAGGCAAGTTATCCTAATTTCTTAGGTATAAATACCCTTTGTACATGTAGCCGAAAATAAGGAGATTACATTTAATATACAGAATATTCTTCCTCTTGTAAACACTGATTGTATTTCACTTTTATCCTAACTCTTAAGTAAGGCTAGGTGTCGAGTAACCTCACCAGACCATTTCATGTGTTATATCGAGCTATACTGTGAGTCCTTAAAAATTCCACTAGTGCATCATATCCTTTAAGGCTATTTATGGGTTTTACTTACTCCTTCATTAGTTGTTCATCCTTTCGTAAGTTTCCCCATCACCCTTTTTAAGTTTTTAGCAAGCTTGGACCCATCCTTGCAATTGGCCTTATTTGTCCTTGGCTACAGTTCGCATTAGGTAATGTGCCTTCTAGAAGATATTTAATATGCGTATAACTCATTGATGTTTTCCAAGGGGTTGATTGGGCTCCCATCCCATCTATACTGTTGGATGGGTGTTATGTAGATGGCTTGGGTTTTCTTAAGCCCCTTATATAAAAGGTACGTAGGTCCTTTGTTTCTTACATCAAACACATTCCAATATTCTTTTGTTAAGAGCTAGTCGAAGAGCCAGTATTCCTTTTTGCTTCACTATGAGCAAGCCATGGATGATCCTATATTCTTTTGTTAGTGGAATTTGGGGTCTAGATTATCCTATAAAGAAAGGAAAAACTCTTAGTACTAAGGCTTGTAAACCCCTAAAATTTTCAACCTAATACCTAAAGTAGACCCTAGTGTGCTTGAAGATTCTAAGAATTGACAAGGATAGTTAAGATGAAAACCCTAATATAATAATCGAAGATTTAATTACAAAGAAAATTTTTATACCCTAAATATATATAAACATTAGAGATTGTGCTCGAAAGTGATAAAACCCTAAAACTATAACTTTAAGGAAATAAAATTACTAATTTATCCTAAAACCCTAATTAATAATATAACCTTAGTATTATACCAAATCATTGGTAAAAGATTAAAGATAACTTTTAATCACTCA
This sequence comes from Lumnitzera littorea, assembly GCA_024138015.1. NCBI lineage: Eukaryota > Viridiplantae > Streptophyta > Magnoliopsida > Myrtales > Combretaceae > Lumnitzera > Lumnitzera littorea. Next base: position 73,601,741 of record JAMXBB010000001.1, on the reverse strand, counting down.
TAAATACATACAATACTAAAGTAATCAATTAGAAACTAAGATATTACATCATAGATTGTATTCATCTTCTAAGTATATAACTAGGTTAGTATTACATAAAGTTAAGGGTTTAGTTTATGCTTAAGTTACATGTAGTGAACATTAATACCCTAAATGATATTTTTCATCTTAATTATACTAAGTAGCTTACCAAATGGTGTATATAGGATATAAATACCTAATGGAAAATCTTATTATCTATTTTTACTAATCAATTCACTAAACTTCTTATTTCCTTTCATTTCCTTAATCTTTCTCCTAATTTTCCCTAATCACTTCATTATGTACACAAAATGGCATTTATTTTTGGAAAGTTAACCAAGTCAACATATGTTGACCATGGTCAAAAGGTTGACTAAGTCAATACATGTTGACTAAAGTTAATATTTAGAAAAGTCAACAAAAATCACTTTCACTTAAGAAAATATCTAAGTCTTCTAATGATTTCTTTCTTTCCTTTCTTTTCTTTTCTTTTAGCTTTTTTCTTCCCTTTCCTTTTCCAATTGCCGTCTACTCGTTACCCTTCTAGACCCCACTTCCTTCTTCTTTTCAAACATAACACAAAACAAAAAAAAATCAAGTCCCTTCTCCTTTCTCCATAACCGTGACCTCCCTTTCCCTCTCACTTTTCCTAATTTTTCAACTTTACAACCATATATCAAGAAGAAAACAAAGGTATGTTATCATGTATTATTCCATATTATCTAATAGTTAGATGAATAGGTAGGTTAGTTTAAGAAGTTTATGTGTTGTATACATATATGTTGATTAAGGCTTAAAGATTCAATTTTAATGTTTAGAAGTATAGGATAGCCTTGGTAAATGGAAGAAGAGCATGTGTACATGTATCTAAGTATGTATATATAAGTGTATACTAGATAAATACATGTATAAAGACCTTTGTACATAAAAATCCAATATGTATATAACCCAAAATAAGGCATGTACCAACTATACATACATATACCATGCTAAGTATACCCTTAAAATACAAAAAGATGAAAGCTTTCTTAAGAGGAATTTTTTGCATATGAAAATACGTATAGAAATATGTATGTAACCGTATATATATATGGATATATGTACAAGTATAAATACGGTATAAGTATAAGTATATGTATGAATATACTAGTATACATACAAGTGAGTAATGGTATAAGTATAAACTTAACATATGTATAAATATACATAAGTGTACATAATACACTTAGGCATGAGGTAAAGCTTATGTAATTAAATGATGATGTAAGCAATGATGCAATTAAAAGATGATATAAGCAATGACACGAGCAATTGATGATATATATAAGTATAACATAAGTATAAAATAATAACTTGTAAGATTTCATAAGAGTATAACATAAGTATGTATATGTACTTAGGGTCCAAAAATCCTTTAAAACCCTAATACACATCCTAAATTAAATTAAACTTAATTAAGTACATGAGTTAGTAATACTAATGTAAAATTCCTTAAGTATAAGAATCTAATAGCTAATTAAATCATTAAGCCCTAAAATAGGATATAAATATAAGTAATAAGAATAATTAAGCTTCCATAGTTAAAATTTTAATAAATTTAGTTTACATCATAAAACACGGGTCTGAATGTTCAAAACAGACATCACCGTATGAACGTGCATTTGAAAACGATGAAAAACGACTATAAATTCATAAATATCAAAAATAGAATGCGATTAACAATTAGGTTTAATAAGATAGAACTAATAGTAATCTAAGTAGAATTAGGTAGATAGATATCTAGAAACGTTAGTTAATTCAATTACTTATTATCCCTGTTATCTTGTAATGATCAGGTGATCCCAACGAGGGTGAGGATCTTTCGAACGATTATTACAAGTAGAGTAAGTTGTTATAGTCATGTAAGTACTTCCGATAACTCTATATTTATTTGTGCTTGTAGTTAGTGCACTTAAATTGAATATTAATAACTTGATGTAGGGGGTTTCGGGATATGCGTATGCTTGATATTGATTGATTATTGTGAGAAATATTGTTAAATACGATAATTGATGATTTGATTGTATGATTGATTTTTATATGATTTGGATGGTTTACTGATATTGATTGATTGCCTCATAATTTGAACTAATTATATTTAGCTTATCTTAAATTAAAAGGGTCATGCATTATCCATGCATTGCATTACTTATTCTAGCCGTCACTTCATGTGGTAATAAAGAGAGGCCTTGTGGGGGTTGTTTATATATATTAAAGTGTTTCTGTATGGTGCACTCGTACAACATGACCTTACCCAAACCTACGGGCTTACTAGACGATGGAGACGCCAACTGTATGGTTGAGGGTCGAGTCTAAAGATCTCCACTATAGGGTGTGAGTGTAGACTATAGGAGCCATCTCACTACTAGGCTTAGGATTTTGCATACTATTAGACGACTTAGAAATGGAAATATATTTTACGAAATATGATATTCAAAGTTATGGGTAAAAACACAGGTGATAGAGCCCGATCATTATTGGTGTCGATGAGTCTTCAACCCTTATCTCAGAGGGCGTTAAAATCCGATATTATATGCAGTACCGGTTAATTGTATATATTGTTTGGCATACTGTGTGTGCATGCATTCATATGATTGTAACAATTTGTTTAATAACTTGTTTTCTAGTATGGGTGCACACATGTTATGGAAATTTTAGGTAATCCTACTAAGCCCCTTTTTGGATGCTAACAAGCCTAAGTTAGTAAAATGTGAATAGGGAAAATTAAGAGTAGTGAAAAGTTATTTGATATCTTTTACAATGTTTCTTTCCCGTACTTATGGGTAAATGTCATGTTTGAAGCAATAGTCATCAGAATGATTATTGAGACACGTAGAGGCCTCTTGATCAGATGCATTCTTGAAATGTATAGAGAGTGTACAGTTATCTAATATAATCGTACTAAGTAATAATTGTTCACACCTCTTCCTTTGAATTCAAATTAAACATAGATCTATGTTTTTTGACATTAGCTGAAAATGCAAACAACTTAGCCTGTCGGCAATTGAATGGATGAGTGAATGAGACTCAACTATCAACATTTGCCCCTACCCCCCACCCAAATCCTGTGTTCAAAGATTTAACTAAGGGAGTAAAGATTTAATGCTCTAGAGGTTGAGTGGGAACTGCTCCTTAAATGCTGAATAGGGTAGGAAGACGGATTGCATCCTATTTTAAAGGTCGCAATTTTCAATTTTCTCGCTTTTTAGAAGACCACAATGGAAAGTACGAAAGTTGTCACCTCCGTCATCATTACGCCTAGGCCTAATAACTGTCAGGGGAATAACAGTTTGATTTCTATATTGAAACAGGCATCAACAATCCATGCCATTGTCTAAACAATGCATCATTTCCATTAGATTACTATTGTAGTTACAAGGATAAATTATCTGAATTTAAGGGATAGTTCAAAATCAAAATAGATTTCTTCAGTTGCATCCATAGGCTTTCATTTGCTTTTGACATCTCGTCTTCTCACTCAAATTCTTGAAATTATGTGATTATCTTTATTGTCAATCAAGTATGGTTTGCAATGTAATTCGTTGACTTATTCTTTTAGATTTTAAAGTAACTGAATCTGAAGCTACTTCTCTTGCCTAGAAAGGAGTGAAACGGCATGTTCCTTAGGTAGCTCAGCCGATAATGTTGTGGAGCGGTGAGATAAACTCACTAGGATCAATTCTCTTGTAGTAGAAAATTACCTAAAAGACAAAGAGGGAAGATTCATGGTTAGGCATCTATACAATAATATAGTTTGCTTCCGTGATTCACTAGACGAAGCAGCCAGTACTGTTAACAGGGTTCTTGTTTCAAAGTATAACAAGTATTGGCATGACCTTCCCAAAGCATGGAATCTTAAGAGGCTGAGAGAAGAGGAAAGGGTATGTTTTCCAAAGGAGTGTAAGTTCCACATATATTTGAAATATCTCTACTGTGGGCCATGCTTCCCTTTCTCAACATTTGTCAAGGAGTTCTTCAACTATTTTCGAGTCGTGCTGAGTATGTTCTCACCAAATACATATTGGCTTCGAGTAGATTTCAAGATAATCTGTGAAGTGGTTGAAGTAAGGGCTATGCCCCAACTATTTCAGTACTTCTTTACAATTAGGAAGCAACCTAAGAGTTGGTACTTTACCATTGCGAGGCATAAGCAGAAGTTCATAAATGAGTTGGAGTCAAAGATCCATAAGTAGCATGATAAATTTGTGTCTATCATTTCAGATGAGGAGTTGGATTTTTGGACTTAAGGGACTGAGTTAATCTACATTAAGGACATAGAGTTGACGCTGAATGATGCTACTATAGGAAAGAAGATTTAAGAATGGAGGAAGAACAAAATGTTCTTTTGGGACATCGAGAGAATAATAGGGCATTATGAGAGCGGAGAGCTAATATTTTTCAAGAAGGAAGTACGCTAATGAGTAATTGCTATGTCGAGTATAACCATAAGAGGAAAGTCATTCTGGCGACTTAGGGGAGGAATTGTTACCTTTAAGCCTTGCTTAGCATGGGGAATGTAAGTTCTTTTTTATTCCTTGCATTGATATTATTATATCTACTTCATATTGCAGACATAGGCGTACGTAAGGTGAATCCTGCCAAGTTATTAGCCTAAGCTAAAAAGTCAAAGGCTAATAAGCATGTAACCACCACTGTTACAGCCAAAGGAGGTTGAGAAGTGAAGTAGGTAGGAGCCTAAAAGAAGACCTCCCAATCGGTTAAGAAGTGGAAAGGGAGCGAGAAGCCTAAGTTAGCTAAGGTGAAACATACCGACGCACCTCTTGTTGAGAGCATTCCATTTGTTGTGAAGCCGAGAAAGAATGGTCGAGAAACTCAACCCTAAAATGAGGTTGAAGCTACTATAGTGGCTAAAGGGTCATCACTAATGATGGAGCCAATGCTAAGTACTAAAAAGAGAAGTGGGAAGGAACCTATCAGCTAACCCCCTGCCAAGAGGTCTAAAGAGTTGGACAAAAGGATGAAGGAGGCCATGCACAACAAAGATCTCGACATCAGCATTGCCGAATTCATCCCCAATACGGAGGTTGGTGAGTACTTTGTCCCATGTTGAAGTCACAACGTCTTACATACTAATGCGGCCTTAGGCGACAAGATGAAATCTTTATCCTTGATGGAAGGTGTTATTCTTTGCAAGGACAAAGAGATAGTGAAGAAAGATGTCAACAGGGTCGACGGTTGTAATAAGGCTCATATCATGGCTAGGTTTTATGATGTAAGTATCTATCGAATCCTTTAAACTATTAGGCACAATTAGTTGCTAATGCTTCTGTTTGTTTTTAGATCAGTAGCCATGTTCTGACAACCTTAGATAAGGTCGAGAAAGAAATAAAGAAGGTAATAACAATAGTAGTCTTCATGTATTCCGCTAGGTCATCTAGAATATTCATCATTTTACATTGACTTATTGTAGAAAATCCAGGATGTATACAATTCCTCCAAAGCCCAAACTGTTGCTACTGCGAATGTAAGAATAAGGAACGAAAGGGCGGATAGAAAGTACTAGGAAGTGCTAGAAGTTGAGAAGTTAGCATACTCTTTAGTTGTCGATGAAGTCTTAAGCCTTAAGGCTAAGGTTGAGGAGTAGTATAAGCAAGCTGATGGCCTAAAAGAAGAGTTGCAGAAGAAGAAAGAAGAGTGATAGGGTCTAAGCCAAACTCTTTGCACAATGAGTGATAAGGAAGACAACCATAGAATGCAAATCAAGGAACCAAAAACTAACAATATCGGGTTACAAAGCTATGTTGCCAAGTTGGAGGAGACTGTAAGGAAAGGACCCTCTGTTTAAGAGGAATTAGAAATTGTCACCCTCAATTGGCAATACGTGAGACACTTGCGGAAGAAGTTATTGAAAGGGTTTAGGTGGCAAAACAAGCAATCCTCAAGTTTCACCTTGATTAAGACCTCTCTTGCCTGGATTTTGCCAACATTGATGACAAATTCAATAGTTGCGATGAAGATGACGATGAGGATTTAGGTGCCATGAATAAAATGAAGGGTGATAATGAGGCTCGTTTTAAGGATCCAGGGGAAGATGAAGAACATTTGTCCAAGGAAATCCCCTATACACGAAAAGTAAAATCCACCTATTCTAAGACCCCAAGCGTTGAGAAGGAAATATGCTCTAAGAAGGCTCCAGCTTCTGATCCTCAATTTGTAAATAAGTCATAGGATTGTTTGGTAGTTTATCTTTTGTATGGACCATTCTGGCTGAAAGTTGTAATTATAATCGTTTGGTGATGAATGAGAATTATATTTTGGTATAGCTTTGAGTATTTCTAGCATGTTTTATTTTATGCACTCCATTGTCACTCGGCATGTTTTATTTTACGTGCCTAACTCTTTCGGTATGTTTTATTTCACACCCCTAATTTAAGTGTCTTATTGATATTATCCATTAGTCATTGATACATAGACTACCCATTTTACTCAAGTGTAAGATTGATTTATGAAGTTCATTAACTATGATAGGCTTAAATTTACAATAGTTCGTTCACCATGCAATTTGAACTTATTAACTCGTCAGCCATAAATAGATCCAAAAGGAAAATAAAACTTCAAATATAATTGTCTCATAATCAAGCAAGCTATTACCTTACAAGCAAGTAGACTGTCACCTTATAAAACAAACGAAAATGAACATCATCTGAGGAATTAATTGAAATGGAGTTTTAAATTCTCGGCATTTCACGTATGAGGGATGATTGATCCATCCAACCTTTCTAGTTGATAGGCCCACTCACCAATGACTTTTCAAATACTAATAGGATCATCCCAATTTGCACCGAGCTTTCCTTGACTTTCCAATGCACTAGTTGCTTCCAGCATTTGGCAAACTAAGTCCCTAGGTTGAAAAACCTTATGCTTTACTTTTTGATTATAAGACCTAACTGCTCTATGTTGATATACCGTAACCCTTGCTCTTGCAATATTTCTAATTTCTTTTATTGTATCCAAATTTGTTGCTAATCTAACTTGATTAACCATCACATCTCTTCATTCGTAAATTAGGTAGAACCAACTCAATTGGCATAACTGCTTCCATGACATATGATAACTTAAAGGGGGTTTCCCTTGTTGTGGTTTTGTGGGTGGTTTGGTACCCCCATAAGGCATCCAGCATTTCATCAGCTCATTTCCCTTTAAGTTGATTAGCTTTTCTCCTTAAGTCATATGAGATGATCATGTTGATAGCTTCAACTTAGCCATTCGTCTGAGGGTGTGCTACAGATGTGTAGTTTAGGCGAATGCTGTATTTCTCAGAATATAGTTTGAACTTCTTGTTGTCAAATTATGGGCCATTGTTCATGATTATCATAAAAGGAACTCCAAATCTTGATATTATGGAGTTGAAAACACATGTCTCCACTTTCTGTTCGGTGATCCTTACTGCTGCTTCAGCCTTTGCCCATTTTGTAAAATAATCTACAACAACAATGACAAATTGTCGTTGGGCTATAGACTTCGAGGGCAAAAGGCTAAGGACTAGATAGGTAACATAGTTCACTTGAAGGCGTGTAACTCAGCGCCTCAAGCTTCTAGCACTGTAGACAATGTCGAACAACTATCTTTGCATCTTCTTTCATGGTTGGCCAATAACAGTTGAGTCACAATGCGTGGATATACAATGTCTATGCTTTCACATGGTTACTGCATACATCATTGTATAGTTCAATAACACCCGTTGGGCATCTCTTGGAGGAAGGCATTGAAGATAGGGTTACAATATGCTACGTTTGTATTGCTAACCATCTATCAAAGTGTTATTCGCAGCTAAATAAACCAATTTTCGTACTTCTTTCTTATGGTTAGGGAAGGTACCTTCTGTCAAATAACCTATGAGGGGATCTAGCTAAGACTCCTCTCTTGGGCAAGGAGCCAGTTCGTAGCTTTGTAAGATAGCAGATAAACTTTTTTTATAGGAGAAGTTCAATAAAAAGTTTGTAGCTCAGGTTAGGGAATGCCATATTGGTCGACTTGGACAACTTATCGACAGCAATATTCTTACTTTTCAAAACCTTATTGATTGAGAAAGATTGAAATTCTTTTGTGATCGTTTGTACCACCAATAGGTACTTGCTCATTTCTTCTTCCCTTTCTACATAACCACCTGTGACTTGATTCACCATTAGTTGTGAATCAGTGAACACTTCGAGTTTCTTAGTACCGATCTCTTTTGCCTATTTAAGTCCAGAGATCAAAGCTTCATATTCTACTTCGTTGTTACTAATTAGGAATTTGAATTTTAAAGTATAATTAACCTTGACATTGATGAGGCCGTGAAGAACAATGCTTGCACCACTACCTTCTCTAGTGGAAGAACTATCCTTATAAAGATACCATATGGGTTTCTCGTCAATTGCCACACTATCTTCCTCCCAAAAAATTTGCTAGCACTTGAGCTTTAAATACCATTTTGGGCTTGTACTATACACCATAAGCACTTAGCTTTGGGGCATATTTGATCATCCTCACAATAGAGTTTAGCTGTTGTAATGCTTATCGTAATGGCTGATCAATAAGGATTACGATTTAGTGAGCCTTGAAATATATTTTCAACTTCCTTACCAAGAGAATGATTGCTAGAACAAACTTCTCAATTTTCATATACCAATGCTCTAGCCCTTGTAAGACATGACTCATATAATAAATGGGTTGATGTTCCTTGCCATCATAGTTGTTAAAATCGTGATTTTATCTATGTAATTCTATGAGTTTATGATTTTAAGAATTCCTTTCGAGTTAACTCATGTATAAACTCTTTTTCATGTAAAAACTTATATTTTTAACCAAGTTTACATGTAAACTCGATAGAAACTTACATTTTTTTTATTGAGTTTAACAATTCTACATATCTAAGTTGAATGGGCTAAAAAAAAAAAGGAAAATACTACTAAGCTTTTACAAGCCATCAACTACCATGCATTACATCATCTTTCCTATCCTATTTTTTTTTTTTTCTCTTTTTCTTTCACTTAGTCTCTTATTTTATGTTCATAGTATTCACTTAAGTTTTAGCTCTAATAGCAAAGATTACAAGAAAAACTATATAATTCAGTTTGTAGCATTAAAAATTTGAAATGAGTTGAGATATTTGATTCTCTTTAGTTCATTGGCTTTCTTTTTTTTTTTTTTCAAAAGAAAATAATGGAAAAAGTTTAGTTTCGACTTTGTTTATCCTTCATCCATAAATGTTTAATTATATATTATTAAGCATTTTTTATGAAAAAAGAATTTAATCTCTTTATTTCTCTATTTCTATCATATATTTCAAGTTTTGGATAACTATTATAAGCATCTCCATAGGTTTTTAAAGCCATTTTATATAGTTTGTAGAAACTTATATTTTTACGTTTCAATTTTATGTTCTGATTCTATTAACCCTCTAGTGATTCTACATAGAATTACGAGTTTGACAACCTTGCTTGCCATCGATTCTGACCAATATAGAATAAAGAGCTCGACAACTAACAAAGAAGTATAAATATAAATTCTCTTTAGAGATGGGTATCAAAAGTATCGGGGTTGATACAAGGAATTCTTTAAGATTGTTGAAATCCCTTTTGCAATCATCGAACCATTTGAATTCTTTTGGATTATTTTTTATTTTAAGGAATTTTGCACACCTATCCATGCTTCTCGACACAAATTGATTAAAGTAGTGTTGCTGAGTTAGAGGAGATTGTAAAGAAAGGACCTTCTGTTGAAGGGGCATTAGAAATCGTAACTCCTAATTGGCAATATGAGAGACTTTTGTGGAAGAAGTTATTGGAAGGGGTCTAGGTAGCAAGAGAAGAGATCCTTAAGTTTCACCCTGATTAAGACCTCTCATACTTGGATTTTGCTGACGTTAATGATAAAGTCAATAGCTGCTACGAAGATGACTACAAGGATTCAAGTGCCATAAGTAATATGAAGGGTGATAATGAAGCTCGTGTTGAGGATCCAAGGGAGGACGAAGAACATCTGTCTAAGGAAATCCCTTATATCCGAAAGGTAAAATCTACTTGTTTCAAGACCCTAAGTGTTAAGAAGGAAATATGGTCCAAGAAGGCTCCAACTTTCGATCCTCAATCCGTAAATAAGTCATAGGATTGTTCGGTAGTTTATCTTTTGTATGGACCATTTTGGCTAAAAGTTGTAATTGTAATCGTTTTGTGATGAGTGAGAGTTATCTTTTGGTATAGCTTTGAGTATTTCTAGCACATTTTATTTCATGCACTTAGTTATCACTCGGCATGTTTTATTTCACATGCTTAACTCTTTCGACATGTTTCACTTCACACTCTTATATTATCCGTTAGTAATTGAGACATGGACTAACCATTTTACTCAACTGTAGGATTCATTTATGAAGTTTGTTAACATCAATAGGCTTAAACTTACAATAGTTCACTCACCATATAGTCTAAACTTATTAACTTATCAGTCATAAATAGAACTAGAAAGAAAATAAAACTTCAAATATAATTGTCTCACAAATAAGTAAGCTGTTGCCTTACAAAACAAATAAAAATGAACATCATCCAAGGAATCAATTGAAATAGAGTTTTAAATTCTCGGCATTCCATGTACGAGGGTCAATTCATCCATCCATCCTTTCTAGTGAATAGGCCCCCTCGCCAACAACTTCCCGGACCCTAACAGGATCCTCTAAATTTGGACCGAGTTTTCCTTGACTTTCTTGTGCATTAGTTGTGTCTAGCTTTTAGCAAGCCAAGTCTGTAGGTTGAAAAACCTTATGCTTTACTATTTTATTATAATACTTAGCTGCTCTATGCCGGTATGTTGTAACCCTTACTCTTGCAATATCTCTAATTTCATCAATTATGTTCAAATTTGCTGTTAATCCAACTTGAATAACCATTACATCAAAATTCTGCGTTCATAGATTAGGTAGATCCAACTCAATTAGCATAACTGCTTCCATGACATATGTTAACCTAAAGGGGGTTTCCCCTGTTATGGTTCTATGAGTGGTTTGGTACCCCCATAAGACATCCGATAATAAATTGCATATTTATTATTAGATATTCATTTTCTAGGAAAGTTGCATCTCGTGATCATAAAATTTTGCATTTTTCAAATAAATATTGCATTTTTCATTAAATTTATACTTTTTAAAAAGTTTAGGCATTTCAAGGATTTTTTTCACTTAGTTGCTTTTTCTAAAATAAAAATATTAGCTTGAGTCTTTTAAAAAATTAGGGTCTATTTTAGGTTTTTCTTTAATTCAGGAATAAAAATTAGGTCTTTTAGGTTTTTCCTTTTTGTAAAAAAAATAAAATGTTTAATAAACGTAAATCTGGCTTAGTTTTTTTTTTTTTTTAAAACCAACCCACTAAAGCTTTTCTAAAAAATGAGAATTATAACCGATTTGATCTCAATTAACAAGTATATAGGTACCTTTAGGGTAACCATAAAATTTGTAAAATTTTTGTTTTCTTTTTATCTCTCAAGGAAAATTCATAATAAAAAATTCATTTCTATGTATTTTCTCATTTTCAAATTATTTCACTTTTTTAAAAAGAAAACATTTATAAATATAATAGGCCCATTAGTTAATTTTCTTAAATTTTTACATGTTAACTTTTGTCTTTATAAGTTAGCCTTTAAGCTTGGTTTTCTGGTTAAAAGTTCTCCGAAAATCAATTTTTTAGGAAATTTATAGATTAGTGGCTTAATTAGGGTTTTTTCACCCAAAATAACCCTAATCTTACCTTTTTACTAATTTAACTAATTGGCGACTCTAAGTTACTTTCCAAAAGTATATTTTTAAGATTTTTTTAAAGAAAAAATGTTTTTCCTTAATTTAATATCGAGTAATCTATATTAAATAAGCTAGGCTTAAAATAGGTTAAAATTAAGAAAAATTGAAATAGGACTCGACAAAGTGAAATGTAATACTTTTAATGAGACCCATATTTTTGTGGAGTTCTACTATGTTGTTTTGTATTAATTGAAAAAGTTTTATTGGAAATTCACATAGTAGAGTTTGAGTTAATAGATTTGTTGCAATTTTAGCCTCATCCCTAACTTGAGGATGGCATAACGAACCTCTCTTAGGCACCAAATGATGAGAAATAAGTATAAGTAAATGCCTTAAGAGACGGGGCATTACATCAAATTTCTTGTTGTCAAATAGCTATGCCCTGATTTTAGTGGTCATTCTTCATGTACTCTTGAGTTAGATTTCCCCAATTTTCACCACAAGTTCACCTTGGAGTGTCGAGGATTGAATGGTTGTAGACTCAATATTCACAACATTGTCTCTAGTATAGGCCTCAAGATAAAGGGATCTTGACAACTTTTGATCACCTTAGGCCTCGCCAACTATGGTCGACATCATGAACTTCACCTTCAAGCATCTTTGACAAATGGGCATGTCAAAATTGGTAGTGCTTGGTCTTCCTAATATAGCTATGGTGACCAGTGATCATCCATGATGAAATCGATTGCTTGTGTGGCAACATGATCACCATCATCCAGTTGAACTGGTAAGGTGATGAATCCCTTAGTTATCATAGGTTTACCACAATTGAAGCCTATGAGGCTATGTTTGTATGGTTATAAGGGCTCATCTAGCTGACCCTTCATTTGCTCATAAGCATAACAGAAGAGTATGTTCACTAAGCCACCACTACCGACAAATGTTTTTTTGGTATGTCGAAGTACCCGATCTCTGCATTTATTATGAGAGCATGGTTGTAGGGGAAGTCGACACCATGCTTGTCTTTCAAGATGAAGTTGATGGAGTTGTTTATTTTGGGCTTTTTAGCCTAAACAAGATATATCTCATGCTTAGCTAACGTGGATGTAGTATCCGTAGCAAGGCTAAGGTCTTCATCTCCCTTGACGACTCTACTTGTTAGTGGTATCATCTCCTTATTGATTTTGCCGTTGTTAGTAGGATTTTTATTGTTGTTCAACTTAGAGGTATTAGGTTGGTTGTTGTATTTGGTTCTTTTCATCTACTATGAGGTGGTTGATGTGGCCTTTGCGAATAAGGCCTTCAACCACATTTTTGAGGTGATGATATTCATCAATTTTTTGGTTGTGCACCAAGTGATAGTCACAGTATTTGCCTATGTTGGCTACTCCAAGAGTTTCTTTAACATTCTATGGTCAAGGGAGTTGTTGCCTAACCTCATACATGATCTTTTAATGGGGTTGGTTGAGAGGTGTATATGAATGATAGTCTTAAAACTTCTTTCATTATCTGTCTCACTTATCTCTTGATAGTTTGGGGTCTCTTGGCCCTAATCAGTCTTTTATTAATCTGTAAATTTCGTTAATTACCTCGAATTGTGCTTTAATGGCAGCCTCTTAGGTCAAATACTTCTCGGCTACATGCTTGAACTCATCCAGGGAGTCTTAGTGAGACTGTATTAAAGAGCCTTCTGATGGGGTCTATCCTATGATTATGGCTTGTAAGGCCATCCAATGTCAAGTTTGGAAACTTAGAGCTTCACATGACTAAAGCGCTTGAGGTATGCACATAGGGTCTTGTTCAAGTGCTACCTAACATTATGGAGTATGGATGAGTCTCTTCTTTGGACCTTAGAGCTTAAGAAGTTCTATTAGAACTTGCCCAGTGGGTAGTTAAAGGATGTGATAAAATCATCTAATAGGGTGTTAAACCACAACAAAGCTACTTTCGCCAGTGTGCCTAGAAAAGGCTTGCATACGATGGCATCTGTGAAGTTGTGCAGGCTCATCATGGTATAGAAGTAGACGAGATGGTCATCTAGGTTGACAATTCCATCATGGGTATTAAGGTTTGAAAACTTACGCCTGTAGGTAGGCTTTCCTTTAGGATTGGTAGGATGAATGGGCTCTTTGTTGCAGTTAAGCTTAATATGTAGATAGATGACTCCACTTTCTTCTAGTCACATATACTAGATGCATGATGAATATGCTCATCTAGCTCTTGCAAGTTCAATTCTTCATACGCTTTTGGAGATCATCTTAGGATTAAGTCCTCAATTGGTTTGCTTATTGTTGTGCATTCTCCATATATGTGCGTTTTGCTGCAATTGCAATTTAGTTATTGTGTAGGTCTTAAGGAGCCTATTAGTTATGTTGAACCTAGTTGTGTAAATGTACTAAGCATGTAGTATGCTGCTCTTTTTTTTTTCTTGGCAAAGAGGAGGAATTGACAATTGCTTCTTAGTTGAGTCATTTCTAGAATGCTTTTTTAAGTATTGCAATATCCTTTTGCGGGGCAACATTAAACTCCTAGGTCCTTTTACTTTCTTCAAGCATTTGTTGAACAACGAGTTTGAGTTGCTAGATTTTATAGGCTTAAGTGCCTGGTGCTGGAGGCATTGTTAGGCATTGTAGTGGGGGTGATGCGCCATCGACACACACTTATGATGTATGGGCATCACCCAACTATGAAGCGTGTGGATTATTATTTTTGCTCTTAGCCATCTTGTGTGGAGTGGCTTAAAATGGTAGGT
>JAMXBB010000001.1:73526951-73554185 GCA_024138015.1 Lumnitzera littorea | reverse complement strand
ATAGAAAGGATGGATAGTTTGCTTATGTAGGAGTATTTAATCCATTTTTGAGTCTTGAACAAAGAAAGATGAGTCATCAAATCTAATATTACAATGATTATCATGACATAGTTTTATGATAGAGAAGAGATTATGTGTGAGAAGGGGAGCATGCAAAACATTTTGAAGTGTAGAGGGGAAACAATTATGTATTTGGTTAGATTAACAATGTATGAAATGGACATAGATGTATGGTTACCTACAATCACTTAATTAAAACCAATATAGTGTCAAGTTATATAGTGTATTTGCATTAGGTATCATATGGTACGTTATACTATAATCAAAACACCAGGCAACTTGATTAGATTCACAAAGAAAAAGGGTGGCAAATGATTAAGGCATGTCAACATAAGCATCATTGAATTAATGAAAGCAATGCAAAGTAAAATGACCAGGCTTTATGTAGATCTGGCATGTGATGTGAGAACTTAAGGAAGAGGTAGACATTGAAGCAACTAAAGCAGTCCTATGAGAAGTGCGAGAAGAACTTTGACTGAAAGGCATGTATCCCTAATGTTAGTGACGATTAAAGCATGAATCAGAGGTGGAGGAGTGAGCATACCCTCTCATTCCATGTCTACTGTAACTATGACCATGAGTCCTTAAGGTAAAGGAGGTGATGTAGTTATAGAAGGTAATAGGAACTAATGGGGATGGGGAATTTGTGTCTCGAGACTATACCCATTGTTCCTTATTTGAAATTTTAGCATGAACTTGCACAAAAGTTAGGGCAACTGGTGAGTCAGTCAACTTAGCGGCCTGGGAATTATAGTCCTAAGGAAGGCATGAGATATGAGATTGGTTGAACTAAGAGGTCAACCAATAGAGGCTAGTAAGTTAGCTATGGACTTGAATTCACAAAGATATTCTATCATGGTATGGTTATTCATCTTGAGAGAGAGAGAGAAGATGCTACTTAATTTCCATTTCCCTTGCCATAGAATTTTCAAAAAATTGTTGAAGAACAACAATTCAAATGTGTAAGGTGCCAAGATATCTTAAATTACTATAAGTGTAGGACCCCACAAATTAACGAATAAAATTTCAACATCTAAAGTTAGAATGTCTATGGAAGCTATCCGATTAAGCTTATAATTTGTAATGAGACTATAATAATAATAATAATGTAGGTCCCAAGTAAGATATCAAGAGGGAGGATAAATCAATATCTTTTGCAAAAAACTAAAACTTTTTAGATTTAAAAAAAAATAATCCCTCTTAATAGCTTAAATAGCATGATAAGTAGTTGAAAATTAATTGTTTAACTTAAGGCGCAAAAATAAAAACACAAATAGTAAAGATTAAAAAGTTAATAAAGTAGAGAGAAAGAAGATCAAGCAATCAATTTATAAACCTTCGGCCTTTTGCCTACTGCTCTCTTCCAACTCCACCACTAGGGATACAGTCCTCCTCATCGATGTCGTTCTACTAGTCTAATCTTTTCACTAAAAAAAAAAAATGAATAAGAGGTTACAAGGATATCCAGTCGATTCTCTATCCTATCTTAATAGCTCTTCCTAAGGTAAACACGGGACTCAAAGAACTCTCTAACCTTACAAACACTAAATTACACTACCAATAATGTTTACAAAGAAAATGAGACAATACAATCAAATAGCTCTTTACAACTTTTACACAATACAATAACAATAAAATAAGAAATATGTTTTTGCTCAGTTTCTAACTGAGATTCTGATAGAGTTTCTAACAATGTTCAAGAGAGAGATTTTTGAATTTCAATTCTTATCTTGATCTACTATTGTCAATCTTGTGCAACTTCAATTTATCTTGAATCAATCTTCTATGTAATAGCTACAAACAGCTAGTTCCTGATTTTTCTCCAAGAAAACTTGATTTAAACACAATTAGTTTTGTTATTAAAGAAATATCCCAGAAAAATAGGAACCAAATGTTTCAATGTTTTGAAAACTTGAATCATGTTATTCCTAATTTTTCTCTATACCAAGCTTTTTGATTATGTGAAACTTCAAAAATTTTGAAAATCACACTTCAAATATTATGGATAAACATGGAAAGATATGAACAAATCTTCATATAGCTTGCTTTTTAAAAACAGTCCAACACCCAGTCATAACTTATCTATTATGTACCATGAACAAATTTGTTCCTTTCTTCAATATCTTGGTTTGAATTTTGACATAAAATTCTCATAAAAAATTAGGTTGAATTTATCCATAATATTCAACCTTATCTACAACAAAATATCTCGAAGTTCTTAAATTATTACCAACAAACTAAGCCGCAACTTTATCTCGAGAAACTAGCTAAAATCTATACTAAATTTTTAAATTTTCAAGCATTACATTGTCTAATAAATCCATATAAAAAATATGAATTTTATCTGAACTTGATATACAACTCTAATGTACCAAATGCCTTTTCAGTTAATGTCTGTAATGTATTTAAAACTTAACTAACCTTGCTAAGAATATCCGAATATTTTCTTTCAAAAAAAAAAATATTGCTCAAAACTTAATCAATCATTTTGCAATTCTAATTCTTGAGCATTCTATAAATCAATCCAACTTGAAATCCCCATGGACTTAACCATCTTACTGAAATGAAATTACGTGTATTTTCCTAATATACCCAATAGGGCAAAGCTAGGCCTTCTTGCTAATTTGTCAAACTTAATTTGTTTAAATTATTCAGAAAATAACTTAGCAACAGTAGTTAAACTAGATTCTATATACAAACTACACTGTTATGTTCTCTTGCTGATCTACTTTCTGACACACATTTTGACATACAATATAACAAGCACAAATTCAAACTTATTTTCCTTCTTAACAATTCTTTTCATTAAGACGTCCTGCATATTCAAAGAACTTGTTAAGTTTATTCTCATCTATTTGTTATCATGAAAATATATTAAAGGAAAACTCAACAAATAATAATAATAATAATAATAGCTAAAATGACTTTCTAGGGGTTAGAAATGGAACAATAAAATAATAATGTGATTAAAAAGATCAACTATAGTTATATCACTTGTTTGTTATCGAAACCGTGAAATTTGAACTCAGTAAACAAATGAGATCATAGGAATGGTTTATTTAATAGAATGAGATGAAATAATATTTAGGGGATATGCACACTCACTAAATATACTTACTATGTAAAGGATAAATTCATGAATTTACATAAATCTTATATGTTGATAGCATATTTTGGGCTAGCTTAAGGCCCAACCTAAGCAAAGGTCCACTAAGATTTGTTAGCAATTACGGGGTCAAAGCTCTAATAGGGATCATGGACTAATCACACACTGTTGAGCCCAAGGGCTTGGTCACATTATTCATCGAGTTGTTCGAGGTGAGCTGAATGCTAAGAAGCAATACATTCCATAATCCAATCTATTGGTTACTTTGCTGTCTACATTCAAAAGCTACCAAGATGACGAACTGAGGTACCGAACTGACCTCTTCGAAGGACACTTGTCCAAATAACAAATTAGGGTGTTACCAACCTTATATATGCTAAAGCTAAGCTAATAGTTACTAGGAGCCGACTACCTGAAGCCAACCCAAAAGTAAGTTGCCTATGAACCCACCCCTATCCATTCCTAACTATTTGAGCTATCGAACTACCAACGTCGATGCTAACCTAATGGAAGCCACCCCTACTAGGCCTACAATGTCATTAAGACCACAGAATGAGTAAAAAGACGTGCTTCCTATAATTTTTTGACATTCGTACTATCCTTTTTGCAACTAGATATTCTTTTTGCATGATTATATTAATACCCTTATAAATTATTCTCCTTTTCCTTAACTAGTAGGAATCCTTTTTTGTAATTTACTCTAACCTAAGATTTACCTTAATCGAGTCCTATAAATACTTATATATTGTAATGGCCACAAGAGATAATACATTCAAAATTTTGGACATACCTCTTGAGCTAAGTATTCTTATTGTTTATTCTCAAGCTACTCTTATCTAGCCCATTGAGCATGGACTAATGGCGAGTGACCTTCAACCATACTTTTACGTCATATCATGTGTAACCTGAGCTCGTGTAAGACATTAGTGCATCATATTACCAATGGTGCATGGGGACCCCTACTCAACCTTCAACTATCATTTATTTTTCGAGCCATCTTACAGTTCTGATCTACCCCTTTTGGTAAGTACAATACTAGACATTAGGTTTTCATCTACACCAGACCGTATCATCATGGAATCAAAGCATTAGATACGTTTAAAAACTAGTTTCTGCTACTTTGTTCCCTAAGTAATTTGTTACCGTTTTTATGTATTCGAAAGTCCTGTTGCTAAAATTAAGAGTTTGGTAGCTGAATAGTTTTGAAGAATTTCAATGTTGTGTTTTCCCCTATTACTTATATGCAAAAACAAAGTATGTTTATTTACTTGTTCATTATGTATAGTTTTCATAGTGGTGGGAGTATTAGTTATTGTTTTGCTATTGTTATTAGGGGAGAGAACTTTGAGTGGTATTTTAACCATCAACTTGTGAGTTAGCTAACAATGTCAAATTCGAGTGTTCAAAGAACTCTAGGAAACTAAAAGAGTGGTGTTCGAAATAGCCAAGGGCAATAAGGAAGCTTCACAACTCAGTCCATAGGTGACCGATTAGACAAACTCACTAACCTAGTAGCTAGTTTGGTAACTGTTATTAATAAAGATAGACAACAAGCTAGAAATAGCCCAAATAGAAGACATGAGCAACAAAAGAGAGGCAATGGTCAGTTTGGTCAAGTTAACACACCAGCTCAACTACCTTGAGCTAACGGAATGGGAAAGGTTTCTAGTCATAGGCTAGCACTTGAAGAAATCAAGGAAGAAGAAGAGGAAGGAGACGACAAAGTAGAGTACTATGAGCCTAAAGAGAGGAATGTTTAATCACCTATAGTTGAAGGGTTAAGGATGCATATTCCAATTTTTTTCTAGGAGTGGTGATGCTAAGGACTACCTAACTTGGGTAGACAAGATTGGGAAGTAATTTGAATGCTATGAAGTACTAGATAATGCAAAGGTTAGACTTACTATATTGGAGTCTACTGGTTATGCCACCTTATAGTGGAAAAATGTGCAAGCCACTCGAAGAAGAGAAGAAGAACGAGAAATTAAGAGTTAGGATGAAATGAAGAGAGTCATGAGGAGAAGGTTTGTGCCGAGCTATTATTTATAGGATGCCTTTAAAAGATTGCAAGAGTTTAGGCAAGGAGGATCGATTGTTGAAGCTTATGTTAAGGAATTTTAGATGTTAATGATCCCATGCAAAGTCAATGAGCCAAAAGACCAAACTGTATCTCGATTCATCGATGGATTGAAGTACAAGATTGGAGATATCCTAGAAGCCATGGATATTAGATCACTTGAT
Organism: Lumnitzera littorea; assembly: GCA_024138015.1. NCBI lineage: Eukaryota > Viridiplantae > Streptophyta > Magnoliopsida > Myrtales > Combretaceae > Lumnitzera > Lumnitzera littorea. The sequence continues at coordinate 73,548,778 of JAMXBB010000001.1, read as the reverse complement.
GATGCAATCCGAGCCGCCTAGAGGATAAAAAGATGATGAATAGGAAGGTTCTAACCTCCTATCAGCCGATCTAGTAGTAGCCAAGTTGTTTCGAGCAGACATGTGCTGACAGAACCATATAAGGTTATCGAAGCTTGACCTACTCTAACTACCCAACTAGAAGATATGGAGATTCCAAGGAAGTTTGAGAAAGGTTAGATCTCAAGAAGGAAGATGAGTGAGATCAAGTGTTTCAAATGCTAAGGATTTGGACACATGCCCGCTCAGTGTCAGAATAGAAGAACTATGGTGATATGAGGTGAAGCACTGATCGTTGAAGTAAACAATACTGAAGAGGAAGTAGAAGAGCTAAAAGAGGACGAATAGACCGAGCTCTCAATGGAGGAAGTTATCTACAATGAGGAAAGCAACTTTATGTCAACCACTCTAGTGTTGAGAAGACAATGAGCATCAATCCTATACCTGAGGACAAATAAAGGGAAAATCTCTTCCACATTAGATGTAAGGTGAATGAGTCACTATGTGCATTGATCATTGACAGTAGGAGCTACACAATGCAGCCTCTGCATTTATGGTCTAACAATTGAAATTGCCGACTAAGCCCCACCCAAAACCTTATAAGCTTCATTAGCTCAATTTCTAAAGAGCCCTATAAGTGAACAAACAAGTATCTATGCCGATCTACATTGGCAATTATCGAAGTGAAGTACTTTGTGATGTGTTGCCCATGAGTGCATCCCACATTCTACTTAGACAACCATAGATGTTTGATCGAGCTATGATATATGATGGAAGGAGGAATACATGTTCCCTGGAGCATAAAGGCAAGAGGGTGAAATTGAGTCCTATGATTACCGAGCAAGTAAAGGTCATGTAGACCCAATTGAACCAAACCTTAAAGAAAGAGACTTTGTTAATGACCCGAGCTGAGCCAAAAAGAGAGATGAAGCTTGAAGGACCAACCTATCTACTGGTTTAAAGAATATGGAGATGAGATCCGAGGAGGAGCAGCCTACCGAGGTGAAAACGATATTGAAAAAGTTTGCTGACTTGTTCCTAGATGAACTACTAGAGGGTTTAACCCTTCTTTGAGGTATAGAACATGCCATTAACTTATAGCCAGGAGCCGTACTATCAAACAAGCTTGCTTATAGGTTAAATCCTGAATAGGTTGAGCTAGAAAGGCAAGTAGATGAGTTGATGAAGAAAAGGTTTGTGTGAGAATCCCTTAACCCTTGTACTATACCAGCTTTGTTGGTCCCTAAGAAAGATGAGTCGTAGAAAATTTATGTAGATAGCTAGGCAATCAATTGAATCACCATCAAGTATAAGTATCCCATACTAAGGCTTGATGACATGCTAAATGAGTTGAGCAAATCAAGAGTCTTCTCTAAGATTGACCTTAAATCAGGATACCATTAGAGTCAAATGCGTAAGGGTAATGAGTGGAAGACCGCCTTCAAAATACACTACGGATTATATGAATGGCCTATAATGCCATTTGGATTATCCAATGTGCTAAGAACATTTATGCGTTTAATGAATCATATGCTCTGAGAATTAATAGGGAAGTTTGTCATGATTTATTTTGATGACATCTTATTGTACAACCCTGACTTAGAGATTCACTAGAAGCATCTTTCAAGAGTCTTTGCAAAACTCTAAGGTGAACAACTTTATGCCAATCTGAAGAAGTGTAACTTTTGTTGATCCAAAGTGATATTCTTGGGATTTGTTATAAGTGGTGATGGAATACAAGTTGATGAAGAGAAGATTAGAGTGATCATCGAATGGCCAGTACAAACTACTTCAATTGACGTAAGGAGTTTCCACAACTTGACATCATTCTATTGTAGGTTTATAAAGAATTTTAGTACGATCAGGGCCCCACTCAACGAACTATCAAAGAAGAATGTTGAATTCAAATGGGGAGAGAAGGAGAAAAGGAGTTTTGAGGAAGTGAAAGAGAAGCTGACTATATCCCCTGTCTTATCTCTATCGAGCTTTGATAAAGTGTTTAAAGTAGAGTGTGATGCATCTAACTAAGGTATAGGTATCATACTGATGCAAGAAGGCCGACTTATTGCTTACTTTAGTGAGAAACTTTGAGGAGCTATACTCAACTATTCTGTATATGACAAAGAGTTTTACTCCTTAATTTGAGCCTTAATGGTATGGCAACACTATCTACTACCTAAGGAATTTCTAATCTATACCAATCATGGATCCTTGAGGTATTTGAGCTAACCCAAGTTATCTCAGACATAAGCCAAATGGGTCAAGTTCATGAAGGGGTTTTCTTATGTCATGAAGTATAAGAATGAAAAGAATAATGTAATGGCTGATGCCCTATTAAGATGACCTTCCTTGCTAACTGAATTGTAAACCAAGTAGCTTGGTTTTTCAACAATAATGACTTTGTATGCTAAGGCTTGAAGACCCACACTTTGGTCCTATCTATGCTAGATGTAAGGAAGGAAGGATACTAGATGACTATTACAAAGAGGATGGAAACTTATTCAGGAAGAGGAGATTATGTATCCCAACCTATTCCACAGGAGAATTGCTAGTATGCGAGTACATGGAGGAAGATTGACAAGACACTTTGGCCAACTCTAAACCCATGAGGTACTATCCTCAAGATTCTTTTGGCTAAAAATGATGAGAGATGTCAAATCCGTACAATAAAAGTGTGCGACCTACCAAAAGGTGAAGAGCCAAGTTGAGCTAAGCTGAGCCGAGCAAAGACACTCTCTACCTTTGCCCTTCTAGACCAAACTATGATCCAAGCTAAGTATAGACTTCATGTTATGATTACTAAGGATGTCGCAAGGGAAGGACTCCATCATGGTGGTTGTGGATTGATTTAGCAAGATGTACATTTCATGCCTTGTTCCAAAACTAACAATGCTTCGACTATCTCCTTTCTTTTCTTACAAGAAGTAATCAAGTTTCACAAAGTACCTAGATCCATTGTTTTAGATTGATACCTAAAGTTCATGAGCCACTTTTATAGAACACTATGGAAGTAAATGGGAACCAAGCTTTTGTACAACACATCCTACCCTCCTTAAACTGATGGACAGACCGAGGTTATGAATAGAATAGTAGGAACTTTACTACAGGTTGCTATTGAACAAAACATGGCTGATTGGGATGTATGTCTACCCATTATTCAGTTTGTCTACAATAAGATTACCCATAGTGAAACAAACATGTCCCCCTTTGAGGTCGCCTATGGGTTTGACCCTGAGCTACCGATGGATTAAGCACCCTTATCGAGACCTAATGATGACAAGTCAATTACAGAGAGAGTCGAGGCCATCATGACCATACACTAAAAGGTTGTAGAACAAATAAGCCAAACAACTACTAAACTCGAGAAGCGAGGCTGAGGATGGAAGAAAAGAGAGTTTGAACCAAGTGATTTGCTTTGGATCCACCTCAGCAAGGAATAGTTCCTGAACTTAAGAAAGAGCAAGTTGTCTCCTAGAGCTGACGAACTATTTGAAGTGCTTGAAAGGATCAATCCTAATGCTTATAGGATTGAATTACCTAAAGAATACAGAGTTTCGAACTCCTTCAATATTGTCGATCTCCAACCATGCATCCTCAAGGATGAGCCACTTAAAGTTGAGCTAGATTTAATCCTAAATCTCAAACAACTTAGAGGAGATGATAAGGATCACATACTCTCGAGCCCGAGGACTTGCTCAGATGGTTCGTTGAGCTATCTAAGGTGAGCTGAATGGCAAGAAGCAGTACATTCCTCAGTCCAATCCGCTAAGTTAGTTCACTCTCCATATTCAAGAAACTACCGAGATGACCAACTAAGGTACATAACAAACCTCTTCAAAGCACACTTGTTCGAACAACAAATCAAAGTGCTACTAACCTCACCTGTACTAAAGCCAAACTGATAGCTGCTAGGAGCTGACCACCCAAGGCCGACTCGAAAGTAAGTCACCTATGAATCTACCCCTATCCAGTCTTAACTATTTAAGCTACCAAATAGCCAATGCTGATATTGACCTTATTGAAGCCACCCTTACTAGGCCCACAATGTTATTGGGACCACAAAATGAGCAAAAGGATGCGCGTCCTACCATTTTCTAACATTTGTATTATCCTTTCTACAACTAGATATTATTTTTGCATGATTTCATTAATATCCCTATCAATTAAGGCCTAAGTCATTGCAAACTTTATTACAAAATACACAAGAGAGGAGAAAACATAGTTGGGCATGAAGATACTAATGTGGACTCTCCATGTTAATGGATCCTCCACTTGGGGGTAGTGGAGTAGGTGGGTGGGTAGGGCTAGCATAGCACTACAAGGCCCTTATGGAATCAAAGTGCTCTACGATTAAAGTTTAAGTCCTTGGAGAGTAACAATAAGGTCAGATATGAAGTGTTCATCATCGAATTAAAGCTTACTAAGGATATCGGGGCAAAAAGGCTAGAGATCCACTTGAACTCCATGTTAGTAGTGTAGTAAGTGAAGGGAGAGTATAAGAAGAAGGGAGAAACAATGGTCAAATACCTCTATACAATCTAAGGGCTCCTTTCGGGTTTCACCTCCTAAAAGATAAAAAAAATCCCCTTAACAGAGAACTCGAAAGTGGATAGGCTGTCTAAGCTAGCCTAAACCATCATCCCAGCATAGCATGACAGTGACAAGCCATTTTTTATCCAATACCTCCCTAAGCACAATACAAAGGGATCGAAACAACAAGTACTTGAGATTCGTCCTACAAGCTCCTAACCTTATTAGATGGACCCTGTAGTGGAACATTTGAAGATTGGAGCACTACAAGAGGACTAAGCCAAGGCAAAGAGGTTAGCTTAGCCTCCCCTTATAAATGGTGTGTTATACCACTGATGTCATAGCCTGCCACTCCTCAAATGCCTCAACCTTGAAGAGGATACCCATACCATAGAGGAGCTCCATGCTAAAGTATGTAGTAACCAAATTCAATCCTAGGCCCTATACATTTGAGCACTCCATCTAGGTTATTATTGGCCGACTACGAAGGAAGACACAAAGGCCATGATCCAAAAATGCCATTTGTGTCAAAAGCATACTATAATCTCCTACACATCGACCTTTGACCTCTAACCCATGATGAGTTCATAGCCATCCACCTATTGGGGCTTGGATGTGCTAAACCCCTTTTTGAAGGCAATCGAAGGCTGGTAGTTCATGCTAGTACCAATGGACTACTTTATGAAATGTGTGAAAGTCCAAGTAGTAGCAACCATCACCTCCTCACTTTTCAAAGGCTTCATCCTTACTCATATCCTCTCTTGCTTCGGAGAACCTTACATACTGATCATAAGCAATAAGAGACAATTCGATAGCAACAAGTTCTTAAGGTTCTATGACAAACATGACATAAGGCTTAATTATTTTTTTGGTAATGTACCCCTATACCAATGGTTTGGTCGAAACAATTAACAAGATCATCTTTGGTAGCCTAATAAAGATGGTAAACTACACCAAGGGTAAATGGGCTTATGAGCTCCCCAACATTCTTTAAGGATACCACACATCCTTTGCTACTAAGGTTTAGGACTTACTATAAATAGTAACATTTGTAATCATATAAAGAGGTTCAGATAGTAAAGAATATTCCCATATAGAGAACATTCCTTTTTCAAGCAAAGGATACTCTTAAGCTCTTAAAGCTTGCTTTTGTCAGATTATTGAGTGTTGATTAAACTCTTCAATCTTTCCTGTATTGTTATCAATCTTAGCCTTAAGATTGTGGTGAACCCTTCATCTAAACGAGTTATGAGTCACATCTAACCTTTCATTTGAAACCTGAGCAACATCTTGTGTTCGTAAGTCACATCAAACTCTATTTCAAGTTCAAATCCCTGATTGTGTTTGTGCCTTAGTGTATGATATACATACACATTCACACTCAAAACCCTTCAATTTACTTCCTGTTCTTCATACCTACTCGAATCCCTAAACACCCATTATAGTTTTCCAACCTACTACTGTACCAGCTACATCATCTTGGTATCAGAGCTTTAGGGAGACACGTGTGCTAAAGTTCTTCAAAGTTGATTTGTAGTTTGAACATTTTTAATAATCATTGTTCCATAGTTAGTGTATTGTTCATGTTTTAAGTAGTCGTACTATTTTGCTATAATTAAGTCTAGTAACATTAATTTCAGTAGTTGATTCTAGTTGTTGTGGAAGTATTTGTCAGTAGTAGTAGTTACAAAAGCTAAGTAGTGGTTGTTTCTAGGTTATTGTAGTTATGTTTTTGTTGTAAATTATGTTTGTTCAATTTTCTGGAAATTAATGTACAGACAAGAATGTCGGAAGATAGTATCAACAATAGTGGTGATAGTCCTCGTGAAAGCTTAAGGAGACATGTTAATAACTTAGAATACTAGATTCAGGATCTCACTAACTCTATCCAGGAACTCATTGGTTTAGTCAGAGGCTACAGATGTGATGGTCAAGAAGAAAGAAGGGAACAAACATCTACCAACAGAAGTGCTTAGAATGAACTTGACAACAATGAGTGACAGCCGAGAGGAAGGGAAAACCAACTTGTACTGAGAAAAAGAAATGAAAGGAGTGTTAAAGCCGAAGTGAACCTAAGAGCCTAAAGAAGAAAGTCGAAGCTAAGCAGAGCTCCAACAAAAGTGGCTGATCTAAGGTGAACTGACCAACTCAGAATGCAAAGGATAAACCCCGAGCACCTAGTTAAGGACTTAATAATATAAAGCTTAAATTGCCAACCTTCAGTGGAAGTAGCCAACCTAAAGAGTTCCTTAACTAGGTTCACCGAGTCAAGAAGTTGTTCGAGTGCTATGAGTATGATGATCGAATAAAGGTTAAGCTGACTTCATTATCCCTTATTGAATATGTAAGTCTTTGGTGAGATAAGTTAGTTGCCAAGCGAGATGCTAAAGGAGAAGAACCAATCAGGACTTGGAAGCTCATGAAATGTCTGATGAATTAGCACTTCGTGTTGTCTTACTTTAAGCAAGAGAGGCTCCGTGGCTTCCAACACCTAAGGCAAGGTCAAAACACTATTGAAGAATACTTGTAGGAGTTTAAAACCCTAATGGCGAGATGTGAGATTGTCGAACCACAAGACCATACCATTGCTAGGTTCTTGAGTAAACTTCGAGACGACATTGCCGACATAATCGAACTCCAAGTGTTCAATGCATTGGATGAGCTAATCAATTTAACATTAAGGGTGGAGAGATAAAGGAGAAGAAGGTATCAAAGGCCGACTAGACAACCTCAACAAGGTAGCCCTGAGCCTAATAGGTATGTCAAGAGAAAGGGGCTAAAGAAGAAGATGGAGAAAGGCGAGCCTAGCCAACCAGTTCATACCGAGAAAAAGATTCTCAAGAAAGAAAAGGCACCCAGCAATAAGGCCTAAGATGTGAAGGACTTCAAATGTTTAAGCTATGAACATATTGTGTCCCAATTCCTGAATAAAAGGGTCATGGTCTTGAAGGGCGAAGGACCCAATGCTCAAGTAGAAAGTTATAGTGATAAGAGTTTGGAAGGTGAGTTGAGAGAAGAAGATGTCTATGTTAAAAATCTGGATGAACTCTTAGCCATGGCAACACGAGCCAACCTAAAGGCAAATCCCAGACAAAGGGAAAAATTATTTCATATGTAGTATCTGATGAATTGGAAGACCCTTTCCCTGGTAGTTGATGGAGGAAGTTACACCAACATCGTCTCTATCGAGTTATTAGAGAAGATAAAATTGTTGCCTACCCACATCTCCAACCTTATGAATTAGAGTGGTTTAATGACAAAGGTATGGTCCATATGCATAAAAGAGCTCGAATAACATTCACAATAGGGTAGTACGAGGATGAGGTTGAATTCAACGTGGTCCCTATGAATGCTGTGAATTTACTTCTTGGCTGACCTTGGGAATATAAGCAAAAAGTGATCCATGATGACTTCCTTAACACTTACACAATTCGGAAGGATGGGAAAAGCTATTGCTTAACCCCTATGAGCATTAAGGAAATCTAGAGATACTTGATACCCATGGTAAAGCGAAAGGGGGAGAGAAGTTTGTTCGGTATCCTAGCCTATGCTCAATGTTTAACGTCAAGGACGACTTCCATTTATCCTTACAGTAATGATAAGAATTAGCCTATGACTATCTCTAAGCTAAGGCCAACCTGCTAGAAACTAAAGCTGACCTGTTCTAACCCAAAGCCGAAAAGCTTTTGCTAAGGCTAAGCTAATAACAGAAGACTAAAGGGAAGAAAAGGGTTCACTCGACGTTAAGTTTATTGTCTTCCAAGAAGATGAGAGATCATACAGTTGAGAACTCAGGACCAAGGAACTACTCGATATAGTACAGAAAGACTAATGCTAACTAACTTTAATACTCAGCAATTTAGGCCAACCTTTCTAGTGTCTCAGCTAAATACTACGAGACTCCAAGGACTCCTCCTCAGACCTAAACATCCAACTGCCAACCCCGTCTAGTTCGAATTCTACTCCTTCCTATACTGGCCAAGTGGCCACATGCCAATTCATTCAATTAAATGCATAGTTTTGTATTGTTGTGTATGTTTTTCTTTATTCTTATTTACGAGCCCAATTATTTACGGTTTAAAACCTTGTATATTATTTACAATTTTTCCACTAAGGTTTAGTACTTGCTATAAATAGCAACATTTGTAATCATACAAGGAGGTTTAAATAGTGAAGAATATTCCCATACAGAGAACATTCCTTTTTCGAGCAAAGGATACTCTTGAGCTCTTAGAGCTTGCTTTTGTCAGATTATTGAGTGTTGATTAAACTCTTTAATCTTTCCTGCATTCTTATCAATCTTGGCCTTTAGATTATGGTGAACCCTTCATTTGAGCAAGTTGGTAAGTTACATCTAACCTCTCATTTGAAACTCGAGCAACATCTAGTATTCATCAGTCACATCAAACTCTATTTCGAGCTCAAATCCCTAATTGTTTTTGTGCTTTGGTGCATAATATCCATACATATTTACACTCAAAACCCCTCAGTTTACTTCTTATTCTTCATACCTACTTGAATCCCCGAATACCCATTTTGGTTTTCTAACCCACTGCCGTACCAGCCACTTCACAAGCTCTCACGAAGTGTTAGGGAAGCTACCACAAACTAAAGATGGTCTAGTCATGGCAAATGCCACATACTATATGAAGAACCCCTGATTGGTTACCTTTCCAATCATGAACTCTTCACACAATATACAAATCTCTACAACCACTAACTTCTCAAGAATGTATAGATCCACATGATATCATCACATAAGCATATTTATACAAAATTTAAACTACAAAGTTTACAATAAGTAGTAATTTAGTACTTCTAGGTGTATATTACTAACAAAATAATAGTAAATAAGTAAAAGTCTGCTTAGTCAGTTCTCTCATCACACAAAATGGCCCGCTCTTGCCTAGTTCCCCAACTTAACTTATACCATTCCTCGGCCAGCCTCAATATATAAGCCATCCTGTAGCAAAAGTCTAATAGGGTGTAAGCCTAAGCTTAGTGAGCAAAACCTTCAGCTACACTATAAGCAAGTTATAAATACATTATATTCACGCATATAAATGAATGAACAAATAGAATGCCAAACAATACGTATAGTTAACTAGTCCATATACATAACTCAGATTTAACGCCCTCCGAAGTCAGGGTTAGAGTATATACAACACTAATCAGATCTAAGTATTATACTAGAACTTACTTTACTATGTAACTCTACGTTCCGTACTTAAATCAAACAATTCCTTTATGTTCATAAAAACCAAGTTCTAGTATAATCGTAAGTGAACCTCCGCAGTCCATACTCTCCCCTAAATGGAGGCCTCTAGACTCGACCCTTAGCCAGGTTGTTAATGCCTTCAACGCCTAGTATTCCCACGAGCCAGGATAAGGTCATTTTGTACGAGTCTACCTTATAGAACCAATAAATTTATAATAACAACCCCCGAATAACCTCTCTTTACCTCCATGTGATGTGATGGTCAAAATTATGTCTATGTAATGCATGTTGATGCATGTACCAGTTTCTTCTTATAAGCTGAGTATAGTTAAGTCCAATTATGATGTGACCATCCAAAAGTACACACAATCATTGTCTATGCTACCATGTAATAAGCAAAGTATTATTCATACTTAAGATAAATTCACAACTCAGTACATTATAACATACACAAGTATTTTCCAACCCCACACAACAATCAATTAACAATATCATTTAAGTCCACTATCTGCAATCACATACAAGCATGGAATTATAGGGTAAGTATTCACTCAGTCCTGATGACTCACTCTAGTCATAGTAATCAATGAGGAGATCTCCACCCGTATCGAGATCACCTAGTCATTACGATATAATAACGATAGTAAGTAGTTAAATTAACTAGTAATTCTAGATATCTATTTACCTAATTCTATTTAGATTACTATCAAATTTTATTCGATTAGATTTTATCACTAATCCGTATGTAACTTTTTCATTCTATTTCCGATATTTACGAATTTATAATCGTTTTTCATTGTTTTCAAATGTACACTCATATGGTGATGTCCGTTTTGGAAGTTAAAACCCATGTTTTACGATATAGACTAAATTTATTGAAATTCTAACTATTGAAGCTTAACTATTCCTATTGACTAGTTTTATGTTCTATTTTAGTAATTAGTAGTTAGTAGTTTCATTAGCTATTAATTCTTACACTTAAATGATCTTATGGTTTATTATCTTAGAGACTTATATCATCGCTTATGTCATCATTTAATTACATCATTGCTTACATCATTATTTAATTATGTTATATGTATACTTATACTTCTAATATACTATTATATATACTTATGTACTTATACATATACTAGTACATATACCCATATACACTTACGGTGACATACATATTTTTATACGTATTTTTGTATGCCTAAAGTTCCCTCTTAAGAAAGCTTCACAAATTTCATATTTTTGTACTTTAAGGGTATATTTAGCATGGTATATGTATATATCGTTAGTATATTTCTCATTTTAGGTTATGTACATAATGGGTGCTTATGTACAAGGGTCTTTATACATGTATTTATCAAGTATACTATTATATACACATTCTTAGGTATATGTACATGTGTCCTTCTTCTAATTATCTAAGGATTCCTACTCTTCTACACATGGATATGGAGCTTCCACTTCCAACAACACATATGCACATATTATACCAAATTTCTACACTAACCTAATTTACACAACTAACTACTACATAAAATAGAAAATCATATGATAATATACATCTTTCTCCTTGATTTATGTTAATTGAAATTATGAAAGAGAAGTAAGAAAGTGTTTGGAATTATGGAAGTAAGGGGAATCACGGTTTGGAAGAGGAGCAAAAGGACTTTGCTTTGTGTTGTTTTGTGTGCTTTGAAAATGAAAATAAGTGGGTTCCTAAGTGTGGAAGGGAGTGGATGGTACTAAGAAAAGGGGAAAAAATCTAAAAGAAAAGAAAAGAAATCAATGGAAAGGAAGAGAAGATTCTAGTTGATAATGACACATATGTTGACTTTTCAATATGTTGACTTAGTCAACCTTTGACTTGGTCAACATTTCACAATTACATGTAATCTAAGTGTACATAATGAAGTGATTAAGAAAAATTAGAAAGAAAATTAAGGAAATAAAAGGAAATAAAAAGTTTAGTGAATTGATTAGTAAAAATAGGTAATGAAATCTTTTTTTAAGTATTTATATCCTATATACATTATTTGGTAGGCTACTTAATGTAATCATCATGAAAAATTTCATTTAGGATATTAATACTTACTATATATAACATAAGCATCAACTAAACTCTTAACTCTATGTAATATTAACCTAGTTATATAATTAGAAGATGAATGTGATCTATGATGCAATATCTTAGTTTTTAAAGGATTACTTTAGTATTATATGTATTTATGAATGATTGAAAGTTATCTTTAATCTTTTATCAATGATTTAGTATAATATTAAGGTTATATTATCAATTAGGATTTGAGGATAAATTATGGTAAATTAGTGCTTTTATATCTTTAAAGTTATAGTTTTAGGGTTTTCATTACTTTCAGATAAAATCTTTAGTGTTTACTTATGTTTAAGGTAGAAAAATTTTATACATGATTGATTAGTTATTTTAGAGTTTTCATTTTCATTAGCCTTGTCAACTCCTAGAAATATCTAACACACTTAAGTCTACTTCAAATGTTAGGTCGAAAAATTGAGGGGTTTATAGAAGCTAGCTCCCAATTGGGAGGATCTAATGCGTGTGAAGGAGGATGCAAGTAATGGAGCATATAAGCTCAAGACCCTTGACAAGTAGCCTATCCTCAAAACCTGAAGCGCAAGTAACCTAAGATTTTACTTTACTTAAGTCTTGTAACTAATTCGCAGTGCTTATAAGAACTTAGCAAGTTAATGAAATGAAAAGTTCCTTACACTTATCTAATTAGTCTCCTTTTGCTAGTTTACATCATGCACCCTCATCCACGGGTTGATTCTCATCCCTGAGGCTACACCCCAAGTCAATACTTCTACTTACACTATGGGGAACAAGGCCCCAATAACCATCGAGATGACTATTAGTCACCCTAGATCACAAATGTAAGTTACTCGAGGGTTCTCATACTTAACGGGTATGCAGTTGAGGCTATGGTACACTAACCTAGTTGGAACACCCGCCTAAACGACTATTAGTCACCCTTAAGTATAGCAACTATGATGAGTAGGAATCTTAAACAAGTAAGCTAAAAATAATCAAATACAGTGAATAAAAAGTAAATGTGAGAGGAAAATTTTTATTTCCATTAACTAAAAGTCATTATAAACTCTTAGGGGTCGACATCCTAACCCCAAGTATAAATAAAAAGGAAAAAGAAATATTTACAATTAAAGGCACGAGGCCAATTCCTTCTCTAGGCACCAACTCTTGTTGTCCACTTACAACTTCAACCCAATGCCTGGAGAAGGTTCCTGTTTAGGACAGATTGCTCAGCTCAACTCAACTCGCTACCTCGACCAAGAAAGCCATGACTAGTACTCTGATCGTGGGTAAACTGATGGCTACAATCTTTGTAGGCTTAGGAACTTCAAGGAAAGTTCCCCTCTTATTGGATGAGCTGACTTTCCACATGAGTCACATAAAGGTGCTTCACCTTGGCTAATTTCCCGATCCCTTCTACAAGACCTACTAGGAAATGAGCAAGACTCGAGACTATCCCAATGCACCCCTACACTACTTTCGGTCGAAAACCTTCGAATCGTACGAGGAGCCTGTTTTATTACCATAATCACTACCAAGGACCTACTTACATGAGTACCTAAGAGGTAGCACTTGAAGGCCTTAAGAGCAACCTCGTACAGACAAACAACCCTAGTAGTAAAGTTACCCTATCGCTCGGATGTTCATGGCTAAGAAAAAAAAACAAACGAAGGATCTACATGTACCCTTCAGTCAACACTTGGGGGCTACCCCCACCATCAGGCAGCCCTTTATACCCCTTAATCATCAAGAAATTAAGAACCCTATAAGTACCAAAGGCCTCCTCTTGAGCTCATACACCCTACCTAACACCTTAATCTTCTTCAATTTAATCATCTAATGATAAAAGATGGGACCACAAGATAAAGAGCTCTCAAATAAAGGGAATTTGGAATGAATGTGTCTAAATGAGGGGATAAAGGCCCTACAAATCCTTTATGTAGGGGTCCTTACATAACCCTAGCTATCCATGCATCCCACCCAACAATGGCCTAAATTGACTGGCATGTAAACCAACCCCCTTAGCTACATAAATGTGTCATACTTACATTTAACACTTTCTTGAAGGCATACTACCCAAGATGCTATGGATGCTAGGAAGGTACCTTACCTAAGGTCTACTCTGCTTAAGAAAGCATAGCATCGGAAGCTGTACACTATGCAGTAAGAATCGCACAAGCCTAATTAAAGGGCTACCCCAAGCACTTTTCTATAGAAAGCAAACGTACATGAGTAAGTGATGCTCAACTAACCCTATGATAGAATAAGCTAAATGACTTTGCTCAAAGAAAAAAAGAAAAAAGAATGTAAGCATTTTAAATAAGCAAAGACAAAGTAGGAATAGCATAAAGTGAAAATAGAACTACATTCATTCATTGGCAACATGACTCTTTATAGAAAGATCAGTAAGGGTCGGCATCTCGGCCTCATATTACACAAACAAGAAATAAACATGTAGATTGTTCATTGAATAGAAAAAAAAAACACAGAAAAACAAAAACAAAAACAGAAGTACGAGATTGCCCCATCATAATCGATCACTATGTTCTCTTCATAACCCTCCTGTTCCTCACTAGATTCCTCATCACCATTGACCTCTTGAGTGCTCTCTTTGATAGATCTTCCCTCTTCCTCATCTTGTTAACTAGCAAACCTTGGGACATCTAGCCATTGTAAGAAGCTCAAGTTAGCTTTTGGAAACCTTTGACAAACCTTATCTTAGATTATTCTTGCCATATTGAAGGCTACATTACTTATATTCTCTTCTAGGTCGAGGTCATTCAGGTTCTCAACAAAGATCTACTGACTAACTTCTACGAAAAGCCCCCTACCATTACATAGCTTGGTCTCCCTTTGGGAGAAAATGGCCTCAACATCCCCTAACTCCTTTTGCTTACCTTTAAGCTTATCCCTTAACCTTGCCAACTCCTCCTCACAGTCTTTACAACAATTTTTGCTTCCTTCAGCTTGACCTCCTCTCTCGTCACACAATCCTTAAGCTCTAGGTACTAGCGCTCTAGGTCATTATAGGTCAAAGAGAGGTCACCCAATTGTTTCTTCTCATCGAAAAGTGCAATTTAGAGCCTTATTACCTCCCCTTTCAATTGATTCTTCCTATTTTTGAGAAACTACCCTCTGACAAGCACAATTATATGTGAACACATAATCTAACATATTATATACTTATACTAAAAGAAGAATATCATGGGTTAGGCAAACATAAAGAAATACTTAGATAAAAACACCAATACTACGCACCTCAACAAGCCTACATGTCATCTCTTTGGCTGACTCCACATCACACCTATCCTCTAAGAGGCAACCAAACCTCACCTCAAGCTCAACTATGTGCTCTGATAGCTTGAGAGCTCAATAAGAAGACTATTCCATCTGCTATTACTCTACAGGCCACTTATCCCAGCTAAGTGACTATACAAGCTCATTGTCTAAGATATCGATTACTTGAACCCCAGTATTCGAAGGAGTAGACTCTGAATCTACCTACCCCTATGCTTGCCTTCATGCTATTCTACTTACCTTCAATGCTTAACTAGGTTACCCCCCAAGCCCATCTCCTCGAGCCCTTCATCTAAGTAAGCCTCTACAATCGTGACAACCTACCTAAACCTACTGGCCAACAGAGACACCACCCAATTTGAGGTAGCCTTTACACTTGGTGTGCCAACGATAGCAATAGGAACCCCTTCCATTATAACCCAAACCGACTTGGTACTAATCGGTTGCCTTGCTCCCTTCTTGCTCTTCTTCGAGGGATGCTTAGAGCTCTCCCCATCTGCCTCTTTAGCACCTCCCTTTCTCATCTTTGAGGCACCTAATTCCAGCATCCTGTTCTCCTTGATTGCCATTATCTTCTACTTAATTGCATCTGTAGCAACTTATAATGCTGCAAAAATAAGTAAAGGGTTAGCAAAGAATAAAAGAGCAGGAAGGGGGTGGTGTAGAACAAGTACACTCACACCACCAAGGATAAGCTGCCCTAAGCTCCCTAATTATGGTGACAACATAATACAATAGACTCCTAACCAACCCCTCTTCGATGAAGAGTAGAGAGTTCCTATCTCCACCTTAAAGAGAATCTTATCCTAAGCATACTTCCAAGTAATTGGTACCAAGCAAAGCCTCTTCTAGTTAGTGAGGTCAAGCACCTTCTCCTTAGCCTCTTTATCTTTGTTCCCTCAATATCCAATTAGCTCAATTTAGATCAGCTTCATCTAGGATGTTGGGAAAACCAACCTCTCCATTACATGAACGTGGAAGAAGTACTCCTTTTACTTCTCAACCTTAGACATCAACCCTGCAAACACCTTTAACACTCCATCTTGTGAAGAGACGTACACCCAACCATCCAGCCCGACTTTAGTTAGAATAGGTGGCAGAACATCTTAGCCATTAGTCTTCGTAACTAGAATAAGCAAACTACCTCAAATACGGGCACCTACACCTAAGCATCCATATGTAGTGACCCTAGTGCAACCCTAAAATAATTAAAAAACCTTACCAAGAACTCAAAGAAAGGCAGTCGTAACGCTATCTCAGATAGCTTCGCATACATGCTAAATGACTACTTATTTATTATTTAGATTGCCTTCTCTCTTGTTACAAGCATCTCCACGAGCCACCTAGGTACAACCCTAATGACCTAATTCACCACCCTTAAAATCTCATCACTATGTACATAATTGAGACATGTACAAGCATGCTCATTGGTGTTGGTCATGCATAGATCTTCCATGGGCTCACTGTCCTTACCGTTTAAGGCATAGACATATTGAAGCCTCGTAAGGGCCCATTCTCTTCTCTTTACCCAGCTCAACAAAACTCCAACTTCACCACCATCACCACTACCATCACTATCGTTTGGGGAGGAACAAGGTTACCACCCTCTTCAAGGAGCATCTCCTCATACCCCCTCCTCTATCTCCCTCGAGACAAATGTGGTCAGTTACTCACCTTGGGGGATCAAAAACTTTATAATCTGCCTTCTCAATCTCATAGGAAGGATAAGAGTTTGAAAAGAATAGACTAAGAAATTTGGAAATGTGCAATGTTCTCTCAAGATGTAATTTTGGTAGAGTTTTGGCCTATTTGGAAGTAAAAGTGAAAAATGAGGGCCCCAAGCACCCTTATATAGATGAGTGAAAAAGGAGACGAGTGGTTTCTAATTTACTTCAACCACTAAGATGTGCATTGCATCTACACCATCCATGTGTCCATGCTTGAAAATTAAGGCTTAGATTTCCTATAAATTTAGATTGCTGCATGGCTATGTACGCCCAAGCCTTACACACATGGTCTTTTCTAAGAAACCATCAATGTGTGATGTTCTTCCCAAGAAGCCATTATTGCATCTCATGTAGACCAACGATCACATCAATCAAGCCAAGGGTTACTGCGTAATGCATTAGGTCAATTAGTGGTGAGCTCGGATGCCCCCTTCAAAAAAGAACTATTGATGCCTTAGGCCCAAGCCCCAATGAGCTTACTCTCCTTGCCTCCTTCACACTAAAGAGAGTAGGGGGATAAGTGTTGATAGGATATTTTGGGCCAGCTTAAGGCCCTATTAGAGCAAAGGGCCACCAAGGTTTGCTAACAATTAAGGGGCCGAAACTCCGTTTCCTTTCCTAGGCATTTTGCAGTCCCGAAGCACTCTACCTATGCTCGGTTATCTCATGGACCAATTGTTACGCCCCAAACCAAAGAGTCATAATAGCCCCGCTATGCAATCCAACCTACATTAGAAGCTAACCACCTTAGCCACTAACGTAAATGTAGCTTACACAAAGCGTTCACCACTCTACTACTTAAAAGCGTCTCGTTTAGTAGCTGGTAGGAATCAACCTATGGTATAATTTTTCAAAATAGGCATTGAAAATAATTTGTATAGTTTAAATCTAAAAGGAAACTAGGTTTTATAAATTGTATGAAAAATGAAACCTTAAATTTACTATAACTTTCAAAAACTTAAGTTGTTATGAAAAGACATAAGATCTTTGAAAATTTTACTAAAAACTATGGGTTTGTAGAGCATGGAACAAATCCCTTTAGCTGAAAACTAGGGGTCACTAAAGGAGACCTTATTAGTTTTCTTAGGAGTTAGTGCAATCAATAAATCAAGTAGTAATCCAGTCAGGTAATCTTGAATCTCACTTCTCAACCCCATTGTCTAATCTTTTGGAACTTAGAATAGTACTGGTGAATCTATTGGGGAAACTTGTAAAACAGTTATGGGGAAATAAGCGACAACTTGTTCAATAAGTAAGATAGAGATAATAGCACATATATGACATATAGTAATCAAGGTTCTCAAGCAAGTTTAGTTAGATGCAATGATTGATTAAGCAAATGCTATCGCATGACATTGATCAGCCGTTATGAGATCAAAGAAATTATGCCAACTTTAATCCAAGTTTCAAGGAGTTTAACACTGGGCTTTTGAGGAGTTAGTCACTAAACTGGGGTTTTTGCAATGGAGAACATGCTCCACCTGAGACAACCTTCAAACCACAAACCTTAACCTAGCTACAACCTCCTCTCCTATTAATTAGTTTGACTCAAGGTGGGGAGAGGACCATTTCTGCTATCCTCAATGAAGGGATTCGAGTTTGGCCTACACCTCCTAATCATTTTCCCCCAATAGGTCGCAATGCGAGTCCGATTAGTAGTTAAGCCGAGTTTCTATTAGATTTCTTTTAAAATGATCAAGCAAATGCAAACAATCCAAAGGATGTAATATCATGAAGCAATCAATACATCAATCCAGTACTCAAATAGCATAATAGTATTCAAGCATACACACTACATATACATAAGCAACTAACTTACAATCACAAACAAGACACATAATAAGATCTCCAAGTATTCTTAAACAATACTTCAAAGTGCGGTAAAACACTAATCTCGCTTACTTGGATACTGATGCTCATTCTCTTCATGTGTCACTCTTGTCTTCTTCTATTATCCCTATAGATTAATGTAACACCTTTAGTTTCTATAATATACGTATAGTATATGAGTTCAGTTTGACATTTAAATATGTTAAGTCATTTTCTTAAGGTGTTTATTAGATGTTAGTTAAGTGGGACACATTCTAACTAAGGTTCTAGCCTAGTACAGGTTGCTGCCTAGTAGTTTCTAACCCAATTTCTGGCTTCAGTAAATTCCTATAAGTTATAGACAAGGAACTTTCTAATCTACTCTCCGGCTTCTACTAATCTAATATTTAGTACCAACCATCTTCAAACTTCTAATTTCTCTAATATTTTGCATCTTCTATCAAATTACTTTCTGACTTAAGTTTCTAACTTAAGTTCTGACCAAGTTTCTAACTTAGGTTCTGACCTAACATTATGGTATGGCTATTGTCCAGGTGGCTTCTAACTCTAATATAAGTATGGAATTCATATACAAATCACTGGCTGCTTTACTGTCAAACTCCTAGTAGGTCAAGAATATTAAATACTGAGCTACATTCCGACATAATTTCTGACAAAGTTTCTAACCTGCCATTCTAAATTAAATTCTTATTTAGAAAGTTTCCAACTTATATTTTATTCTCTAGAAATAGTGTAGAGTCCAAAGATAGCCTCTTAATGATATAGAACAAATTTCTATTGTATTCATCATATTCACACCAGATTACATTCCGATATACCTTTTAACTTACTTTCTAACATGCACCAAACATAATTTGAATTCTCAAATGATACAATTCCAACATCCATACCCCCTACTTCTCCACTCCAACACTTTAAACCTCAAATACAACAATAAACTAATACTTGAAGATCCAATTACTTCACCAAAGACTCATTTTAGATAATTTTAACCATATGTGTGCCAACAAAGGAAAACCCAAAAATATAACTTTTGAATTTTTGAAAACTCTTTTTATGGAATCAAAATAAACATGTCAAAATGTTTGTACATAAATTATGGGATCAAAACATCATTTAGGGTATTAAAAATTAGAATTTAGATTCATTTGCAGCCTAATTTCTTAAGGAACACATATTTGGACTTGGAATTGAAGAATCTAGTTGCATTTTTAGATTCTACACGAAAAATTACTTTACTAAACCAAAAATCATAATTTTTAGAGCTCGTTTACTATTTTTACAAAAATAAAATAAAAAACAACCAAAAACAAAACTCACCACTACTTACAACTCCAACCAACGTTTGAGGGTAGAGGTTTGTTTACCTAAGGATGATGAATAAAACTAGGAACTCAAATTTTACCCATAATATGCATTATTTCTTCTAAATATTTCAAAAACTCATATTTATACTTCCGAAGCCTCCTAATATTTTTCTTAGCCTATAAAATGTCTAAACTAAATTTTAGAATTGAACTTTTGGTTTTATAGAAGTCCTTCTGTCAGTGAAGGATTTTTCATTTGTCATTTATCCTTATTTCTACATTATGTTAAATAATATATGAATGTGTCTCAAATCTATTTCAGCAATTTCACCATGCCTTACACTTGCTGTAACATGATCTTCTAGCTGTCCACCTCCACTTTTAATTTATTCCACTTATTTATGAAACAATTCCTTAAGTATATTAAGTATCTTATATAGCAAATAACTATTTTTCTTATTTCGGGTATACACTTATATAGGGATGTTTATACTAGCTACTTTACTATCAATTTGTTCCAAATAATTATTTTTATAAATTAGGTAATTTTATTTTTAGGGCCTCACTATAATCCGGTCTCGCATTTTACGTATACAACATTAATATTTTGCTACTAGTAAAAATACGTTTTTGCTAAATTGTATATTTCATTGACTTAATTTTATAAAATAAACTTTACCAAAATACTTTTTTTTAACTTTTTAAACCTTATATTAAAAATTTATTTAACTCCTAGAATATTTTTCAAAATCCTAAATTTATCGATTTCGAGTGCATATATTTATATAACAATTATAACCTATGTATATACATGTCTTTTATATATTATCTTATGTACAATATTAATTATTTTACTCTTATAATTTATCTCCAAGTATTCCTTAATTTTTAAGACCTAATTCACATATTACCAATAATATAATAATATAGTAAATTGTTACCATTTTAGTTATATTTCTAATATTTATTATATTTTCAAATTTTGAGCCTACGAAAATTCCTCGACTAGTATCACAAAAACCTTCATATGTTTCTAGCATATTCAAGTTACTTTTCCAAACACCTTAAATAGACTACCAAACCTAGTCATGCCAATACAGGTCTCATACCTACTCTCCAAACATTGAGTAGCTAAGTAACATACCACCCGCTCGAATACACTTGAGTCACATGACCTTTTTTCACCTCAAGGCATATGCCTAGAGCTCGAAGATACCTTTTTCTTTGTAGATGTCCTACAAAAGACCAACCCATAGCTTATAAGCCAATTGGAGTCTTTCTCTCTCCCTCAAGGCTATTTGTCTTTTGTGCCTCCTCTTCTCATCTCCTCATTAATTATGACCTGACATCCATGGTACAACTAACATACCCAATGCCCTTTGGGAATGTTAAAATCCTAGGCTTCAGATGTGGCTACCAACGTATTCATGGCTAACTAGTGCCTAAAGCTACCTATTAACCCCATAGCATCTATGCCTTGCAAGCAACTAGTATGAACAAACCCTAAGCTAACACTACCCCAAGTAGGTAAGCTCTCTACCCTATAAATAACATCTGAAGCCAAAAGGTAAAGTATCCAAACTTGGATCCCTAGACCTTTAATCTCTCCATTACAACTTTCTAGCCTATGTACCTTCTTCGTTAGGTGAAAAGTGCTAGGAACTTCCTAATCTTTTCCCCTTTTCCTCTCCTTGTTGACTTAATTGTTGAAGGGCCCTCGTAGAAGATGGACCATCCCACCGAGGGCTTCTTGCAAATACCCAGGAGCAAGGAACTTACTCAACATCAAGGCCAAACAATACACTTCCTCAAAGAATCCAAGCCCATTTCCTCCATTATAT
>JAMXBB010000001.1:73505743-73526451 GCA_024138015.1 Lumnitzera littorea | reverse complement strand
AATTTACTCCTAATGTGAGAAATTTTTACATTTTTCATATAATTATATAAATTCAAGATTTCTATTAGATTTATTATATATCCCTATTATTTATATAATATCAATTTTTATTATAATACCTTCTACTTTTTATATTTCCAATAATTATATATTATGTATATAATACACATCTAATATATCTAACACTCTAATTACCATCTCCCAACATCAATTATTATTTCAAAATGTATAAATTCATCTTAAATCAGATTTTACACCTAATTATCCTAATTTACAAAATTAACTTAAAATTTACTATTTTTCCCCTATTACTTATTTACTACATAATTAACTTATTAATTACATCTAACACTCTAAATATTACAAGTATCGTACTTCATCAGATTTCAACATCCTAAAACATATAATTATTCACTAAATCAGTAATTAACTATTTAATGACTTAATTAACCCTAAATTACCCATTTTATGCCTCATTTTAAAGCCTAAAAATTATCTAAAAATTTTGAAAATTAATTTTTGAGAACGGGTTTCATAGCACTATTTTATATCATCTAAGTAGTCTACACAAAAATTTTGGGTTCAAAACTATAGTCCTAAGGTAATTTATTTTTAAACCGAAACATACTCGGTTTTGTATAATTTCTTAAGAATCATATATCACGAGACATATTTTTATCAAAATAATATTTTTCCTAAAAACTACATACAAAAATATTTCAGAATAACAAAATTCATAATTTTCTAAGAATATTTATTATTTTTACAAAATTAGGCTAGAAATCGAACTCACCAGTTTAGGTAGCTCCAATCACTATGGCCTTGTTGGCCGGTTTAAGCGTTACTACCACCATATGGTAGTGGTGATCGTCCACTCCCAAGTGCTCGTCTACTGTGGGTTCCCCTCTAAAGTCCTAATTATACAATTTTCTTATTTTTTTTTTCTAACTCTAATTTTTTTCTTAATTTCGCCTCTCCCTATTTTTCTCACTCTCCAAACTGACCAAATGAGCTTCTGAAATTTTCTTGCAATTTATAAAGCTTTCACAGTTTTCTTTTTTTTTTTTTCTAACCCTAATTTTTCTCTCAATTTCGCCTCTCCCTATTTTTCTTACTCTCAAAACTAACTAAATGAGCTTTTGAAATTTTCTTGCTATTTATAAAGCTTTAGGGAAATTATTGTGCATTAATTTGATTAGACAACTACCTTATCTCTTCTTTTTTCCCCTTTCTATTTGTTGCATTTTAATTGATTGATTTTGTTTCTTTAATTCCAGATTGCCATACCTCATTTCTGGATTTTTCTTGGTTTTTCCTTAATTAATTATGAATTTTCTTTAATTATTTAGTATTATTTTAGCACATTTCGTGTATTTTAAGTAATTACGCATATTTCTACCTATATGTGAATTCATATATAGTACAAATAAATATTCCTAAATATTATTTAGGTCATTTTATGATTTTTAGTATATATAAAATTTATCTCTAGCGATTCGTTAATTATTGGAATGTATTTTGCGTATTTTCAATAAATAACGAGTTTTATACTTAAAATTTGGAATTTTTATATTCTTTTATTTTATTGCTTATTTTTAAAAATTCGAACTTATGGGATCATTTTCACTAATATTTTTAGCTTTACTTATAATTTAGGATTGATTGAATCTTTTAACTGATCGAAACCTTGAGTGATTGATTGTAGAGCTTACACCTGTGGCATCGTCTGACCTATCTCAATAGAGAAGTCATCCTATAGCAAAAGTTTAAGGGGATATAAGCCTAAGCTTAGTGAGTAAAACCCTTAGCTACACCACAAGCAAGCTATAAATACATTATATTCACACATATGAATAAATGGTCAAATAAAATGCCAAACAATACGTATAGTTAACTAATTCATATACGTAACTCAGATTTAACGCTCTCCGAGTATTATTCTAGAACTTACTTTACTACGGGACTCCATGTTCTATACTTAAATCAAACAAGTCTTTTACTTTTAGAAAAGAACAAGTTTTAGTATAATCGTGAGTAGGCCCTCACAGTCCGTACTCACCCCTAAACGAAGGCCTCTAGACTTGACCCTTAGTCATGTGGTTGGCGCTTCCAATGCCTAGTATTCTTGCTAGCCAGTGTAAAGTCATTTTGTATGAGTGAACCGTACAGAAATAATAAATTTATAATAACAACTCCCAAATGGCCTCTCTTTACCTCTATGTGATGTGACGGCCGGAATTATGTCTATGCAATGCATGCTAATGCATGTACTAGTTTCTTCTTATGAGCCATATATAGTTAAGTCCAATTATGATCTGACCATCCAATAGTACACACAATCATTGTCTATAGTACTATGCAACAAACAAAGTATTATTCATACTTAAGATAAATTTACATAAGCATTTCCCTACCCTACACAATAATCAATTAACAATATTATTTAAGTCCACTATCTGCAATTACATACAAGCATGGAATCATAGGGTAAATACTCACTCAGCCATAACGACTCGCTCTAGTTGTAGTAATCAATCGGGAGATCCTCGCCCAGTTTGGGATTACTTGATCATTGCAATATAAATGATAGTAAGCAATTGAATTAATTAGTAATTCTAGATATTTATTTACCTAATTCTACTTAGATTACTATTAATTTTTATCCGATTAGACTTTATCATTAATCATATGTAACTTTTTCATTCTATTTCTGATATTTATGAATTTATAGTCATTTTTCATCATTTTTGAACATACATTCATATGGTGATGTCCGTTTTGGACGTTAAAACCCGTGTTTTACGATATTGACTAAATTTATTGAAATTTTAACTATTGAAGATTAATTATTCCTATTACTTATATTTATATCCTCTTTTAGGACTTAATAATTTAATTAGCTATTAGATTCTTACACTTATAGAATTTTACATTGGTATTACTAATTCATATACTTAATTAAATTTAATTCAATTTAAGAAGTGTATTAGTGTTTAAAAGATTTTTGGGTCCTAAGGACATGTACATACATATGTTATATTTTTATGTAATCTTATAAGTTATTATTTTATAAGCTTATGCTTATGTCATCGCTTATGTCATGAATTGCTTGTGTCATCGCTTATGTCATGGCTTGTGTCATCACTTAATTGCATCATTGCTTATATCATTATTTACATCATTATTTGCTTACATAAGCCCTTACCTCATGCTTAAGTGTCTTATGTACATTTATACATATGTTAAGTATATACTTATACCTTTATTATACTTATATGTACATTAGTATACTCATACATATACTTATACATATACCGCATTTATACTTATACATATACTTGTATACATATATGGTGACATACGAATTTTTTTTACGTATTTTCGTATGCCTAAAATCTCCTCTTAAGAAAGCTTCACAATTTTCATATCTTTGTACTTTAAGGGTGTATTTGGCATGGTATATGTATGTTAGTTGGTATATGCCTTATTTTGGGTTATGTACATAATGGATTCTTATGTACAAAGGTCTTTATACATGTATTTATCTAGTATACTCTTATATACACATACTTAGATACATGTAGACATGCTCTTCTTCCATTTACTAAGGCTATCCTACACTTCTAAACATAAAAATTGAAACTTTAAGCCTTCAACAACATATATGTACACAACACATAAACTTCTTATACTAACCTACCTATTCATCTAACTATTAAATAATATAGAGCAATACATAATAACATACCTTTGTTTTCTCCTTAAAATATGGTTGCAAAGTTTGAAAATTAAGAAAGGTGAAAGGGAAAGGGGATCATGGTTTGGGAAGAAGAAGAAAGGGACTTGATTTTGTGTTATTTTGTACTTTGAAAATGAAAACAAGTTGGGTCCTAAAGGATGGGGAAGTGGACGGTAAAGAGGAAGAGAAAAGGAAGAAAAATCTAAAAGAAAAGAAAAGAAATCATTAGACAGGAAGAGATAATTCTAGAGGGAAAAGGACATTTTATTGACTTTTCCATATATTGACTTTAGTCAATATGTGTTAACTTAGTCAACCTTTCGACCTTGGTCAACACGTGTTGACTTGGTCAACTTTCTGAATTTACATGCCATTTAGTGTACATAATGAACTAAGTAGGGAAAATTAGGAAAAAAATTAAGGAAATGAAAGAAAATAAGAAGTTTAGTGAATTCATTAGTAAAAATAGGTAATGAGATCTTCCTTTAGGTATTTATATCCTATATACATCATTTGACAAGCTTCTTAGTATAATTATTATGAAAAGTGTCGTTTAAGGTATTAATGTTTACTACATGCAACCTAAGCATTAATTAAACTCTTAACTCTATGTAATATTAACCTAGTTATATACTTAGAAGATGAATATGATCTATGATGCAATATCTTAGTTTCTAAAGGATTACTTTAGTATTATATATATTTATGAATGATTGAAAGTTATTTTTAATCTTTTACCAATAATTTGGTATAATACTAAGGTTATATTATCAATTAGGGTTTAAGGGTAAATTATGGTGATTTAGTGTTTTTTTATCCTTAAAGTTATGGTTTTAGGGTTTTTATCACTTTCGAATGAAATTTTTAGTGTTTACATATATTTAGGGTAGAAAATTTTACACACAATTGATTAGTTATTTTACGGTTTTTACTTTCACTAGCCTTATCAACTCCTAGAATATCTAATATACTTAAGTCTACTTCGAATACTAGATCGAAAAATTTAGGGGTTTATAATAAAACCCTAAAACTATAACTTTAAGGATATAAAAGCACTAATTCACTATAATTTATCCTAAAACCCTAATTAATAATATAACCTTAGTTTTATAATAAATCATTGTTAAAAGATTAAAGATAACTTTCAATCATTCATAAATACATATAATACTAAAGTAATCCTTTATAAACTAAGATATTGTATTATAGATTACATTTATCTCCTAAGTATATAACTAGGTTAGTATTATAAGGAGTTAAGTGTTTAGATGATACTTTAGTAGGTATTAGTACCCTAAACGACATATTTCATAATAGTTACACTAAATACCATACTAAATAATGTATATAGGATATAAATATTTAGGGGAAGATTTTATTAATCATTCTTACTAATCATTTCAATAGACTCCATATTTCCCTTCAATTCCTTAATTTTTTTTCTACATTTTCCTTAATTATCCCATTATGTACACACAAATTTCACTTAATTTCAAAGAGTTGACTAAATCAACATGTTGAAAAGTCAACACATGTGTCATTATCATCTAGAGTTTTCTTATCTTTTCTTTTGATTTTTTTTCCTTTCTTTTTTCCCCTTTTGTCGTCCCTTCATCCTCCTTCTAGATCCCTCTTTTATCTTCTTCTAAACACAATAAAACACCTTCTTTTCCACCCTTACCAAAATTGTAACCCCCCCTTGCTCCCTTATTCCCATACTTTCTTAACTTTACTTTCACATTTCCAACAACCAAAACAAACCACCATCTCATATATACTTGTCTTCCTTTTCATATTATAAAGAAGAAAGAGGTATGTTTTTATATGAATTCTTACCATAATTAGTGATGAGTTGTATGAGTTAGGTTAGTGTAGGGACCTTTTCTAATATGTGCTTTTGTGTTATGGAAGAAAGGAATCCTTATACTTATGCTTAAGGGTGTATAAACACTTAGGTGTACATGTAGAAATACCTATGTACCTACAACAAGTGAATGCATATGAGGTGTTTGTGTAAAGGTTTGGTGAAATACATAGCATAAGTGTAGGAAATCCTTAGTTAAATGGAAAGAAGAACACATATACATATGCCTAAGCATGGGAATACAAGAATATACTTAAGGGATATATGTATGGGTACTCTTGTACATAAATAGCCATTATGTACATAACCTAAAATAAGGTATATACTAATTATACATACATATACCTTGCTAAATACACCCTTAAAATGTAAAAATATGAAATTTGTGAAGCTTTCTTAATAGGGAACTTTAGGCATACGAAAATATGTATGTCACCATATGTGTATACGTGTATATGTACTAGTATATATATAAGTATGTAAGTATATATACTAGTATGTTAGGAGTATAAGTATATATATAACATGTGTAAAGTGTATGAATACATAAGGATAAGTATATATATGTAATGGATAATGTAAGCAAATGATGATGTACGCAATAACCTAATCAAATGATGACATAAGCCATGATACAAGCAATTGATGACATAAGCCATTAAAACAATAAATCATAAGATTATCTAAGTGTAAGAATTAATGGCCAATGAAATCATTAACTCCTAAAATAGAGCATAAAACTAACCAATAAGAATATTTAAGCTTCAATAGATAACATTTTAATAAATTTAGTTTATATCGCAAAACATGGGTCTTAACGTCTAAAACGGACATCACCGTGTGAACGTATGTTTGAAAACGATGAAAAATGACTATAAGTTCGCAAATATCAGAAATAGAATGAAAAAGTTATATATGATTAGCAATTAGGTTTAATCAAATAAAAATTGATAGTAATCTAAGTAGAATTAGGTAGATAGATATCTAGAACCATTAGTTGATTCAATTACTTACTATCCCTGTTATCTTGTATTGATTAAGTGATCTCGACAAGGGTGAGGATCTTTCGATCGATTATTATGACTAGAGCGAGTCGTCATAGTCAAGTGAGTACTCTCGATGAATTTATACTTATTTTGTGTTTATATTTAGTGTACTTAAATTAAATAGTAATAACTTGATGCATGGGGATTTAGGATATGCATGTGCTTGATACTAATTGCTTACTATGAAAAATATTATTTAATACAATAATTGAGGAATTGATTATATGATTGATTGTTTGATTGATATATGATTTGGATGGTTTGCTAATATTGATTGACCGCCACATAATTTGACTTAATTATATTTGGCTTATCTTAAAATTAAAAGGGCTATGCATTATCTATGCATTGCATTACTTATTTTGGCCATCACTTCACGTAGAGGTAAAGAGAGGCCTTGCGGGGGTTGTTTATATATATTAAAGTGTTTCTGTACGATGCACCTATATGGTGCACTTATACAACATGACCTTACTTAAACTTACGAGCTTACTAGGCGATGAAGATGCCAACCGTATGGTTGAGGGTCGAATCTAGAGATCTCTACTATAAGGTATGAGTGTGGATTGTGGGGGCCACCTCACCGTTAGGCTTAGGATTTTGTATACCATTAGACTTCTTAGAAATGGAAATATATTTTGCGAAATATGAAATTCAAAGTTATGGGTAAAAACCTAGGTACTAAAGCCCGGTTATAATTGATGCTGATGTATCTTCAACCCTTATCTCGAAGGGCATTAAAATCTGATATTATATGCAGCA
Organism: Lumnitzera littorea; assembly: GCA_024138015.1. Taxonomy (NCBI): domain Eukaryota; kingdom Viridiplantae; phylum Streptophyta; class Magnoliopsida; order Myrtales; family Combretaceae; genus Lumnitzera; species Lumnitzera littorea. The sequence continues at coordinate 73,519,040 of JAMXBB010000001.1, read as the reverse complement.
TCGGTCAATTGCATATATTGTTTGGCATACTGCATGTGCATACATTCATATGATTGTAATAATTTATTTGATAACTTGCTTGTCGATATAGTACAAGGGATCACTCACTAAGCTCTTGTAACTTAACCCCTAATAGTTTTTCTTTTATAGGATGATAGGTAATCAGACATGGGTTAAGAGCTGAGCGTTGAGTGCAAGTGCTGAGATGTTTTAGAGGTTAGAATTAAAGAGAGATTGTTTAGTTCATGTGAAACTTTAAATGTAAACACTACTTATATATTTAGATTTAGTAACTTCAATAAGTTTAAATTTTAAGTTTATTCTCTTTGATCTTATCATTTGGTAGGAGATACCGATTCTCTATGGTTTTGAGAAACTGTAGAATATTGGATATCCATAGTCATTTATATCCTATAATATGTTAATTAATTAACAATTCAACATCCTTAGTAATTAATCATTTAAACTCTTGCAATCTCTGACTTGCAAAGTGGTTTTCATATCATGGGTACACACATATTATGGAAATTTTAGGTAATCCTACTAGACCCCCTTTGGGGTCCTAACAGCAACCATACAAATAAAGAAATTACAAAAAGGCATACGAAAGGAGAGTTCCTAATATATACGAAAAAGGGAAAAAAGGATAAATGACAAAAAGGGAAAAATAATACAATGTCAACTGAAATGGACAAGTGGCAGCACAACATTGGTTTTGTACATAGATTCTTTGATCACAATAAGCGATGGGAATCAGGATGTTACAGCATTAGGGTCTGTTAAGATGGGGGAAGGGGTGCAGCAAGTATCGGTAGCAAGTTGGAAGAAAGTACTCAGCCGGAAGAAGAATGTCTCGTCACTTGACAAAGAATGTTTCGTTGTTCGGTAGGAGTCTCTCAGCAATTGGAAATTCGATCACTTGATACAAAGCCATCGGCAAGTGAATAGTTGGCGTCGGCATGAGAGAGAGAATAGAGTAGGGTGTAACCTCCCAGATTCAATAAGGAATTCATCCATCTACCTTCCGTATAGGGTCTCTTGTCATTGGTAGGTGGCCGAGTGAGAATTTTGTGAGTAAGGGATTACAGGACTTGGAGTCATGTGTGAGTAAGAGGACTAGTAGTCGATAGCTCTTCAGTTCCTTAGGGTTGTTGAAGATTTTTCCTCAAATCTTGGCCCTCTTCTTCATCGTATACATAGGGTGTCAAATCAACACATTCAAAGTAGTAGATTCATCTTATCTATTGAGTTCCTTTAGCTCATAGGCATTATCGTTGATGTGCTCAAGGAATTTAAAAGGTCCATTTGACTTGGGGGAAAGCTTGTTCGCTCTCTTCCCAAGGGAACACTCCTTATTTAGGTGGACCGAGACAAAGTCTCCGAGGTTGTAAACCATTCATCTCCTTCCTTAGCTTTCCCATTCTATTTGCCGGGCTACAATCTATGTCAAGTGTTTAAAAACCTTTTATTGCAACTTCTAGAATTCCTCAATGCACTGCAAGCCCGATTAACCTTCTCCTTATACAATTGGGCCGACGGTTATATCTAGGGGAAAGTTCGTGTTGTGTTCATAGATGACCTCAAAAGGTGACCTTCCTGTTGAGCTATGAACTAATCGGTTATAAGCGAACTCAATGATAGGTCCCAATTGTGTAAATTCTTCCCCATAGTTGCTCGCACAAGGTTGTTGACTATCCTTTTTACCACCTCGGTTTCGTCATCTATCTGAGGGTAGTAAGAAGTACTGTACATAAGTTTGGTGTTATGTTTCCTCCATAAGGTTTTCCAGAAAAAGCTTGTGAACTTTGAATTACGGTTGGATACAATACTTCTTGGCAGGCCATGCAAACATGTAATTTCTTGCAAAAAGAGGTTAGTGATAAATAAAGCATCATTGGTTCTATGGTAGGGAATGAAATGGCTCATCATGCTGAAACAGTCGACCACAATCATAATAGAGTCATGTCTTCTTAGCATTCAGGGAAGGCCGAGTATGAAATCCATGCTAATGTCGACCTATGGGCGCTTAGGTATAGGCAAGGGTATGTATTCTCCATACGGTTCCCTCCTTCCTTTTGCATGTTTACACATTTTGTACCTCCTAAGAACTCAACATACATCCTTCATTACCCCAGGCTAGTAGAAATGTTCTTTCAGTATTTCAACCATCCTCTTTTTGCTAAAATGGCTAGCCAAACCTCCAACATGAGCTTCATAGACGGGTAGTTCTTTAGCTAAACCACTCAACACATAAACTTGCTTGCCTTTCATAAAAAAACCCTGACTCAAGTAGAATCCACCTACAACACCTCCAACATTGCACTTAGATACTAAGGGCCCAAAATACTGGTCGTGCTCATATTGATTGGCTAGGGTGCTGAGTCTAAGTACCTTGACTTACATAGTTGTAATAAGGGTATGACGACAAGAAAGAGCATCTATTATTGTGTTGGTGCTTCCTTTCTTATACCGGATCACATAGCAAAAAGTCTCCAAGAATTTAACCCATTTGGCATGATGCCAAGAAAGTTTTTGTTGCCCTTAAAGATGCTTAAGAGACTCATGATCTGAATAGATGATAGGCATAGAACTCCTTGTCATAGTCTGAGTAATTCAGGGCAGTACCACAAAGTTTCTCGCTAAAATAGGCAATTGGTCGGCACTCCTGCATAAGGATGGTGCTAATGCCGACACTAGAAGCATCACATTTAACCTTAAAACTTTCTCAAAATCCAATAAGGTAAGTGTTAGAGCAAACGTCAACTTAGACTTCACATCTTCAAAGCTCTTCTAAGCTTCCTCTGACCACCTAAACTCGGTGTTTTTCTTGGTTAATTCGATTAATGGTTTAGTTATGAAATTGAAGTTCCAAATGAATCTCTAATAGAATTGAGCTAGACTATGGAAGCTCCTAACTTTAGTAGCACTTATCAGCATAGGCCACTTAAGAATAGCTCTAACTTTCTTGTCATCAACTCGAACTTGTTTCCCTAAAATGACATATTTAAGGAAAACAACCTCTCTTTGACAAAATACACATTTCTTTAAGTTGCTGAATAATTGCTCGACTCAGAGAATGTCAAACACTGACCTTAAATGCTCAACATGAGTGATGAGGTCAGCACTATAGACCAAAATGTCATCAAAATAAACCATAACACATTTGTCAATTAATGTTCTAAGAACATGATTCATTAGTTGCATAAATGTGCTTGGCGCATTAGTTAAGCCAAACGGTAATACCATCCATTCAAATAGGCCATCCTTTATTTTGAAGGCCATCTTCCATTTATCTCCACGCCTCTTTTGTATTTCGCGATAGTTACTTTTCAGATCAATCTTTGAAAAGATGTAGGCACCATGCAACTCATAGAGCATATCATCTAACCATGAGATCAAGTATCGGTATTTAACAGTAATTTTGTTGATGGTACAGCTGTCCATGCACATTCTCCATGACCCATCTTTCTTTTGTACTAGCATAGGAGGGAGGCACATGGGCTCATGCTCTCTTAAACATACTTGTAATCCACCAACTCATCAACTTGCTTCTTCAACTTAGCTGCCTACTCAAGGTTAAGCCTATAAGTGGGTCGATTCGGTAGGGCTTCTCTTAGCTTAAGATAAATACAATGCTCAATGCCTTTTAGGGGTGGGAACCCTTTCAGCATCTCAGCAAGAAATAGATCGATATATTCTTCTAGTAGAGCTCTCACTTCAGTTGGGCATTTCTCAGCATCTCTTACCTCGAAGAGTCTCCTGACTGAAAGGAACGTATAATCGTCGGCCTTAACTTCTCAGGAAAATCGAGCTCGAGAAATCACCAATGACTTTTGTTGCAATGATCTAGCAACCTTCTCTTAGGCTTTTTGCACTTCCTTAGGACTCATGGATGTTAATATAATTTTCTTCCTATCCTTCTGGAACATGTAGGTGTTCCCATACTCATTGTGTAACACTTTCAAATCAAATAGCTTTGGTTGACCAAGTAATATGTGAGAAGTACACATGGGTAAGACATCACAAAATACCTCATCCTTATACTTATCACCAATAGTAATCGATACTCTAACTTGCTTGGCAACGTGTAGCCCTCCTTTCTCATTCAGCTAGTGAATCTTATATGGCTTGGGGTGTGGTAGGGTTGGCAATTTTATGGCCTTAACTACCCCTTGTGATATGACATTGGTACAGCTACCTTTGTCAATGATCAAGATGGATAGGTTGCCATTCACTAGGCAATTTGTATGAAAGAGGTTCTCTCTTTGCCCATTCTCATTAGCCACAAAAGTACTAAGAGATTGATGGATGATAAAACAGTAGTTGGTACTGCCCTCAGGTAGTGTCTTAGCATCGGGATCTTCCTGAAACTCTTCCAATATCTGTTTAACTCCCATCTCTTCCTCTCCTTTGCTCATACTTTTTACTTCAAACTAGGGCTTATCTCCCTTTATAGTTATGACTTGGTGATTCGGACAATGATTAGCCACATTTCCATAACCGAGACATTTAAAGCATTTGATTTCTTGAGTCTTTCTTTCTGAGCTATGACCTTGGTCTCTTCGGGTCTTAGGTTCCTTAGCCTTGCCCTTACCTCGACCATCTTCAGATTGGCTCGACATTTATCCTTGACATTCTACCTCGAAACTATTTGATGCTTAGTCATTCACTAGTTGGCATGGCATGCCACTTTTGTTCTGCATGATCGGTTAGCTACTCAGCGTCCAACTAGCTTAGTTTCGCCTATGTCTTTCAACTGTTTGTACCACTTTGATGGTTTCATCTAGAGTCGCTAGGCTTTATAGCTCCACTATGTTACCAATCTCAGTCCTTACTCTAGAAATGAACCTTACGATAGTTCATGTCTTGGGTTCATTGACATAAGACCAGATCATAAGCAACTGAAATTCTCAAACATAGTCGTCTAATGATTGGTTACCTTGTCTCAAGTCTTAGAGATGTTGGAAAGTGTCTTGTTCATAGTGTTTGGGAACAAACCTATCTCTTAGGACCCTCTTCATTTCATTACACGTTAGAACTTCTCGTTAGCCTCTTAGGTGGACATCTTGCAACTTCTTCCACCTTATAGCCGCATATTTAGAAAATTCCAATGCAGTCACTCAAATATGTACAGCATCCTCATAATCATAAAAGTCGAATTTCTTCTCGATCTTCTCCTCTCAATCCAGGTAGTCATTGGCACTACCAAACCTATAAAAGCTCAGAATCTGTACCTTAAGGTGTTTGGCTCCCCTAGGAGCTTTAAGCTTATGCTCGTCTACTTCAACATATTGCTCCTTTTCTTCATACTCATCCAACTCCAATCTTCTTCTTACAGCTCTATTAGCATGATAAGTAGGTGTTTAGTTCAAAGGAAAGGCTTCTAGTCCTCACTCATTCATTTGCCTTCTTAACCTATCTCTCATCTCTCGGCATTATTTGACAACTCTCTCATGCAACCTAGTCTCTAGGACTCTCTATACTGAAACAACTAAATTAGCCACAATTGCAATAAGGTCTTGTGTCTGTTCATTAGCAGTACGTGGTGTTTGTTGGGTCACCCGACTACCACCATAAGCATCACTCTCAGCATCGTTAATCTCTCCTTGAACATTAGGATTTGACATTCTCAGAATAAAGCTTTAGAAATTACTCCTCATGCACACAAAGACAACATAAACTGTAAATTGTGAACTTGCTCTAATGTTCCAAAAGAAAACAGAGTATCTCAAACCACAACTAGTCAGGACTGCCTCTACATTGCTCTTGGTCGCAATCTCGAGCTCTGATACCAAGATTATATGATGCGCCTAAGAGCTCTATTATCACCAGGACTTACCGTCGTAGATTTGAACTAACAGATCCTTCAAAATATCGAAGAAAGGAAAGTGAGTAGGCCTATGAATTGATTAGAGTAGTTGACATGAAGTTGTTTGGAGGATATGACACACTAACGAACATAACACGACTTGACACTTTACTTGATCCGATGTACAAGTTAATGTTAAGGTCCACCTACCACTAATCCTGAGCTACTCAGCAATATTAGATAAGAGTGTATAGAAAATGTATTTGGAGAGGATTGTCTCACAAGAATAGTATATTCAATATATGTCTGTAAGGTAAGATACCGACTTACAAGGAAAAGGGACTATTTCTAGTAAGTCCCCAAGGCAACCATATAGATAAAGAATTTACAAAAAGGCATATGAAAGGAGAATTCCTAGTATATACGAAAAAAGGGCAAAAAGGACAAACTATAGAAAGGGAAAAACAGTACAATATTAGGTGAAATAAATAGGCGGCAGCATAACATTGGTTTCATACATAGATTCTCTAATCATAGTAAGTGAAGGGAATTAGGATGTTGCGGCATCAGGGTCTATCAAGATAGGGAAGGGGTGCAGCAAGTGTCGGAAGAAAGTACTCAACTTCAAGAAGAATGTCTCGTCACTCAGCAAAATGTCTCTTGACAATTGGAAGTTCAATCATTCGGTACAAAGCCTTTGTCAAACGAATAGTCGGCGTTAGCATACGAGAGAGAACAGAGCAGGGTGTAACCTCCCGAATTCGACAAGGAATTTAGCCATCTACCTTTTGTATAGGGTCTCTCATCATCAGCAGGTTGTCGAGAGAGAATTCTACAAGTAAGGGAACGAAGGCCTTAGAGTCATGCACGAGTAAGAGGATTGATGGTTGGCAACTCATCACCTATTGCCATTTGACACTCTAGGCTTTGTAATCTTACTAATGATGTCCTTCATTAGCTCATTCATAGTCATCATCTTGCAATCAAGTCCTCTCCCAAGTCATCTAGTCCTTGTTAGTCCTGCATCATTGGAAAGTCTACCTACCTTCCTATCGACCAATTGTCTCCTTGAGCATAGAAGCCATTAGGGATTATTCATTTTGATTTATGACAATCGCTAGTTAGATCGAGCCTAAGGTTTTGCTATTATGTATTTTTTGTTGATGGTTATACTAGTCTTTCTTGGATATTCCTAATGCATAATAAACCAAAAGTTTTGTCTCATTTCAAACACTTTGAATCTTTAGTTAAAAACTACTTTTGCACTCACAATAAAATATTTCAAAGTGATGGTTATAGAAAATATGTCAACGAGAATGTCACCAAATTCCTTAAAGAAAATGGCATTTACCTTCGATTATCTTGTCCCCATACATCATAGCAATGGCATTATGGAATGCAAACACAAGTACACTATAAATTTGGCTTGCATGATACATCTTAGTGCCAAAATATCAACCACTTTTAGGCAGATGCTACTTTCATAGAAGTTTACACTATAAATTGCTTAACTTATCCTACTCTTGGTCACAGGTCTCCCTTTGAGCTACTACACCACACACTTCTTAATTATACCTTGTTTTGCACTCTTGGACACCTTTTCTATCTAAATACTACACCTATATCTCAAAACAAATTATCCCCTTGTTTAGTACCTTACATATTGACTAGGTATTCTATACAACATAAAGGATACCATTGCCTTTGTCAAAACCCTATAGGGGGCCTAATAAGATTGCTTGTAATTTTCATATAATGTATGCACCCATGATATGAAAATTGGCTTGCAAGTTAAAGATTGCAAGACACTAAATAATTTATCACTAAGGTTTCTAAATTGTTAATTAATTAAAATATTATAAAATATAAATAACTATGAATATTTAATGTTCCACAGTTTCTCAAAACTGCAAAGAATTAGTATCTCCTACTAAATGATAAGATCGAATAGAATAAACTTAAAATTCAAGCTTATTGAAGTTACTAAATCTAAATATATAAGTGGTAGTTACATTTAAAGCCTCAAATAAGCTATATAGTCTTTCTCTAATTCTAACCTCTAAAATATTCCAATACTTATACTCAACGCTCGGCTCTTAACCCAGTTCGATTATCTATTAACCTACAAAAAAAAAAAACTATTGGAGAGTAAGATACAAGAGCTTAGTAAGTTATCCCTCGTACTATACTAGCAAGTAAGTTATCAAATAAATTATTATAACCATATGAAAGTATGTACATACAGTATGCCAAGCAATATATGCAGTTGACCGGAGCTGCATATAACATCGGATTTTAATGCTCTTCGAGATAAGGGTTAGAGATATATCAACACCAATCATAACTAGACTCTAGCACCTGGGTTTTTAACCATAATTTGAATTTCATATTTCGCAAAATACATTTTCAATTTTAAGAAATCTAATAGTATATAAAATCCTAAGTCTAGTGGTGAGGTGGCTCTCGCATTCCATACTCATACCCTACAATAGAGGTCTCCAGACTCGACCCTCAACCATATGGTTGGTGTTTCCAGTGCCTAGTAAGCTCGTAGGTTAAAGTAAGGTCATGTTGTATAAGTGCACTATACTAAACACTTTAATTCAATGTATATAAACAACCTCTACGTGGCTTTTCTTTACCTCCGTATAAAGTGATGGCTGAAATAAGAAATGCAATGCATGGTTGATGCATAACCCTTTTTTATTTAAGATAAGCCAAATATAATTAACTCAAATTATGTGACAATCAATCAATATTAACAAACCATCCAAATTATGTAATAATCAATTATACAATCAAATCTTCAATTATCGTGTATAATAATATTTTTCACAATAATCAATCAATATCAAGTACATGCATATCCTGAAACCTCATGCATCAAGTTATTAATATTCAATTTAAGTGCACTAACTACAAGCATAACATAAGTATAGAGTCATTGAAAGTACTCACTTGGCCAAAGTCAATATGACTCTTAACAATCATCAAGTAGCTTACTTTCTTGATTGATATTTCCTGATAAATAGAAATGGAATAACCTAATGAGTATCTAGATGTAATGCTAGATAGCATAACTAGCTTACTATCTACCTTATGATTTTCGTTCCACTTAAATATTATATTACTTGTAAACATTTTCATTTTACTTTGTATCTTTACATTCTTATAGTAGGTTCTTATTAAGTTTAAATGTACTTCTTTACAGATAAAATTTGATTAAATTAGGAAACATTATTTTATCTTATATGTAATAATACCCAATTTAATTGTATAACTAATAATATTCAAATTAGTAACATTATATGAACTTAGGTTTTCCTTAAATCTAAATCAAGTATGGTTTTTTCGTTTTAATTTTGATATTTATAAACTTATAGCCAATCTTCCTTGTTTTTGGACGTACGTTCACATGACAAGATCCATTTTGGATGTTAAAATCCGCATTTTATGATATAAGCTTAAAGTATTATAAATTTTGTCATTTTAGTTTAAATGTTTTTATTTATAAATTTTGGGTTTCCTTTTTGTTAATGTATAATCTAATTAACTTTTAATTTTTTTTATATTCTTATAATTTGAGTTATTATTACTATTATTATTCTTATTATTACATATAAGGTTAATNTTAATTATTATGACTCGAATATTCTTATTTGCTATTTTTGTGTCTTATTTTATTACTTTATGATCTAATTAATCATTAGATTCTTATATTTTATAGTTTTGTATTGTTATTACTATTATGTGTACTTAATTAAGGTTAATACAAGTTTATATATGTATTAGGGGTCTATTGGGGTTTCGTCCCATATATGTACATATATATATATATGTATTATATTATTACTTTATTATATTATATTATGTTTTATTATATTAGTTGGTTATGTTATAACTTACATATGTACTTACTTTATACTTATATATTCATACAGCCTATATGTATGTTATGTGTATGTATACTTCTAATATACTTGTATATATACCCGCTTATACATACAATTGTATATGTATTTTTGTATGTATTTTCGTATCTTCTCCATACACCTTTAAAAACTCTTCATATAATTCATATATATGTTTGTTATAGGTTCGATTAGTATACTATATGTATATATACTTAGTATTTTCATTATTTTAGGTTATGTACACTTATGCTATGTATATTACCAGGTTTATACATACACCCTTCATGTGTATTCATGAGTCATATGTACATGGATATTCTACTCATATACATACCCATGTACATATAAGTATTTCTACACTTATGGGTACGTATATAAGAGTTCTATTTTTATTAACATATATGTACATATTACACAAAATTTCTATACCAATATAAGGTAGATAACTAACTACTTGTTAAAATAGAAAATCAAATGAAATTGTACCTCTTTTTCCTTGTACTATGTAAAAGAAAAGCAAGTATATAGTATAGTAATTTGTGGACGAGTTATTGAAAATATGGAAGTGAAATTGGAAGGTTAAAGAAAAGGGAATGGAGAAGAGGGATCATGGTTTAGAAAAGGGGACAAAAGTGTGTTTTATTGTCTCCTAAATGTGTAAGAAAAATAAAGGGATGAGGGTTCTAGATGGGGCAAGTGGACGGCAACAAAGGGGAAAGAAAAAGGAAAAAAAAAAGATATTCTAAGGAAAAGAAAAGAGAATTCTAGAGTGAAAGTGACTCATGCTGACTTTAGTCAACACTTTGACTTGGTCAATATTTAACTTAGTCAATTTTCTTAATTTAAATATAATTAGTGCACATAATAATAGAATTGAAGGTAATTAGGAAAAAAATTAAGGAAATGAAGGGAAATATGAAATTAAATGAAATAATTAGTAAAAATAGTTATTAAGTTCTTCCTTTAAGTATTTATATCCTATATATATCATTTAATATGATGCTTAGTATAACTATCATGTAATGTGTCATTTAAAATACTAACATGGACTATATGTAGTATTAATATTAACTAAACACTTAAATTTACATAATACTAACTTATTTGTAAAATTATAAGTTTAATAGTATCTATAATGTATTATCATAGTTCCAGATAAATCAATTTAGTATGTAAGGATTTATGAATAATTAGAAGTTATCTTTGATAATTAGTTAATGATTTTACATGATTTAGTATATTGTTAAGTATTTACATTCAATTAGGGTTTTAGTATGATTCTAATGAATAAGCATATTGTTTAAGCTTAAAGTTTTAGTTTTAGGGTTTTGATTAGGTTCGAGTTTAATTTCTCATATGTATACATAGATAGAATTTAAGGTTTTCATATGCGATTCGGGTTTAAATTAATAATTTAAAGTTTTTCATATTCACTTTATGTTTTGAATTGAAATTTTAATAGTTTTTAAATTTTACTAGCTTAGTTGACTTTAAGAAATCATCTACAGTACATGAGTTTAATTCTATACTCAAAAAGCTTAATTTGTGGGGTTTACAACCTTGAGCCTATAGTAGGACATATTTACATTAGTTGACATGTGATATTTCATGAATGGTTCTTCCATGTACTTCCCACCTATCACAAAACACCAATAATAGACCAAATATTCCTCCTTTTCCATCTCTCACATTCATCACCACTTTTACTAACTCCCATACAACTACTAAGTACCAAAATCTTCCTCTAAGAAACGCATAAAGACCCATCTCCTACTGCTAACACCCTCACTCTATCCTCACCTTTTTTGCTTGCTTTTACTACAACTATCTCTATTAGCACTATAACCTAACCATCTATAAGCCATGTCTATCATCGTATTGGTACTATGAAACCTCTCTCCTCTTTTGTATCTCCTTTTATGTCCCTCTCATCATCCTCTCATCTACCTCAATCGAATCATCATGTGTGCTGTCATAACACATGTGTAGCCATGATATGGAAATCGCCTTACAAGTCAGAGATGGCAAAACTCTAAAAGATTAATCTCTAAGTTTACTAATTTTTAAGTAAATAATTTACTATAAAATACAAATATAAATAACTACGGGTGTCTGATATCCCATAGTTCCTCGAAACTGCAGAGAATCGGAATCCCCTACTAAATAATAAGATAAGATATACCAATATTACAAAAGAAATACAAGAAAAATTAAATTATCAACAAAGGTTGTTTATGCATCATCTAAAGAGTACTCAACTATTTCTAATACTAAAATACATATCTTCATCTCACACTCGGTACTCGAGACTTATCCCAATCCCAATGTAAGTAAACCGCAAGAGAAACTATGAGGGAATGAACATATATCAGCTTAGTAAGTTCGTTCCTCACTACCATCGTTTAAATAAGTTATTACACGTTATTATCATACATGCAAGCAAGCTATCTACATACAAAATGAATGCAGGCACGATGAATGCAAGCAACACATCCATAGGAGTTCGGAACTATGGAAGGTGTAGAATTACATCATCTACACTTCAATTATCCCCTATATTTACCCGTACAGGGCACCTCAGCTTACCCGCATGAGGCTACTTAGGGGCCTCACCCCACTAGGCGGCACTTGACTATTACTCTAGCCGAGAAAGGATTTCAATTCAAATAGGGGGATTCCATTCTAAGACTATCCACCCTCCAAGGTCCCTCAGGCACAAACTTGCGAGTCCATCTTGCAAACCAAAATTAACTAAAGCCTTCCAGGCATAATAAAGCGAGTCCTCTCGCTATCTAGTGGAGAATTCATGCTAGCTTTGCCTTAACGATAAAATATCATTATCTAGCACTACGACCCTTATCAAATTCGTACAAAATACGTTTAAGATTAAGAAAACCTTTTTCTAAAACACTCTCCATCCATATATTTACTGGGTCATAGACATGCGACGAATAAAACCGGTTATTTAGGTCAGATATTTATATTTATCAATTTTAAAAAAAGTGATTACACAAATGATGGCATACGAGTAGAACAGTCATTCAAACATATATGTAACAGCAAGTAGCAAAACATCATACAAGTAACACACACATGCAAGTAACAGGTTATTAGAACTCCCTCACATGGATTATTGCTCATTCTCCAAGCTTTGGGGTTTCCAAAACTCGATATTGAACACTTAAAATATAATAACACTTATAAGTATTCTGTAAAGTCAGACTCTTTAGTTAACTTAAAGTCTATTGTAATTTATTTAGTTCCCTAATATACCCCAAGTCTTATATTTATAGGGTTTATCATACTCTATGGGATTAATAGTAACTATTTTCTCATATTTATAAGTTATGAGACTTCCTTTATATATTTTGTAACTTTTTCATTTTAACTCAAATCATTATGAACTTATAGTTCATTTTGATCGTTTTCGAGTGTATTTTCTCGTAACGAGGTTCGTTTTGGACATTGTAACTTATAGTTTAAATTGTGATATAAAAATATCACCAAAATTATTATTTAAGTTTAAAAATTATAAAATATTAATTTTCGCTTTTTCTTAACATGTTTATGATTT
>JAMXBB010000001.1:73471703-73505243 GCA_024138015.1 Lumnitzera littorea | reverse complement strand
AGGTGGAGGAGTGAGCATACCCTCTCATTCCAAGTCTACTGTAACTATGACCATGAGTCCTTAAGGTAAAGGAGGTGATGTAGTTATAAAAGGCAATAGGAACCAATGGGGATGGGGAATTTGTGTCTCGAGACTATACCCATTGTTCCTTATTTGAAATTTTGGCATGAACTTGTACAAAAGTTAGGGCAATTGGTGAGTCAGTCAACTTAGTGGCTTGGGAATTATAGTCCTAAGGAAGGCATGAGATATGAGATTGGTTGAACTAAGAGCTCGACCAATAGAGGCTAGTAAGTTAGCTATGGACTTGAATTCACAAAGATATTCTATCATGGTATGGTTATTCATCTTGAGAGAGAGAGAGAAGATGCTACTTAATTTCCATTTCCCTTGCCATAGAATTTTCAAGAAATTGTTGAAGAACAACAATTCAAATGTGTAAGGTGCCAAGATATCTTAAATTACTATAAGTGTAGGACCTCGCAAATTAACGAATAAAATTTCAGCATCTAAAGTTAGAATGTCTATGGAAGCTATCTGATTAAGCTTATAATTTGCAATGAAGCTATAATAATAATAATAATGTAGGTCTCAAGTAAGATATCAAGAGGGAGGATAAATCAATATCTTTTGCGAAAAACTAAAACTTTTTAGATTTAAAAAAAAAATCCCTCTTAATAGCTTAAATAGCATGATAAGTAGTTGAAAATTAATTGTTTAACTTAAGGCACAAAAATAAAAACACAAATAGTAAAGATAAAAAAGTTAATAAAGTAGAGAGAAAGAAGATTAAGCAATCAATTTATAAACCTTCGACCTTTTGCCTACTGCTCTCTTTTAACTCCACCACTAGGGATATAGTCCTCCTCATCGATGTCATTTTACTAGTCCAATCTTTTCACTAAAAAAAAATAAATAAGAGGTTACAAGGATATCCAGTCGGTTCTCTATCCTATCTCAATAGCTCTTCTTAAGCTAAACACAGGACTCAAAGAACTCTCTAACCTTACAAACACTCAATTACACTACCAATAATGTTTACAAAGAAAATGAGACAATACAATCAAATAGCTCTTTACAACTTCTGCACCAATACAATAACAATGAAATAAGAAATATGTTTTTGCTCAGTTTCTAACTGAGATTCTGATAGAGTTTCTAACAATGTTCAAGAGAGAGATTTTTGAATGTAGAAGATTGATTCTAGATAAATTGAAGTTGCACAAGATTAACAATAGTAGAAACAGCTAGTTACAGTAGCTTGCTTTTTAAAAACAGTCCAACACCCAATCATAACTTGTCTATAATCTACCATGAACAAATTTTTTCCCTTCTTCAATATCTTGGTTTGAATTTTGGCGTAAAATTCTCACAAAAAATTAGGTTAAATTTATCCATAATATTCAACCTTATCTACAACAAAATATCTCGAAGTTCTTAAATTATTACCAACAAACTAAGCCGCAACTTTATCTCGAGAAATTAGCTAAAATCTATACTAAATTTTTAAATTTTAGAGCATTACATTGTCTAATAAATCCATATAAAAAATATGAATTTTATCTGAACTTGATATACAACTCTAATGCACCAAATCCCTTTTCAGTTAATGTCCGTAATGTATTTAAAACTTGACTAACCTTGCTAAGAATATCAGAATATTTTCTTTCCAAAAAAAAAAAAAAATATTGCTCAAAACTTAATCAATCATTTTGCAATTCTGATTCTTGAGCATTCTATAAATCAATCCAACTTGAAATCCCCATGAACTTAACCATCTTACTGAAATGAAATTACGTGTATTTTCCTAACATACCCAATAGGGTAAAGCTAGGCCTTCTTGCTAATTTGTCAAACTTAATTTGTTTAAATTATTCAGAAAATAACTTAGGAACAGTAGTTAAACTAGATTCTATATACAAACTACACTGTTATGTTCTCTTCCTAATCTACTTTCTGACATACATTTTGACATACAATATAATAAGCACAAATTCAAACTTATTTTCCTTCTTAATAATTCTTTTCTTTAGGACGTCCTACATATTCAAAGAACTTGTTAAGTTTATTCTCATCTATTTGTTATCATGAAAATATATTAAAGGAAAACTTAACAAATAATAATAATAATAATAGCTAAAATGACTTTCTAGGGGTCAGAAATGGAACAATAAAATAATAATGTGATTAAAAAGATCAACTATAGTTATATCACTCGTTTGTTATCGAAACCGCGAAATTTGAACTCAGTAAACTAATGAGATCATAGGAATGGTTTATTTAATAGAATGAGATGAAATAATATTTAGGGGATATGCACACTCACTAAATATACTTACTATGTAAAGGATAAATTCATGAATTCACATAAATCTTATATGTTGATAACATATTTTGGGCCAGCCTGAGGCCCAACCTAAGCAAAGGTCCACTAAGATTTGTTAGCAATTAAGGGGTTGAAGCTCTAATAGGGATCATGGACCAATCATGCACTGTTGAGCCCGAGGACTTGGCCACATTATTCGTCGAGTTGTTCAAGGTGAGCTGAATGCCAAGAAGCAACACATTCCGTAATCCAATCTATCGGTTACTTTATTGTCTACATTCAGAAGCTATTAAGATGACCAACTGAGGTACGAACTGACCTCTTCGAAGGACACTTGTCCATATAACAAATTAGGGTGTTGCCAACCTTACATATGTTGAAGCTAAGCTGATAGTTATTTGGAGCCGACCACCTGAACCCAACCTAAAAGTAAGTTGCCTATGAACCCACCCCTATCCATTCCCAACTATTTGAGCTATCGAACTACCAACGTCGATGCTAACCTAATGGAAGCTACCCCTACTAGGCCTGCAATGTCATTAAGACTACAGAATGAGTAAAAAGACGTGCTTCCTATAATTTTTTGACATTTGTACTATCCTTTTTGCAACTAGATATTCTTTTTGCATGATTATATTGATACCCCTATAAATTATTCTCCTTTTCCTTAACTAGTAGGAATCCTTTTTTGTAATTTACTTTAACCTAAGATTTACCCTAATCGGGTCCTATAAATACTTATATATTGTAATGGCCATAAGAGACAATACATTCAAAATTTTAGACATACCTCTTGAGCTAAGTATTCTTATTGTTTATTCTCAAGCTACTCTTATCTAACTCATTGAGCATAGACTAATGGTGAGTGACCTTCAAACATACTTATATGTCATATCAAGTGTAACCCAAGCTCGTGTAAGGCATTAGTGCATCATATCCACCAATGGTGCATGGGGACCCCTACTCAACCTTTAACTATCATTTATTTTTCGAGCCATCTTACAGTTCTAATCCACCCCTTTTGGTACGTACAATACTGGACATTAGGTTTTCATCTACACCAGACCGTATCATCATGGAATCAAAGCATTAGATACGTTCAAAAACTAGTTTCTGCTACTTTGTTCTCTAAGTAATTTGTTACCGTTTTTATGTATTCGAAAGTCCTGTTGCTAAAATTAAGAGTTTGGTAAGTGAATAGTTTTGAAGAATTTCAATGTTATGTTTTCCCCTATTACTTATATGCAAAAACAAAGTATGTTTATTTGCTTGTTCATTGTGTATAGTTTTCATAGTAGTGGGAGTATTAGTTATTGTTTTGCTATTGTTATTAGGGGAGAGAACTTTGAGTGGTATTTTAACCATCAATCTTATGAGTTAGCCAACAATGTCAAATTTGAGTGTTCAAGGAACTCTAGGAAACTAAAAGAGTGGTGCTCGAAATAGCGAAGGGCAATAAGGAAGCTTCACAACTTAGTCCATAGGTGACCGACTAGACAAACTCACTAACCTAGTAGCTAGTTTGGTAACTGTTATTAATAAAGATAGACAACAAGCTAGAAATAGCCCAAATAGAGGACGTAAGCAACAAAAGAGAGGCAATGGTCAGTTTGGTCAAGTTAACACCCCAGCTCAACTACCTTGAGCTAAAGGAATGGGAAAGGTTTCTAGTCATAGGCTAGCACTCGAAGAAATCAAGGAAGAAGAAGAGGAAGGAGACGGCAAAGTAGAGTACTATGAGCCTAAAGAGAGGAATGTTTGATCACCTATAGTTGAAGGGTTAAGGATGCATATTCCAACTTTTTTCTAGGAGTGGTGATGCTAAGGACTACCTAAATTGGGTAGACAAGATTGGGAAGTAATTTGAATGTTATGAAGTACTTGATAATGCAAAGGTTAGACTTACTATATTGGAGTCTACTGGTTATGCCACCTTATAGTGGAAAAATGTGCAAGCCACTCGAAGAAGAGAAGAAGAACGAGAAATTAAGAGTTAGGATGAAATGAAGAGAGTCATGGGGAGAAGGTTTGTGCCGAGCTATTATTTACAGGATACCTTTAAAAGATTGCAAGAGCTGAGGTAAGGAGGATCTATTATTGAAGCTTATGGCAAGGAATTTTAAATGTTAATGATCCCATGCAAAGTCAATGAGCCAAAAGACTAAACTGTATCTTGATTCATCGATGGATTGAAGTACAAGATTGGAGATATCCTAGAAGCCATGGATATTAGATCACTTGACGATGCAATTTGAGCCGCCTAGAGGATAGAAAGATGATGAATAGGAAGGTTCTAACCTCCTATCAACCGACCTAGCAGTAGCCAAGTTATTTCGAGCAAACTTGTGCTGACAGAACCATATAAGGTTATCAAAGCTTGACTTACTCTAACTACCTAACTAGAAGATATGGAGATTCCAAGGAAGTTTTAGAAAGGTTAGATCTCAGGAAGGAAGGCGAGTGAGATCAAGTGTTTCAAATGCTAAGGATTTGGACACATGCCCACTCAATGTCAGAATAAAAGAACTATGGTGATATGAGGTGAAGCACTGATCGTTGAAGCAAACAATACTGAAGAGGAAGTAGAGGAGCTAAAAGAGGACGGACAGACCGAGCTCTCAATGGAGGAAGTTATCTACAATGAGGAAGGCAACTTCATGTCAACCACTCTAGTGTTGAGAAGACAATGAGCGTCAATCCTGTACTTGAGGATAAATAAAGGGAAAATCTCTTCCACATTAGATGTAAGGTGAATGAGTCACTATGTGCATTGATCGTTGACAGTACGAGCTATGCAATGCAGCCTCTGCATTTATGGTCTAGCAATTTAAATTGCCAACTAAGCCCTACCCAAAACCTTATAAGCTTCATTAGCTCAATGACAAAAGAGCCCTACAAGTGAACAAACAAGTATCTATGCCGATCTACATTGGCAATTATTGAAGTGAAGTACTTTGTGATGTGCTACCCATGAGTGCGTCCCACATTCTACTTGGACAACCATGGATGTTTGATCGAGCTATGATATATGATGGAAGGAGGAATACATGTTCCCTAGAGTATAAAGGCAAAAGGGTGAAATTGAGTCCTATGATTACCGAGCAAGTAAAGGTCATGTAGACCCAATTAAACCAATCCTTAAAGAAAGAGACTTTGGTAATGACCCGAGCTGAGCTGAAAAGAGAGATGAAGCTTGAAGGACCAACCTATCTACTGGTTTAAAGAATATGGAGATGAGATTCGAGGAGGAGCAGCCTGCCGAGGTGAAAACAATATTGAAATTGTTTGCTGACTTGTTCCCAGATGAACTACTAGAGGGTTTAACCCTTATTTGAGGTATAGAACATGCCATTAACTTATAGCCAGAAGCCGTACTATCAAATAAGCTTGCTTATAGGCTACATCTTGAACAGGTTGAGCTAGAAAGGCAGGTAGATGAGTTGATGAAGAAAAGGTTTGTATGAGAATCCCTTAGCCCTTGTACCGTACTAGCTTTATTGGTCCCTAAGAAAGATGAGTCATAGAAAATTTATGTAGATAGCCAGGCAATCAATTGAATCACCATCAAGTATAGGTATCCCATACTAAGGCTTGATGACATGCTAAATGAGTTGAGCAAATCAAGAGTCTTCTCTAAGATTGACCTTAAATCGGGATACCATTAGAGTCAAATGTGTAAGGGTAATGAGTGGAAGACAGCCTTCAAAACATACTACAGATTATATGAATGGCTTATAATGCCATTTGGATTGTCCAATGTGCTAAGAACATTTATGCGTTTGATGAATCATATGCTCTAAGAATTAATAGGGAAGTTTGTCATGATTTATTTTGATGACATCTTATTGTACAACCCTGACTTAGAGATTCACTAGAAGCATCTTTGAAGTGTCATTGCAAAACTCTAAGCTGAACAACTCTATGCCAATCTGAAGAAGTGTGACTTTTGTTGATCTAAAGTGATATTCTTGGGATTTGTTATAAGTGGTAGTGGAATACAAGTTGATGAAGAGAAGATTAGAGTGATCATCGAATGGCCAGTACAAACTACTTCAATTGACGTAAGGAGTTTCCACAACTTGACATCATTCTATTGTAGGTTTATAAGGAATTTTAGTATGATCAGGGCCCCACT
The DNA here is from genome assembly GCA_024138015.1 of Lumnitzera littorea. Classification (NCBI taxonomy): domain Eukaryota; kingdom Viridiplantae; phylum Streptophyta; class Magnoliopsida; order Myrtales; family Combretaceae; genus Lumnitzera; species Lumnitzera littorea. The sequence continues at coordinate 73,498,782 of JAMXBB010000001.1, read as the reverse complement.
CAACGAACTATCAAAGAAGAATGTTGAATTCAAATGGAGAGAGAAGGAGAAAAGGAGTTTTGAGGAAGTGAAAGAGAAGCTGACTATAGCCCCTGTCTTATCTCTATCGAGCTTTGACAAAGTGTTTGAAGTAGAGTGTGATGCGTCCAAATAAGGTGTAGGTATCATACTGATGCAAGAAGGCCGACTTATTGCTTACTTTAGTGAGAAACTTTGAGGAGCTATACTTAACTATTTTGTATATGACAAAGAGTTTTACTCCTTAATTTGAGCCTTAATGGTGTGGCAACACTATCTACTACCTAAGGAATTTCTGATCTATACCGATCATGAATCCTTGAGGTATTTAGGCTAACCCAAGTTGTCTCAAACACAAGCCAAATGGGTCAAGTTCATGGAGGAGTTTTCTTATGTCATGAAGTATAAGAATGAAAAGAATAATGTATTGGCCGATGCATTATTAAGATGACCTTCCCTGCTGACTGAATTGTAAACCAAGTAGCTTGGTTTTTCAACAATAATGACTTCGTATGCTAAGGCTTGAAGACCCACACTTGGTCCTATCTATGCTAGATGTAAGGAAGGAAGGATACTAGATGACTATTACAAGGAGGATGGAAACTTATTCAGGAAGAGGAGATTATGTATCCCAACCTATTCCATAGGAGAATTGCTAGTACACGAGTATATAGAGGAAGATTGACAAGACAGTTTAACCAGCTCTAAACCCATCAGGTACTATCCTCAAGATTCTTTTGGCTAAAAATGATAAGAGATGTCAAATCTGTACTGGAAAAGTGTGCGACCTACCAAAAGGTGAAGAGCCAAGCTGAGTTAAGCTGAGCCGAGCAAAGACACTCTCTACCTTTGCCCTTCTAGACCAAACTATGATCCAACCTAAGTATGGACTTCATGTTATGATTACTAAGGATGTCGCAAGGGAAGGACTCCATCATGGTGGTTGTGGATTGATTTAGCAAGATGGCACATTTCATGCCTTGTTCCAAAACTAACAATGCTTCGACTATCTCCTTTCTTTTCTTGCAAGAAGTAATCAAGTTTCACAAAGTACCCAAATCCATTGTTTTAGACTGATACCTAAAGTTCATGAACCACTTTTAGAGAACACTATGAAAGTAAATGGGAACCAAGCTTTAGTATAACACATCCCACCCTCTTTAGACTGATGGACAGACCGAGGTTATGAATAGAATAGTAGGAACTTTACTACAGGTTGCTATTGAACAAAACATGGTTGATTGGGGTCTATGTCTACCCATTATTCAGTTTGCCTACAATAAGACTACCCATAGTGTAACAAACATGTCCTCCTTTAAGGTCACCTATCGGTTTAACCCTGAGTTACCGATGGATTAAGCACCCTTATCGAGACCTAATGATGACCAGTTAATTACAGAAAGAGTCGAGGCCATCATGACCATACGCTAAAAGGCTGTAGAACAAATAAGCCAAACAACTACTAAACTCGAGAAGCGAGGCTGAGGATGGAAGAAAAGAGAGTTTAAACCAAGTGATTTGCTTTGGATCCACCTCAGCAAGGAACAGTTCCTGAACTTAAGAAAGAGCAAGTTGTCTCCTAGAGCTGACAAACCATTCGAAGTGGTTGAAAGGATCAATCCTAATGCCTATAGGATTGAATTACCTAAAGAATATAGAGTTTCGAACTCGTTCAATATTGTCGATCTCCAACCATGCATCCTCGAGGATGAGCCACTTAAAGTTGAGCTAGATTTAATCCTAAATCTCAAACAACTTAGAGGGGATGATAGGGATCACATACCAATCACGTACTCTCGAGCCTAAGGACTTGCTCAGATGGTTCGCTGAGCTATCTAAGGTGAGCTGAATGTTAAGAAGCAGCACATTCCTCAGTCTAATCCGCTAAGTTAGTTCACTCTCCACATTCAAGAAACTACCGAGATGACCAACCAAGGTACATAACGAACCTCTTCAAAGCACACTTGTTCAAACAACAAATCAGAGTTCTGCTAACCTCACCTGTACCAAAGCTAAGCTAATAGCTGCTAGGAGCCGACCACCCAAGGCCGACCCAAAAGTAAGTCACCTATGAATCTACCCCTATCCAGTCCTAACTATTTAAGCTACCAAATAGCCAATGCTGACACTGACCTGATTGAAGCTACCCTTGCTAGGCCCATAATTTCATTGAGACCACTGAATGAGCAAAAGGATGCGTGTCCTACCATTTTCTAACATCTGTATTATCCTTTCTACAACTGGATATTATTTTTGCATGATTACATTGATATCCATATAAATTATTTCCCTTTTCCTTAACTAATAGGAATCCTTTTTCGTAATTTACTCTAACCTAAGATTTACCCTAATTGGGTCCTATAAATACTTGTATATTATAATGGTGGCAAGAGATGATACAGTCGAATTTTCAGACATACCCTCTTAAGCTAAGTATTTCTATTGCTTACTCTCGAGCTACTCTTATCTATCCCATTGAGCATGAACTAATGGTGACTAACCTCCAGCCATACTTGTGCATCACATCAAGTGTGATCCAAGTTTGTATGAAGCATTGGTGCATCATATCGATCCTGAGTGTACAGGGACCCTTACTTAACCTTCGACTATCATTTACTTTTCAAGCCATCTCGTGGTTTGAACCTACCCCATTTGGTATGTATGATACAAGACATTATATATTCTTCGATTTCTTCGAGTGCTAACCTAAGCCTAACAACCCTTCCCATTCCTTCAACTCGAGCAGTTGAGTTGACGTATTAACTAAGCTAAATCTCTCTATTGTTGCTCACATCCTCTATTTGAGCTATTTCTAGCTCGTTCTCTATCTTCATTGATAACAGTCATCAAACTAGCTACTAGGTTAGTGAGCCCGTCCAATTGGTCACCGATGGACTGAGGTGTGAAGCTTCCTTGTTGTCCTTAGCTATTTTAAGCACTACTCTCTCGATTTCCCAAAGTTCCTTAAATGCTCGAATCTAACATTGTTAGCTAACTCACAAGATTGATGGTTAAAATACCACTCAAAGTTCTTTCCCCTAATAATAATAGTAGAACAATAACTAATACTCCCACCACTATGAAAACTACACACAATGAAAAAGCAAAAAATGACACTCTATATTTGCATATAAGTAACAAAGGAAAACAGAGCACCAAAATTCTTCAACACTATTCGCCTACCAAGCTCCTAGTCTTAGCAACAGGACTTTCAAACATACAAAAATGGTAACAAATTACTCAAAAAACAAAGTAGTAGAAACTAGTTTTTAAATGTAACCAATGATTTGACACCAAGATTATTCAGTCCGGTGTAGATGAACATACAATGTCCGGTATCACACGTACCAAAGGGTATGGGTTCGAATCGCGAGAATGTCCGATGAGTAAATAATAGTCGAGGGTTAAGCAGGGGCCCCCATGCATTGACAATAGATATGATGCACCAACGATTTATATGAGCTCGAGTCACACTTAATATGATGTACAAGTGTAGTAAGAGATTACTCGCCACAAGTTTATGCTTAATGGGCTAGATCTAAGAGTAGCTCGAGAGTAAGTAGCGGGAATACTTAGCTCAAGAGGGTATGTCCGAAAATTCAAATGTATTGTCTTTTCTTACCATTACAATATACAAATATTTATAGGACCTAATTACGATAAATCCTAAGTTAGAGTAAATTACAAAAAAGGATTCCTACTAGTTAAGGTAAAGGGGAATAATTTTTAGGGGTATTGATATAATCATACAAAAAGAATATTCGATTGTAGAAAGGATAGTATGGATATCAGAAAATGGTAGGATACGAGTCTTTTTGCTCATTATGTGGTCCTAATGACATTACAGTCTTAACAGGGGTAACTTCGGTTAAGTCAGCATTAGCATCAACAGTTTGGCAGCTTGGATAGTTTAAACCAAATAAGGGTGGGTTCATAGGTGACTTAATTTAGAGTCAGCCTCAAATGGTTGGCTCCTGATAGCCATCAACTCGACTTTGGCACCAATGAGGTTGGCAACACTCTAATTTGTTGTTCAAACAAGTGTGTTTCAAAGAGGTCAGTTCGGTACCTTAGCTGGTCATCTCAATAGTAGAGAGCAAAGTAACCCGGCAGATTAAATTCAAGAATACACTGCTCCTCGGCGTTCAGCTCAACTCGAATAGCTTAGTGAACCATCTGAGTAAGTCTTCAAGCTTAGGAGTGCATTATTAATCCATGGTCCCTATCAAGCTCCCTTTCCCTCCCTAGGCATTTTGTGGTCCCTAAGCACTCTACCCATGCTCATTTGTCTAACGAACCTGCTCTCCAAATGCGAAGTTGCTAAGCACCTTACCACTTACTCGAATACACCCTACTTGCATCGCTTCTTTGGATTCCAAGCATGCAGTCAGCACTCGAAGACACCACTTCCTCTGCAAACATCCCATAGAAGACTAACTCGCAACTCATAAATGAGATAGTTGAAGTCTTTCTCTCTTCTTCAAGGCTATTTATCTTTTACACCCCTTCTTCTCCTCTCATCATTATTTATGGCTTAACATTTATGGTACGGCCAACACACGTAAAACTCTCTGAGAATGTTAGAACCCTAGGCTTCAGTCATGGCTATCAACGTATTCATAGCCAATTAGTTCCAAGAGACACTTATCAGCCCTATAACACGTATCCCCTATATGCAACTAGTATAGATAAACCTCAAGTTAACATGTGCCCCATGGTAGGTAAGCTCAACCAAAAGGTAAAGGATTCGAACTTAGAACCCCTGACCTTAAATCTCTCCCTTTAAACCTTCCAAACCATGCACCTTTTCCCTTAGGCTAAAAGTGCTCTAAACTTACTAATCTTTTCCCTTCCTTGCTAACTTAAGCATCAAAAGGCCCTTAGGACCAACCCACTAAGGGTTACTTAAAGGTACCTAGGAGTAAGGAATGCTCTCAACATCAAAGCCCAATAATACACTTCCTCGAAGAATTGAAGCCTATTCCCTCCATTATATTTAGTTGATTCACATAATCAACATCTTAGTGCCTACCATTACTAGCCACTCTAACCAAGATGACAAAAAGCAAGAACAATAACCCTCACGCATTGCACCAAGTTGATAGTAGAGATCACCACCACCACAATGCTAACTAACTCCCCCAACTTTAAGCACTCAAGCTTATGAAATACAACAACTCATACTTGTTCAACATATATTCAAAGATTACCAAAAGACTTAAGAGTCTAATGTCGTGCTACAAATGGATGTAGCTCTCTTAGAAAATGCATCATAGAAACACCCCCACAAAGAAGCAATGGTCAACTCATCTACAAATTGAGTAGATGCAATGAAACACATACCAAACACCTAACTTCTTCATGCGATAAGTTTTAGAATGATTAACAGTCCACTAAGGACTTATACAGCCGACTGAATCGCAACCACAGCAAAACTCACATGCAAGGTGAACGCTCTTAGACAAGTAGGCATTCTAGAGACTTATCCCCAAGACACTCCCAAAAACCACTCTAAGATACGAATGTCCAAGAGTTAGATGAGCATATTAGCCATACATCTAGCTTATGCAACCAAAAGAAGGTCAAATCCTTAGCCTATGTATCACATTCAATGACAGTAAAGAGCCTATTTGCATCACTCATTCTCGAGGAAACTCTAACCTAAGGTACAAAGCTTCCCCACCTCAACACATAGGACAGAATTGGAGACCCAAATGATTACTTAGTCCATTTCGCAGATGCCATCATACACAAAGCTTTTCCTAGCATGCTAACAAAAGTAGCCCTATTATGGTTCGATACCTTACCTAATAGCTCCATTACTTCCTTCGACCACCTGGAGAGCAAATTCCAATAACACATTCTCAATTCCAAGGTCCTATGCAAAGACTTGTCCATACTCTACAACATCAGACGGTGCCCTAAAGAATCCTTATGAGCATACTTGGAACATTTCAATAGCTCAAAGCTCCAAGTTTCTAAATTAGATATTGGAACAACCCTCTATGCCCTTATCACAAGAATTAATCCCATTGGGAAACTGTTTGACATGGTCTCCTTCAATAGGTAAAACTTACTAGATAAGTTCATGTAAGTTGTAGAGAATTATGTTGCCCAAGACATTGCCATCATAGCAAGACTAAAGATTAACAATATTATACAAGGGTCAATGAAAGATCGCTTAGGCCCAAGAGACACCAAGCCACCCTCTTTAGAAGACCAACAAAAAGGGCAAAAATAGAGATTTGCAAACTACATGTCTTATCACCTTTAAAATACCCCCTCAGAGAAGTGATGTATGAGGTCGGGGGACAACTTCCACAACCTCCCCATGTTAAAGAGACACCCTAGGTGGCTAATTTGGGAAAATATTGTGACTACCACCAAGTCAATGGTCTGGTACCAATGAATATATTCATCTAAAAAATGCAGTTGAAGGCCTCATTTGAAAAGGCCTCATTGACCTCCTCATCACAAAGTGAATGAAACCAAATCTAATGACTAACCTAGTGTCATTGGGTCGAACAACAACAACCCTAATGATCGTAGCAACACTAGGCTTAGGAAGACACCCTTGATTATCAAAATCGTCGAGACAATCAAGGGCAAGTCAACACAATCTTTGGAGGCCCCAACCTTGCAAGAGACATACCCTCCACATCAACCGAACATGAGGTATACCACATCAAAAGCAAGAAACCTAAAGTAGATACAATCATCAACTTCACCTTAGAAGACAAACATAACATTAACTAACCACATAGCAATGCGCTAGTAATTAATATCAAAATCGGGTACTTTGACACCCTCAAGATGTTCACTGATAGTGGAAGTTTAGTAAACATCCTTTTTTAAAATGTATATGAGTAGATGAAGGACCAGCTTGATGAGCCCCTACAATCCTATAAATACAGCCTTACAAACTTTGGAGGCAATAAGCCTGTGCCAACCAAGAGGCTCATCAACTTACTAATCGAATTGGGCAATGGTACATACGTTGCCATGTAATCGATTGACCTCATTGTCATTAACTAGTAGTCACCATACAACACCATCCTAGGAAGACAAAGCATTATGAAATTCAATATGCTCATAAGTTAGAGATCCTTAAAGGCTAAGTTCTTAACCTCGTGACAAAAAATTACCCAGGTCTCTCCATCTTAAAGCCGAGACCTGGGATAATGTCATGAATATCAGATCAACCCTAGAAGAAAAATCTAGTACACAGGGAGAAGCAGCCAAAGAAACTAAGGAAATCAAGCTTAGAAGTACATTAGGACTCATGACTCCAATTAAGATAGCCCTACCAAAAGATGGAAAGACTAAGTTCGTCAACTTCTTCCATGAGAACACTAATGTCTTCATATATACACTTAAAGACATGCCCAACATTGTCAACATACTTGAAGTAACCCACCACCCTAACATTAATCCTAGTGTTCAACCAATTAAACAAAATAAGCAACACTTCACTCTTAAGCAATAGGCCATGTTTGAACAAGAGGTCTAAAGGCTACTTCAAGCCAAATTCATCAAACAAGAAAAGTACCCAACATGGCTTGCAAACACATTCCTTGTTAAGAAAGCTAATGGGAAGTGGGACATGTATATCGATTATACTGACCTTAACAAAGCCAACCTGAAAGACTATTTTCCTCTACCCCATCTAAACCAACTCATTGACTCTACATCCATTCATACCCTCCTCAGTTTTTTGGATGCATACTTAGGTTATAATCTAATCCATATGGCATTTGAGGATAAGGTCTACACCTCGTTTGTTACCGACTTAGGTAAATACTACTATAAGGGCTCAACTAGAAGAATGCCAAAGCAACATACCAAAGACTCATTAACACCATCTTGAAGCCACAGATTAGCAGGAATGTCAAAGTATATGTAGATGACATGATCACAAAATGCAAGGAAAGGAAAGGCCATATAGAAGAGCTTTGAGAAACTTCAACACCCTCTACCACTATCAGATGAAACTTAACCCCTAAAAGTATGTCTTCAAGGTAGCATCTAGAAAATTTCTTGGGTTCATGGTCACAAAATGAGGGATGGAAGCCAAACTATAGAAAATTTAGGTAGTTTATGACATGAAAGCCCCTAAAACAATCAAAGAAGTTTAGCGTCTTAAGGAAGAATCATAGCCCTCAATTGCTTCATCTCCAAAAGCGCACGCAAATGCTCGAAGTTCTTTAAACACTTAAAGAACACATCTAAATTCAACTGGACAACCCAGTGTCAACAAGCCTTTGATGACTTGAAGAAGTTCCTTAAGAGCTTACCAATGATTTCAAAGCCTAAACCAAGTGAAGAGTTGTACCTATACCTTGCCATAAGTAACAAAACACTATAGTTTGTGCTTGTTTGCATTGATAGACGAGAAAACAAGCTTATATACTATGTAAGCCATATCCTATAGGGTCTAGAAGTAAGATACACAAAGATTGAGAAGGTCACCCTTCCTGTAGTGATCACTACATGCAAATTTAAGCCCTATTTCCAAGCCTACCTAATCATAGTGCTAACCAACCAACTACTCCAAACAATCCTACAAAGGCTAGATGCTTCAGGAAAAAATGGTTAAGTATGCCCTCGAGTGTTGTGCCTATGATGTCCAGTTTCACCCAAGATAAGCAATTAAGGCCCAAGTCATTGCAAACTTTATTACAAAATACATAGGAGAGGAGAAAACATAGTTAAGCATGAAGATACTAATGTAGACTCTCCATGTTAATGGATCCTCCACTTGGGGGCGGTGGAGTAGGTGGGTAGGTAGGGCTAGCATAGCACTACAAGGCCCTTATGGAATCAAAGTGCTCTACGATTAAAGTTTGAGTCCTTGGAGAGTAACAATGAGGCTAGATATGAAGTGCTCATTATCGAATTAAAGCTTACTAAGGATATTAGGGCAAAAAGGCTAGAGATCCACTTGAACTCCATGTTAGTAGTGTAGTAAGTGAAGGGAGAGTATAAGAAGAAGGGAGAAATAATGGTCAAATACCTCTATACAATCTAAGGGCTCCTTTTAGGTTTCACCTCCTAAAAGATAAAAAAAATCCCTTTAGCAAAGAACTCAAAAGTGGATAGGCTGTCTAAGCTAGCCTAAACCATCATCCCAGCATAGCATGATGGCGACAAGCCATTTTTTATCCAATACCTCCCTAAGCACAGTACAAAGGGACCGAAACAACAAGTACTTGAGATTCATCCCACAAGCTCCTAACCTTATTGGATGGACCCTATAGTGTAACATTTGAAGATTGGAGCACTACTAGAGGACTAAGCCAAGGCAAAGAGGTTAGCTTATGCCTCCCCTTATAAATGGTGTGTTATACCACTGATGTCATAGCCTGCCACTCCTCAAATGCCTCAACCTCGAAGAGGATACCCATACCTTAGAGGAGCTCCATGCTAGAGTATGTAGTAACCAAATTCAATCCTAGGCCCTATACATTTGAGCACTCCATCTAGGTTATTATTGGCCGACTATGAAGGAGGATACAAAGGCCATGATCCAAAAATGCCATTTGTGTCAAAAGCATACTATAATCTCCTACACATCGACCTTTGACCTCCAACCCATGATGAGTTCATAGCCATCCACCTATTGGGGCTTGGATGTGCTAAACCCCTTTACGAAGGCAATCGAAGGCTGGTAGTTCATGCTAGTACCAATGGACTACTTTATGAAATGTGTGAAAGCCCAAGTAGTAGCAACCATCACCTCCTCACTTATCAAAGGCTTCATCCTTACTCACATCCTCTCCCGCTTCGGAGAACCTTACATACTGATCATAATCAATAAGAGACAATTCGATAGCAATAAGTTCCTAAGGTTATATGACAAACATGACATAAGGCTCAATTATTTTTTGGTAATGTACCCCCAAACCAATGGTTTGGTCGAAATAATTAACAAGATCATCCTTGGTAGCCTAATGAAGAAGGTAGAGTGCACTAAGGGTAAATGGGCTTATGAGCTCCCCAACATTCTTTAAGGATACCACATAACCTATAGAACCACTATAGGAGAGATACCTCTTTACCTTGCCTTCGAAACCAAAGCTATACTCCTCGTCAAGCTCAAATTGCCTATAGGTAGGGTCCATAACTTTGATGTGAGTATAAACCACATAACTCTTTAGGAAAGCTTCGGCACAATTAAGGAAGTGCATGACATTACACGAGCTCGAGTAATGCTTACCAACAATGAGTGGCCTAGTGTTCCAACAAAAAAGCCAAGGATAAGGTATTCTGACCCAAAGATTAGTATACCAAAAGTTAGAGGCCACAAGTTGATAGGAATCAGCCTACAACTATTTCCAAACTAAGGCCAACATGCCAGAAATTGAAGCTGACTTATTCTAACCCAAAGCTGAATTATTCAACGTAGAGGCCGAATAACTTTTGCTGAAGCCAAGCTAATAACAGAAGACCAAGGGGAAGAAAAGGGTCTACTAGGCATCAAGTTTATTGTCTATCGAGAAGATGAGAGATCATACAACTGAAAACTCAAGACCAAAGAACCACTCACCATGGCACGGAGAGACTAATGCCAACTAACTTTAGTACTCGACAATTATGGGCCGACCTTTCTAGTGTCTCAACCAAACACTATGAGACTCTAATGACTACGCCTTAGACCCAGACATCCAACTGCGAATCCCGTCCAGTATGAATCTTGCTCCTTCCCAAACTAGTCGAGTGACTACATGCCGTTTCATTCTATTAAACGCATAGTTTTGTATTGTTGTACATGTTTTTCTTTATTATTATTTATGGGCCTAATTATTTAGGGTTTAAAGCCTTATACATTATTTACAGTTTTGCCACTAAGGTTTAGGACTTACAATAAATAGTAACATTTGTAATCATATAAAGAGGTTCAGATAGTAAAGAATATTCCCATATAGAGAACATTCCTTTTTCAAGTAAAGGATACTCTTAAGCTCTTAAAGCTTGCTTTTGTCAGATTATTGAGTGTTGATTAAACTCTTTAATCTTTCCCGTATTGTTATCAATCTTAGCCTTAAGATTGTGGTGAACCCTTCATCTGAGCGAGTTAGTGAGTCACATCTAACCTTTCATTTGAAACCTGAGCAACATCTTATGTTTGTAAGTCACATCAAACTCTATTTCAAGCTCAAATCCCTGATTATGTTTGTACCTTAGTGTATGATATACATACACATTCACACTCAAAACCCCTTAGTTTACTTCCTGTTCTTCATACCTACTCGAATCCCTGAACACCCATTTTAGTTTTCCAACCTACTACCATACCAGCTACATCATCTTGGTATCAGAGCTTTAAGGTGATACGTGTGCTAAAGTTCTTCAAAGTTGATTTGTAGTTTGAACATTTTTAATAATCATCGTTCCATAGTTAGTGCATTGTTCGTGTTTTAAGTAGTCGTAGTATTTTGCTACAATTAAGTCTAGTAACATTAATTTTAGTAGTTGATTCTAGTTGTTGTGGAAGTGTTTGTCAGTAGTAGTAGTTACAAAAGCTAAGTAGTGGTTATTTCTAGGTTATTGTAGTTATGTTTTTGTTGTAAATTGTGTTTGTTCAATTTTCTGGAAATTAATGTGCAGACAAGAATGTCGGAAGATAGTATCAACAATAGTGGTGATAGTTCTCGTGAAAGCTTAAGGAGACATGTTAATAACTTAGGATACTAGATTCAGGATCTCACTAACTCTATCCAAGAACTCATTGGTTTAGTCAGAGGCTACAGATGTGATGGTCAAGAAAAAAGAAGGGAACAAACATCTACCAATAGAAGTGCTTCGAATGAACTTGACAACAATGAGCGACAGACGAGAAGAAGGGAAAACCAACTTGTACTAAGAAAAAGAAATGAAAAGAGTGTTAACGCGGAAGTGAACCTAAGAGCCTAAAGAAGAAAGCCGAAGCTAAGTAGAGCTCCAACAAAAGTGGCTGATCCAAGGTGAACCGACCAACTCAAAATGCAAAGGATAAACCCCGAGCACCTAGTTGAGGACTTAATAATATAAAGCTTAAATTGCCAACCTTCAATGGAAGTAGCCAACTTAAAGAGTTCCTTAATTGGGTTCACTGAGTCAAGAAGTTGTTCGAGTGCTATGAGTGTGATGATCGAATAAAGGTTAAGCTAACTTCATTATCCCTTATTGAATATGTAAGTCTTTAGTGAGATAAGTTGGTTGCCAAGCAAGATGCTGAAGGAGAAGAACCAATCAGGACTTGGAGGCTCATGAAATGTTTGATGAATTAGCACTTCGTGTTGTCTTACTTTAAGCAAGAGAGGCTCCATGGCTTCCAACACCTAAGGCAAGGTCTAAACACTATTGAAGAATACTTACAAGAGTTTGAAACCCTAATGACAAGATGTGAGATTGTCGAGCCACAAGACCATACCATTGCTAGGTTCTTGAGTAAACTCCAAGACGACATTGCCAACATAATCAAACTCCAGGTGTTCAATTCATTGGATGAGCTAATCAATTTAACATTATGCGTAGAGAGATAGAGGAGAAGAAGGTATCAGAGGCCGACTAGACAACCTTAATAAGGCAGCCCTGAGCCTAATAGGTATGTCGAGAGAAAGGGGCTAAAGAAGAAGATGGAGAAAAGCAAGCCTAGCCAACTAGTTCATACCAAGAAAAAGATTCTCAAGAAAGAAAAGGCACCCAACAACAAGGCCTAAGATGTGAAGGGCTTCAAATGTTTAGGCTATGAACATATTGTGTCCCGATTCTTGAATAAAAGGGTCATGGTCTTGAAGGGCGAAGGACCCAATGCTCAAGTAAAAAGTTATAGTGATAAGAGTTCGGAAGGTGAGTTAAGAGAAGAAGATGTCTATGTTAAAAATCTAGATGAACTCTTAGCCATGGCAATACAAGCCAACCTAAAGGCAGATCCTAAATAAAGGGAAAATTTATTTCTTATGCAGTGTCTGGTGAATAGGAAGATCCATTCCCTAGTAGTTGATGGAGGAAGTTACACCAACATTATCTCTATCAAGTTATTGGAGAAGATGAAATTGTTGACCTACCCACATCTCTGACCTTATGAATTGGAGTGGTTTAATGACAAAGGTATGGTCCATATGCATGAAAGAGCTCGAATAACATTCACAGTAGGGTAATACGAGGATGAGGTTGAATTTAATGTGGTCCCTATGAATGCCGTGAATTTACTTCTTGGCTGACCTTGGGAATATGAGCAAAAAGTGATCCATGATGACTTCCTTAACACTTACACAATTCAGAAGGATGGGAAAAGCTATTGCTTAACCCCCATGAGCATTAAGGAAATCTAGAGATACTTGATAGCCATGGTGAAGCGAAAGGGGAAGAGAAGTTTGTTCGGTATCCTAGCCCATGCTCAATGTTTAACGTCAGGGACGACTTCCATTTAGCCCTACAGTAATGATAAGAATTAGCCTACGACTATCTCCAAGCTAAGGCCGACCTGCTAGAAACTAAAGCTGACCTGTTCTACCCCAAGGCCAAACAGCTTTTGCTAAGGCTAAGCTAATAACAGAAGACTAAAGGGAAGAAAAGGGTTCACTCGACATTAAGTTTATTGTCTTCTAAGAAGATGAGAGATCACATAGTTGAGAACTCAGGACCAAGGAACCACTCAATACGGTACAGAAAGATTAATGCTGACTAACTTTAATACTCAGCAATTTAGGCCAACCTTTCTAGTGTCTCAGCTAAACACTACGAGACTTTAAGGACTCCTCCTCAGACCTAAACATCCAACTGCTAACCCTGTTTAGTTCGGATCCTACTCCATCCTGGACTGGCCAAGTGGCTACATGCCAATTCATTCAATTAAATGCATAGTTTTGTATTGTTGTATACGTTTTTCTTTATTCTTATTTACGAGCCCAATTATTTACGGTTTAAAGCCTTGTATATTATTTACAATTTTTCCATTAAGGTTTAGTACTTGCTATAAATAGCAACATTTGTAATCATATAAGGAGGTTCAAATAGTGAAGAATATTCCCATACAGAGAACATTCCTTTTTCGAGCAAAGGATACTCTTGAGCTCTTAGAGCTTGCTTTTGTCAAATTATTGAGTGTTGATTATACTCTTTAATCTTTCCTACATTCTTATCAATCTTGGCCTTTAGATTATGGTGAACCCTTCATTTGAGCAAGTTGGTAAGTTACATCTAACCGCTCATTTGAAACTCGAGCAACATCTAGTATTCATCAGTCACATCAAACTCTATTTCGAGCTCAAATCCCTAATTGTTTTTGTGCTTTGGTTCATAATATCTATACATATTTACACTCAAAACCCCTCAGTTTACTTCCTATTCTTCATACCTACTCGAATCCCCGAATACCCATTTTGGTTTTCTAACCCACTGTCATACCAGCCACTTCACAAGCTCTAAAGAAGTGCTAAGGAAGCTATCACAAACTAAAGATGGTCTAGTCGTGGCAGATGCCACATACTATATGAAGAACCCCTGATTGGTTACCTTTCCAATCATGAACTCTTCACACAATATACAAGGCTCTACAACCACTAACTTCCTAAGAACATACAAATCCTCATGATATCATCACATAAGCATATTTATACAAAATTTAAACTACAAAGTTTACAGTAAGTAGTAATTTAGTACTTCTAGGTGTATATTACTAACAAAATAATAGTACATAAGTAAAATTCTGCTTAGTCAGTTCTCTCATCACACCGAATGGCCAGCTCTTGCCTAGTTCCCCAACTTAACTTATGCCATTCCTTGACCAGCCTCAACATATAAGCCATCCTGTAGCAAAAGTCTAATAGGGTGTAAGCCTAAGCTTAGTGAGCAAAACCTTCAGCTACACCACAAGCAAGTTATAAATATATTATATTCACGCATATGAATGAATAAACAAATAGAATACCAAACTAATGTATAGTTAACTAATCCATATACATAACTCAGATTTAACGCCCTCCGAAGTCAGGGTTAGATTATATACAGCACCCATCAAATCTAAGTATTATACTAGAACTTACTTTACTATGTAACTCTACGTTCCATACTTAAATCAAACAAGTCCTTTATTTTCATAAAAACCAAGTTCTAGTATAATAGTAAGTGAACCTCCGCAGTCCATACTCATCCCTAAATGGAGGCCTCTAGATTCAACCCTTAGCCAGGCTGTTGGTGCCTTCAATGCCTAGTATTCCCACGGGCCAAGATAAGGTCATTTTGTACAAGTCTACCTTATAGAACCAATAAATTCATAATAACAACCCCCGAATAACCTCTCTTTACCTCCGTGTGATGTGACAGTCGAAATTATGTCTATGCAATGCATGTTGATGCATGTACCAGTTTCTTCGTATAAGCTGAGTATAGTTAAGTCTAATTATGATGTGACCATCCAAAAGTACACACAATCATTGTCTATGCTACCATGTAATAAACAAAGTATTATTCATACTTAAGATAAATTCACAACTCAGTACATTATAACATACATAAGCATTTTCCAACCCCACACAACAATCAATTAACAATATCATTTAATTCCACTATCTGCAATCACATACAAGCATAGAATCATAAGGTAAGTACTCACTCAACCATGATGACTCACTCTAGTCGTAGTAATCAATCAGGAGATCTCCACCCGTATCGAGATCACCTAGTCATTACGATATAATAACGATAGTAAGTAGTTGAATTAACTAGTAATTCTAGATATCTATTTACCTAATTCTATTTAGATTACTATCAAATTTTATTCAATTAGATTTTATTACTAATCCGTATGTAACTTTTTCATTCTATTTTTTATATTTACGAATTTATAATCGTTTTTCATTGTTTTCGGATGTATATTCATATGGTGATGTCTGTTTTGGACGTTAAAACCCATGTTTTACGATATAGACTAAATTTATTGAAATTCTAACTATTGAAGCTTAATTATTCCTATTGACTAGTTTTATGTTCTATTTTAGTAGTTAGTAGTTAGTAGTTTCATTAGCTATTAATTCTTACACTTAAATGATCTTATGGTTTATTATCTTAGAGGCTTATATCATCGCTTATGTCATCATTTGATTACATCATTGCTTACATCATTATTTAATTATGTTATATGTATACTTATACTTCTAATATTCTAGTATATATGCTTATGTATTTATACATATACTAATACATATACCTATATACACATACGGTAACATACATATTTTTATACGTATTTTCGTATGCCTAAAGTTCCCTCTTAAGAAAGCTTCACAAATTTCATATTTTTGTACTTTAAGGGTATATATAGCATGGTATATGTATGTATCATTAGTATATTTCTCATTTTAGGTTATGTACATAATGGGTGCTTATGTACAAGGGTCTTTATACATGTATTTATCAAGTATACTATTATATATACATTCTTAGGTATATGTACTTGTGTCTTTCTAATTATCTAAGGATTCCTACTCTTCTACACATGGATATGGAGCTTCCACTTCCAACACATATGCACATATTATACCAAATTTCTACACTAACCTAACTTACACAACTAACTACTACATAAAATAGAAAATCATATGATAATATACATCTTTCTCCTTAATTTATGTTAGTAGAAATTATGAAAGTGAAGTAAGAAAGTGTTTGGAATTATGGAAGTAAGGGGAATCATGGTTTGGAAGAGGAGCAAAAGGACTTTGCTTTGTGTTGTTTTGTGTGCTTTGAAAATGAAAACAAGTGGGTTCCTAAGTGTGGAAGGGAGTGGATGGTACCAAGGAAAGAAAAGGGGGAAAAATCTAAAAGAAAAGAAAAGAAATCAATGGAAAGGAAGAGAAGATTCTAGTTGATAATGACACATATGTTGACTTAGTCAACCTTTGACTTGGTCAACATTTCACAATTACATGTAATCTAAGTGTACATAATGAAGTGATTAAGAAAAATTAGGAAGAAAATTAAGGAAATGAAAGGAAATAAGAAGTTTAGTGAATTGATTAGTAAAAATAGGTAATGAAATCTTTTTTTAGGTATTTATATCCTATATACATTATTTAATAGGCCACTTAATGTAATCATCATGAAAAATTTCATTTAGAGTATTAATACTTACTATATATAACATAAGCATTAACTAAACTCTTAACTCTATGTAATATTAACCTAGTTATATAATTAGAAGATGAATGTGATCCATGATGCAATATCTTAGTTTTTAAAAGATTACTTTAGTATTATATGTATTTATGAATGATTGAAAGTTATCTTTAATTTTTTACCAATGATTTGGTATAATACTAAAGTTATATTATCAATTAGGGTTTGAGGATAAATTATGGTGAATTAGTGCTTTTATATCTTTAAAGTTATAGTTTTAGGTTTTTTATCACTTTCAGATGAAATCTTTAGTGTTTACTTATGTTTAGGGTAAAAAAATTTTATACATGATTGATTAGTTATTTTAGGGTTTTCATTTTCATTAGCCTTGTCAACTCTTAGAAATATCTAACACACTTAAGTCTACTTCAGATTTTAGGTCAAAAAATTTAGTGGTTTACAGAAGCTAGCTCCCAATTAGGAGGATCTAATGCGTGTGAAGGAGGATGCAAGTAATGGAACATATAAGCTCGAGACCCTTGACAAGTAGCCTATCCTCAAAACTTGAAGCGCAAGTAACCTAAGATTATACTTTGCTTAAGTCTTGTAACTAATTCACACTGCTTGTAAGAACTTAACAAGTTAATGAAATGAAAAGTTCCTTACACTTATCTAATTAGTCTCCTTTTTCTAGTTTACATCATGTACCCTCATCTACGGGTTGATTCTCATCCTTGAGGCTATACCCTAAGTCAATACTTCTACTTACATTATGGGGAACAAGGCCCCAACAACCATTGAGACGAGTTCCGTCAAAAACATTCGGGCATTCGCGCGACCCTTGAACCAAAGTGCACGTGCGTTGCTTAAGCTAATTGATCCCCTAGATCACAAATGTAAGTCACTTAAGGGTTCTCGTACTTAAAGGGTATGCAGTCGAGGCTATCGTACACTAACCTAGTTGGTACACCCTTCTAAACAACTATTAGTCACCCTTAAGTATAGCAACTACGACAAGTAGGAATCTTAAACAAGTAAGCTAAAAATAATCAAATACAGTGAATAAAAAGTAAATGCGAGAGGAAAATTTTTATTTTCATTAAGGGTCGACATCCTAACCCTAAGTATAAATAAAAAGGAAAAAGAAATATTTACAACTAAAGGCACGAAGCCAATTACTTGTTTAGGCACCAACTCTTGTTGTCCACTTACAACTTCAACCCAATGCCTAGAGAAGGTTCCTGTTTAGGACAGATTGCTCAGCTCAACTCAACTCGCTACCTCGACCAAGAAAGCCATGACTAGTACTCTAATCGTGGGTAAACTGATGGCTATAATCTTTGCAGGCTTAGGAACTTCAAAGAAAGTTCCCCTCCTACTGGATGAGCTGACTTTCTACATGAGTCACATAAAGGGGCTTCACCTTGGCTAATTTCCTGATCCCTTCTACAAGACCCACTAGGAAATGAGCAGGACTCGAGACTATCCCAATGCACCCCTACACTACTCTCAGTCGAAAACCTTCAAATCGTACGAGGAGCCTGTTCTATTACCATAATCACTACCAAGGACCCACTTACATGAGTACCTAAGAGGCAACACTTGAAGGCCCTAAAAGCAACCTCGTACAAACAAACAACCCTAGTAGTAAAGTTACCCTATCGCTCGGATGTTCATGGCTAAGAGATAAACCCGAACGAAGGATCTACATGTACCCTTCAGTCAACACTTGGGGACTAACCCCACCATCGGGCAACCCTTTATACCCCTTAATCACCAAGAAATTAAGAACCCTATAAGTACCAAAGGCCTCCTCTTGAGCTCATACACCCTACCTAACACCTTGATCCTCTTTAATTTAATCATCTAATGATAAAAGATGGGACCACAAGATAAAGAGCTCTCAAATAAAGAGAATTTGGAATGAATGTGTCTAAATGAGGGGATAAAGGCCCTACAAATCCTTTATGTAAGGGTCCTTACGTAACCCTAGCTATCCATGCATCCCTCCCGTCAATGGCCTAAAGTGACTGGCACGTGAACCAACCCCCTTAGCTACATAAATGTGTCGTACTTACATTTAACACCTTCTTGAAGGCATATTACCCAAGACGCTATGGATGCTAGGAAGGTGCCCTACCTAAGGTCTACTCTGCCTAAGAAAGCATAGCATCAGAAGCTGTATACTATGCAGTAAGAATTGCCCAAGCCTAATTAAAGGGCTATCCCAAGCACTTTTCTATAGAAAGCAAACGTACATGAGTAAGTGATGCTCAACTAACCCTATGATAGAATAAGCTAAATAACTTTGCTAAAAAAAAAAGAATGCAAGCATTTTAAATAAGTAAGGACAAAGTAGGAATAGCATAAAGTGAAAATAGAACTACATTCATTCATTAGCAACATGACTCTTTATAGAAAGATCAGCAAGGGTCGGCATCTCAGCCTCATATTACACAAACAAGAAATAAACATGTAGATTGTTCATTGAATAGAAAAAAAAAACACAAAAAGACATAAACAAAAACAGAAGTATGAGATTGCCCCATCCTAATTGATCACTATGTTCTCTTCATAACCCTCCTGTTCCTCACTAGATTCCTCATCACCATTGACCTCCTGAGTACTCTCCTCAGTAGATCTTCCCTCTTCCTCATCCTGTTAACTAGCAAACCTTGGGACATCTAGCCATTGTAAGAAGCTCAGGTTAGCTTTTGGAAACCTTTGACAAACCTTATCTTAGATTGTTCTTGCCATATTGAAGGCTGCATCACTGATAGTCTCTTCTAGGTCGAGGTCATTCAAGTTCTCAACAAAGATCCACCGACTAACTTCTATGAAAAGCCCCCTACCATTCCAGAGCTTGGTCTCCCTTTGGGAGAAAATGGCCTCAACATCCCTTAACTCCTTTTGCTTACCTTTAAGCTTAGCCCTTAACCTCCAACTCCTCCTCACAAGTCTTTACAACAATTTTTGCTTCCTTCAGCTTGACCTCCTCTCTCGTCGCACAATCCTTAAGCTCTAGGTACTAGCGCTCTAGGTCATTATAGGTCGAAGAGAGGTCACCCAATTGTTTCTTCTCATCGAAAAGTGCAATTTAGAGCCTTATTACCTCCCCTTTCAATTGATTCTTCCTATTTTGAGCAACTACCCTCTAACAAGCACAATTGTATGTGAACACATAGTCTAACATATCATATAATTATATTAAAAGAAGAATAACATGGGTTAGGTAAACATAAAGAAATACTTAGATAAAAACACCAATACTACTCACCTCAACAAGCCTACATGTCATCTCTTTGGCTGACTCCACATCACACCTATCCTCGAAGAGGCAACCAAACCTCACCTCAAGCTTAACCATGTGTTTCGATAGCTTGAGAGCTCAATAAGAAGACTATTCCATCTACTGTTGCTCTACAGGCCACTTGTCTCAGCCAAGTGACTATACAAGCTCATTGTCTAAGATATCGATTAGCTAAACCCCAGTATTCTAAGGAGTAAACTCTGAATCTACCTACCCCTATGCTTGCCTTCATGCTATTCTAGTTACCTTCAATGCTTAACTAGGTTACCCCCTAAGACCTTCATCTAACTAAGCCTCCACAACCCTAACAACCTACCTAAACCTATTGGCCAACATAGACACCACCCAATTTGAAGCCGCCTTTACACTTGGTGTGCCAACGATAGTAATAGGAACCCCTTCCATTATAACCCAAACCGACTTGGTAATAGTCGGTTGCCTTGCTCCCTTCTTGCTCTTCTTCGGGGGATGCTTAGAGCTCTCCCCATCTGCCTCTTTAGCACCTTCCTTTCTCATCTTTGAGGCACCTACTTCCAGCATCCTGTTCTCCTTGATTGCCATTATCTTCTACTTAATTGCATCTGTAGCAACTTATAATGCTGTAAAAATAAGTAAAGGATTAGCAAAGAATAAAAGAGTAGAAAGGGGGTGGTGTAGAATAAGTACACTCACACCACCAAAGATAAGCTGCCCTAAGCTCCCTAATTATGGTGACAACATAATACAATAGACTCCCAACCAACCCCTCCTCGATGAAGAGTAGAGAGTTCCTATCTCTACCTTAAAGAGAAGCCTATCCTAAGCATACTTCCAAGTAATTGGTACCAAGCAAAGCCTCTTCTAGTTAGTGAGGTCAAGCACCTCCTCCTTAGCCTCCTTATCTTCGTTCCCTCAATATCCAATTAGCTCAATTTAGATCAGCTTCATCTAGGATGTTGGGAAAACCGACCTCTCCATTACATGAACATGGAAGAAGTCCTTTTACTTCTCAACCTTAGACAACAACCCTTCAAACACCTTTAACACTCCATCTTATGAAGAGATGTACACCCAACCATCCAGCCCGACTTTAGTTAGAATAGGTGGTAGAACATCTTAGCCATTAGTCTTCGCAACTAGAATAAGCAAACTGCCTCAAATACGAGCACCTATGCCTAAGCATCCGTATGTAGTGACCCTAGTGCAACCCTAAAATAATTAAAAAACCTTACCAAGAACTCAAAGAAAGGCAGTCGTAACCCCATCTCAAATGGCTTCTCATACATGCTAAATGACTACTTGTTTATTATTTGGATCGCCTTCTATCTTGTTATAAGCATCTCCATAAGCCACTTGGGTACAACCCTAACAACCTAATTCACCACCCTTAAAATCTCATTACTATGCACATAATTGAGACATGTACAAGCGTGCTCATTGGTGTTGGTCATGCATAGATCTTCCATAGGTTTACTGTCCTTACCGTCTAAGGCATAGACATATTGAAGCCTCATAAGGGCCCATTCTCTTCTCTTTACCTAGCTCAATAAAACTCCAACTTCACCACCATTGCCACTACCATCACTATCATTTGGGGATGAGCAAGGTTACCACCCTCTTCAAGGAGCATCTTCTCATATCCCCTCCTCTATCTCCCTCGAGACAAATATGGTCAGTTACTTGCCTTGGGGGATCAAAAACCCTATAATCTGCCTTCTCAATCTCATAGGAAGGATAAGAGTTTGAAAAGAATAGACTAAGAAATTTGGAAAAGTGCAATGTGCTCTCAAGATGTAATTTTGGTAGAGTTTTGGCTTATTTGGAAGTAAAAGTGAAAAATGAGGGCCCCAATCACCCTTATATAGATGAGTGAAAAAGGAGACGAATGGTTTCTAATTTGCTTCAACCACTAAGATGTGCATTGCATCTATACCATCCATGTGTCCATGCCTGAAAATTAAGGCTTGGATTTCCTATAAATTTAGATTGCTGCATGGCTATGTACGCCCAAGCCTTACACACGTGGTCTTTTCTAAGAAACCATCAATGTGTGATGTTCTTCCCAAGAAGCCATTATTGCATCTCATGTAGACCAACGATCACATCAATCAAGTCAAAGGTTACTGCGTAATGCATTAGGTCAATCAATGGTGAGCTCGAATGCCCCCTTCAGAAAAGAACTATTGATGCCTTAGGCCCAAGCCCCAATGAGGTTACTCTCCTTGCTTCCTTCACATTAAAGAGTGTAGGGGTACAAGTGTTGATAGGATATTTTGGGCCAGCTTAAGGCCCTATTAGAGCAAAGGCCCACTAAGGTTTGCTAACAATTAAGGGCCCGAAACTCCCTTTCCTTTTCTAGGCATTTTGCAATCCTGAAGCACTCTACCTATGCTCAGCTATCTCATGGACCAACTGTTATGCCCCAAACCAAAGAGTCATAATAGCCCCGCTATGTAATCTAACCTACATTAGAAGCTAACCACCTTAGCCACTAACATAAATGTAGCTTACACAAGGCATTTACCACTCCACTACTTAGAAGTGTCTCATTCAGTAACTGATAGGAATCAACCTGTGGTATAATTTTTCAAAATAGCCATTGAAAATAATTTGTATAGTTTAAATCTAGAAGGAAACTAGGTTTTATAAATTGTATGAAAAATGAAACCTTATATTTACTATAACTTTCAAAAACTTAAGTTATCACGAAAAGATATAAGATCTTTGAAAATTTTACTAAAAACTATAGGTTTGTAGAGCATGGAACAAATCCCTTTAGTTAAAAACTAGGGGTCACCTAAGGAGACCCTATTATTTTTCTTAGGAGTTAGTGCAATCAATAAATCAAGTAGTAATCCAGTTAGGTAATCTTAAATCTCACTTCTCAACCCCATTGCCTAATATTTTGGAACTTAGAATAGTACTAGTGAATCTATTGGGGAAAGTTGTAAAACAGTTATAGGGAAATGAGCGACAACTTGTTCAATAAGTAAGATAGAGATAATAGCACATATATGACATATAATAATCAAGGTTATCAAGCAAGCTTAGTTAAATGCAATGATTCATTAAGCAAATGCTATTGCACGACATTGATCAGTCGTTGTGAGATCAAAGAAATTATGCCAACTCTAATCTAAGTTTCAAGGAGTTTAACGCTGGGCTTTTGAGGAGTTAGTTACCAAATTGGGGTTTTTGCAATGGAGAACATGCTCCACTTGAGACTACCTTCAAACCACAAACCCCAACCTGGCTACAACCTCCTCTCCTATTAGTTAGTTCGACTCCAGGTAGGGAGAGGACCATTTCTGCTATCCTTAATGAAGGGATTCAAGTTTGGCCTACACCTCCTAATCATTTTCCCCTAATAGGTTGCAATGCAACTCCGATTAGTAGTTAAGCCGAGTTTCTATTAGATTGCCTTTACAATGATTAAGCAAATGCAAACAATCCAAAGGATGTAATATCATGAAGCAATCAATACATCAATCCAGTACTCAAATAGCACAATAGTATTCAAGCACATACACTGCATATGCACAAGCAACTAACTTACAATCACAAACAAGATACATAATAAGATCTCCAAGTATTCTTAAACAATACTTCAAAGTGCGATAAAACACTAATCTCACTTACTTGGATACTGATGCTCATTCTCTTCATGTATCACTCTTGCCTTCTTCTGTTATCCCTATAGATTAATGTAACACCTTTAGTTTCTATAATATACGTATAGTATATGAGTTCAGTTTGACATTTAAATATGTTCCTTAAATATGTTAGGTCATTTTCTTAAGGTGTTTATTAGATGTTAGTTAAGTGGGACACATTCTGACTAAGGTTCTAGCCTAGTAAAGGTTGCTGCCTACTAGTTTCTAACCCAGTTTCTGGCTTCAGCAAATTCCTAGAAGTTACAGACAAGCAACTTTCTGATCTACTCTCTGGCTTCTACTGATCTAATATTCAGTACCAACCATCTTCAAACTTCTAGTTTCTCTAATATTTTGCATCTTCTATCAAATTACTTTCTAACTTAAGTTTCTAACTTAAGTTCTGACCAAGTTTCTAACTTAGGTTCTAACTTAACATTATGGTATGGCTATTGTCCAGGTGGCTTCTAACTCTAATATAAGTATGGAATTCATATATAAATCACTAGCTAATTTACTGTCAAACTCCTAGTAGGTCAAGAATATTAAATACCGAACTACATTCCGACATAATTTCTGACAAAGTTTCTAACCTGCTATCCTAAATTAAATTCTTATTTAGAAAGTTTCCAACTTATATTTTATTCTCCAGAAATAGTGTAGAGTCTAAAGATAGCCTCTTAATGATATAGAACAAATTTCTATTGTATTCATCATATTTACACCATATTACATTCTGATATACCTTATGACTTACTTTCTGACATGCACCAAACATAATTTGAATTCTCAAATGATACAATTCCAACATCCATACCCCCTACTTCTCCACTCCAACACTTTAAACCTCAAATACAACAATAAACTAATACTTGAAGATCCAATTACTTCACCAAAGACTCATTTTAGATAATTTTAACCATATGTGTGCCAAAAAAGGAAAACCCAAAAATATAACTTTTGAATTTTTGAAAACTCTATTTATGGAATCAAAATAAACATGTCAAAATGTTTGTACATAAATTATGGGATCAAAACATCATTTAGGGTATTAAAAATTAGAATTTAGATTCATTTGCAACCTAATTTCTTAAGGAACACATATTTGGACTTGGAATTTGAAGAATCTAGTTGCATTTTTAGATTCTACATGAAAAATTACTTTACTAAACCAAAAATCATAATTTTTAGAGCTCGTTTACTATTTTTACAAAAATAAAATAAAAAACAACCAAAAACAAAACTTACCACTACTTACAACTCTAGCCAACATTTGAGGGTGGAGGTTTGTTTACCCAAGGATGATGAATAAAACTAAGAACTCAAATTTTACCCATAATATGCATTATTTCTTCTTAATATTTCAAAAACTCATATTTATACTTCCAAAGCCTCCTAATATTTTTCTTAGCCTATAAAATGTCTAAACTAAATTTTAGAATTGAACTTTTGGTTTTATAAAAGTCCTTCTATCGGTGAAGTATTTTTCATTTATCATTTATCCTTGTTTCTACATTATTTTAAATAACATATGAATGTGTCTCAAGTCTATTTCAACAATTTCACCATGCCTTACACTTGCTGTCACATGATCTTCCAGCTGTCCGCTTCCACTTTTAATTTATTCCACTTATTTATGAAACAATTCCTTAAGTATATTAAGTATCTTATATAGTAAATAACTATTTTTCTTATTTCAGGTATACACATATATAGAGATGTTTATACTAGCTACTTTACCTCACTATAATCCGGTCTCACGTTTTACGTATACGACATTAATATTTTGCTACTAGTAAAAATACGTTTTTGCTAAATTGTATATTTCATTGACTTAATTTTATAAAATAAACTTTACCAAAATCCTTTTTTTAACTTTTTAAACCTTATATTAAAAATTTATTTAACTCTTAGAATATTTTTCAAAATCCTAAATTTATCAATTTCAAGTGCATATATTTATATAATAATTATAACCTACGTATATACATGTCTTTTATATATTATCTTATGTACAATATTAATTATTTTACTCTTATAATTTATCTCCAAGTATTCGTTAATTTTTAAGACCTAATTCACGTATTACTAATAATATAATAATATAGTAAATTGTTACCATTTTAGTTATATTTCTAATATTTATTATATTTTCAAATTTTGAGCCTATGAAAATTCCTCGACTAGTATCACAAAAACCCTCATATGTTTCTAGCATATTCAGGTTACTTTTCCAAACACCTTAAATAGACTACCAAACCTAGTCATGCCAATACAGGTCTCATACCTACTCTTCAAACACTGAGTAGCTAAGTAACATACCACCTGCTTAAATACACTTGAGTCACATGGCCTTTTTTGACCTTAAGGCATGTGCTTAGAGCTCGAAGATACCTTTTCCTTTGTAGATGTCCTACAAGAGACAGCCCACAGCTCTTAAGCCAATTGGAGTCTTTCTCTCTCCCTCAAGGCTATTTGTCTTTTGTGCCTCCTCTTCTCATCTCCTCATTAATTATAACCTGACATCCATGGTACAATTAACATACCCAATACCCTTTGGGAATGTTAAAATCCTAGGCTTCAAACATGGCTACCAATGTATTCATGGCTAACCAGTGCCTAAAGCTACCTATTAACCCCATAGCATCTATGCCTTGCAAGCAACTAGTATGAACAAACCCCAAGCTAACATGTACCCTAAGTAGGTAAGCTCTTTACCCTATAAATAACATAAGAAGACAAAAGGTAAAGAAACCAAACTTGGATCCTTAGACCTTTAATCTCTCCATTACAACCTTCTAGCCTATGTACCTTCTTCGTTAGGTGAAAAGTGCTAGGAACTTCCTAATCTTTTCCCCTTTTCCTCTCCTTGTTGACTTAATTGTCGAAGGGCCCTCGTAGAAGATGGACCATCCTACCGAAGGCTTCTTGCAAATACCTAGGAGCAAGGAACTTACTCAACATCAAGGCCTAACAATACACTTCCTCAAAGAATCCAAGCCCATTTCCTCCATTATAT